>CM031941.1:25850030-26497920 GCA_018703725.1 Brassica juncea | reverse complement strand
TTTCGACATAAAGTAAAGGTAAATATTTCGTCGTAAAATTTCCACGTAAAGTAGATGCTAATTTTCCTCGTACAGCACTCGTAAACTTTTCCTCGTAAAGTCCACATAACAAGTTCCACGTAAAGTACTCGTAAAATTTTCCTCGTTACGTAAATATTTTCGCGTAAATTACCCGTTAATGGTTTTCATATTTCCTCGTTAATAGGTCGTGATTTAGCTACGAATTTGTTTCGATTCATTATTTTCTACAATAAAAAATATAATAAAATTTATTTTTAAATTTATTTCAAAATTATTAAAAATTTAAATACTAAATCAACACGAAAATATTTTATAAATATTTAAGTTTGAAATTTATAATACAATAAAAAGAAAAAAAAACTAAGGGTTGTTGTTCTGCATCGCCTAGAAGAGGTCTTCACTCCTCCTCTCTACTTCTTCCTCGTCCTCCTGTGTGTGGGATGGCTCTGGAATGGGATGTTGTCGTCGCATGGTCGCCAACAAGGTCCCCAATTGCGGATTTCCAGCCGCTAGAACGTCCAGAAAGCCCTCGACTCCACCCATACGAGCTGTGAACGCAGCCCGCATCGAGTCCAACTCGGAATGGAGCTGAGTGACTTCATCATCCCGTTTCTGACCATAAGACGATGTCGCTCTTGGGACAGCGTGGAAGGAACCAATCTCCAACGTACGTCCCTTTTTCTTAGAACTAAAAAAAAGATTAATGTTAATGAAAAAACTAAAAGAAGATTAAATGAATAATATAATTATAAAAAAATTTAAAATTTTTACCTCCTCGAAAATGTAATCCACTTCAGGTGTGGATAATATGACGGGTATTCCATCGGGGGACTGCTGGGTCAGCTGGGTTCGGCGGTCTTCAACCCGAGCAACCACTTCGTTGTAGATATGCTTGGACCTAGGATCTACAAACTTCCCAGCCTTGTTCTTGTGGATCCTCTCGTATAGTTCTTTAAGAGATAGGAGTTGTCCCGTCTCTTTGGCCTAAAAAATATTTAAGAAAGTTAGAATATATTTAAAAAAATAATTAAAATACTTACCATCTCCAGACGGACACCAGCGTTGGATTTTTGACCCGTAGTGTGAAGCATTGGTCTGTGGCCTTGCTCATCTTTCGTCAGACGGGAGGTGGAGAACCTTTCAGAGACTTTGATGGACGATGGCAGCTTTCAATAACGAATGAGGCCCTCAACACATCCTTGGTGAGCTCAGCATGTTTTCCATGCTCATAACCCTTCACGATCCAATCATCCTTCCAGTTGGAGACCGTGTCCAACAATCGACCTTTCGCCTTCCCAATAAACGCTTTCTTCACCCTCTCGTTCACTCCTATAGACCAATGATATTTTTGCTATAACAGAAAAAAAATTAGATTAATAAAAAATTTAAAAATAATAAAAAGTCTTGACAATACCAAATAAAATCTATATAATTAATTAAGAGTAGCTTACAGTGAAACATTTGAACCACGTCTTTCTGACGTGTTCCGACGTCGATTTCCAGTTCGGATGTGGCTCGGTGAAGTAACCTTTGATTGTCTCGGTTACGCTCTTAGCGACAGAACTGTGAACCCCAAACCTGAAAAAATAAATTAAAAATTTTAATTATTTAATATTGTTATTAAATAAAAATTAAAACTTTTAAAAATTTAAAATACCACAAAGTTCCGTCCGGTCGGTCGGGGTCTATGACTGGTAAACCTTCTCTGTCTGGCTGAGCGAGAAAGTCCTCGACAGTGTACATAGCATACGGAGCACTCGGCTGCACCAGCAAATCGAGATGAATCCCGGCTGCCATCGAAGGCGCCACCTCCTCTGGAATATGATCATGATGCGCGGGTGGCGCATCAAACCGAGGAACCGGTGGTGCACCAGAAGGAGATGACTGGAAGACTCTCTGAGAAGACTGGGAGTCGGGGACAGTCTCCGGAATCAAAAAATCGGGATCTGAAGAAGAAGATGCTGATGGGTCTAAACGACTACCAGGGTCACCAAACAGCTGTCTGTAATGAGATGTAAGCTTGTTCCCTCTAACCATCTGAAACAAAAAAAATTCATATCAATATTAATTTTCATTTTGAAATCAGCATCATATATAATCAACAAAATCCATAAACCTATCTACAAATTCTCTACACTAACCACCTAATCAACACTAATTATCCTAACTAACCACCTAAGCTAAACTAGAGAGGAATTAGAGAGGAGTACCTTTGCAAGGAGGAAGAAAGGAATTAGAGAGGAAATGAGAAGTGAGATGGGTTCGGGTATATATAAGGAATTATATTTCGTCAAAAAAAATCCTCGTGGGTTACGAGGAAATAACAAGTACCGTGTTTTTATTTTTAAATTTCATCGTAAAATCCTGATGAGCTTACGAGAAAATAGCAAGGCTCGTGTTTTTCGTTTACGAGGAAATAGCAAGGTCCGTGTTTTCTTTTACGAGTACTTTACGACGAAATGTGTTCACGTCGAATTAACAAGTTTTTCTTTGTTTTTTTTTGAAAATTTCGTCGTAAAAACCTCGTTAATTAACGAGGAAATAGCAAGGTCTGTGTTTTTTTTATAACGAGTACTTTATGACGAATCCTGCTTACGTGGAATTAACGAGTCTTGCCTTCTGGTTTTTTTTGTTTCGTCGTAAACACCTTGTTAATTAACGAGGAAATACCAAGGAATATGTATAAATCCCTAAAATTAATCTGAAACCCCAAACCCTTCTTCCTTAACCTCAATCTCTTCGTTCCATTCAAAACCCCAAAGCCTAAAATCCCAACTTCCTTAACTTATAATCTCAATCTCTTATTTCTATTCTAAACCCCCAATTGCCTTACACAAAATCAAATTATATAAGTAAATTTTCATGATTAAACAAACTAAACACATGCATTAAAAAACATCATCATTCGGATACATCATTGACATTCTCGTCATCACTAGAAACATCATCATTTTTATTAAACTCATCTTCAACAGCTTCGTCCGTGGTATCATCGGGAAGATCTTCATACTCACGATTATGCGGATCAATGAGAAGGATGTAATCAGTTTGTTGTTCAGGTTCCTCGACTTCATTTATGTGTTCTTCTTGCAAAGGTGATTCTTCTCCACTGATGATTCATCCACGAGGTGTAACTTTGATAACCGCTAACCAATTTATTCCCGATTCTCTCATCCGAGGGTATGGAAGGAAGCTAACTTAGTCTGCTTGCGAAGCTAATATGAAAGGCTCAAATTTGTTGTACCTTCGTCCACCATTGACATCAACTACACCGAATTTGTTAAACCGAACACCTCTGTTGATGACGGGGTTGAACCATACACATTTGAAGAGAACGCATTTCAACTTCAATAACCCTGGGAATTCCACTTCAATAATCTCATGCAAGATCCCGTATAAATCTGTTTTGCCTTTCACACATATTCCATAACTACTGGTCGCCCGCTGTCTATCATACTCATATGTATGAAAAGTAAAGCCTCGTGTGAAATACCTGATCCTGAAAGGAATGAACGGAAAAAATAGCATGTCGTATCAAGGGAGAATTCAGATAACATTTTTTTCTTTTCTGATCGGTACAACCTTGTTTTCGGTGTCGACAAAAAAAAAAAAAATCCTCGGTAACGTGACATAAAGACTCCTTTTTTTATTGAAATTGTACAAAACTAAACAAAATTAAAACTGAACTAAATGATAATGATAAATGACGTAAAATCCACTCCAATAAACTAGTAATGAGCCTGTCCTCTCCCAATTTTGTTGTATTCAATTCATATTCAATATATATTTCTATCGAAAAAGATCACCAATCCAAGTTGCGGGATTTTGAAAAATGCATAATATAATATATACGACTTTTTTATGCCGTTTCTTTTTTGTGAACCGTTCTTTTCTTTTAATTCTTCGTTCTTTTTTTGATCATTTTTTTCAGCCAATTCACAGATAAAAAGGAAGAACTCGTTCCTACTGCTTTTTTGCTTATAATTTACGTAAAAACGGTTAGTCAAAATAATTAATTTGAATACAATTTGACTATCAATGAAAAAAAAGGATGTCAATTTTTCGTCTTAAATGAAAGGAATGCATTAGATTCAGTAGTATCCTAAGGCGCCCGCTAGTATGGTAGAAAGAGATCTCTTTCTACCATACTAGCCATTATGGTTATTGTAATGTATAAAGATACAAGTGGAAAAAGAATTAAACATCCTATTAGTTTCTTATTCATGATAGAAATTCTATTTTATTTTCGAAATCTATCAAAAAAAATATACTTGTTTCGTTCCTATTCTTCTTTCTTTTTTAGAAAAAAAGTAGGTGGACTTAAAAAAAAAATAAAGGATTATTTCGTTTCTGATAGTCATTACATTTATCGGTGGATGGGAGCATACTCTGAATCGGAATCTTGGGGAGTACTGCCTGATAATTTCTACAAATTTCAAGCCCCAATGAATCAAAAATTGATATCAGATATCAATATAGCATATAATATATTATTAAATATGGAATTCAATATATAGATATAGAATAAATATATTAATATATATAAATATATATTAATAGAATTGTTAATTGAACTTTTTTGGTAGTAGAATTTTTAGAAATGACCCCAAACCAAAGAGTGTATCCCGTATAGCTTTGAACAAATATTATCCATAAATTTCTTATCAAGAAGGCACAAAAATGCGGGATTTTAATTTAATTAGGTTTTTTTTATCCTTATCAAGATCTTTCTTTTTTTTCAAAACTGTAGTCAAAGTTTGACTGAAATTTATGATCATTATTGAAACTTAGAATTCTACAATGTGCAATGGAAAAAGATTATAAGTCTACTTAGTAGATTTGAAATTAGAATAATTCTAAAAAATTATATTCGAATATTCATTTCGAATATTCATTCTAATAATTCTATAAAATAATAAAGAAAATAAAAAGATAAAAAGTATAAAATAATAATATAATAATAGCATGGGGTTAGAACAAAAAAACGACCGGAATATTCAGTTTGATAACCTGCTATTAATTCTTCTTCCGCTTCTGGTAAATCAAAAGGTAACCTCTCGCATTCTGCTAGGGAAGAAATTAGAAAAATGATAAAACCTATAGGTTGACGCCACAAATTCCATCCCCAAAAACCATATTTTGATTGTGCCTCAACTATATCAACTGTACTTAAACTGTTAGATAATCCTAGTCGGTGATAACATTACTATTCTCACCGCTATTACAAAACCGTACATGAGGTTTTCGCCTCATACGGCTTCAAAGAAGATCTTCGTCCATCTAGAGGAAATACTCCTTTATTTAGTATTGGACCATCTATAGCAGTTATCTCTATTTTACTAAGTTATTCAGTAATTCCTTTTAGCAATTCGGTTTTATAGATAAATTTTTTTTGTTTCCACATGAAATTTCTAAGAATTTTTTTTTTTAGCCCCCATATATCAAACGAAAAAAATCTTCTAGAAGGATCATCTATAAAGCAAAATTTTCTGTGAAAGCATCCAGACGGAAAAAAAGCTAACATAGATGTTATGAGTCAAATTTTGATTTCGTTTCCATCTTATTTTATTTGGGAATTTCGCCATTTTTCTTATATACGAAATATGGGATTTCACTAAGCCAATTCTTATGAAATCTCGAATCAAACCCTTTGTATTTACTTCAACAAAGAAAGCGCGGACCTCCTCGAGGGAAGAATTTTTGTTGTCTTGGTCCCAATTTCCAAAATAGCATTTTCTTTTGACCCAATTTTTTTTTTCTGCGATGGGAACGACGGAACCCATGAATATATAGGATTCTAGTGAAAAAGAAATCTTAGTAATTCATTGGACAGGATGGCGGAATAAACCAGAAACTTTATTATCTATTCTGATTTTGATTCTGAGACCTCGGGGGATAAACAGCAAATAGATATTGAAAGAGTAAATATTCGTATCGGTGATGTGGTGACCTTTGCAAGTTGACTTTGAACTAATTCGTGAAACCATGTGGGGTAATCTGGATCATCAAAACCAACCTGCAAAAATAAAGAACGTTAAAATTAATCTTACTAACGGCGAATACAGATCATGTATGCCAAAAAACATTTGAGTTAATACCTTACTCTTTAACCACTTAATAAATCTTTCCTTCTGTCTACCTCACTTGTGGATATACCTGGGAATGTTTCTTCGGCTTGAGTAACAAATAGGCTGTAAAATCATATTTCTTATTAATCAATCATTTGAAAATTATATAATTTATACATATATGTGTTAAAAGTTACCATATATGTTAGCTTTCAAAATAATGCATCAATGGACCCTCACAATTGAGTAGAATATAAGTGTGTGCACTCGACCACCAAACCTCTTTCAATTTCCCACCGAATCGCCCAATCTGGCAAAAGATGTCTGGAACACCATCAACTGGATAAGTTGGCGTGACACCACCATCATCATATCTTCTTGGAGCTCTTTTCCGGGTACGTACTTTTGGTGCAAAGTAGTACGATGTGAAGTGTGATGTTTCTTCCGTCAAACTTCCAGCAATTATAGAACCTTCTACTTTTGTGAGGTTTTTTGCTTTTCCCTTCAAATATTTCGTGGTCCGCTCATATTGAACATTCATAATTGACAGGTCCACGAAGCAATGCCTCATATGGGAGGTGGACAGCTAGATGCTCCATGACGTAAAAAAATGTCGGAGTAAATATCTTCTACAAGTTGCACAATAAGATGAGAATGTTCTCGTGAAGCTGTTCTACGATATATTCTTCAAGAGTGCATGTGCTCAGATCCCTGAAAATGCTCCAATGCCTTGTATATTCCAAAACTAATAAAACACATTAGTAGTCATATATATTATTTATTTGTGCATATAGTAGAGTAATAAAGAAACTAATGCGTTAATAATATATTACCTGCAAGTGCTTCATGTACGTTTGTTGGAAGTAGCTCCGCAAATGCAAAGGGAAGTAGTCGTTGGATAAAGACATGACAATCATGACTCTTCATACATGAGAACTTTTGACCCTTTTCAACACATCTAGATAGATTTGAAACATAACCATCGGGGAACTTCACTTCCGTGCCACCCAGTTGAACAACACCGACTTTTGTTCTGAAGACAATCTGAATATCGGAACGGGAACTTGTCCATTGCTTTTATATGTAACTCGCTTCTTGAGCAAATATCCGACAAGTCCAACCTCGAATTTTTTTGCTGTCTTTTGTCTTTCCTTTGATAATCAATATTGTATTCATGATGTTCTCAACAAAAATCTTCTCTATATGCATCACATCGAGGTTGTGGCGTAAAAGAAGATCCTTCCAATATGGCAACTCCCAAAATATACTCTTCTTGTGCCAGTTGTGCTGAACTCCGTAAAAATCAGGCTTATTACCGGGAACATGCCAATTACCACCACGAGTAACTGTTTCTAGAGCTCCGTAGTAATCGATTTGCGCTTCAATTTGTTCTCGAGTTAAATATGGAGGAGGAGTGTCTCTCACAACCCTTTTGTGCGTAAACAATTCGTTGTTTCTTTGGTATGGATGGCTAATGGGAAAAAATCGACGGTGACAATCGAACCAACTTGTCTTCCTATCATTCTTCAGTTGAAACACATCTGTCATTCCATTACAATATGGACAAGATAATCTCCCATGTGTAGTCCATCCTGACAACATCCCATAAGCAGGAAAGTCACTTATGGTCCACAAAAGCATCGCTCGCATCGTAAAACTCGTCTTCGTTGAGCAGTCATACGTCCTCACCCCTGTTGACCACAAATCTTTCAACTCTTTTATAAGTAGTTGTAGGAAAACATCCAGAGACCTTTTTGGATGGTTTGGACCAGGTATTAATATGGTCAAGAATAGAAACTCCGTTGCATGCACATATCCGGTGGCAGGTTGTATGGCGTAAGAAAGACTGGCCACAATGAATATTGTCTCCCTTACATTCCGAATGGACTTTTCCATCAGTGCATAATCCGAGATACACATTCCGGCTATTGCTATCGAATTCTGGATGTACTTTGTTAATATATTTACTGGCTCTTGCATCTGTTGGATGAGTCATTTCACCATCTGTCTAATTATGCTCGGCATGCCATCTCATCCCTCCAGCTGTCTGCTCAGATTGGTACAATCTTTTCAACTTGTCTATAATTGGTAGGTACCACATCCTTTGGTATGGTACCTTATTACGTCCTCGTCCTTGCAGCTTGAATCGTGGCTTGTTGCAGAATCGACATTCTTCTAACTTCTCATCATCTCCTCAGTAGATCATGCAATTGTCGATGCAAACGTCCATCATCTCGAAGGCTACCCAAGACTATAAACCAGTTTCTGAATCAAATAATAAGAATCAGTAGACACATTGTTTTCCGGAAAATACTCTTTAAACAAGTCTGCCCATTCATTCATGCAACTTTCAAGTAGATTGTGATCAGTCTTAATATTCATCATTCTAGCAGCCAACAATAATTTAGAGAGACCTTCTCTACAACCACTATAAAGTGGCTGATTCGCAGCATCTAACATTTCATAAAACTTTTTTGCATCTATGTTAGGTTCTTCAATTTCATCATGCGCTACCAATGCATCAGCTACCATATCATGAACCCTATCATAATCTACCATCTGCTCCTCCTGATGGTAACTATGTTCATTATGCAAATGATGATCAATCGGTCCATCCTGAAAATTGCTATTACTACTACTATCTTCATTCCAATAATTATAACCTTCTCCATGTTGAAACCATATATAGTAATTTGGCGTGAAACTTCTATTTATTAAATGCTTCCAAACATTTTCACGAGTTGTCAATTTTGAATTGTTACATTTCCGACAAGGACAGAACATCTTACCGCTTTCCTGGGCGAGCGGTGTAGAATCTGCTTGACGCATAAATGTCTCCAGCCCTTCGAGACATTCTTTCTTCACTCTCCCGTTAGCATCTCTGTGCATATACATCCACCTCCGCAACTCGAAAATATTCTCATCGCCTACCATTTTTTTTTTTTTTCACGTTTTTAGTTTTTTCTTGTTGGTGTGTTTCAAATGATGTTCAATGGACATATTTTATAGGAAATTTTCGAAATTGGTTGTTGAAACTTTACTAGGAATTTACGAGGAAATGTAGTTAGTCAGACAAACAAAATATCGTGTTTACAACTAAAAAGTTGGTGGACTCGAGATATCGTCGTAAAGTATACGTAATATTTTTCGTCGTAAACTGCACGTTAAATTTACGTCGATTTTACGATGAAACCATGTTTCCTCGTAATATATTACAACAAATTTACGATGAAATGATTTCGTCGTTACTTTACGACGAATTTACATTGAATTTATTTTTCTTCGTAAGCTTCTCATAATACGGACGTAATTTTATGAGGATATAAATTTTCTTTGTTAATTTTCGTCATTAATAATATGTTTTTTTGTAGTGTACTATTTTGTTCAATTGACAACATTTTAATCCAAAGTATCGAGTTCCAAATTCAACTAATATAACCAAGACTCAATCACCTTGCGTCAAGTAGTTACTGAATAATCTGAGATCTTCAGAGTAAGGCATGATAAGTATACCCAAAATAGGTGGAATGAGTTGAGAAGTATAAAAGACAAGCTAAGACCATTATTTTACAAGCAATTTCTTACATGTTCACTTGATACTTAGAATACTCTCTTTGAGCAATAATGGGTTAGGCTTTGTTCTTTGTATTCATCATATTCATTGTTAATATTAAATTCCAGTTTGACAAAATACTTTAGAATCTACTCGTAGAGATCGTTTCCCATCGTTTCCCTAAATATAACTCTTGTTCAAATTAAATTATCGATTGTATAGGGGGCGACTTAACTAAAAACATATGTATGGCTTCAAAAGGTATTTAGACAAGGACTATGAATCAAGAGCCATTTGGGTGAATAAAAACCAAATGGTTTTCGTCTTGCTGGATGGAAAAAATACCAACGGCTTAGAAACATTCTTTAATAAAGACAATGGGTTGGTTTTATACATGTTAGAAGACCAACGACTCTTTTAAAGCAACTACCACAACTCAAAAAAATTTGTTAGTTTACTATCCCACGATTTTGAGAGTCTTTAGACAAGCACAAGTCAAAAGGTATTTCGACAATGACTAATGAATCAAGAACCATTTGGGTGAATAAAAACCAAATAGTTTTCGTCTTACTGGACGGAAAAAATACCAACGGCTTAGAAACATTCTTTAATAAAGACAATGGGTTGGTTTTATACATGTTAGATAGACCAACGACTCTTTTAAAGCAACTACCACAACTCAAAAAAAAAATTGATAGTTTACTTAGAAATAAGATTTTTCTTAGATTTTGAATTTTTTTAAAAAATTGTTTAAAATTTATTACTATTTTTAGTTAAAATAAACACAGTTTGAGTATTATAATTGATACAATTTTAAGAGTATGTACTAGATTTTGACCCGCACTTCTGAAGCACGGGTATTGTATCCTTTCATATAATATTATCTTAAACTATGTATGTTTGGATTGTATATATAGGAGGTTATATTTCTATATGCGTATGTTAAATCAAACACAACTACTGAGAAAGTTGTATAAGTTTTTGACATAGTAATAATGATGATGATTGGTTCGACTGTGGCTCTATAAATTTAGCTGTAAAAGTTTAGCTGTAGTTAAATTGGTTGTAGCTGTAAAGTTGTTGCTGTAGATTTTATTGCAGAGATTTTTGCTGTAGCTAAATTTGTTGTAGCTGTAAACTATATACTGTAGATATTTCAAAATAATATATGTGATGTATATATAAAATAATTATTTTTATCAACTAAAATAATTTATATTAATGATTTTTATAAATTATCAAATTTTATAGTTATTTAAAGTGTGATATGTAAATAATAAATGTTATTTAAAATATTTGAATAATTTTGAAAACACCCAGAACTAAATTAAAATATTTATAGATATTTTAATTATGATTATCTAATTAATTTGATATTATAGTTAGTTTTTTTATTTTATTTTACAGTTTCTACAACCTGTAAAACAAAGATGTAGGTGTTTTGCCTAAAATACATAAGAATAAATTTTGCTTTAATTTTTTTGTTGTAGCTTTAAAAATAAAGCTAAAGCATGATTGATACAAGTTAATAGAAATTTGTTGTAGGTTTTGACTAACAAAAATAAAGCTACAACATGATTGGTAAAATTTAGTTCTTTAAAAATAAATAAAGCTAAAGTAGGGAGATAAAGCCCAACCAATCACCCTCAATATATCAATCTACCTTAATAGTATAAATGACCATTTATTTATTAACTTCAAAGTCAAGGTAAATTATGATTTCTATTCTTTTAAATTTTTAAATAATGAATAATTTTACTTGTACATAAATAATTTTTATTTTATGGTAAAGTGTAAATCGGGATTATGTTATCAATTTTTTAAAAACTTTTATAGGATTATGATAACATATTGTATAAACAATATAGATAAAATATCGATAAGTTAATAAACAGAATATGTTATTAACAAGTAAAACATAACAAGACTAATTCTCTCTCCTTGTACTGTTCATCTTCTTCTCTCTACTCGAAGCAAACTTTTAGATCTGGTTTATCTCTGGCTCCGGCGGCGCGTGAGCGACCATTCCGGCTCCGGAGGGTCTCCCCTTCTTCTCAATTAGCTCGTTTTCCTTTTGCTTCTCCGGTGTACTCTCTACTCGCCTCGTCTTGTCCGTTGCTCTGCCCTTGGAAGTTTGCCGACGACGTCTTTGCTGCAGAGAAGCTCCGGCTTCGGCGTAGGTGTGCTGGGTGGTGGAGTCACGACACGGGGTTGGTGAGTTTGCATCTGGTGGAGTCGGCTCTTAGGGCTTTGCAGAGAGTCCCTTAAGCTCTCTGGAGGAACGGTCGCGCGTTGAGGAGGTCGTCTGACTCACTGCTCCGATCTGATCTGTAGCATTCGGTCTTGGTTCAACAGGAGGTGAGTGGTGTAGAGCTCAGGGTTGTCTGCTTCTCCTTGGCGTCTTGGATAGGCGTGCCTCGTTTGCTCTGTGCCTAAGATGCCCTGGAGGTTCCTATTAACTCAGGGCTGTGCTTAGTCTCGACTCCAGCGTGTGTTGGTGGCGTGGTGTTTGGCGCAGGTGGTATTGCGGTAGCGCAATGGCGGAGACATCGTCTATTGCTTGTTCGTCGCGGTTTTGTGATACTCCGCTTGATCTTTCTCCCTCTTCTTGGCTTCTCGACGGAGTTACTCTTCGGTGTCATTCTCCTACTCTTTGTGGTGTTTGAGTCGTGCCACCGACTCTTCTTGGAACAGCTCAAGCTCACCTGTTTCCGGTTCTCGGAATGGGGGATTGTCAAGGCGGTTGAAGGATCTTGTGGTCAGAGGTTCTTTGCTTCCTTGGTGGCGCAATCGGTTCTTCGACACATCCCAGCTCCGTGGGTGTTTGGTGCTCGCGGTGGTGTTGTTTAACTAACGCTTTTGCAGGTTAAGGAGTATAGCTGGTTCGTTTGGTAGCTGCTGTTCCGTGTCTGGCTTCTTGCATTCGTTCGTGGACTTGAGGTCTTTTCGATCTTGGTGTCCCCGAGCTCTCCTAGGCGTGTAGAAGCTTGTACAGGCGGTTTCGGGGCGGTTTTTATCTCGGTTTGGTCTCTTAACCCTCTTCTACATTGCTCGTGCGTTAATTGGCGGTGACAGTTACTAGTTTCGAGAAGTTCTTAAGAGCTAGCTACTCCGGAGACGTTACGGGAATTCCCAGCATCCAAGGCAATGAGGAGAACCTCACGTTTCCGTAGTCAACGTCGATGGTAGATGTCATGTCCCTGATTCTGACTAAGCCTTCGGGCACAGCCATGGTACGAGGAGACGCGCAGTCTGGTCTTAGGACCTCAGGACAAGCGTGCCATGGCTGGATAGAAGGTTAAGGAGTTCAGGAATACTGAATCCTAACCTGGAACGGATGGTTAAGTGCATCAGAATGATGGGACTTGGCCAGGAACGGATGGAGACAAGGAATGGGAGCTGGACAAGTGAAATGGGAGCTGGACAACCTAAGTAGGAAGCTGGGGCCAGCTGGGACAAGCTCAGGACAGCTCATACTAGGAAGGGTCAGCTCCAGTAGCTGGATAGTTAGGTCACTCAGCTGGAACAGCTAGTGGCCAGCTCATCTCAGCTAGGTGGAGTGTTTGGGTCTTGACCATGTGGCTCAGGCCATGGGTCTGGCCTTGCTGGACATGGAGGTCCGATGGGTTTATGGCTTGGACAAGAGGGGCCAGGCGTGTGGGCTGCAGTATGGGCTTATGTTCGATCAGCCCAAAGGAGAGAAGAGCAGTTCCAAGCGGTTGGAGGCAGTTTGGCCGAAGGGGTGTAAACTGTCCAACCGGTCATGCCTGTTCGCCCAGGCAGTTGGCCGACCATTTCTCTATAAAAACACAGCCATGGGGTCGAAATCACACACATTTTTCCCCTAAGGAAAGCTCTGCCAAAATCGTGACAGAGAAAGAAAGAAAGAGAGAGAGAGAGAGATCAAAGGGTTGGCCGTGTGAGTGTTTGGTGATTTCCGACCAGGAGATCGGCCGTGTGGCTTGGAGATCGGTGGAAGATGGCTACCAGAGGAAAGGAGAAGGATATGGAGAAAGGCTTGAGTACCCCTAAGCGTACGCCCAAGGTGAGTGGGATGGACGGACTGTCCTGACACGGCCGCAGTGAGATTCCGTGTTGGCTGTGGATGGAACGGCCGGACCAGACCCATCTCTTCTCTTCCTCTTTCTGATTTACTGATGTTCTATCATGTACTGGATGGGTTGGATGATTTCAACTCAGTATGGCCGAGCCATGGCCTTGCTGGTTCAGTAGAACTCTCCATGGCCTTGGTTGGGCAGCTAAGTCCGGATCTCATAGTTCTGGATGGAATTGATGGGATCCGACAATGGATTCCTCTTAATGGGGATTTATCATGATTTATCATGTGGTTTAATTGGATTTATCAGGCCGGTTTGATGGTGGCCAGTTATGGCCGGTTTGGTGGACTTTGGCCAAATTTTGAGTGAATTAGGCCGGTTCTGATTGATCTGATTATGGATTCTTCTTAGTTGGGATTTTTAGGGAATTATCATGGGTTTTAATAATTTTATGAGTACTTTAGAAAATGGCCAGTATTGGACCCAATCATGGGTAGATCCGGTTCAGGCCGGTTGGTGGCTGGTTTTGGACGGATCAGAGTGGCCATGTGCTGTTCTTGATGTTAGGATAGTCATAGATGAGTATCCTGGTGTGTCCGTGTGCCTTGTTAACTGATTGGATAGATTAGTGAACTTAGTTAGGTGAACCGAACCATGCAATAGGACTTGTGTATGTTAGGCTATCGGATTACTTATGCTGTTGTGTTGTGTGTGTGTTGGTTTCAGGATCTGACCAGGACCGTGGCAAGGCCAAGCAGCCATGAGGACCAGGCCGTGTGTGGATGTGTGGGTTGTAGTAGTATTGATAGTATGAACTTATGAACTTATGATAGCCTATTGTGCAACTGGATCTATGTATGGATCACATGTTTTATTTTAATAAAGATACACTTTCTCTTATCTGTTGACATTTAGAATGGAACTAGGCTGAACCTCATGTGATCGAATTTGACTTAGACAATTATTGAACCTTAAAATGAACAAAAATTTACATGGATTAGCTAAGTAAGGCCGCGGGTCCTAGTGGGGTCCTTTGGGCCAGGATCGGGTCTTACAAGTTGGTATCAGAGCGAGGTTGATTCTAGGATTGATTTGGGTTTGGGTTTGTCACCACACATCCGGCTGGGTCTCATGGTAAGGTCTGGTCAGCTTGCTTAGCCTTAGGGATTGTTTGCAGATATTTGTTAAGTCTTGTGGACTAACTTGATTTGCTGACTGATTTGAATCCTTAGGGTGGAAAAAGCAAGTCTAAGTCTCGGAAGGGAAAGGAAGCAGCTGGTGTGTCCGGACAAGTTGAGGCGGATGGGGCTAACCCAACCGCGGTGCTGCCTATCCAAACGGATGGGACTGATGTGGGAACCGGACTGCCGCTTGCTCGGATCAACCCGACCGAGGTTCGTGTGGATGAGGCTGAACGTCAGCTGGAACAGGAGCTGGAACCAGTTGATGGAGCTGGACGGCTGAGTGGCGCGGACTGGAGGACCAGGGTGAGTCCTCAAACGCAGGACACCATGATGGCCAGAGGGTTGGGACGGCCGGCCAAGTGAATCAGGCTGCTGAACCGACCCTGAAGGAGGTGTTGGAGGCGATGCAGGCTATGGGGACTCAGATCTTGGCTCTAACCCAGTCATTGGCACCCATCAGGACGGCCATTCCCATTGGGAATGAACGGATTGCTCCAGTGGTAGCAGCTCAGGCAGCTGGCCGAGCAGCTCAGGCAGCTGGCCGAGCAGCTCAGAACCAGGTGGAGGAAGCGGCTGAAGTGATTGAGGTTGATCCTCCAGCTGGGGCAACAAAGAAGGTGGACTATCTGAAGGTTCTGGAGCACATAACCCGCATGGGGACCAAACACTTTGCTGGAAGTGTTGATCCCATAGAGGCTGATGAATGGAGAACCAGGCTGGTCCGCAATTTCAGCTCAAGTCGTTGTCCAAAGGATTACCAAAAGGACATTGCAGTTCATTTCCTGGAGGGAGATGCACACAATTGGTGGTTGGCTCTGGACAAGCGTACCAATTACACCATTGAACACTTCTCAGACTTTGAGGTTGAGTTCAACCACAAGTACTTTCCAGCTGAGGCATGGGATCGTCTGGAGGCTCAGTTCTTGGACTTGGTCCAGGGACGCAGGACGGTTCGTGTGTATGAGGAGGAATTCAACCGTCTTAGACGCTTTGTGGGAAGGGAGTTGGAGGACGAGGCAGTACAGGTCCGTCGGTTCATCAGAGGCCTTAGGGTCGAACTCCGGACTTACTGTTCAGTCCGCACCTTCTCGACTGTGTCTGAGCTGGTTGAAAGGATGGCTATGCTGGAGACCAATCTTGCAGAGGAGTCTAAGCAGAGACTCAAGAGTGTGGTGGTATCTTCTGGGCAAAGTGGTGACCGGAAGAGAAAGAGGGACCAGGCTGAGGGGGGTAAAACCCCAAGTGGTAGGCCTGAGTGCCCTAAGTGTGGACGTAGCCACGGAGGCGAGTGCTGGAGGGCCATGGGTGCATGCACTCGTTGTGGTAAAATGGGTCACTTTGCTCGGGAGTGTCCTAATGTCAGTGATGCCCGGACTTGTCACATATGTGGTAAGAAGGGTCACTTTCGTAAGGATTGCCCTAACCAGTCTGGTGGGCAAGGGAAGAGCCGGAGTGAGGCTAGCAGGCCAGGACAGGACCGCGGCCAGACTTCAGCACCAAGGATCTATGAGCTGTCCAAGGACGCGGACGAGGCAGGGCCATTCAAGGCGATCACTGGTAATGATTTAACCTTACTCTTTTAAATTCAGTAGAATTGCATGGTACGGAACTTAGAACGGTTAGGGAACTTGATTGGGGTCTTGTGTAGGGACCTTGAATGTTGGTGGTGTGGAAACACACGTGCTTTTCGATACTGGGGCTACACATAGTTTTGTGAGCCCAGATATGATCGGAAAGGGATTGTTTAGTATGGATACAGGGGGTGCTCCTGGGATAGTGAGTGCGGCCGGAGGCCAAGTGATGCATTCATTAGGCCTTGTGAAGGACATCCCAGTGTTGATCCAAGGAAGGGTTATGCCCGTGGATCTGATTGTGGTACGCCTTAAGAATCATGAAGTGATCTTAGGCATGGATTGGGTTGGACAGAATCGGGCCACCTTGGATTGTCACCGAGGAAGGGTGCAGTTTGAGAGTGGGTGTGGACCCCCGATCAGGTTCCAAGGTATTCGGCCAACCTCTGGATGCTTAGTGATCTCAGCGGTCCAGGTGGAAAAGATGCTGGGAGGTGGTTGTGAGGCCTGGTTGGCGACCATTAACACTAAGGAGGTTGTAGGGGGTGGTAGCCCGGACGGGATACCGTTGGTTCAGGAGTTCAAGGCTGTGTTTCGGGCGCTGCAGGGTGTGCCCCCTGACAGGGCTGACCCGTTCATGATCGAACTCGAACCTGGAACGGCCCCAATGTCCAAAAGTCCCTATCGTATGGCACCAGCTGAGATGGCTGAGTTAAAGAAACAACTCGAGGAGTTGTTGGAGAAGGGTTTCATACGTCCCAGTGTGTCACCCTGGGGAGCACCAGTCCTATTTGTGAAAAAGAAGGATGGTAGCTTCAGGTTATGCATTGACTACAGGGGATTGAACCGGGTGACTATAAAGAACAAGTACCCGTTGCCCCGGATCGATGAGTTGCTGGATCAACTCAAGGGAGCTAAGTGGTTCTCTAAGATTGATTTGGCCTCGGGTTATCACCAAATCCCCATCGAGCCAAATGATGTGAAGAAGACGGCATTCCGGACAAGGTATGGACACTACGAGTTTATGGTCATACCATTCGGTCTGACCAATGCACCAGCAGCCTTCATGAAGATGATGAATGGTATCTTCCGGGAATTTTTAGATGAATTTGTAATCATCTTCATAGATGATATACTTGTATACTCTAAAAGCCAGGAAGACCATGAGAAGCATCTCAGGTTGGTGTTGGGACGGCTGAGGGAACAACAACTCTTTGCTAAGTTAAGCAAGTGCAGCTTCTGGCAAAAGAGCATAGGGTTCCTCGGTCATGTAGTGTCTGATAAAGGAGTTTCTGTTGATCCTGAGAAGATCAAGTGTATTCAGGAATGGCCACGACCCAAGAATGCAACGGAGGTTCGGAGTTTTCTAGGCTTGGCCGGATACTACAGAAAGTTTGTCAAGGGGTTTGCTAGTTTGGCTCAACCCATGACACAACTGACTGGCAAGGATGTGAAGTTTGTTTGGTCCGAGGAGTGTGAGAGATGTTTCTCTGCACTAAAGGACATGTTGACTAGTGCACCAGTACTAGTGTTGCCAGAGGCTGATCAACCATATGTGGTATACACAGACGCCTCCATCACAGGACTAGGATGTGTACTAACCCAACATGGGAAGGTCATAGCATATGCCTCTAGGCAATTGAGGAAGCATGAGGGAAACTATCCAACTCACGACCTAGAGATGGCTGCAGTGGTGTTTGCCCTCAAGATTTGGCGGTCATACCTGTATGGTGCCAAGGTTCAGATTCTGACAGATCATAAGAGTCTCAAGTACATATTCACTCAACCTGAGTTGAATTTGAGACAAAGAAGATGGATGGAATTTGTGGCAGATTATGATCTGGATATAGCTTATCATCCGGGTAAGGCAAACCTGGTGGCTGATGCCTTGAGCCGCAGGAGAGCTGAGGTATCAGCTGAGAAGGAAGCAGAGACACTGGAGGGGATGGTCAGGTCCTTGCATCTGAACACAATGGCCGGTGAGGACGAGCCATTGGGTTTGGAGGCAGTGAATCAAGCTGATCTTTTTACTAGGATTAGACAAGCACAAAGCTTGGATGAGAACCTTCAGAAGGTTGCACTGAATGATAAGACAGAGTACCAGATTGCACAGGATGGTACAATCTTGGTCCATGGAAGAATCAGTGTTCCTAGTGTTAAGGAACTCAAGGAAGAGATTATGAGACAGTCTCATAAGTCTAAGTTCTCTGTGCATCCTGGCTTGAACAAGATGTATAGGGACATCAAGAGGTACTACCATTGGATCCGTATGAAGACGGATGTGGCCGAATGGGTGGCCAAGTGTCCAACCTGCCAGCTTGTCAAAGCTGAACATCAAGTACCCAGTGGGCTACTGCAGAACTTACCTATTCCAGAGTGGAAGTGGGATCATATCACCATGGACTTTGTGTCTGGGTTTCCCACGACCAGGAACAGGAAGGACTCAGTCTGGGTAGTGGTGGACAGATTGACCAAGTCAGCTCATTTCATACCAATCAAGAAGACTGATGGTGTGGAGCCCTTGGTGCGGATCTACATGAATGAGGTAGTACGTCTGCATGGTGTACCAGCCAGTATAGTCTCTGATAGAGACCCTCGTTTCACATCTTACTTCTGGAAGGCTTTTCAAAAGGCCTTGGGAACAAGAGTGAACATGAGTACGGCTTATCATCCACAAACGGATGGACAGTCTGAAAGGACAATCCGAACGTTGGAGGACATGCTGAGAGCTTGTGTCTTGGACTGGAAGGAGTCCTGGGAAAGGCACTTACCTTTGGTAGAGTTTGCGTACAACAATAGCTTTCACACAAGCATTGGTATGTCTCCATATGAAGCTCTATATGGGAGGCCTTGCAGGACACCATTGTGCTGGACCCAAGTGGGGGAGCGCAGCATGATAGGACCTGAGATTGTTGAGGAGACAACAGAGAAGATCAAGTTCATAAGGGACAAGATGAAAGAGGCACAGGATCGCCATAAAAGTTATGCTGATAAAAGGAGAAAGCATGTGGAGTTTGAGGTGGACGACATGTTCTACCTCAAGATGATCACTTTCAGAGGCCAGAAGAGAGTGTCTGGTCGAAGGAAGTTGGATCCAAGGTACTTGGGTCCATTCCGGATCATAGAAAGAGTTGGTGCGGTGGCTTACAAACTGAACCTGCCAACCGAGATGGATGCTTTCCACAATGTGTTCCATGTGTCTCAATTAAGGAAATGTCTTACTGATCTAGACATCGTCCTACCTGAGATTCCATCTGATCTAGGCACGAACCTCACCTTGGAAACAAGGCCAGTTCGGATAGTAGACAGGATGGAAAAAGCAATGAGGAACAAGACCATTCAAATGGTCAAGGTAGTATGGGAGTGCAATGGTCATGAGCAAGTCACTTGGGAAACAGAACCAAGGATGAAGGCTGATTACCCAGAGTGGTATAATCAGTTTGTGGTGGAGACAAGTCCAGGGTTGGATTCGAGGACGAATCCATCTCAAGTGGGGGAGACTTGTCATGTCCCTGATTCTGACTAAGCCTTCGGGCACAGCCATGGTACGAGGAGACGCGCAGTCTGGTCTTAGGACCTCAGGACAAGCGTGCCATGGCTGGATAGAAGGTTAAGGAGTTCAGGAATACTGAATCCTAACCTGGAACGGATGGTTAAGTGCATCAGAATGATGGGACTTGACCAGGAACGGATGGAGACAAGGAATGGGAGCTGGACAAGTGAAATGGGAGCTGGACAACCTAAGTAGGAAGCTGGGGCCAGCTGGGACAAGATCAGGACAGCTCATACTAGGAAGGGTCAGCTCCAGTAGCTGGATAGTTAGCTCACTCAGCTGGAACAGCTAGTGGCCAGCTCATCTCAGCTAGGTGGAGTGTTTGGGTCTTGACCATGTGGCTCAGGCCATGGGTCTGGCCTTGCTGGACATGGAGGTCCGATGGGTTTATGGCTTGGACAAGAGGGGTCAGGCGTGTGGGCTGCAGTATGGGCTTATGTTCGATCAGCCCAAAGGAAAGAAGAGCAGTTCCAAGCGGTTGGAGGCAGTTTTGCCGAAGGGGTGTAAACTGTCCAACCGGTCATGCCTGTTCGCCCAGGCAGTTGGCCGACCATTTCTCTATAAAAACACAGCCATGGGGTCGAAATCACACACATTTTTCCCCTAAGGAAAGCTCTGCCAAAATCGTGACAGAGAAAGAAAGAAAGAGAGAGAGAGAGAGATCAAAGGGTTGGCCGTGTAAGTGTTTGGTGATTTCCGACCAGGAGATCGGCCGTGTGGCTTGGAGATCGGTGGAAGATGGCTACCAGAGGAAAGGAGAAGGATATGGAGAAAGGCTTGAGTACCCCTGAGCGTACGCCCAAGGTGAGTGGGATGGACGGACTGTCCTGACACGGCCGCGGTGAGATTCCGTGTTGGCTGTGGATGGAACGGCCGGACCAGACCCATCTCTTCTCTTACTCTTTCTGATTTACTGATGTTCTAACATGTACTGGATGGGTTGGATGATTTCAGCTCAGTATGGCCGAGCCATGGCCTTGCTGGTTCAGTAGAACTCTCCATGGCCTTGGTTGGGCAGCTAAGTCCGGATCTCATAGTTCTGGATGGAATTGATGGGATCCGACCATGGATTCCTCTTAGTGGAGATTTATCATGATTTATCATGTGGTTTAATTGGATTTATCAGGCCGGTTTGATGGTGGCCAGTTATGGCCGGTTTGGTGGACTTTGGCCAAATTTTGAGTGAATTAGGCCGGTTCTGATTGATCTGATTATGGATTCTTCTTAGTTGGGATTTTTAGGGAATTATCATGGGTTTTAATAATTTTTATGAGTACTTTAGAAAATGGCCAGTATTGGACCCAATCATGGGTAGATCCGGTTCAGGCCGGTTGGTGGCTGGTTTTGGACGGATCAGAGTGGCCATGTGCTGTTCTTGATGTTAGGATAGTCATAGATGAGTATCCTGGTGTGGCCGTGTGCCTTGTTAACTGATTGGATAGATTAGTGAACTTAGTTAGGTGAACCGAACCATGCAATAGGACTTGTGTATGTTAGGCTATCGGATTACTTATGCTGTTGTGTTGTGTGTGTGTTGGTTTCAGGATCTGACCAGGACCGTGGCAAGGCCAAGCAGCCATGAGGACCAGGCCGTGTGTGGATGTGTGGGTTGTAGTAGTATTGATAGTATGAACTTATGAACTTATGATAGCCTATTGTGCAACTGGATTTATGTATGGATCACATGTTTTATTTTTATAAAGATACACTTTCTCTTATCTGTTGACATTTAGAATGGAACTAGGCTGAATCCCATGTGATCGAATTTGACTTAGACAATTATTGAACCTTAATATGAACAAAAATTTACATGGATTAGCTAAGTAAGGACGCGGGTCCTAGTGGGGTCCTTTGGGCCAGGATCGGGTCTTACAGTAGAGACCGGCTCTTGATTCCTAAAGATATTAAAATCAACTTAGGGGATTGTGCCGGGTTTAGTGGGCGGACAAAACTAAGTTGTAATACATTGACTTAGGAGCTTTTGTTCTTATCGAACTTGTAACCCGAACTGTTTTTCCGGTTTCCGGGATAATTTTAATATAATTTTAATTTTAAAAAAACAATATAGATAAAATATCGATAAAATAATAAACATTGTAAATTAGTAAAATAATTTTATTTTTCCGGACATAAATTAGTCGGTTTAAAATCTGACATAAATCAATAAATAATATGATAAAGTTGTACAATTTTTATGTAAATATATGATCCCATTTAAAAAATAATAGTGTAATAATTTATATGTACATTGAAACCTCTATAAATTAATAATGTTGGGACTACACCAAAACTATAATTTTTTTTTAATTTATAGAGGTTATTAATTTATCGATATACTAATTGGACCAATAACTCAATTTGGGACTATAAAATTATATTATTTTATAGAGGTTTTTAGTGTATATTAATTTATAGAGTATTAATTTAAAGAGGTTATACTGTATATACATTTTACATGACTTATACATTCAATATGGAATTATAATTACATTTGTTAAGACTTCATATATTTTGATGAGATTTATTAATATTTCAGATTTAATGAAAAATCTGTAATATTAAAACATAAATTCAAACATGTTAATTTTTAAATTTATAACTCTAAATATTATAAAAAAACGTTTTTCAAAATTGCTCGTAGTTAATATGTAAGATAGATATACAATTAAAAAGTAAAATGAAATACTAATTGGTACATTATAATGCTGACTTAATTGTAAATTCAAGTTTTTATTTCCCACATATTTATGATATCTTACAATACTAAAAGGGGAATACCCTCAAGTTCTAAGCTGTCCACATAGGCAGATTAAATCAACCAATGAAAAAGAGAAAAAACCCAATCACCAAACAAGCTTTCGCCATATAGCCCATTTCTAAAGCTGTGAACCCTATCATTATTCCTATTACACATATGCTTCGTCTTCCTCGATCTCACAGGAGTAGAGCCACCATATTGTTATCATCCCTTCGGTTTCTCTTCTCTAATGTCATAAACTCCATTAATAATCAGTCATAAAACCTCATTCTTTACAGCAACAAATCAAACGTCACGAAACTCTTTCTATTCCTTCATGTTTATACCTTATATATCTTTCTGCTTTTAGCTACTCCCCTTCGCCACATTCGCAGAAACCAAAAAATCCCAGCTACCGATGGCAAACAAAACCGTCAATCTAATTTTATTTCCGGTGTGTTTCAGTTATGAAGAATGTTTTCTTTAGCTCTTTTGCTATTCATCTAACTTTATAAAGTGCTTTCAAAACCCTTGCTTTGGTTTTCATTGACAGAGAATGAAAGCGATTGTGATCTCAAGCCAGGCACGTCAGAGGTTCTGCAACTCAGAGAAGTGGAAGACCCAGAAGAGTGTATGAAGATGAGGTTCTTATTAGAGTTCAAGGAACTGCTCTGAGTCGCACTGATACTCTCTACCACCTGGATTTATCCTTTGCCATTGGTCTCCAGTGCTCCAGACCCATCGAATCCATCATCATGTCTGTCACTCGCTGTAAAATCGGAAACCAGATAGAAATTACTGAATTTACAAGATTGGTTAGGAATTATAATACTCAGTCCGTGTTCAGTTCCTTTGATATATGTGAGATTGAATATAGGATTAATTTGAGTATGCTGCTCGGTGCTCATTTCATGTTCTTATTGACTTGGTTACACTAATAGAAAAATTGAGATAGTGTTGGAGAAGTTTTAGCTTGCAATTTGTTTTCATCTGTTTAACTGTTGATTAAGCTTTGTCCAGCTTATGTTGGATTGCCTTCAAATCCTCTGCGTAGGCTTAGATTAAAGTCTTAAACTTTCTGACACTTCTCTATTTGTCTCAGGTCTGTGCTCTTCTTTCTGGACGAGGAATATGCAAAGAAAATTGTTGTACCCATTGGACAAATCCTTCCAATCCCGCAGGTTTCTTCGTTTTAAAAAGAGCTATTTTCCCTAAAGTGGAGCTTGGTTTCCCTGAATACAAACAAGGCTTATGAATTCACGTAAGTTTCCTTCTTCGACTCTCACTCTATGTCCTAATATTGGTTGGCCATAGGCCTGGGCACAATATCCGGATCCGCGGACCCAAACCGAAACCGAAACCGAACCGAAAAATCAGGGTCCCGAACCCGATCAGAACCGGGGTAAATAACCAAATGGGTCCTAAACTGCTGTATCCGAAGAACCGGTATCCAACCCGACCCGAACCGAGAACCGAATGAGTATCCGAAGATATCCGAAATATAAATATATATTTAAAAATATTATTTATACTTATATGTATAATTACTTTAATAATTTTAATTTTAATTATAAATTTAATAAATAGTTATTTTCAATACTTTTGTGTATTTTCGGATAAAATATGGTAGTTTGGATAGAAATACTTAAACAAAACCGTGTCAAATGAGTATTTTGGTTATTTTTTTGGTACATTTGGGTAGTTTGGATACACAATACCCGAACCGAATCGGGTAATATGGTTATTTTGGGTATTATTATCCGAAATCGTTTCAGATATATTGGTTATTCGGTTATTTTCAGGTTCCTTTACATCAGAACCGAACCCACCCGGACCCGGGAAGACCCGACTCGAACCCGACCCGAAATTTTATATTACCCGAATGGGTTTTGATTTTCAAACCCGAAAAACCCGATACCCGAAAGAACCGACCCGTACCCGATTGGGTACCCGAACGCCCAGGCCTAGTTGGCCAAACTTGAAGATTTAATTTAGGGAAGATCATGAGACTAGAGATTCAAATTTAGTTGGTGGTTGCTTCTTATGCTTTAGTGTCATTCTAGCTCAGTTTATTCGTGCTTAGTGATCCTTTTGATAATAAGCTTTTTCTTACTTGAATTGAAGCGTATTTAACCTTTCTTTCTTTTTCCCCTGCAAATCTCTCTGCAGATTATCTTATTAGATATTCAATTATATGTCGCAGCCTAACTACATGTGAGTGAGAATGAGTAGTTCGGGTAGAAAATGTGTTTTAATATGGAATTCCAAAGATATTCAACATCTTAGTGGAAATGAATTTTTTGGAAGTCAGCTTCTTATTTTCAAAACAAGATCCCGAGCGTCCACGTTTCTATCCAGAGGGTAATGGATGAAAGGGAAGGAACATTAGATGTGCTCCGGATGATATGATTAGGACAGTGAGCATCTGAATCAAGACAACATTCAGTAAAAGCTTGGCCTCCCAAAAGCAATGATAACAGTCATGCCGCCATGATGGGTTACTATGATGTTAGCAAAATCTTGTGAGCAAGAGGAAAGTAGGCATCTGTATTTTCGCCAGTCACCTTTGAGGGACAGTCCTAGAACCTGTAGGTCAGTGTCATTTACAAATGTCATGTGTTCTTTTGTTTATAGATATGATGAGATAGTACTTATGCTTCTTACTGTCCTACAGGAGGAGGATAGAAGTAGCAGTGTGAGCCGTAGCCCAGGGGATAGAAGTAACAGCGTGAGCCGTAGCCCTTGCAGAGAGTAAGACGAGATACTTGAGGCTCCTATGACAATGCAAGACGAGGTCAGGAGAGAAATTGATGGTAGATATAATAGAGATGGTGACTAAGACTGGGATGCTAAGAATATAAAGACGAGGGACTGGTAAAACGAGTAACGATTTGTAGTAGAGAAGAGTCCTTTATGCTAAATAATTGTATTGTACTGAAACCTAGAACCATGCAAATTCAATAAAACTAGAAACAATAGCTTAGAGCATTTTTTTTTGTCAACAGCTTAGAGCATTTATCTGATGTGAAACTAAAGGATATATGTTTACAGCTATTATTTCTCTCAATTGGAATAAATTTTATTTTCTTTACAAATGTACAATAAAAACTCAAAGTTAAACCATGTTTTTCAAAGAAAAAAGCTCAACCATATTTTCTTTGTATTTGTTCTTTTTTTTTCTTTGAAACACCTTTTGTATTTGTTCAAACATTCATCTTATATATAACTTTCACGGCACAAGATCTTATTTTAATTCATTTCTTTGTTGATATTCCATATTTTTCTCTAAGTTAGAAATTACTTAACTTTAAAAATTTAATTACATAATTTTAGTATTTAGAGTAATCACATGTTGTAAATCATTATATCAATTTATATTTGTTTGTTCTGTAATATTTTCATAAAAATTTATTTGGGATTACTTTCTTACAATTTGTATTTTATTTATTTGAAAATATATAAATGTTAAACTACACAATCTGTTTTGCATACAGGAATGTGATAAGCATAAATTGTGCGAGCGAAAATGTAGTTTTACAGAAACGAAAAACTTGGTTATCTTCGTATGTCATGTTGTTTTATTTGAAGAGTGAAAGATGCAGCAGCTTTCAATAAATTTCTCGCTGAGATAGTTTGCGTGAGGAGTCTAAAACACCGAAGTTTGGTTTCACTTTTCGTGTACTCTATGAGAAAACATGAATTATTATTAGTCTTTGAGTACATGCCAAATGGTCGTCTTGATACACAGAATTTCATGATTTACATATGAATGAACTGATATTGTCAGAGAATATACAAAATAAAATAGTTCGAATCAAGATGAGAGACTTTAAAAAACACTAACAATTTTCTAAAAAATGAAAAAATAACTACCCAAAAAAAATTACTAAACTTAAAGAAAATAAAAACAAATATAAACGAAGCTTATATCACTTAGGTTAACAAAAGAACAATTACAATCACATAATTCAGATATTATACTTTAGAATTAATTATTATTTTTAATTACTAAACAACTTTCAATATAGAAAACTATAACATTCTACATGAAATGCACATAACAAAAACCATTATAAAAAACCCAAAGTAAAACAATAATAGTAATAAACTCAAGCATTTACTTATATTAAATTCTTTGCTATTTATTGGTGTATCGAGATCTTATATACGTAATTTTGTATGTAATATGAGGATATTATATAACACTTCAAATATAGAGAAAAAGATAAAAGTTAGAATGAATTTCATTGTAAGAAGATATAACACACAATGCTTTGTTTATATTTATGTAAATTTATAAATGTTAAATATAAGAATTATTAGTTAAAGATTTTAAAGAAATCATATATTTATTTAAGTGTTTCTTTTTTAAAACAAAAATTAAACTATTATCAAATTATATTATATTTTGAATTGACCCAACATAAAATTAAATAAATTAATAATTATTTCATTTTTATTAATTAATTTATGGTGTACATATAAGATGGTTTTTGCATCTACACTTACATTTAAATTTTATGCATATTAAATTTGAAAATTATATGTTAAGAACATAACTTTTGCTAAGATAGCTAATTACACGATAGCTAATTAAATAAATATGTAAGTATATATATAACTGTTTTCATTAAGTTATCTAATAAAGTGGTGCACCAAACATTAAAACATAAGCACATTTTACAAAATTAAGAAAATCTTACCCTTCAACTACCTTCTTTTTATTTAGGCCTAATGTATTAATTTGGTAATTATTTAAAGACAATCAAGATTTTGAGTTAATTATCTACATAAAATTAAAAATTAGATGGGTTATATGACCTCATTCTTCGTCAAGAACATTTGCCACTGGTTACATATTGGTCTTACATATTGAGGTGATAATGGAAAATACTACTAAGTTATTAAGAAATATTTTCTTATTTCAAATAATGTGAAAATAATTAGAAACATATTTCAGTTTAATAGAATGGTAGAATGTCCAAATATAAGGTACAAAACGTCAACAAATATATATTTTTTTCAAAAATAAAGTTGATTCGAAGATGATGAATGCATGTTCCGATCTTCAAATCTTTGCAACCGCACGTAATTTAAGAAAATATATTTTTGCAAATTTAAGAAAATAAATATAAAAAAGGTTAAAATAAAACTAATTTAAAACATAAATTTTAAAAACATAATCCGCTCGTAGCGCGTAGAAAAGAATCTAGTATATTTAAATGGGCGAGAAAATGACTTCATCATATTTAGTGGCAATTAATATCAAGATGGGCTATAATTTATAGATTTATGTTAATAAAATTCGGGTTATATAGTGGATTTACCTACAAAAGCCCAAATATGCCAGTCTTTCTTTTTTCTCTCAGGCACTTGTACCAAGGAAAGTCATTAACCGCTGGATCTTTGAGGTCTCCTTGTTTTGACTTTTCTCTTTTGGCCCCTGTTCACCTAACTCCTTCTTTTCGGTTTCGAAAACCTTTCTTTTCTGAGTAATTTCCACTGGTCAAAAGACTTCTCTGGTTTTACCCACCAGGTTCTCCCCCGCTTCGTCGGAGGGACAGCCGGAAACGGTCTTCTTCACCGCTGTTTCGGCGCCTCACTCCGGTGTCTCCATGGATAACTCCCAACATACCGCTCATCGGTCTGGGTCTTTGTTTACCCTGGCCTAAAACTCTCCAAGCTGCACGCAACAAACTACTACAACTCTGTAGTTTCCACCAAGCTCGTCATCTTCAAGATTTACTACTCTGTGTAGTCAACAGAGAGTTTCTCTGGTGCTCTTGAACCCCAGTCTTCAAGAATGTCTCATCGTTTCTCAAGAGCCGACAAAGGAAAGTGGAAAGAGGACTGTCTCCCACCTAGGAAGCCGCTAGTCCGAGTTCCTGAATCCAACGTCTCAGATCTTATCGAACGCCATAAGTTTACTCTCATCGGTAGAGTTACAAATCCAACCATTCAAAAGACCAGAGCCTTGGTCGAATTCTTCCTGCAACACTGGAATGTCGTTGGTCAGATTTCAGGAAGAGAACTAGGCCCTCATCTCTTCCAATTTAGCTTCGACTCTGAACAAGACCTGCAAGCTATTCTATCCAACTCGCCATTTCACTTCAAGCGGTGGATGCTGATTCTCCAACGGTGGGAACCAATCGTGTCTGATACCTTTCCGGCACGCATCTCCTTCTGGATCAATGTTCACGGTATTCCTCTCCACTATTGGATGGATGGGACTATAAATGCAATTGGAGCTGCTCTGGGTCCAATAGAAAGCAGAGAGGTAGATAAAGCTCGCTTGAGAGTGCAAATCAATGGTCTCCAGCCTCTTATCATGAAGATGGATTTAGAACTCCCATCTAAAGATATTGTAGAAGTGTAGCTGGAATATGAAAAACTGGATAAACATTGCTTCCGCTGCAAATCCCTCTCGCATGAGGATGCTGACTGTGACATTTTCCCTCCCTCTCGGAAGCTAGAAGGTGCGAGAAGAACTGCTAACATCTCCCAACAAAACACCCTGGAAAGGTTAGAAGAAGGAAAGAGGAGACAAGCAGAGAGGAAATACTCTCGAACGCATCAGAGACCTCAGGCTGAAGGAGCTCGCTGGCCTAACTACAGAGGACCAGACCCTAGAGAACCACGTGATCTCTCTCGTGGAATTTCCTCTCGACACACTTCGGAGAAAAGCTCTGGTTTTGAAGAGAACAGACGTCGTTACGACGACAGGAGCAAACAAAAGTCTGGAACACCAGCTTACTCTCAAAGATCTCCATCTAAGTATCGGGAGATTCCAAGACAATCGACACTAGGAACAGAGTCCCAACACTCAAATGAGAGAAACAACAAAAGCTCAATGCCTATCGAAGCTAGCTCGAACTCTAAGAGAACTCCACCAAGGGATGTAGCACTGGCCCAGAGAAGGAACAGTCTGGCTGCACGCTCATCAGACCCCCGTTTGAGTTCTGCTACATCTGAGGAAAGAATTCCCGCAAAGGAAAGACTCTCGGTGCACACTCAATGTACGAGCACCCCTGAGCTCCGAGAAGTGCTCTCGGGATCAAGACGCCAAGGGGAAGGAGTACATGCCTCAGTGGAGACTTCTCTACCAGTTAACAACGTTGTTACCATTACTCGACCTTCGAGTTCAACTATCTTCGACTCCGGGAGACTAGGGCCAGGTGATAGATCACCAATTCGAACTCTCAGTGAAGATAGGATCCATGTCTCCCTACGACTGGGCCCAATTGTGTCTGAAACTGATAGTGAGGAGCCAGAATTTCCAGACCTCCCTGTTCTCTCTAAGGCGGAAGGTAAAAAGAAAATGATAAACTCTCAAAGTAAAAAGAGAGGAGTTCGAAGCCCACTTCAAGGAGTTAACGTTAAGAAAAGAAGAGTCACCAAGAGGGACTCTCCTCGCAGGAAACTGATGATGGATGCCATTACTTCGGGGGGAAGGGGACTATCTGGAGTGTCACGAAGCACACCAGTGACACGTAATTCCACAGCAGTACCAAAGATAATCCCACCCATGGTGAAAAAGACAAAGACCAGTAAGACTAAGGGGACGGATTTTCATCCTCTCCCAAAGTCTCTTCCTTAGCTTGTGTAAGCTTGAACTGTCAAGGAATTGGGACGCCCTTGACGGTCCAGCGCATAAAGGAGTTCCGCAAACGCATCTCCCCTGCGGTGCTCTTCCTTATGGAGACCAAAAACCAAGACGAGGCCCTGTTTCGATTGTTTCAGCACTCGGAACTCACTCACCACTTCACTGTCCCACCTACTGGCGTAGCAGGAGGGCTCTCTCTATCTTGGAAAGAGGATATCCAGGTGGACATTCTTTTCTCTTCAGCTAACATTATCGATACTCGCATTGAGGCTTGTGGTACTTTCAGTTTTGTTTCCTTCATATACGGCGCCCCACACTCAGCAGATAGACCGGCTTTCTGGAGGAAACTCATGGAATTAGGAGAAGGAAGAGATGATTCCTGGTTGATTACCGGGGATTTTAATGACCTCTTGGACAACTCCGAGAAAGTTGGTGGTCCAGCCCGATGGGAAGGCTCGTTCCTCTCGTTTCGAAACATTTTTTCTCAAATGGGCCTTTGGGATCTCAAGCACTCCGGCAATCACCTTTCTTGGCGAGGGACGAGATATAATCACTTTATCCAATCAAGACTAGATAGAGCAATGGCGAACTGTTCTTGGTTTGAAAAGTTTCCTGCTGGCTGGAGTGAATACCTCCGTTTTGAGGGTTCTGATCATAGACCCATTGTGGTCCATTTTGATGTCTCACGAAAGAAATGAAAAGGTTTGTTCCGTTTTGATCGTCGACTGAGGCACAACCCGGAGATCCGTCAGTTGATCTCGGACAAATGGAAGCAGGAACCTATGGACTCTGTCCTGAACAAGATAGCTAAGATCCGGCACAATATCATCACCTGGTGCCGGGAACAAAACATCAACAGCAACCTGGCAATCAAAAAGGCGCAAGACAACCTCGAAGAAGCTCTTTCTAGTGACACCCCCAACACAGTGACCATTACAGCCATAACGGCCACACTAGAGAGGGCGTATAAAGAAGAAGAACTCTACTGGTGACAGAGGAGCCGAATCTTATGGCTGCATAGTGGTGACCGTAATACCAGATTTTTTCATGCGTCTACTAGAGGACGAAGAGCTATCAACAAGATATCGGTGCTCGAAAACAGTGAAGGAAAAGCTGTGTATCAGGAGGAGGAAATTGTCAAAGAGATCACAAACTTCTACTCCCAAATCTTCAAGGCTCAAATGTCGGATTCATCTTCAGTAGTACATGATGGGATATCTCCATCTATTACTACAGAGATGAACCAGACACTTATTGCCCTGCCATCAGCATTGGAGATTAAGGAGGCTCTCTTCTCAATCCATGCGGATAAGGCACCTGGTCCGGATGGTTTTTCCGCCAGCTTTTACCAATCTTTTTGGGATATTATCGGAGGAGATGTAACTAAGGATATCCAGTCCTTCTTTGAAACTGGGACCTTAGATGCTCGACAGAATGAGACGCATGTCCGGTTGATACCGAAGGTCACGGGGGCTAGGAAGGTGGCAGAATACCGACCTATTGCTCTATGTAACACCCACTACAAAATCATCGCGAAGCTCCTAACCCGAAGACTCCAACCGCTACTCCCTGCTTTGATATCTGATCACCAATCAGATTTTGTTAAAGGGCGCTCTATCTCGGACAATGTACTCATTACACATGAGATCCTTCATTACCTGCAACACTCAGGGGCTACGGTTCGTTGTAGTATGGCGATCAAAACCGACATGAGTAAGGCATACGATCGTATCGAATGGAGCTTCTTGAAGAAAGTCCTCGAGCATTTCGGTTTCCATGATATTTGGATCTCCTGGATTATGGAGTGTGTTACCTCAGTCTCGTACTCGTACCTAGTTAATGGAGCGGCACAAGGTCGAGTTATTCCGACCCGGGGAATTCGTCAGGGAGATCCCTTGTCGCCCTACCTCTTTATCTTATGTTCAGAGGTTTTATCCGGATTGTGTACGAGAGCTCTGAACCGTGGAGAGATCATCAGGGTGAAGGTATCTCGTAATAGTCCGGCCATCAGCCATCTTCTATTTGCGGACGACACGATGTTTTTCACTCGAACGGACGCTAGAAGCTGCACTGCTCTGATCTCGATACTGCAAAGATACGAAAGCGCCTCGGGCCAATGCAAAAATCTCGACAAATCTTCCATCACCTTCTCAGCTAAAACACCAGGAGATTCAAAGCGGTGCATAAGGGAGCAGTTCCATATTACCAACGAAGGCGGTATTGGTAAGTACTTGGGATTGCCCGAGCATTTTGGACGACGTAAGCGAGATATCTTCGCAGCACTTGTGGATAAAATTCGCCAGAGAGCTCACAGCTGGACGACTAGATTTCTCTCCGGAGCGGGGAAAATGGTCCTTCTTAAATCAGTGTTGGCAGCGATGCCGACATACTCCATGTCGTGCTTTAAGCTACCAAATTCTCTCGTCAAGCAGCTACAATCGATGCTCACAAGGTTCTTGTGGGACCTGTCTCCAGAGGTCAAAAGGATGTGCTGGGTAGCTTGGAATAAACTTACATGCCCGAAAAGTGCTGGAGGACTCGGCTTCCGGGAAATTGCGCAGTTTAATGATGCGATGCTGGCTAAAATATCCTGGAGAGTTCTGCAAAATCCATCAGCCCCACTTGCAAGAATTTTACTTGGGAAATACTGTTATAGGACTACCTTCTTGGAGACACCTATATCGACAGGAACTTCACACGGGTGGAGGGGAATTTTAATAGGGCGTGATCTTCTTCTCAAGGGGCTGGGATGGGCGCTTGGTTCTGGTACCTCGATTAACCTTTGGAATGAACCCTGGCTGTCTACTTCGGAACCTAAAACTCCTTTTGGACCTCCAACCCTTGAAAACCAATATTGGTGTGTAAGTAAGCTCATTGATCCTATATCCAAGGAGTGGGATATGGCAGCTATCGGAGAAACTTTACCTCATCATGAGGAAGAGATATGCAGATTGATTCCTAGCTTTTTCCAGCTTGAGGATGAAAGAGTGTGGCTTCCACATGCCTCTGGGATTTATACAACTAAATCAGGTTATGCAATAGCAAAACTCTGGAGTGGTGACCATGAAAACCAGGATTTCAATTGGAAAAAAATTATTTGGCAAGTGCAGACATCACCAAAGCTCAAACACTTTCTCTGGAAAGCAAATAGCAAGGCACTCCCGGTTGGAGCTCTACTGGAACGCCGTGGATTTGCTGTCTCCCCTGGTTGTAAAAGATGTGGAGCTTGTAAGACCCGATCCTGGCCCAAAGGACCCAACTAGGACCTGCGGCCTTACTTAGCTAATCCATGTAAATTTTTCATTCATTTAAGGTTCAATCATTGTCTAAGTCAAATTCAACACATGAGGTTCAGCCTAGTTCCATTCTAAATGACAACAGATAAGAGAAAGTGTATCTTTATTAATATAAAACATGTGATCCATACATAGATTCAGTTGCACAATAGGCTATCATAAGTTCTTAAGTTCATACTATCAATACTACCCATCATCCCACACATCCATCACAGCTCAGGTCTTCATGGTTCCTTAGCCTTGCCACGGCCCTGGTCTAATCCTGAAACCAACACACCACAATACACATGTATAAGTATAATCCGATACCTTAACAAACACATCTATCATTGCATGGTTCGGTTCACCTATTCTATGCTCTCTAATCTAACCAATCAGTCACAAGGCACACGGCCACCATCAGTACATCAATCAGGACACCCAGAACACAGGAACAACACACGGCCTGCCTGTCCTAATGAGATCTGACCCATGAATCACATCATTCCAGACTCGGCCATGGCTGGATGCCCAAACTGACATACTCAAATCAATCTCTAAAAACTAATTAAAATTCATGACAAATACTGATAATTCCCCACTAAGAAGAATCCACAATCAGATTGATCAGAACCGGCCTAATTCACTTAGAATTTAGCCAAATCCCACTAAACCGGCCATAACTGACCTCCATCAAACCGGCCTGATAAATCCAATCAAACCACATGATAAATCATGATAAATCCTCATTAAGAGGAATCCATGGTCGGATCCCATCAATTCCATCCAAAACCATGAGATCCGGACCTAGCTGCCCAACCAAGGCCATGGAGGGTTTCTCTGTTCTGGCCAAGGCCATGGCTCGACTATAGCATGTCTGACTCCTCAGACTTCATTATAATATAGAATAGATGAGAATAATCAATGAACAAAACAGAAAGGGATGCAACCAGCACCATCGTCCCACACAGATCCATCCGGATCCATCATGGCTGGCCGATGGTCTCTGGTTAGCATCACTGACCTTAGGCGTGCGTTCTCCTGGGGCCAAGTCCCTTCCTGACTCCTTCTCCTTCTCCTTATTCTTCTGCCTGGTCTCCATCATCCTGCCTGATCCTCCCACGGCCTGAATCCCACTGGATCAGACAATCTCCAACACACACGGCTTGATCCTCAATCCGCTGGTCTCTCTCTTTCTAATTCTCTGGTAAGATTTTGGCAGAGTTTTCCCTAGGGAATTTCGTGCCATTTTCTGTGCCAGGCACTCTCTATTTATAGAGAAAGGCCACGCCAACTCCCCTTGGACGAACAGGCACTTCCTGGAAGAGAGAACAGGCACAAACTGCCTCCCTTGCACCCATTCGCCTGGTAACTGCCCCAACTGCCAGATTTGGCGTGTGGGCTATCCAAAGAAAGGCCCAACACCTCAGTCTGGATCCCTTGTCCAGTTATCAAGCCCCACGGCCCACACCTTGACCCATGACCCCTTAGTGGATCATGCAGCACCCAACCGGACCCAACCTGTCCATGACCCGGCCACACTGGCCCAGACCTTAACACTTCACTGAGCTGAGTTGAGCTGGCCTCTAGCTGCTCCAGCTGAGTGAGCTAATCATCCAGCTACTGGAGCTGACCCATCCTTGTGTGAGCTGTTCTGAGCTGTCCTTAGCTTGTCCCAGCTGCTCCAGCTTCATTCCCTCATTGCCCAGCTCCCACTTCTCTTGTCCAGCTCCTATTTCCTTATCTCCATCCGTTCTTGGTTAAGTTTCAGCATCCAGAAGCTCTTAACCATCCTGTCCAGCCATGGTACGCTTGTCTTTAGGTCATGTGACCTGACTGGTGCGCATCCTCGTACCATGGCCGTGCCCGAAGGCCTTATCCAGATTTGGGGATGCTACAGAGCTAGTGAAACAGAACTGCATGTACTGCTCCAGTGACCGTTTGCAACTCGAGTTTGGGAACGTGTTCCATGTTTACATAAGTCATCCCCGACGAGCATAAAATCTGTTTCACAACTCCTCACCCACTGCAGCAAGATGATCTCTCTTCCACCTCTGGGCCTGGGAAATACCCCCTTGTATCCTTGGATCCTTTGGATCCTTTGGACGAATAGGAACAAATTAGTTTTCGAGGACAAAGTTTTTTCAGAGGAGAGCTCTGTTCTGAAAGCTATCCAAGACTCTCGAGCTTGGAAGGCAGCTCAGACCTGTGTCGAAATGCCTTCTTTACCACATTCTGTGGTCCCGTCGAATAGCCTCCCTGTAACTAACTCTTTTACTTGGTCTTCCTTTGCGGATGCAGCTTGGGACTCCTCATCGGGAAACTGTGGACTTGGTGGGTATCTGTGTGATGCGTCAAATACCTACACCGAGACCTTCTCTTCACACCGGCGTTATGTGCCCTCAGCTCTAGTAGCAGAGGCGTTGGCGGTTAAAGCGGCAATCAATGCAGCTGTCTCTTCACATGTCAGTAGACTCAATGTTTTCTCTGACTCAAAGGCTCTCATTCTCCTCTTGAACTCACAGGATAAGGATGTCGTCTTGAAGGGGATTCTCCATGATATCAGAATCTTGGCTACCTCCTTTGCATCTATCTCGTTTTTCTATATTCCGCGTTTAGCAAATATTGTGGCTGATTCCTTGGCAAAGACAGCCTTGTACTCTCTTAATTCCTTTGTAGCAGCAAAACCGAACCGTACCGAACCGAACCGAAATAGACAATATGGTTTGGTTTTGGTATATACCATATAAACCGAATGGACGTGATTTTATAAAAACCGTAGGATTTGGATATGGTTTGGTTTATAACCGATTAAAACGAATAAACCGAACAAAACCGATCAAAAGTAGAAACATGTAAATATGTATCTATTTTATAACGACACATGAAAATATGTTTGTTATATAAGTTAATTTTTGTTAATAACAATTACCATATTTTTATAGTAATAAAAACTCTAATTTGTAAAACACTTGAACTATAATTAAATAACAATACATCGCGATTGTGGCTTCTTATTTTCTTAGTCTTTTTTTTTAGTTTTTTTGCTTTATTTTAGCATTGACTAAATTGAAGTGAAGTTTATAAATTTGATGGATAATAATTAGTGAAAATACTTCACAATTTTTTTTCTTATCAATAAACGAACAAATTTTCGTGTTCAATCGAAGAAGCATGAATTTGATGAACAATAAATATGGAAAAGTGGAAAAACTTTTCTTTTGTGCTTCTGTTTTTTTTCTTATTTTTACGTTCAAATTATTGAGCTTTGATTCTAATTCTAAATTTTATTATTTTATATGATGGTAGAAGCGTTTTTTACCTTTTTTGTTCATTTATTTGAATTTAATAAATGATTGCGTTGATAACATGACTCTAAAATTCATATAATATGATCTCAAACTAAATAGTTAGGTTTTTGGTATAAAACCGAACAAAACCGAAAACCGACAGTATATAAACCAAACCGAACCGAAGTAAATATGGATTTAGAATGGTTGTTATATTTTAGTAACCGAAATACCGAAAAACCGAAAAAACCGAACCGAAACCGAACCGATATCCGGATTGAACACCCCTAGCCCAAACCCATACAAATTACAGAGCTAATATCTGATCGAAACCAGATATTTTTGTTATTTTCAGACAGCCTTTAGGTTTCCAAAAAAGGCATCTCGATCTTTCTTCTAACTATTGAACTATAAAAGCAAAGGGGTCTTCCAAGAATCGTCTCAATCTCATCTCGTCGGTAATACATTGTTACTCTATTTTATAGATCCTTTGACAGAGAGATACGATCGAATCAGTTCTTACACCAAGCGTTTTTTATTTGGATTTGCATGTCTCTTAGATGGCAAAAGAGATGAGGATCTTACAAATCCTCAGTTGATCAGATGCTTAAAAGGAGAGGTCGTGGTGACATGATTCAATTTGAGTGATTCAACAGACAAAGAGTCCAAAGGTTTGTCTTAATTTGGTTAGATCCAGTTATTACCTTACGGAATCAGATATTTTTTTTTTGCAAGGATCTAATAAGTTATCATATTATTTACAACAATATATATTTTTCTAAATTTATATTTATTGTATTTAGGATAATTTTTTAGCATAACATAATTATAAAAAAATATATTACGCAGACTGATATTATTTAACTATTAGTTATGAAATTTAATTAGTTAACCAAAAATAACTTTCAATCCATTTACTTAAATAAATATCCTTATATGTAGGTAAAGATAATATACTTCAAATCACAACTATACTAAAAGCAGCATATAAAGCCCTGTGGGGGCCTCCACGTCGGATTAAAAATTTAGCCACTAAGAATGCATTATTCGTCCATGTCATCAATGACGTGGTTAAGCTTGAGCTTCAGGTGTTTACGATCTGCCTTATTAGACTTGGGCTTCGGTTTGAACGGCCCGCATGTTCTGTGTCCAAAAGCTCACCCGCGACGTCAATCTCTATAACCCTAAGTTCTCTCTTCTGTACCTTTCGACTTCCATCTGTTTCTTTCACCTTCTCTACAAATCCGTTTAGTCGATTAACTTTATCACTTATTGCTCTAATCAATCCTTTGCTTCAACTCCTTCAATGGATTCTTTTTACCTCCCTTACAATTTTACTATTTATACATCTCTTTTCAAACCATGAATTGACACGTGAGAATCTGCAATTGAAGGAGAAGGCCGAGAGATTAACCGGAGAAATCGAGGAGATGAGAGCCATGGAGGCGGAGATGAAGCAGAGCTTCAAAGAGATGGAGACGGAGATCGAGCAGCTAGAAGAAGAGAAGAAGGGTTTGGAATCGATATCTGCGAGAGCCGTGGAGCTCGAGAGCGAGGTGGCGAAGATTCAGGAAGATTTTGAGAGACGGAGACGAGAGGGAGTTAGAGGTGGCGGAGCTGAAGAGAGGTTTAACGGAGGAAAGTGAGAGGTTCGAGAGGTGTGAGAATGAAGCGGAGAGTTTGAGGAAAGCGAGAGGTGAGATCGTCGCTACTCTCCGGTTTCAAGGCCGGCTCCACCATCGAAGTTCTTCTCCTGGGATTTTGGCAATGTAAAGAAAGGATGATAACTTCTGGGTCTCACAACTCTCAATCAGAGGCAAAGAGCAGATAACTAAAGGTCCACATTTTTTTCTTCGTTCAATCTCAAGAAAGCTGTCTTTTGAGTATAATGACCTTTTTTCGTATGTGTCTTTTTCTGAATCATTCTTTAATCCAAGTTGGAGCCATGTCCTTACTTTTCTGTTTAGCTTTTTGTTTTTGTTTTTCTCTCCAGCTTTTGATGTTTGTTTTTAAAAACCCAGAAAAAATGTTGTAAAGTTCTCTCATTTTTGCCAAATTAAATATGTTGAATGTCTTCTTTTAGATGCTCCAAATTGATCAACGCTTTGAGTACATTCCTTTGGATTCTCTTTTAGATACCTGTATGGATATTGTTAGTTGGATCTGAGTTTCTTAAAAAGATTGAAAATTTCTCATTATTTTCTGCCATCATCTGTCAAGATTAGTTTTCATCAGGTTCCTGAACCAAGCTCACAAGTCACACTTTTGCTATTATGTTTCATGCTTTATAAACTATTAAAGTTACTCATTACTTTTTTCATGAATAGTCACCTTTTTAATCTTTTGATACTACTTTGTTTAGTTTAGTTCTCTTGATTTTCAGAGTAAATTTGTGTTTGCTTTTTCCTCAACGCAACTTCCAGAGCACATTTTTATTATGATCAGGAAACTCAATTTGGCCAGAACTTTCTTAACGTGTAAGAAAGTCCGTCCGACCTCATCCTAATATTTCAACTTTCTTACAGCTGTTGTTGTATTCCCCCTAAGGCTAGGTGGGACTTGATCTGGCTCATATGTTTCCCCACATCTGGTATGTAAATTTACTTATTGGTACTGCAATCATGGATTCATTTTTCACTCATCTAAACTTTATTGTTCAACTCTTCCTCTGCGTGTCTATACCTGCAGACTGTTGAGTTTCCTTTCCTTTATTGTTAAACTCTTGGTGCATGTGTTTGTTTGATATCAAAATATGGTGGTCGACAGTTGGATATATATGCTTATCTTGGATATACATTATATTAAGGTTACACAGATCATTCGTATAATCTTATGCATTATACGTTTGATTTTCCTTATGTTTACTGTATGCTGATATTTTCAGATTCTTTCTTTCATTGTTACTGCAGAAATGATCCCAAAACACCTAGGTTGGCTTTATTTTGAAAGGCTTGGGGTTCTTCCTCTTCTGTTATTATGTATGCTTACTTAGTGCGCATTATTTTTCTTATACTCTCTTACAAGATATATCAGACTCTATTGTCGTTGGAGCATAGAATTGTATCAAAAACTGGTGGTGAACAACTAGATCTGCTTATCTTAATACATCATTTAAGGTTAACCCAGATCATCCTTATGCATTTATTATAAATTTGAATTTTATATGCTTCAAACACTATGCTGATGTTTTCAGATTTTTTCTTTGACTGTGACTGTAGCTAGACATGATCACTCAACCCCCACTTACGTTTCCCACATGCTACCATAATTTGAAAGATCGTTTGTTTTTTAATTTCATGGTTTATGTATGCTTACTTTTGTTTTGTGACAACCAAACGTCTGTGTACTAAAAGAGGTCTTTTAGTCAGAATATGCACGAGTATGATCACCACAAGGACAACAAGTTTCTTGAAGAATGGTCTAAAAGGTACTAAACTTTGGAAACCATCACCAAATGTCTTAATAAACCATACGCAGAGTAATAATGTTATTTGTTTGCTGCAGATAATTTTGAGTATCTTGGGAAGATAGTTTGCTGAATTTCAGCGACCTCTCTTGGTCTTGATTTTCTTCGGCAAGAGGAAGGAGCGAGCAAACTTGCGCCGGTTTGCTGGTAACCTTGCTACAGGAGACTAAACTGCAGCAGCAGTGAATATCGCAGAGGCTCATTCAGATTCCGTGATGAGATTCATCTCGATTAATCCAGCTGCGTCTTGGAAATTGGAGGTGTGTATCTGTCTATGATTCATGTTACACCTGCTGTTCAAATGTTGAAAGGTGGTGATGCACTTGGTCAACAGTACAACACTCCACAGTCTGTCTCTCGCTCCTAGCGGTAACGTTCATAGTTAGTATCTTGTGCGATGTCTCAGGAAAGTATCTGTTTTATGTATGCTTCTTGACCTTCCCTAGAAAATTTTATTTGAGGTACCTTTCCTTTTGTGTAGTGCTCCAGTTTTCGTTAAGACTATACGTTCTCTCAAATGCAAATAAATCATAACACCACTTACCACGTGTGGTTGAAGACATTGCATCAAAAAGCCTCCTTCAATGATTGAATGAGAATAAAAGATTCTGATCAGTTTTTTTTTTGGTGTTTATGGCTGTTTGTAAAAAAATTGTTATTCATCATCATTTAACACTGATGGTGAATATGCTTATTACTGCATTTTTTGCTTAAATTTGGTTATGCTTATTACTATTACAAGCAGGCTATATAGTTTCTGAAAAATCTATTATTATTGTTCTATAACTTGCTTAATACTATCAAGTTTACAAATATACGTGTTGTAAAATTTACACATCTCAAAGATCACTTATGTTATTGTATAAAATTCAACACAAATAAAAAGAATAACAACTCCAACATACTTATGTTATCTTATATTGTTTTAGTGGTGTTACTATAATGAATTTTTGGTTTCATAAATGTATCACAATTTTTTAAGTATAAAACTTTTTATTGAAACAATAACAAATGCCATTAAATTAAAATTGGGTAAAAGTACACACACAATTTAAAATAAAAATTTGACAAATTAAAAGTAGAAAATCCGCGCGTAGCGCGGAGAAAAAGATGTAGTTAAAATAATAACATAATCACTTAGTGATTATATATTAGAAATGGGTTTTTACATTGTGCCTTAAATAGAAAAAATTAAAATCTTAACTGATGTAAAATCTTACAATTAGTTTTTCAGGACCAATTCGACAGAAAAAATAAAATAAAAAGTCTTCTCTCTCAACTATCGGTTCCTCTTGGTTAAAGAGAAGAGGATGGTACTCTCCGAAGTATAACTTCATCCAAACCTTAAAAGGTAAATCCTATTTCTTCTTCATCCATTTCTTTTTCAATACTGTACTAGAGTTTGACCCGCCCTTTGAAAGGGCGGGTATATTTTTGTTTTGTTATAATTCTATGTAATGATCTTACATGTTTGTTCAATGTCCGAGATTAGTTTAAAACGCGAAATTATTCTCGAAAAAACCAAATTTGCTTGATATAGATTTGTACTTTTTAGTGTTACTTAAAATCCTATAAGACCCGCAAAAACCCACTAAAACGCTATATTCAAAGTTTGAAGCCCAACCTGGATCCGCGGTTAAACCGACAAACCGAGTGATCCAATATGTAATCCAGTTTTGTTTTTTTTTTAAAACCATTATTTAAAATCCTACAAAATCTGCAAAAAAAATGCTATAAACACGGGATCCAGCTACTGATTGAACCAATGTGTGACCCAATATGTAATCTGATTTGACTGAAATTGTTAATATTTAGTTTATTTTAATATATAGTCATGAATTTTTACATGAATGGTGGATATATTATGATTGTGATGCTCCAATTTGCAACAATTATCTAAACAGACTAATTTCCGTCTTGTTGTAAGCGTAATGGATCAACATTTGTGAGGATGTATACGAAAAAAAAGATTTAAGCATTAACAATTTGTATACGTCTATTACAATTTAGTGATTTACGTCTGCAAAAACATATAATCATTTATTTATTTCTATTTAGTTTACTTTTGTTGCTTTCATATTATTAGAATATTTTTGATGTTTTTTTTGGTTTATTTTAATTTGAAAGTTAATTTCACTATTCACATTAGAAATTTATATATTTATTAACTTTAATTTTGTTATATATTTTTATTATATATATATCTAATTCCTGATTTGTTACAGTCTGGTATATATACAATTATATTTTAAAACTAATTAAACTAATGACTCATACTCTTGCAGCGATTTATATTAATGTAGTATTTTATGATATAATTGTTTAACATCTTTGTTTAAATGTTTTTTATTTGATAAATATATTACATGCTTATTTGAATAACCCGTAAAAATTATACTCATTAAAATATCGATAATAACCCGTTCTATCATATATTAAATATTAAATATTAATAGTACTGTATATTTAGTAATAATTAATTTAGTTATATTTAAAGATTAGTTATTTAGTTCCTTAATTTTAGGCATTATGTATATTTAATAATAATTAAGTTAGGTATAGATATAAATAATAGGAAATATAATTATAACTTAATTTTAACATATGTTATAACTTAATTCCTAACGTAAATATATGTTATTCTTTAATTTAATATTTATAAATTAGATAATAAATGGATTAAGTTTTTATATTTATTAATTGGTGTATTAGTTTAACTATGAATATAATATAATATGAATGTTATTTCATATTCTATAAATCTGAAATTAATTATAATTATAGTTAATATTAATTACGAATTTCATTATTTAAAAGTAAATATAAAAAAAAGAATTTCTATTTATATTTTAAATAAAAAGATATTATTAATATGAAATCTTAGAAAATGATACTTGAGAATATCTTTTTTTAGATATCTTGTTTTGAAATATTAAAATAATAGATTGGATATTGAATATATTTAATCATAACTAAGTATGAAAAATATAGGAAGTTAAATAAATGTTATGGTCCAACATAGACTATTTGTAAGTAGATAAAAAGTTCTCATGTTTTAATAGCATTGATTTTCAGATTTAACTTATTTTAGATAATATGTTATTCTCAGATCTAATTTATTTTTTAAAATATGTTATGCATGTTGGATCCGGTAATTTTATTTCCTATTCCGATGAGATGGAAAAATTAAAAACTTCTAAGTATTAAAAACTTCAACAAAATTTAATTAGGTATATTTATGTTATTTTCCCTAATAAGAAACATTTTAAGAAGTGAACCAACTGAATGAAACATGTCTATAGATTATCCCACACTATCGAATGTGTACAGAACTACAATGAAGAAAGTGTGCAATCAAATTTCAAGACAAATATATATAATTACTCTAATTTACAGGATTTTTTTTTTTTTTTTTTTTTTTTTTTTTTTTTTTTTATTTGTAACACTCTCTAATTTACAGGATATAACTCAAAAAAATGCCCCGCGGAGAAAAGCAGATAAAGCAGTTTGGTAAAATTTTCCTTCATTTCAATTCAAATCTGAGAAGCAGCAGGCATCTCATACAGCAAAGCAAATGCTTCAACTCGGTTTCTAAGATCACATATGTCTTTGTTAGAGCATAGACTCTTCACAAACTCCTTGTGTGACTTGCTATGTTCTCTCTGCAACGCACTCGTTATCTGAGCCGCTTTCATCAGAAAATCCGCTATTGTCTCGAAATCAGACTCTATACAGCCTCGGGTTGTCATCGCCGGTGTGCCTATCGGTTAAAACCCCTCTAAGATCAGGCAAAGAAGCGATAAATAAATGAAATGCAAAATAAATCTGTGAGCTTACCTATCCTTACACCTCCAGGAGATATTGTACCATTGTCACCAAATATAGCAGTCTTGTTCAAGGTTATATGGCACATCTCACAGACCTTTTCGTAGACTTTCCCTGCACATCAGGCGAATAAAAAAAAATCAGACAAAACCCTCACATTAGGATCAGTGAGTGGTAAGCTTGAGTGACTTCTCGTACCAGTTAAGCCCAGAGGAGTGAGATCCCAGAGCAACAAATGGTTGTCTGTGCCACCTGTAACCAGTCTGCATTTTCTTCGAAGCAGAGCTGATGCTAAAGCTTGAGCGTTTTTCTTCATCTGTTGTATGTAAGCTTTGTACTCCGGAGTAGCCACTTGTTTCAAGGCAATGGCAAGAGCTGCGATATGGTTGTTGTGAGGACCTCCTTGTAGCGAGGGAAAAACAGCAAAGTTGATCTTCTCCTCTAATTCATAGTGCGTGGAACTGTCGCAATAAGTAGAGTGATGGCCTTGCTTTCTTATCTTTGGTCCTCTCCTGTAGAAGATGATACCTCCTCTGGGACCACGTAGACCTTTGTGGGTAGTGGAGGTAACTATGTCACAGTGATCAAATGGATTAGAACATTCCTGTTGATGACAAACAAAACAAACAAATTGTACTGGATTAGTTTCAAAGGATATACCCATTACGTATATTGACCGATACACCAACATCCAGTTATTATTTCCTCAAATTATACACTTTTTTATATGAAGCTTCTAACTACTAATCATTCAAACTCATTAGAGAAGAGGACTTTGGTTAGAAAGTAGTCAACCATCTAAACCTTTTGAACCACAAAGTTACTAAGCCCCACTCAATACTTGAGTTACGATTCAAGTGCTAGACGATCAATCTTAAACCTAAGAGCTAAATCAACAAATAAGCAAAAGAAAGTAGAAGATTCAAACCTTAGTGGCCACAAGACCGCTAATATGAGCCATATCACACATCAAAACAGCTCCACACTTGTCAGCAATTTGTCTAACCCTTGAAAAATCCCAGTCCCTAGGGTAGGAGCTGCCTCCACAAATAAGAATCTTGGGGCGGTAATCAAGAGCCTTATCCTCAAGCTTATCGTAATCGATATACCCAGTTTGGGGATTCACTTTATAAGGAAAGCTCTCAAAGAAGATTGATGTAGCCGAGATCTTCTTTCCACCTGGAGTACAATAGCCATGACTCATGTGGCCACCGGAAGGAGAATCAAGCCCCATGATCCGTTCACCGGGAAGTAAAAGAGCGGTGTAGACTGCGAAATTGGCAGAGGTACAAGAATAGGGCTGAACATTAACACCCCATTTGTCAGAATCAAGACCAAAGGCAGTAAGAGCTCTTCCGATACAGAGATTCTCAATCTGATCGATGTATTGATTCCCAGTGTAGTATCTGGCTCCAGGCATGCCTTCAGAGTATTTGTTGGTCAAGTGACTTCCCAAAGCTTCCATGACAGCTCGACACACGAAGTTCTCGGAAGCAATCAGCTCGATTCCTTTGACTTGCCTTTGCTTCTCCTTCTCCATGATCTCGTGGATGTCTGGGTCCGCCAAATGAAGAGGCTGATCTCCCCAAGCACGAACAGCAGCACGTCTCGATTCAAGATCCGTGTCTCCGGCGATTGTTCTCCTCGGATGTTTGGATTGAGCTAGAAGCGGACAGTCTCGTTGCCTTTTAAGACACATATGGTGACCTAAGATTCTGAAGTGCTCATCCTCCTTTTCATCTCCGTCTTTCTTTGGCTCCTCCACCGCGACTTTCTGTTCGAGTAACTGCAGCGGGATCGGAGAGAAAGTGGCCGGCGATGATCGGAAACTCGGATCGACTTGTAGATTAATCGAATCGTCGGCAATCGGGATTCTCGGAGTCGGAGCCATTGATGATGCGTGGGAACAACCAAACCCTAATGAAAATTTAGAATCAGAACCACTCAAATCCATACAAATTGGAACACGAATCTTTACAGAGAGAGCTTTGATGGAGAAGACGAATATGTTTGGCGATTCGCTTTTTGTTTTCTGTGGTTTGGAGAACAAAGAGCGAACAAATAAACAAGTTTTGTGGAAAATGACTTTGAGGAGATTACCGGATACGCCTTTTCTGCAAACTATGAATCGGGACGCTTTCTCTGTGTTGTTAATAATTACGGTGACCGTCTTAACTGCTAATAGCCGGTAGCATTAGGATCATTAGTGCATCGTGTCAAATCTTTAATAGGGGCTTGATGAAGACAATGGGGTTTCCAAAGTGCATCTAGCCGACAAAGCTGGACAGATTCATTTTGACCGAAATGTAAACGTTTTTTGTTATAACTTAAAAAGGAAAAGTGGAAAGGATTTAGATTGAATACAATTTTAATGCGTGACAGAAGAAACAAATACAAAACACTTAGATTTTTTTACATCGAAAGACAATTTACAAGTTTTATTAATACTTTAAGGTAGTTTGTGCTACTAAGGTAGTTTTTGGGTGAAAAAACTACATTTACCCTCTAAAAACCGTAACTAGTATATATTGAGTTCTAGTTAGATAGTTTCCATTTATTTATTTAAAAAAAAAAAATTTAAAAATCAATGATGGCCCCATAGAGATTCTCCATAACCATCAAAAGCTATCAATCATTTTTATTTTATTTCTTTTCTGTTTTATCTTATCTATTACCTTTATACCGTAAGATAAAATCGCTCTAAAATTAATTCCCAGAAAATTTGTTTCTTTTTTTGATTAAATGGGATGTAGATGACGAGTAAACTCAGAAAGCTATGGTCAGAGGAGACCGTGGATGTACGACGGTGAATTGAAAGCCAAGATTTCTCATCTCCTCCAATCCGTCTCAAGGTTAACTCGTCTCCTCCTCGCCGTGTTCATCATGCTCGAGATCATAGTTGTGGCTGCCGAAATCGTCATCGCTTCAGTCGCAGATCGAAGAGAAAGCTTGATAGGAGCAACAGTGGTGAACTTTTGATTATTTACAACATATGGTCCTCCAACTCTTGCTTATTCTCCAATTTATTTCAAACTTCTAATCTGTTCAAGTTTCTTCACAATTACCCCAAGATTTTTAATTGTACAATCTAGACCAGTGAATATTCTGATTTGGCATCATTGGTCCCGGCTGTTTTTTTTTTTTAATTTTGTTTCTACCTCAAATGTTTCTGATGTGCAAATAAATTCTTTTGATTCTTATGTACCATTAAAATCATGAGATATCTCTAAATGAATCCTAAATAACTTAAATGAACAAATAAAAAATGTTATAACTCATTAAAATCATGAGATATCACTAGCTTGTGTACTTTGTTTAATGAACAAGAAGCTCTTAAATCACCTTATTCTTTGTGATCACATAAAATGGAAAACAACATAATTGTATCATATTACAATGAGATGTTTCAAATGATTTTTATACAGATGGTGATGATGACAAAAAAAATACTTGTGATAATTGTTAAATGTGAGAAATGAAAAGCATATCGTGTTTGTGGTGAGGTTGTATACATGTGGGTGGATTAGCGGTTGTTAGATTGAAATGATATTAGTTGGAAGTCATATGTCTTCATTGTTGAGATCAATAAGGTTCATGGGGGTAAGGGGATGGTTAGAGAGGGAGGATGATGGTTCAGTAATGTTGTACATCGAATATAGTGTACACGCTGATGGAGAAGTTAGTACACACGAAATGTACACATAGTAAAACACATTCTATATTTTTTAAATGTACAGATGTTTAAGAAAATAAAAGTAAATAATAGTTGATAAATATTCGCAAACTGTCAGAAATAGAATTGACATGTACATATATTTCCTATGTTTAAAGGTACATGTTTTAACGATGTCCACATGTACACCGTTGTAGTGATATCCACGTGTACACTATATCTGGGAATCTGCTCATGTCATAATTATTTTTAGGAAATGTATGTTAATATACCAAGCAGCCAAACAATCTTTATTAAAACTTGATTCAAGATCGAAACTTTGCGAGAAGTAAAAACTCAAAATACGTGACAAACATCAATAGTATCATCCATCATATAAAAGTGGAATAACTTGATTCCAAGATCGAAATTTTACAATCATAGACACCAAAATCTGCAAGCTTGAGCACTCTGTCATCAACGCCAGAGAGAATCTGAATCATCCATCTCTTAGTCTCCCCTCCACAGAGAATCTATCTCGTATTGATCATTTTTTTATTCCTCTTTTTTTCCAATATCTTGGCATATCGAATCGCAGATTCGTTTTCGAACTGGAATTTTAGAAGCAATAATCAAGAGCGTTTAGGGTCGAAGTTTAAGGTTTTTGAAAATTTCTGGAAAAAAAAAAGAAAAACTAAGACATATGAAGATGATGAAATGAGATTATATGATAGAATGAATCTGAGCCATTCATAGTAAAAGTACAGCAGTAAATCCAAAGGCAAGGAATTAAGACAGATATGTCTTGTCCAATGTGTTCATATTTAATCTTGGTCTTTGGATGGGAAAAGAGAGGTGCGGTTGAGATAGGTTCCTGCCTACACTCTAGTTTAGTTAGTCAGATGCATAGTTAATAATAGACTAGTTTAGTTAAGAAAAAGGGAAGATGTTAGGAGAAACTGTCTTGGTAGTAGAAACTGCCCTATTGTGTTATAAAAAACTTAAAACTACCTCTCAATGTAATTCTTTCAAATATTTAATGTATGCTTAACTTTTGATCTACTCAAACAAATTATCGAATATGATCTGTTTGTTAGTGGTGGAAATTTATCTATCTAGATTTATTGTATTATAGGTATTTCTTTTCTTTTTCAAGTTTGTAGATAGTTTTTTATTCTTGAATTAAATGCAAAAATCAACTTTTTTTAAAAAAAATATGTTAGGTGTTTCTTTAAAAGTTCTAAAAGTGCCAAAGATTAAGTAAAGATTTTAGAGTAAATTCTGAAATATTAATTTGGTGATAGCTCCGTTACATACTTGCTACGAATCATTTTAGGGAATTTTGGTAAAAAGAAACAAAAAAACTCATCTATTTTCCCCTTATGATTATTTTAGCTATCCTTGTCTATTTAGAACTAATTTTAAATGTTAACACCATTCTAACCCACTAATTATACAATTAAAATTCTTTTTAAATATATATTTTTAAAAAAATTTAATAGTAACCTTTATTTAATAAAACTAAATTGGGAATATTATACTCTAAAATAGTTCTGGAGAAGGGTTCGAAGATAATGAAAAACTGGCGGTTTTATGCGCTCGGGATTGAGGTCGATTAGATCTGGGTTCTATACTTCTATTGGGGAAGGATGGACAGAGAAGATTCATCTTTTGCGCTTTATGGGTTGGTTTATATCTCAGTTTTTGAGAATGGAGATACAATTTGGGCATTACCAAAATTTTGCAAAATGTTTGAGATATTGTGTTCTTCAATTTCTTTTGGTTATGGAACATTCAAAGAAGAGAAATGCTTTTAGCTTCTTGGTGTTTACCGTAACATCCCGGGCCCGGCCCAAAATGAAACCCAAGAGCTGGAGGCCCAAGAAGGAGAAACTATAAACCTAACCCCTCCCACTTCCTATAAAAGGGACAGCCTCCCTAGGTTTCAGTCACAAGAGAGACAGCAAGCGAAGCCCTGCCTGACCAGAACCTCGCCGCCGCCTCTCATCACCGCCGCCCAGCCTCTACCGTCGACGACCGCCACCGCCTGCTCGCCTCTTCCGGCCGGCCGGCCGCCCCATGCGAAGCCCGAGCCGCCGATTCCGAGTCCCCAGCCGCCGCCTCCTTGATTCGATTTCTTATAACCATCTCAGATCTGAACCCTAAGGTAAATCTTAATCCCTAGCTTTCTATGTCATCGGAAATGACAGATCTGAAAACCTAAAACCCTTCCTTCTCTCTCTTGTGAACCCCTGTGGATTAGATCCGGAGAGATGACCATCTCTTTCTCAACCCTAGATCCAGATCTACGACTGCAATAAGCTAAGGTGAGGACTTGGTTGTGAACTTGTCTCATGTTGAGTAATCCGTCAGGACATAGTCCTTTGTTAATCGGATCTAGATCTTGTGTGTTTGTGGTGATGAGATATGTGCTAGATCTAGGTTGATTGAGATGTGTGATATGTGTTGATGTGATGAAGCACCTAGACATGCTAGGATGATAATGAATTGTTGTGCAAGTGATGAGTATGAGAAATGAGTATGAGAATGAGAATGAGAAATGAGAACGAGTATGAGAAAGTGAATGAGGAAGAGAATGTGAAGGAGTATGTGTCCTTGAGTTTGGTTGATGTCCTGTTTGGACCACCGAGAACAAGTGGGCGTCTAGGGTCTAGGATGTGTAAATCTGCGGGACAGTAGCCTAACACGAGGAACCCGCAAGGGCCCACAGGACAGTAATCTAACACGAGGTACCCGTGGGCGAGATGAGATGAGCCTACCGCGAGATGGGGGATAGAAAATGTGAAGTGGCGCCATAAGATCGAGTCAATGCCGAGTCGTGGCATAATTATGACTATTGAGACGCGAGGGCAGACAGAGCCAACGGGCTGCGACTCGGGTATTCATGTAAGAAGCTGGAGGGGAGGGGGGTACGGATTTCCCGGGAGTGGAAGCTTCCTTCCAGGATAGGCCGGAACGTGTAGGGACATTCGTAAACGGATATAGGTCCATACGTCTAGGTTGAATGGAGTCGAGTCATTGGTGTGTTGCATAATAGTTCTTATTAGCTTATGACTGTGTTGATTGTTTACTTTTCCTGAGCTGAGTTCGTGGTTTCTTGGAACCTGCCCTCACTGAGTTACCCATACTCACCCCTCTCTCTTTTCAGGTATGGACGCGAGGGAGCGGGAGTAGGAGTCTGTATAGTGCAAGTGTTTTCTTTGGTTTTAATTATATTTCAGAAACCTTATCGCTTCTTTTCAGACTTTCATTTGGTTGATTGATGATAGAACTTTTCAGATTCTAATCAAATGCTGTAGTATATAAGATTGTCGAACCAGTCCTAAGTGACAATGAAACAGAGGGAATGCATGCCTATGCTCAATCTAAATGCAACCATTAGAGAGAACGATGATTAAACTAGAACAATAAGTAAAACACAACAAAAAGCAAACTTTCTTTCTTATGAGGAGAGTGAGACCCATGGGTATAGGGACTTGATATCAAATGATTAAGCTTCAATCCAAGATGCTAACTTTTCAATCAATCTAATCCTTATGCCTAGACAACTAAACTAAGCATGCTCTATCCCTAGATGAATGCTCTTTTGCTATGATCACCCAAGTACACCAAATCCCTTTGGCTGTAATGATCAAAGCAAACAATGAGAATGAGTCTAATAGCAATCCTAGCCTCTAAGACAACTAATCCCTTAGGCAAAGCAAGCTAAAAGCATAGATGAGTTGGTTCAGGCATTTCATAGAACACCTTCCGGGCATGAAATGCCTATAGCTCTATGTTTGAGAGGCCAACTCAAATATAGCTTTAAAAACACCAAATCTATGCAAGGAAATGATAGATCTAATACTAGACACCTTGGATCTAACTTAATCACTCTCTATCACCCTAACCCATGGATCTTAGAAGAATCTACTCACTAATCCACATGCTTACTCTTAAACCCATGAGAGATTCAAGCATAAACATATAGAGACAGAAAGGAGATGAGATAAACAATCAAGAACACAAGATGAGATGAGATTAATAAATCAAAGATGAAGCTTTACTCAAAGGTTTTTGTTCTTAGATCATAAATAACATAAGTCTCAAACTTGAGTTTATGAGAGTATTTATAGTGGGCTTAAAAGCCCTAAACACATAGAATAAAAATGACTAAAAATCCCTTAGAAGATTAAAGGTGTAAACCAATCAGAATGCTCCAAAAGGAAGAAGCTCGGATACCCTGGTCGGATAACCTTCTTCTAGGCCGGGTATGGCTGGCCGGGTATGAGCTTTCGTCCGACGTCCAACAGGCCATCAGGCCGTGCGGGTCTTCTTGGCCGGGTGAGGGAGGTCGGGTGTCTGCTGGTACGCGGGCTGGAATAGCCGGATGGGGCGTCCGAGTGATCTGAACCGCGTGTGTCTTGGCGTCAGCACCATCAGGACGTGCGGGTCCTTCAGGCCGTGTGTGCCTGCCCGGGTGACTCCATGCGCGGGTGTGTGTGACCGGGTGGAACGTCCAGCGTCCGTCCTCATACGCGGCTTCATCCTTGGGTGGTACTGGCCGCGTCCGGAGCTCGTCTCTTCAGCAGGACGTGCGGGTCGTCCAGGTCGGGTTGGTGCTGTCGGGTATCTGCTCGTCACGCGGGGGCTGCATCGTTCGGATGACTCGGGTGATCAGTTCGTCCCTCGTCCCGTGCGGGTCCTCGTCCTCGGGTGGAACTGTCCGCGTCCGTCCTAGGCTTCCAGCACAATCAGGACGTGCGGGTGCTTGTCCCCGGGTCGTCCTGGCCGCGTCCTGAGCTCGTCCAAGCAAGGTTTGATGGTTGGCCTCGGGTGTGTTCACCCGGGTGGCTTGACATACTTCGACTCAATGGATCATAACTCCTTCAATATGGCTCCAAATGTCTTGAAACCACTTTCATTGGAAAGCTAACTCAGAAAGCCATGTCTCCACCAAATATAAACATCAGAAGATACTTCTAAGGCCTTTGTCCATGTTCATCTTTAAACCCCTCTTTTTCATCACCAAACTCCCAAACATCTTCAATATCTCCAAAGTGTGCTCCAACACCTAATAGGGACTTATGAATGCAAAATGAGCCTAAAGATGCCTAAAACCTAATCTAAATGAGCAAAAATGCATAAGATATGATAACTAAAAACATGTAAATATGCAAGACATCAACTCCCCCACACTAGTCCTTTACTTGTCCACAAGTAAACTTGCAAGGACTAAGGAGGAGAGGTTTGAAGGAGGGGACTCATAGCCAAAAGAATGCTCTTCTTAGTTCTCAACTTGATAACCTTGCACAAACATACCAAGTAGCAGGAGCAAAAACTCAATCCAACTCTAACTTATCAAGGCCTATCTTAACTCCTTTGATCCCTACACTTACTCATCATGAATCCACAACCCACAATTCCATTTGCCCTCTAACAATCATTAAGCAAACTCAAAAGACTTCTTGCAAATGGTCAAATGGTCCAAGTCATTTGGTTTGGTGGTAGAAGGTTTTATTCAAGTGAAACAAGGGGTTCAAAGGGATCTTTCAACGGGTGGTTCACTCTCATAACAAGTAGCCTTGACATTGCACATAATATATCTAAGAAAGGGATCAACTCATGCATACAATGCCCAATCTCCATTGTTCTACCCTTTCCCAAAATACATAGATCACATCTTTATTCCCAATGCCAAAATGCCACTCACATCTCTCACCCAAAGATTTCCCCCAAATGTTCAAGATATTTTCTCATTTGAAACTCTTTCTTAATGAAGTCTACAAGGGAATTTACACATTTCAAACTCTTTTCAGCTCTTTCTAGATATTGCTAGCCCCCTTTCATTATTATTATTATTATTTTCTTTTTCTTCTTTTCTTTCTTTTTCTTCTTCTTTTTTTTTTTATGGGGGCCAAGACTTTTTAAACAACTTGGAGCTTACAATCTTTCATTCCTCTTATCCCTTCTAGACTTAATCACTTATAACAATAGAGTCTCATGAGTCAACCTTTTCTTTCATAAACCTTTCATTTCCCCAAGATCATACCATACAACACTCACCCCCATCCTAGAAGCTAGACATTAATGAGTGTCTAATCTAGCTAAAATGGAGATCAAGCATTGTCGTTCCCAATACTCTCAACATTATGCACATGTAAAGCTTTCCAAAGAAGGCCTCACTCAACAAATAATGAAAGCTTGAAAGGAGGTAAGGGTTTTAGGGCGTGGAGTGCCACTTGAGCTTGTCCAAAAAGATAGACAAAGAATGGGAGGGACAACTCAAGTGTTCTATCCATGACTTAGTACACAAGGGACCATGAGCAGGAGACTAGAGTCTAAATATGACAGGAGCAAACTTCAAAGAGATAGCATCAATCAATCAAATAAGCTTTAGGAAGAGATTTCAAGGCAAAAAGTTTACAAGCCATCCTAAGATTGCTCAAGCTACTTACTATGCTTATGAAGGGTATCACTTTAAGAACTTAGCATGAGCATCTTTTCAAGGCAACTATCATCCTTGTCCCCTTATGCATGATGCAACCTATATGATGATTTTCTTTTTTTTTTCTTTTTTTTTATGCAAGTGAATGATCTAGACTCAATCCTAATGCAACTACATGATTGTTTTTTTTTTTTTTTTTTTTTTTTTTTTTTTTTTTTATGCAATAAATATCTACAAATGCATGCTTATGACATAAAACACAAGATGATCAGCAACTTGGCACCTCCCCCACACTTAATTCACACAGTCTCTGTGTTTGTTAAATGTTGAGAAGGGCCCAAAGAAAGAAAAATAAAGCTAAATGAAATGATGAATGGTATATACAATGATAGGGTGTTGGAGTACCTCTAGTGAGCATGGGAGGAGGCTGATGCCTCACCCTCAGACTCATCTTCATCAGCAGTGGTGCTTAGGCTTGGTGACTTGTTTCCGGACGCGGATGGGGCGATGTAGGGGTTCCTCAAGCTGCGGAGGGCTTGCTTCTCGGTTTGTGGTGTGTTTGGGTCGAGAAGGGGTAGAGGAAGTGGCGCAAGGAAAGTCTCAAGATCGAAGTCCTCAGCCTTGCAGCCTGCTACAGCTCCCTTAGTCAGGACATCAGAAACCTTTCTCATGAACTTAGCTGAAGCTTCAGCTTGTCTCTTCACAGTTTTCCTCAATTCCTTGCACTTCTTGGTGAGCTTGAAGATGGTCCTATCTTGAGCTCTGTTCCACCTTTGCAGTGTGCTAATCTGGTCATGAGCTTGGCGAATGGGACCAAAAGGCAAAGCACCTGTGCATTGCTCAAACGTATAGCGAGGAGGACCAAAGAGATGAGCTGTGGCTCTGCTTGAGTATCCCTGATCAAACTTAGCTACCTTTGCTGCTGCTTTCTCATTCATCTTCAATGTCATAGGGCCAAGAGCTCCATGACTGCCCAGGAGATGCTGCTCACTGATATCAAAACTCATAGTACCTGGTGTGCTCAAGGTAGTGAGCTCATAGTTAGGGAGAAGCAGCTCAACTGTGGTGGGGCCTCTCAAGTACGAGTAAACACACTTCCCATCGTATCTTCCAGAGAAGTAATGAGCTGACTTTAAGTAGGTGAGATCAATGAAAGAGGGACCGGATGCATCATCTCCCAAATCAATACCCTGGTGCTCAAGCAAAGGTGTGATCAAGCCGCCTATTCCAATCTGAGCCTCTGGATCCCTGTTTGTCCAAGCATACTCCTTGTAGTACATAAGGCGCCTCACAAAGTATCCAACCATACCAAACTCAGCGTAGAAATCAGTGGGAACTTCAGGTAGGTGAGGAGGTAAGGCAAAGTGTTGGATGGCCTAGTGCATGAGGTTCAAGTCTTCTCCATTCACGTTGCTTGGCTCCTTCCTTGGGTAGATGGTGTGGACAATCAGCCTATGGAGGTAGCGGACTGATGGATGTCTGATAGATGCATTCTTGTCTCTGCTGGACACCCTATCCTTGCCTGATAAGAACTTGTAAGTGAAGTGGGCAAGTGTCTTTCCTTTAGGAAGCCCTTTCAGCTTAGGCAAAGATGACTCCTTCAAATCCTTGAGGCCTAGCACCTCTCCAATCTCAGTGAAGGTCATGAAATAAGGCTTCCCATCTATCTTGAAGCTGATTCTTCCCCACCCTTGTTCCTCATGTTGAGAAGAGTGGAATGTGACCTCCAAGGATGCCATGAATTGACAAGAGACCTCTTTATAGGTTGGGTGAGCCATGGAGTAGAAACTGTCCATGTTCATGAGAGCAAGCAAATCCTTCATGTCTTGGTCAATTTCTAGCTCCCTCATTAGCCTCACATCAGCAAATCTGGTTGGAGGCCAAGATACTCCTTGCCTCAGTTGCTCCAATAGTTCAACTTGAGTTGGCTTCTTTTGTCGATCTCTATGAGGGTTGAACCCTAACTTTTCGAAGGTTTCTTGCTCAGCCACACTTCCATTTGGAGATGATGCTTCTTCAACAGTAGCATCTACTGATTCCAAGGGTGGAGGTGCCAATGTCTTTGGGTTTGGTGCCTTGATTCTGATCTTGGTGGGAGGTGTGGGTTTCTCAGCATCTTTCTTTGTGTTCTTCTCCAAAACAAGAGGTCCCACACTGTGAGATCTTGGAGCTCTAGCCTTCTTTGAAGGAGTGTTCTTATCATCACCAACAGCCACCCTCTTGCCATCTTTCTTGGCCTTCTTGTAAGCATCATCAAGCACTCTCTCATCACTAGCCAACCTCTTGCCATCCTCCTTGCTAGTCTTATTACCAACATCAGCCACTCTTTTTCCTTCATCTTTGGGTTGCTTGTTTGCCCCATCAACCAAACTGTGTCCAGCCTTCTTGGCTTGTGCCTTCTTTCTCAACATAGCCAGATCTTGCTGCCTACGTTCTTCCTCGGATTCAGGCATGGAGCCTAACGTTTTTCCGAACTTAGCAGTGTGTTTCTTAGCAGCCTCGGCCTTCTCTTGTGCAATCAGTTTCTCATCTTTCCTTCCCATTGGAACCTGAAAAATATCAAGACTTGGACAAGATAAAGCACAAGGAAGAGAGAATATGCTGGAAAAGAGAAAAGATGGAATGAACACTTGCAAACCTAGTCTAGAACCAGCAACCTAGCAAGACTATCAAAGTAACCAAGCTCCCAAGTTCACAAGATGCAAAAATTTTGATTTTTTTTTTCTTATGAACAAGGGAACTTAATCAAGTTGAAATCCAAGTAAAAACATCAACCCAGCTGAAATTGAATGCTAAACAAGCTCTAGAACATCAATTCCAATCAACCTAGACCATAATCAACCAAAAGTAAGAGCCTTTTCAAAAACCCCCAAATCTCATGAACCCTAATTTGTCAAAGTTCAAATTAATCTCAATTTTACCATGAAATCAACTACCCAGCATGATATACAAGCATTCCCTAGTCTAATTTACAAGAAATTAGCAAGAAAAAGCTCAAATTTCAAGTTCAAATTTTTAGGGTTCATGAGGGTTACGAATTTGAACTTAGAGATACCATACCTTGCTTTGGATGAAGGATAAAGATGAAAGAGTTAAAGGAATTAGGTCTAGGGGAGGAAGGTCTTGATGTGGGAAGAAGAAACTTGTGATTTGGTTGAGATTTGGCAAAGTTATGGGAATTTTTGTTCTTGGAGGCTAGAGAGGATTTTGATGTGAGGAAGAAGATGGAATGAGGAAAGAGGGGGTGGCTTAGGGTTTTAAAATGTTTCTGGGTCGGGTGGGGATGGTTCTGGGCGGGTTTAGGTGGGTTTGGGTCGAAAAAAAGGGAAGAAACACTTACCTGGGCCGGGCGGGTCGCGTTCGGGTCGTCAGGCGGGTCAAACTGGTGCGCGGGTGCTGGGGCGTTCGGACGACTTGGGTATGTACACCCGCGTGCTCCCCTTCGTCCCGTGCGGGTGTCGCGTCCCGCGTAGGTCCACCCGGGTGCTCGCCCGTCCCGTGCGGGCATTGCGTCCCGCGTAGGTCCACCCGGGTATGCAGTGATCAGTTCATCCGTCCGGCTTGATTTACCCGTGCGGGTGCCGTGTCCCGGGTAGCACCACCCGGGTGCGTCCGTCCAAACCTCTAAGTCTGAATTTCACCTCCTTTTTTTTTCTTGATCTCTGAATCAACCCACTTCCTTTCATGTCTCTTCCATCTCATAACCGCAGTGAACTCATCTCCAAAACTCCCAATCTAGCCCCATCATCATTCAAAGGACTTTTTGATGAAAAATAAAAAGAATCCCAATGCAATATGTACAAGGATAACCATGGGACTTCCTCCCAAGTGAGCTTGTTTAAAGTCACTAGCTTGACTTTGCCTCCTTTGAGGTTAGGCAAGGGGAGCATCAGAGAGTGGGGTTGATGTCCCATCCTCCTTTGGTACTGTGGTCATGTATTCCTTGAGTCTTTGGCCATTCACTGTGAAGTCTCCACCATCCTTGTTCCAAAGCACAATGGCTCCATAAGGTCTCACTTCTTTGATCACAAATGGACCAGACCACCTTGACTTTAACTTTCCTGGAAATAACTTAAGTCTAGAGTTGTAAAGAAGCACTTGATCTCCTGCCTTGAACTCTCTCTTGAGGATGTGCCTGTCATGGAAGGCCTTTGTCTTTTCCTTGTAGATCCTTGAGTTCTCAAAAGCATCCATCCTTATCTCATCCAGCTCATTGAGTTGAAGAAGTCTCTTCTCCTTTGCACACTTGATGTCAAAGTTTAGAAGCTTCACAGCCCACAATGCCTTGTATTCAAGCTCAAATGGTAGGTGGCAAGACTTTCCATAGACAATGTTGAAGGGAGTGGTGCCTAGAGGAGTCTTGAATGCTGTTCTATATGTCCAAAGAGCATCATCAAGCTTGGCTGACCAATCCTTCCTCTTGGTTTCTACAACCTTTTCCAAGATCCCCTTGATTTGCTTGTTGGAGACTTCCACTTGGCCACTAGTTTGAGGATGATAAGGTGTTGCAACCTTGTGCTTTACTCCATTCCTCTTGAGAAGACTCTCAAATACCTTGTTGATGAAGTGTGAACCACCATCACTTATTACCACTCTTGGAACTCCAAATCTTGGGAAAATAGTGCTCTTGAACATTTTGACCACTACTCTTGAATCATTTGTAGGACTTGCTATCGCTTCCACCCACTTTGATACATAGTCCACAGCCACCAAGATGTATTTGTTGCCATAGGAAGAGGGGAAGGGTCCCATGAAATCAATCCCCCAAACATCAAACACTTCCACTTCAAGGATTGGGTTTTGAGGCATCTCATTCCTTTTAGTAATGTTCCCACTCCTTTGTCAAGAGTCACATCTTGAAATGAAGTCTTGAGAGTCCCTGAACATGTGTGGCCACCAAAATACAGCTTGTAACACTTTTGAGACAGTCTTGAATGGAGAAACGTGGCCTCCATAGGAAGATCCATGGCAATGTGAGAGGATTCCTTCAACTTCTTCTTCAGCCACCACTCTTCTATAAATCTGATCCTTGCATAGGGTGTAGAGGTATGGTTCATCCCAATAGTATCTCTTCAAATCTTTGTAGAACTTCTTCTTCTCATACCCTGCAAGTCCCAATGGTTCATTTCCAGTGGCTAAGTAGTTAACCAAATCAGCATACCAAGGTCCCTTCTCTTCAGCTGCCTTAACCTCTTCAATCTTTTTCCCAGTCTCAATGACTGCCACCACTGACATGATGGCCAAGACATGCTCTTCTCTGAGGCCCTCATCAATAGGGATTCCACCTTCAATTCTCAACCTGGACAAGTGATCAGCAACTCCATTCTCAATCCCTGGCTTGTCTCTAATCTCCAAGTCAAACTCTTGAAGCAAAAGGATCCACCTTAGTAGTCTTGGCTTGGCATCCTTCTTTGCTAGGAGATGTCTCAAAGCTGCATGGTCAGTATACACAATGACCTTAGAACCCACCAGGTAGCTTCTGAATTTCTCAAAGGCGAAGACAATGGCCAGCATCTCCTTCTCTGTTGTGGCATACCTCATCTGTGCATCATTCAATGTTTGGCTAGCATAATAAATCACATGAGTTTTGCCATCCTTCTTCTGCCCCAGGACAGCCCCAACAGCAAAATCACTAGCATCGCACATTATCTCAAAGGGGAGGTCCCAATCAGGTGGCTGAACAATGGGAGCACTAACAAGGTCACCCTTTATCTTCTTGAAAGCCTCAAGACAATCTTCATCAAAGCTGAAAGCAGCCTCCTTGCACAGCAACTTGGTCATTGGTCTAGCAATCTTTGAGAAGTCCTTGATGAATCTTCTATAGAATCCAGCATGGCCAAGGAAGCTCCTGATGTCTTTCACTGTCTTTGGTGGGGGCAAGCTGACCATCACCTCAATCTTAGCTTTGTCCACTTCAATACCCTTTTCTGAAATCTTGTGTCCCAGCACAATCCCCTCTTTGACCATGAAATGACACTTCTCCCAATTCAGCACTAGGTTGGTGTCTTCACATCTCTGTAGGACCCTGCACAAGTTGGACAAACAAGCAGAAAACGAAGATCCGTAGACAGAGAAATCATCCATGAATACCTCATCCTCAATGAGATCCGAGAAGATAGACATCATGCACCTTTGAAAGGTTGCTGGAGCATTACATAACCCAAATGGCATCCTTCGATAAGCAAAGGTGCCATAGGGGCATGTGAATGTCGTCTTCTCTTGATCATTGGGATGTATGGGGATTTGGAAGAACCCTGAATACCCATCAAGAAAACAATAGAAAGGATGGTTTGCAAGTCTCTCAAGCATTTGATCAATGAATGGCAATGGAAAGTGATCTTTTCTAGATGCTGAGTTGAGCTTTCTATAATCAATACACATCCTATGGCCAGTTATGGTTCTAGTTGGTATCAATTCATCCTTGTCATTTTTAACCACAGTGATACCACCCTTCTTTGGAACTACATGCACAGGAGATACCCATTTAGAATCTGAAATAGGGTAGATAACACCAGCATCTAAGAGCTTGAGAATCTCCTTCTTTACAACATCTTTAAGGTTAGGATTCAACCTCCTTTGATGTTCTATAGAAGTCATTGATTCATCCTCTAGATGTATCCTATGCATGCACAAAGAAGGTGATATCCCCTTAATATCATCTAGTGAGTATCCAATGGCTTTTCTAAACCTTTTAAGTGCATTTAAAAGTTGAGAAAGCTCAAGTTCAGTAAGTTCACTACTCACAATGACAGGATATGTCTCATTAGGGCCTAGAAATGCGTACCTTACACCATGGGGAAGAGGTTTTAGCTCCACTTTTGGTGCCTTGAGCTCACTCCAATCATCTTGTTTGGTGTTCTCTTGTTGAGTGGCTGAAACAGCTTGATGCGCCTCTTGTTTAAGCTCCTCATACTGGCCTCTATCAGCAATCTTCTTTCGAGAATCCAGCATGGCTGCAATAGCCTCACTCTCCTTGTTCTCAACCACTTGGACCTCTTTATCCACTGTCAAAGCATGCTGCAAAGGGTCCTCTATTGTCAACTCTCCACGTGTCAATTCCTCAAGGAGCTCATCAGCAAGAGCTTCCATCTCCTCTATGTAGAACACTTGGCCTTGCACAGTTGACCTCTTCATTACCTCGTTGACATCAAAATAGAGAGTGTGCTCTTTCCCCAAATGAAGATCAATCTTGCCTTCCTTCACATTGATAAGGGCTCCTGCTGTGGCTAAGAATGGTCTTCCAAGGATCAAGGGGTCTCTAGCTTCTTCATCCATCTCAAGAACAACAAAATCAGTGGGGATTTCACAATTTCCCACCATTACAGGGAGGTCTTCAAGGATACCAATGGGGAATTTGACTGAGCGGTCAGCAAGCACCAAAGAGAGTTTGCACTTCTTGTATTGGCTAAACCCAAGCTTCTTGGCAACAGATAGAGGCATGAGACTGACACTAGCTCCCAAATCACATAGACATCTGTCAAACATCAAAGGACCAATGGCACAAGGTAGAGTAAAGCAGCCTGGATCCTCTAGCTTCTTAGGGATTGTCAATCTCTGGATGATGGCACTGCACTCATGAGTAAGAACCATCATGCCTTCCATTTCCTTCTTCTTGGCAGCCACAGCATCCTTCAAGAACTTGCTGTATTGAGGGACAAGCATGAAGGGATCAATGATTGGCATTGTAACTTGAACTTCACTCAATTGCTTCTCAAAGAGTGCTTTGTACTTCTCCAAAAGCTGCCTCTTGAATCTTCCAGGAAATGGCAGCTTAGGTTCATAGGGAGGAGGAACAAAAGAAGACTCTTTTGTTGGAGTAGCAACTTCACCATGTTTTGGTGTTTTCTTCTCTTCTCCAACCTTTCCTTTACCCTTAGCTTCAACAATCTTTTCTAGAATCTCCTCATCAACTTTCTCATCCACAATCACAACATCATCATCAATGTTGATAGCCACCCCCCCCCCCCCCCCCCCCCCCCCCCCCCCACTTAGTTTCTCACCATCCTTGGGGAGAGTTCTTGGAGGTAGCTCTCTACCACTTCTCAAAGTGATTGCCTTCATTGGTTCTTTGGGGTTTTGCTCTGGCTTTCCTGGTAATGTTCCTTGTTGGCGACTTGGCTGAGAGTTCACTGAAGCAAACTGATTCTCCAAAGCTCTAATCTTGTTGTTCAGCTCAGTGTAGCTGCTGTCAATCTTGGAGTGAACAGTCTTGAACTCATGGCCAATGTCTTTGGCTGCTCTAGCTTGACCTACCAATAGTTGTTTGAACATAGCTTCCATAGATGAATCTGGAGCTTTAGCTTGGGAAGAGCTACCTTGAGCTTGAGTAGATTGATTTCCATGGTTTGCAAAACCAGGAGGAGGATTCTGCCTAGGCTGGTAGTTCCCTTGCTGAGTGTTTTGCTTTGGTTGATAACCTCCTTGCTGGTTGTTGGGGTAACCTCCTTGCTGGTTGTTGGGGTAAGACCTTTGCTGGTAATTGTTGTACTGAAAGTTAGGCTCCTTCCTGTACCAAGAACCATTGTTGTTGATGAAGCAAAGCTCTTCTTGCCCTTCTAACCCTTCAACTTCATTAACCTTAGGAGGAGTTTCTTGATTTGGACCACCCACAAAGTGAATCTGCTCCTGCTTGGCTTGGTTAGCAATCAGCAAGTCTATCTTCTCTTGCAAGGATTTTATTTCCTTCTTGGTCTGGTTGTCATCAGCTCTGGTTGTTCTATCAGCCCTGTCATGTTCTCCACTGTAGACTGAATCACTCTTGACCATGTTGTCCACCAGCTCCTCAGCATCTTCTTCAGACCTGCCCAGGAAGAAACCATTGCTTGCTGTATCCAATCTTGCTCTAAACTCAGGAAGGGCACCTCTATAGAATGTGCTCAGTAAACTCTCCTTTGAGAAGCCATGGTGTGGGCACTTAGCTTGATATCCCTTGAACCTTTCCCATGCTTCACTAAAGCTTTCCAAGTTCTTCTGCTGGAAACTAGAGATCTCATTCCTCAGCTTGGCTGTCCTTGATGTGGAGAAAAATTTCTCCAAGATGGCTTTCTTACAATCATCCCAAGTAGTGATGGAGTCACTAGGTAGAGATTTTTCCCATTGGCGTGCCTTGTCTCCTAGAGAGAATGGAAACAACTTGAGTTTGAAGGCATCTTCTGACACACCATTGGTCTTGGACAAGCCATAGCTATCAAACTTGTCCAAGTGATCAAATGGGTCTTCTACAGCCACGCCATGGTACTTGTTGTTTTCAATCACACTCAACAAGCCTGACTTGATCTCAAAGTTGTTAGCTTCCACAGCTGGTGCACGGATGCCCGTCCTGTTGCCATGAATGTGAGGATGGTCATATGTGCCAATGGCTCTGGCTGGCCGCTGTAGGTGTTGTTGTTGCTGGCGCTGTGGTCTAAGGTTGTCAGCTCCTTGACCATTGCCTTCTTGGGGTTGATGATCATCCATCTCAAACCCTAATCTCTGAATGTGAGCATGTTGCTCCTCTTCTCTTCTCCTTCTTGCTATTTCCCTCTCAAGTGTAGCTATCTCTTCAACAGTGGGAACCAGGTTAGTTGCACCCCTGCTTCTTGTGTTCATACACCTGAAAATCAAAGGAAAATGCAAAAGGAGAATCAATATCACAAGAAAAGAAAAATGATTTAGTCTCAAGCAAGTGACTAAATCCCAATGTCACAATCAACTTAGAATTTGGCAACGGCGCCAATTTGATGATAGAACTTTTCAGATTCTAATCAAATGATGTAGTATATAAGATTGTCGAACCAGTCCTAAGTGACAATGAAACAGAGGGAATGCAAGCCTATGCTCAATCTAAATGCAACCATTAGAGAGAATGATGATTAAACTAGAACAATAAGTAAAACACAACAAAAAGCAAACTTTCTTTCTTATGAGGAGAGTGAGACCCATGGGTATAGGGACTTGATATCAAATGATTAAGCTTCAATCCAAGATGCTAACTTTTCAATCAATCTAATCCTTATGCCTAGACAACTAAACTAAGCATGCTCTATCCCTAGATGAATGCTCTTTTGCTATGATCACCCAAGTACACCAAATTCCTTTGGCTGTAATGATCAAAGCAAACAATGAGAATGAGTCTAATAGCAATCCTAGCCTCTAAGACAACTAATCCCTTAGGCAAAGCAAGCTAAAAGCATAGATGAGTTGGTTCAGGCATTTCATAGAACACCTTCCGGGCATAAAATGCCTATAGCTCTATGTTTGAGAGGCCAACTCAAATATAGCTTTAAAAACACCAAATCTATGCAAGGAAATGATAGATCTAATACTAGACACCTTGGATCTAACTTAATCACTCTCTATCACTCTAACCCATGGATCTTAGAAGAATCTACTCACTAATCCACATGCTTACTCTTAAACCCATGAGAGATTCAAGCATAAACATATAGAGAAAGAAAGGAGATGAGATAAACAATCAAGAACACAAGATGAGATGAGATTAATAAATCAAAGATGAAGCTTTACTCAAAGGTTTTTGTTCTTAGATCATAAATAACATAAGTCTCAAACTTGAGTTTATGAGAGTATTTATAGTGGGCTTAAAAGCCCAAAACACATAGAATAAAAATGACTAAAAAGCCCTTAGAAGATTAAAGGTCTAAACCAATCAGAATGCTCCAAAAGGAAGAAGCTCGGATACCCTGGTCGGATAACCTTCTTCTAGGCCGGGTATGGCTGGCCGGGTATGAGCTTTCGTCCGACGTCCAACAGGCCATCAGGCTGTGCGGGTCTTCTTGGCCGGGTGAGGGAGGTCGGGTGTCTGCTGGTACGCGGGCTGGAATGGCCGGATGGGGCGTCCGAGTGATCTGAACCGCGTGTGTCTTGGCGTCAGCACCATCAGGACGTGCGGGTCCTTCAGGCCGTGTGTGCCTGCCCGGGTGACTCCATGCGCGGGTGTGTGTGACCGGGTGGAACGTCCAGCGTCCGTCCTCATACGCGGCTTCATCCTCGGGTGGTACTGGCCGCGTCCGGAGCTCGTCTCTTCAGCAGGACGTGCGGGTCGTCCAGGTCGGGTTGGTGCTGTCGGGTATCTGCTCGTCACGCGGGGGCTGCATCGTTCGGATGACTCGGGTGATCAGTTCGTCCCTCGTCCCGTGCGGGTCCTCGTCCTCGGGTGGAACTGTCCGCGTCCGTCCTAGGCTTCCAGCACAATCAGGACGTGCGGGTGCTTGTCCCCGGGTCTTCCTGGCCGCGTCCTGAGCTCGTCCAAGCAAGGTTTGATGGTTGGCCTCGGGTGTGTTCACCCGGGTGGCTTGACATGCTTCGACTCAATGGATCATAACTCCTTCAATATGGCTCCAAATGTCTTGAAACCACTTTCATTGGAAAGCTAACTCATAAATCCATGTCTCCACCAAATATAAACATCAGAAGATACTTCTAAGGCCTTTTTCCATGTTCATCTTTAAACCCCTCTTTTTCATCACCAAACTCCCAAACATCTTCAATATCTCCAAAGTGTGCTCCAACACCTAATAGGGACTTATGAATGCAAAATGAGCCTAAAGATGCCTAAAGCCTAATCTAAATGAGCAAAAATGCATAAGATATGATAACTAAAAACATGTAAATATGCAAGACATCATTGATGCTTGAGTTCGGTTTTATGTAAGACTATCTGAGTTTTAATAAAGGCTTTTGGGACGAATTGTGTTTGCCTGCTGTTTTAAGAATGATCCTCAGGACTGGGATGTTACAATTGGTATCAGAGCCAGGTTAAACCCGTCCGGTGCTGTCCCGGATGGGTAGGGGTGGGGTAAAAGTCGAATTTCAAAAGAAATTGTTTTCAGAAAAGTTTGCAAAAGTTTTCTTTTTCAAAGGTTGCTCGACAAAAGTTTAATTAAAACGCACCACTCGGACCGAAACTCCTGGCTTTCTAGGTAAGTTAATAAACTCGCACATAACCCAGTCTAATATCTCTTCGTATGTCACATATGCCTCCCAGGAATGCCAGAGTCGTACCGACAAACGGAACCGCCCAGCGAGCAGCACGTCGGGCCACCAAGTCCGCATCCCAAGCCTCCAGCGAGGCAGAGAGCCAGAATGTGGTACCACCAGTGAACGGGAACCCAGCAGGGGGACCCGATGCCGTGAACGCAGCCATCTTGGAGGAGTTGCAAAGGTACCGGGAAGCCTACGGGGGACAACTGCCCAACGGCGAATCTCCGTAGGGGCCGGGGCCATCCCGATACCACCAGGGGCGGGTCAGAACCCGCCACCACCACCGGCGGCGCCTGTTGACATGGCCGCCCAAGGACCTACCTATTGGGACATCATGAGGCACATGAGGAATATGCAGATGGAGTTCTTCAGTGGTAAGGCCGATGCGATTGTCGCTGACAATTGGAGGCGACAGCTTGAAAGGAACTTTGTTTCAGCCAGATGCCCGCCCGAGTTCCGCAGGGACCTGGCAGTCCATCACCTCAAGGACGACGCCCTTGTTTGGTGGGAAGGAGTGGTCGAAAAGGCACACGGGATACATTTGACATGGGATTACTTCCTGGAAGAGTTCAACGGGAAGTACTTTCCCCTGGAAGCCATGGACCAAATGAAAAGCAAGTTCCAGGACATCCGGCAGGGTCCAGGAACGTGAGGGAGTACGGAGACGAGTTCAACAGGCTCCGGAGATTTGCGGGACACTACTTGAGTGACCGGGAACTGGTCCGTCGATTCCTCAAAGGGATGAGCATTGAGCTAAGGAACAGCTGCAATGTACGGGATTACCGCAACGTCCACGAACTGATTGAGAAGGCAGCGAAGCAAGAAGCAGGGTTGGAGGAGGAACGGAAACAGAATCAGGCCTCCCAGAACCGGGGTGCCAAGCGGACCCGGGACGCAGCGCCTCCCAACGAGGCTGCTCCAGCAAGAGCCCCGTGCGGAAAATGCGGGCGGCACGACCTGGGAGAATGCTGGTTAGGGGTATGCTTCAATTGCGGACAATCCGGACACATCTCGAGGGAATGTACGAATGTAGGACAAGGACGGCCAGGTATCGGCCAAAGGGGACGGTGTTTCCACTGCGGACAGGAGGGAGACATAGCCCAGGACTGCATGGTGCAGCTAGGAGGGAATGCAGGGGGAGCGCAGCCGCAGCAGCAGAGGGAACCAGCTGGGAGGCCACAAGCTTATGTGGCTGGAGATCACGGAGGCCCTGAACCGATCGCGGGTATGTTCTAATATCAAATTTTCTTATTGTACTTGGGTGAGAATGGATTGCTGGTTGCATAGCTTAGTGTTAGTATCGTGTAGGATCTGTTGCGGCCTGAGGAGTGGCGGTGTTCACTCTTTTCGACACCGGGGCAACCCAAAGTTTTGTGAGTCCTAATCTTACGCGTTAGTGGACTTTTGCGGGGAGTTACAACCTCAAGATCGCGGGGGTCAAAACTGCGGGGAAAGAGAGGATGACGACTAAGGGAAAGTATGAGGAGGTGCCGGTGGTCCTCGCAGGCATAAACTTACCCGCGGACCTGCTGGACCTGGAGCTCGGTCGATATGAAGTGATACTGGGATGGACTGGTTGGCCCAGCACATGGCCATAGTCGACTGCGCCAAATCGTGTGTCCGGATTCCGCTAGATAGAAGGCGGATCGTATATCATGGAATGAAGACTAGGACTGGAGTATCAGTTATCTCGATGGTGCGGGCTGAAGAGGCTATCAGGAAGGGTAGCGAAGCTTTTTTAGCCACCATAGAAATGGTGGGGGAGACGGAGGCGCCAGACCTGGGAAATATTCCCGTGGCTGCGGAGTATGCGGATGTGTTCGAACCGTTACGCGGACCCCCACCACACCTGAGTAATGCTTTCACGATCTAACTAGAACCCGGAACCGCTCCTGTATCCAAGGCACCGGCAGAAATGGCCAAACTCAAGAAGCAGCTGGAAGAATTAGTGGAAAAGGGATTTATACGTCCGAGCAGTTCACCGTGGGGTGCGCCAATGCTTTTTCTCAAGAAGAAGGATGGCAGCCTACGACTCTGCATAGACTACCGAGGATTAAACAAGGTGACCGTTACGAACAAGTACCCTTTACCTCGGATAGACGAACTTCTGGACCAGTTAGAAGGAGCCACATGGTTCTCAAAAATCGATCTTGGGTCGGGATACCACCAAATCCCCATCCACGAAGGAAACGTTAGAAAGACGGCTTTTCATACCTGCTACAGACACTACGAGTTTGTGGTGATGCCCTTCGGACTGACGAATGCCCCGGCAGCCTTCATGGGACTGATGAATGACATTTTTAGGGAGTACTTGGACCAATGTGTGATTGTCTTCATCGACGACATCATGGTTTATTTTAAGAGCCGAGAGGAACATGAACGACACCTAGGCATGGTATTGGATAAGTTAAGGGAGCATAGATTGTACGCAAAACTCAGCAAGTGCAGTTTTTGGCAACGGAAGATCGGATTCTTGGAACATGTGATCTACGAAGCTGGAGTAGAAGTAGACCCAGAAAAGATAGAATCAATCACAAAATGGGCGACACCAAGCAATGTAACCGAGGTTCATAGTTTCCTCGGGCTGGCAGGATATTATCGTAAGTTCGTCGAAGGTTTGCAGCAGCAGCAAAACCCCTTACTCGGCTTACTGGTAAGGAAGTAAAATTCGCATGGACTGAGGCATGTGAAGAGGGGTTTAAACAACTAAAGGAAGCTTTAACAAAAACTCCGGTACTGGTCTTACCTAAACCTGGAGTGCCCTTTACCGTTTACACTGACGCATCAGGGGTGGGGTTAGGATGCATACTCTTGCAAGAAGGGAGAGTAATTGCCTACACGTCCAGGAAACTACGGAAACACGAGGCCAACTACCCTACGCATGACCTCGAATTGGCAGCCGTGGTGTTTGCCCTTAAGATTTGGCGTCTGTATGGAGAAAAGGTACAAATCTACATGGATCATAAGAGCTTAAAGTACGTCTTCACCCAGGGAGACCTGAACCTACGGCAACGTCGATGGATGGAGATACTGGCGGACTATGATCTGAACATCGATTACCACCCGGGAAAGGCCAACCTGGTAGCAGACGCCTTAAGCCGAAGGAAGGCAGATGTATCCGGAGCTAAGGAAACACAGGAACTAGCTGCGACCTTAGCACACCTGCGTCTTTGTGCAACGACAGTAAATGAGGACAGTGCTGGATTGGAAGCTGTGGAACAAGCTGACTTGCTTAGTCGAATTAGTAGGGCCCAAGAGTCAGACCCCACACTCCGGGGAATGGTTGACAAGAAAGTAGTTGGGTATCACACGGCCCGGAATGGAACCATCTTGTTTAGGGGCCGTGTATGCGTACCAAATGGGGGAAACCTGAGGAACGAAGTACTGTCATAAGCCCATCAGTCGCGATTTTCAATTCACCCGGGAATGACAAAGATGTACCAGGACCTGAAACGATACAACCATTGGGAAGTAATGAAGAGGGACGTGATCGATTGGATCGGTAAGACATGCCTCTGCTGATGACTTTGGAAAAAACGTCTGATATTCTGCTATCCTTCTTTGCTCGACTGTCGTGTGGGAAAATTTCGAAATCAATATCCGTTGCGGCGTATTAATCTTCTTGCCACCACGCTTCCATTATGCAACCCCACAGCAGTCTTGAATTACTCTTAAACCATATCCCGCTGTCCCACTTGATCAGTAGTTTCAGAGGTCCTCATTAGCTTGAATCCCTGCTCTCCCCCACTTTCGATCGAGCATACAGGGTTCGTAAATACGTTCCCAGTACCAGTATGATTAAATTTTGATCTACTCAAACAAACTATCGAATCTGATCTGTTTGTTAGTGGTGGAAATTTATCTATCCAGATTTGTTGTATTGTAGGTATTTTTTTTTCTTTTTCAAGTTTGTAGTTAGTTTTTTATTCTTGAATTAAATGCAAAAATCAACTATTTTTAAAAAAGTATGTTAGGTGTTTCTTTAAAAGTTCTAAAAGTGCCAAAGATTAAGTAAATATTTTAGAGTAAATTCTGAAATATTAATTTGGTGATAGCTCTCTTACATACTTGTTACGAATCATTTTAGGGAATTTTGGTAAAAAGAAACAAAAAAACTCATCTATTTTCCCCTTATGATTATTTTAGCTATCCTTGTCTACTAAGAACTAATTTTAAATGTTAACACCATTCTAACCCACTAATTATACAATTAAAATTCTTTTTAAATATATATTTTTTTAAAAATTTAATAGTAACTTTTATTTAATAAAACTAAATTGGGAATATAGTTCTGGAGAAGGGTTCGAAGATAATGAAGAACTGGCGGTTTTATGTGTTCGGGATTGAGGTCGATTAGATCTGGGTTCTATACTTCTATTGGGGAAGGATAGACAGAGAAGATTCATCTTTTGCGCTTTATGGGTTGGTTTATATCTCAGTTTTGAAAATGGAGATACAATTTGGAATTACCAAAATTTTGCAAAGTGTTTGAGATATTGTGTTCTTCACTTTCTTTTGGTTATGGAACATTCAAAGAAGAGAAATGCTTTTAGCTTCTTGGTGTTTACGATTCTTATTAGCAAAAGGTTTTGGAAGTAAAGAGCAAAAGCAGTCTCCAAAGTCCCATCTTTTGTTCTACTTTTGTAAGTATAAAGTTTCAGAAAGCTTTCATGTCTAATTTTATTTTGTGTCTTTACCAATACAGGAGAATGTGCAGGGATCCCATGACCCGTTGAAGTGGCCTCCATATACGAGAATGTTAAGCATCTCGTCTTTCTTGAAAAACAAGACACGTGAGGAGTAGAGACATAGTTTTTTTATCCTGATGTTGGTCCACTCGGGTTTAGCCTGTTAAGCCTTATAAACATTGATAAGGTTGACGAGCTGGTCACCAACAAGCCTATCACACATGTATTGCTTTGGTTTGACGATAAATGTAAATACAAAAAAATAGGCCTTTCCTAGGGTCGAACTTAGGATAAGAGCATTAACACACCACTCTCTTAAAAAGGAAAGTACTAAAGAAAAAGATTTTCGGAATATTTTCTAACCATTTTAACTAGATTTTTGGATATTAATTACAAATCTAGTAGAAGTCACATTCTACCAAAGTTACAAAATAGATGAAAGCATAGGTATATTATACCACGAAAATAGATAAAAGACAAAATAGAAGAATGTATGTTCTGCGAAGACAGATAGAGGATTATTATTTAAGCCTTCTGATCTATTCGAAGTAGGGGTGGGCATTTCGGTTTAATTTCGGGTTCGGTTTGGATTCGGTTTAGTTTGGTTTATCTGGGTCTAAAAAAAACTTAAATCAAAGTCAATCCATATTAGTTTGGTTTGGTTTGTATTCGGTTTGGTTCGGTTTTAGTTCGGTTTGGTTTGTGTTTGTTTCGGTTTAATTTGGTTTAATTTGTGTTTGTTCAATTCAATTGAGTTGATCTTTTATTTTATCATATTCAGTTAGAAAATCAAATATATAAAAACATAAAAAATCATCATTTGACACTAAATCATCATTTTCTTCATATTTAAATGTAAATCAATATATCACAATAAAAATATAGAAAATGTGATATGCTTATTTTATGTTATCATCAACAAACCTAATATAAATATTATAGGAAAATTTTCGGTTTTGATCTTAATGAGATTCATATTCTTTTATTTTATTTAGTTGTGTTTATTCTATTCATTTAGAATTAAAATATATAAGCTATATTTAATTGCTTAGTTTAAACAATTAAATATATAAAACCTTAGTATTATTAGTATATTTAGGTAATCTAATAAACCCCTAACTCGAAGTAAAGAACATAGAAGGAATGGAGGATTCGTTATTCTGCATCCGTAGATAGAAATGCTTTCGGTGTATTACACGTTCTATGTTCATTAGATCATTGTGTTTTACCACTACAAGAAATTTCGGTATTAATAGGAGAACATGATAGCGTTTTTATTCGATTCTGATATGGTTAATATACCTCTTACTTTTCGATAGCATTTGTGAAAATACAAACGCTATGTTTGGTTGCTACGATTTTAATTCTGTAAACGCTTTTTTGAAACATAGTATACATAGAACTTTTTGTTGTGAAACGCTATGCATAATTAAAGTGGGAAAATAATTGATTTTCCTCTCACTTTAATTCACTTTCCCTCTCACTTTATTTTACTTATCTCCAAATACCCTAAACCCTAAAATCCAAACTTTAAATACAATCCCTAAACTCTAAACAAAAACTTTGAACTACAAATTTTTAACATCAAATCATGAATTTAAGTTAAAATCTTAAATACAAACTAAAAAATTAATATTTAATCTTAAATCAATACCCTAAACTTCTTATCCTTAAAACCTATACTCAAACTTTTATTCAAATCTTAATCTAAATTCGAGTTTAACATCTCTAAAATTTTAATTTCAAATATTAAATCTACGCCTAAAACCCTAACATTTTCAATCTTAATCTCAAATCTTTAAACTAACCTCATACAATATATTTCAAACCCTAAATTCTAAACTTAAATCCTATATCTACATCCAAACCTCATATCATAAACACCAAACTGTAAATAAAAATCTCAAATTTAATATTTTCAAGTTTTAATAAAATAATAAACTAAAACATAATACTTATAAAAATATAATCGTTTCAAATCTACTTTTCAAACTTTAGATTTAACCTTACAACCCTATAGACAATCTTTATTCAAAAAATTTATACTTTACATTTAAAGTTTAATATTTTTATTATTAACTTTATAAAATATAAATAAGAATTTAATTTAATATAAATAAAATTAGTAAAACAATAAAACTATAATTTTTAAAACAACTATTAAAAACAATCTTTGATTAGTTAATCTATGACCATTGATTGCTTTTAATCCAATGGTTAGAACTCATTTTTTGTTAATCCTCGTCATTCATTCTCATTGGTCAATCTATCAAAATTTGGATTGCAATTCTGACCCTTGATTGTTTTAATCTAATGGCCAAAAATACATCTTACTCATATATCCTATTCTCTACTTCACAAATAATCAACCATGTCTCACGATTCAATCTACTCTCACCAAAAGTCACAAGATCCACAAGAGTCAAGTCTCTCTCTCTCTAATTGCATACATAAAACGTTATATTAAATCATAATATGGTAACATAGCATTTTTCCGGTGCTGTTAATACTCGATTTATTATTATGTTCGATCTATTATCGCAGCCGATGATACATAAAACTTTATATTAAATCATAAATGTTATATCTAATGTGTTCGATCTATTATCGCAGCCGATGACACAACGTACCTAATAATGCTATCGTATTGTTACATAGCATTTTTCCGGTGCTATTAATACTCGATTTTCTTGTAGTGTACGTAGATTGTAAATTCTAAGTCACCGTAGATGGTAGATTTCATTTTCTGACACTTATAGCCCATTTTTAAACTTGCTAATCCAAACATTTTTTGAACCCAAAAGTATTTTTCTTATATGCACATACTTGTCTACATCAAATTTTATATTTTTCCTTATTTCTTGCATCGTAAAATATTGATATGAATTTTTATATACAAGAAGGATAGCAAAAGTCTAAAAGTGACAAAAATTGATTTTATACTAAGGAAACAATAGTATAGTTTAGTTGTTCTTTTTTTTTTTAACAATTTTCCCATCAATTTATGAGACTTTATCTATAACCTTAGATTTACATGCTTTTTATTAATAATGCTTGTTGGACCCAAAAATAACCACAATTTAGATGGACCGATGGTCTAAACCCATCAAATCGGCCTCAGCCAGAAAAAGATGTTTGCTACAATTCACGTCGATTCAAAGATGTGCCAGGATGGAAATTAGACGGACAAAGCCCAGTAAGGAAATGGTCTATAAGATTAGAATATACGAGCTCGATTAGGGAGGAGGAAGTTCCGAAGATCGAGCAAACAGACGAGGAGATCGCGGAATCAGGCTATTATAGGTAAAGTCTGAGTCAAGAGAGAGAGAGAGAGGGAACACATGTGAAAAACCCTAGAGAGAGAACTAGCAATACACTTCGACCTCGTCGAGCTCGCCTTAGATCCTTTCTTTATTCGATCTCAATTGTAGTTCTCGATCTCAATTCTTTATTGTATTCAATCTTCATAAATCAATAAAAGTCCATTTCGTCAACCGGAATCTGTGATATCATGCCCTAAGGAGTGAATTTCTCTCTCAAATAAGAGGTTCAGCTGTAGTACTTAGGGATCGAATCCACAGAGACTCAAGGATTACACAATAGATTTATAGTCTTCGAAATAAAGCTAGATAAGCAGGTTTTAAGCAGAAAATAAAGTGGTGAACAAGGTAGTTGTTCGGTTGGTTTGAATTGAGGTTCAGGCATAGCTAGATTCAGGTATTATCTCAGGTATGAAAAAGTATGCTACTTAATCTGGGTAATTAAGGGTTTATAAATATTCATAGTTCTTGAACTCAAACTTGTAGGTGCAATCAGATAGATTGCATACAACTAGATCTCGGATCTCGACTTTCGTTCGGGAATCACGAGAAAGTGTTGATTGATTATTCTATGTGAATATCGATCGATACACCTTTCACTATATCGATCGATGTGACAATTGTCATGTCGATCGATATCGTTTCTAGCGAGCCTTAAGATCGGGTTTGATAGGTTCTCTAATCTTACTAGAGAAACTTTTGTGTGCACATAGTTAGATTAGATCATACTAGTTTAGTTTCAGGTATTTGGTCAAGTTGTCACTTATCCAAATTAATCATAAGATCTAAGTCATGTGTGATCAATCCTAAACTTTAGCATTAAGAGAAACTAGATGAAAAACCATATTTTAAATACATAAATCAACCTTATGAGAAACCTAAATCTAATAGTGAGATTACTCAGACATATTCATGAGAGATAAAGTCATGATGGTTTGAATAATACTTAAATAAATAGCAAGAGAAACAATAAAACAGAGTAATGAAAGCAAGGGAGTTTAAGATCTTCTCTGTTATGAAGTTCAGATCTCTCTCTCCAATCCTAAGCTCCCTCTCTAAGGTAGCAAAGTTGCTTCTCTCCGAACTAGGCCTAAAAGGTTTCTAGGCAAGTCTGCCTCTAAAATGGTACAAAACCCTACTAATATAGCCTAACAGGCGACCAGGGACTTAAGATGTAATAATAGAACTTTTGTGAAACTTGAAGTCTTCTAATTTATCATTAACTCTCGGATGGCTTCGCCATTAATCGATGGCAAGGAGTGCTCATCGATCGATTTTTATTGATAATCGTCGGTCGATATGTTGCTTCAAGCATCGACCGATTCCTGTTTTAGAGAAGGTCTCACATTAGCTCCAAAATGCTCCAAAATGGCCATTCTACTTCCATGAGTACCTGAACCTGCAAAGACTCTAAAAAGACTCTAAAAGCATATAGTTGATTCTGAAAACATATATAAATTATGGTTAAAAGTGGGTAAAATACATGACCTATCAATCTGATTAAATTGCTGTGTTCTAAGGATATCTCTGCCCACATCTTTTTTCTCTCTAGTTTTACATCTCAAACACTATCAAATATTTAGTGTAGATTTTAGGATCTACATTTTGGCGCCATCTGTGGGGAGAAAACGATAAACATCTTTGCAAAGAATCCGATTTAAGATTCCTACGCACGACCATGGATCCCATCCAAATCTAGCCAGGATGCGTTAATTACAAAACAACCAATGCCTAACTCCTCCTATCAAAATCGAGAGATTCGACATCGCTGCGGGAGCCCATCTATACCGGATTGCCTGTTATAAGAAAGAACAACGACCAGGCCGTAAAGGGAATTTCCACCAGAAAACGATTCAGCGTTTCGCCACAAACGTCGGACAGATCGAGCCCCAGCTCAATCAATCCGAGAGAAACAGCCTCAGAAAACAAGAGCGTCGCCTTTTATGAGCACGAAACAGTCAAGCTAGACATGCCTCACGACGACGCCCTAGTCATCACGCTGGACCTGGGGGGAAGCGTTTTCTCCAAAATCTTGATTGACACCGGGAGCGCAACAAACGCCCTCTCACGAGAAGCGTTCGAGTTGGTGAAACGCCCATACCCCTTAGATACCAAGGAAACAACACCCTTCATCAGCCTTGGTGGCTGCACGATACAACCCCTTGGAATCATTTCAATAAGTGTAAAAGCCTGCAACCTCGAACTAGAAACTAAGTTCGTAGTAGCGGGACATTTCATCCCTTTCGACGCCATTTTAGGACGTCCCTGGTTGCATGAGATGAAGGCCGTTCCCTCCATATACCATCAATGCGTAAAATTCGTTTCCCCAACCTGTGAAAAGACCATACAAGGAAGCCAGAAACAATCATGAGCTTGCTACATGAACGGAAGGCATATCCCCAGGGTCGAGTTCACACGCAGAAGACCAATCTCCCGGACAGTAACTCCGAGCTGGAGCTGTCAAGCTTCACACCCTTGGACAAACACATCCCAGAGAAATGTGTTAATAGTGGGAACAATTTATCTCCGGAGATAAGAAACGACTTCTTAACCTTCCTAAAGGAGAACATCCAAACGTTCGCATGGTCGGCCGAGGACATGCCAGGGATCGACATCGATATTGCTTCCCACGATATAAACGTCGACCCAACCTTCAAACCAGTGAAGCAAAACAGAAGAAAGCTTGGACCCGATTGAGCTAAAGCTGTAAATGACGAGGTCGATAAGCTCCTGAAAATTGGTTCGATCCGAGAGGTACAATACCCAGATTGGCTAGCAAATCACATCGTCGTAAAAAAGAAAAACAGGAAATGGAGAGTGTGTATCGATTTCACAGATCTCAACAAATCTTGTCCTAAAGACAGCTTTCCATTGCCACACATCGATCGACTGGTCGAGGCAACGGCGGGACGCGAGTTGCTCTCATTCATGGATGCCTTTTCCGGTTACAATCAAATCTTGATGAATCCCGAAGACCTAAAAAGTCAAGTGTTATTACTGAACGAGTGTGGGAACCGAAATTCGCACCGTCAATTTCCGATAAAGATTTATGGAGGAAAACCGAGGTAACCCGATCTTCTTTGAAGGTCCCGGATATCTGCTGGGCCGAACACGAAACAATCAATAAAAATAGAAGTTGCGAAAATAGAAATCGTAAAAGTTGAGCGAAAGAAATCTTATTTCTGAATTCTCGTTTGAGCGTGTATAACAAGAAAAGAAATCGGCCGTAAGGGCTGTCGAGGAATCCGCTAGTCTGGTCGCCTAAGTCTATCCTAGTTGAGTCGCAGCTCGCTAGTGAAAACAGAAAAGAATGCTAAATCGCTCTAAGTGCTAAGTGCTTGGAAATTTGTGATCTGGTTTGCTTCTTGCTCAAAGCTCCCCTTATATACTCCTCCTATGACGGTCTATCTTCTCGCGGGCTGAGTCGGGCTTTTTCCATTTTCGTCCATCTTCGTGTTTATCGGGAAACTTGACATTTATCTTCGGAAATCTTGACATTTATCTTCTGGAAACTTGATATTTATCTTCTGGAAACTTGACATTTATCTCTTATGGGAAGATAAAGATAAACCGTCATAGTTATCCTTCCTTTTCGGAAAATCGTACGTGGGCCGTTTTGGCCACGTTGGGCCGTTTAGGCGTTTTTACGGTTTTTCGAAAGGACAGTCTTTGAAGGTTTCGGTGTTTTCCGAAGGAACCTCAATTCCTTGTTTTAGTCGAGAAAGTGGCGTTCTAGAGTAACCGTGATCATACCAAACTTGCGTAGATTGATCCGAACAAGCTAAGATGGGATCGAACCGGGCACGATAGGACCGAGACCGGGACGAGGGCCGCGGACCGACGCCAGGCCGACCCGCGCGACGGGTGCCGCCGGCGCCAGGCCGGGGTGCCGCCGGCGCCAGGCCGGCCCGCGTGACGGGTGCCGCCGGCGCCAGGCCGGGTGCCGCCGGTGCCAGGCCGGGCCGCGTCCCGCGTGCCGCCGGCGCCAGGCCAGCCCGCGTCCCGCGTGCCGCCGGCGCCAGGCCGGGGTGCCGCCGGCGCCAGGCTGGGGTTCCGCCGGCGCCAGGCCAGCCCGCGTCCCGCGTGCCGCCGGCGCCAGGCTGGGGTTTCCGCCGGCGCCAGGCCAGCCCGCGTCCCGCGTGCCGCCGGCGCCAGGCCGGGGTGCCGTCGGCGCCAGGCCAGCCCGCGTCCCGCGTGCCGCCGGCGCCAGGCTGGGGTGCCGCCGGCGCCAGGCCAGCCCGCATCCCCCGTGCCGCCGGCGCCAGGCCAGCCCGCGTCCCGCGTGCCGCCGGCGCCAGGCCGGCGTGCCGCCGGCGCCAGGCCGGGGTGCCGCCGGCGCCAGGCCAGCCCGCGTCCCGCGTGCCGCCAGCGCCAGGCTGGGGTTGCCGCCGGCGCCAGCCCGCGTCTCGCGTGCCGCCGGTGCCAGGCCGTCTTACCGTCTGTTCGATCTTTCCCTCGTCAGTCGTTTGTGGGAAATCTTTTGAGTTTGGGAGGGTCTCTAGCCGTAGATTTTGAGATAATCGTTTCTAATCCAACGAGATTCCGCGAGTATCGGGATTTGAGATGGACTTGGATCTGCAGTTTTTCCGTCGTCGAGGATGCGAGCAATGTGGCTCCGAGTTTTAGATGTGTTAAAAGATGAATCTTTTAAACAATCGGGAAGGCTTTACGGAAGACTCATTGTAGATCTCGGACAATCCAGACATGGGTTTCAAGGGACCAAGATGCCGCCATTGCCCGAGATCATGAGATGATCGCACGGATGGGCGCCAGGACCCTCGCCGTTGGCGCCAGATGGGAGTGGACGAGCCTTCCGTGAGTTTTATCGAGCGACGACCCGTTTCTTGGATTTGATCGTCGCTTGGCTTTTCTTTCGAGGATTTTCGGGTGACGATTTCGTCATTGACCGATTTTGACCCCAACAGTTAGCCCCCCAGCTAGCTAGGAACCGTAGAGCCTGTCGGATCCTAGCTTGCGGTATAGCCGTGTGGGAAGGTGATGTGTCCCGGTTCCAGCACCGATCTGCTTGGATCATGGACACGGTCCAAGGTGGCGATCTTGTCGACCAGCTAGACCTAACCGAGGTTTTCTCATCAGATCATGCCAATTTCCTTGTCATCTATGCAACCTTGGACGAGCTAAGGTCAGCTGATGGCACTGAGGACAAGCTGAAACAAGCTGAAGAGAGTGTGCATGAGCCGAAACCAGCTGAAGAGAGTGTGCATGAGCCGAAACCAGCTGAAGAGAGTGTGCATGAGCCGAAACCAGCTGAAGAGAGTGTGCATGAGCCGAAACCAGCTGAAGTGAGAGTAGATGAGCTGAGTGAGCTAAGTGACACTTCTTTGGAGCTGGATGAGCTAAGTGGCACCACTTTGGAGCTGAGTGAGCTAAGTGACACTAAAGATGGAGCTGGTTTAGCTGCTGGGCGAAATGGGCCTTGTTCAGCCCAAGGAAAAGTTCATAAAAGGTGCAATATTAATTTGTTTCTTTCCAAATTCGACCAGCCCTTTCCTCAGTCCATTTCAAGCCCATTCTCATAAAGAATACCAAGAGGGAGTCAGCAAGAAAGTCTTGGTCGTGCATGGGAAAAAGAATTCAACAAAAATCATTAATTTCGGTCTTTAGTCAAAGTCTTTATTTTCGGTCTTCTATGTCTTGTTTTTAGCATATTCTTCTTTGGATTTCTACAACTTGTAATCCTATATATATGGCTTATGAGCCACGAAATAAAGCATTCCTTTTTCCCTTTTTAATGAGTTTATCTCCTTTGTTCTTTGTAGAACACTTCTTGTTTCTTGGTGTGGTTAGCTCCAAGCAAACTCCTCTTTCTCGTTGGACCGGTGCGTCACATCCGGCAACAGATCGAGATCGTCTCCTCAACGGACCTATGAGTCATATCAGGCGTTGATTAGACACCTTGGCAGTATCATTGGGCCTTCCGCAACCCATTGTGTCGTCATTCAAACCATCAGTTCTCCTTTCGGAGTTCATATCCCCTTACCGGTCGAGTAGCGTTTCCTAGGGTGCATCAAGTGGTATCAGAGCCACTCTTCCGGTAACTCTATTTCAATTCATTCTTCTCATCTTCCATTTCTTCTAAACACTTCTTCTTCTTTCTATCTTGAATCCGGACCCCTCATTACCATCCACATATAAAAGAATAGAAAAAAAAAAGAGAAAGATCTATAAAAAAAAGTAAAAAAAAAAAGTAAAAAAAAAAAGTTCAAAAGTTTGATTTGTGGTTTGGTGGTGGAATAGAAAGCCTGCTGGCCGAAGAGAAATCCGGCCTTTGAGGTGGTTAAAGTGGATTAAAAAAAAAACTAAATCTCTTATCTTTCTATCTTAAACACCTTTTGTTTGCTTGGATCTACCCATTGGGATTCCTTGATCTGTTCTCTTAGAACCTTGAGAAGAAACTCTTGTGTGATTACCATAAAAATCTGAGTGAAACACGTGTGTGGGTGAGGATCAAACACTTGAGAGAGTGAGGATTTTTATCTACTAACTTTTGTGTTGAGATTTTCAGGTTATGATGTTTGGTCTTCAAAAGAGAAGTAGCAAGGAGAAGCCCCCACGACATTCTATCTCTCAAACTCCATTTAAATATCCTTTGAACAATTTTGATGAGTTTGTTAGTGTGCAGGAAAAGCCAAACCAAAGATGTAGAGAGCAGTCTAGATCATCTAGAGATGTGGCTGATCCAAAGAGGCAACCTTTTCAGTTTAATGTCCAAGAATTTTGTGCTAACTTTGTAAAGGGAGTGGACAAAGCCCTCAGAGACGTCAGCAAGATCCATGAAAAGAGCACATCCACACGTGCCCCTGTAGCTGAGTCATCTCTATTCATCACTGAAAAATCCAAAGGTAAATCTGAAACCCATGTTGATGAGTTTAAATATTTTTCAGATTCATTACCCACCTTTGATGAATATGAAGAAGAGCTGATTGAAAATATGATGTCTTGTGAACAAAACTGTGATCTTCCTTCTCATGAACCTGAGTTTCTAATTGATAAAGAACAAGCTATTGTAAAACTAACTGTTTTGCAACCGGAGCATCCGAGTAGTCTTGTTTTGTCTCCACAGGTTTTTGAGGAAGAGCAACTGGATTTTCCACATCAAGGACCACGTCTTGACACCAGGATAACTCTTAATGAGGATCTAGGTCCTATCTTTGATGAGGAGGACGAGCCTGGTCCAGTCTTTGATGAAGAAACAACAAGCACCACATCTATCGCTATGGAGAGTCATCTATGCTTTGATCCCGGCACATCTCCTGCCCCTTTGTATCCTGATCTTCAAAAGCACTGTGAGAAATCTGATTTGCTTAATTCTCTGCCTGACATGTTTGTCAAGATCAGTTCTCATGATGTGAATCGTTTTTGTCTTAACAAGGTGAAAGATTTTTGTGTTTCAAAATCTGTTTTTGATAACATGATTAATTCTTTCAAAGTGATTAAACCTGATGAGCTTGTTTATCAAAAATGTTTTCACTACTGCAATGGCATAAATTCTGGAATTATTTTGACCTTTGATCAGTTCTTGACACATAGCAAATGTTTTGATCTTTTTGAAGAATCTCTTGAGCTTGATTTGCAGCCGCCTGATTTCTATGCTAGAAAACCGTTTGATTCATTTGTTTTCAAAGGCATTGGATTTGATCTGAGTTCTTCTAAACATGCATTGATCACTGATGAGTTGTTTGCATCCTCTTGTGCCTTGGACGAAATTCTGATTCAGAAGTTGCTGGAACATAAATCACTTGAAACTGAAATCGATTTTTGTGATTCTATTTTGAAACATGTCCATTCTTTCTCTGAAACTGATCTTGAACTTTGGTGTTCTGATTTTGATCATGATAGGCACGTTTTGAAAGTGTTCTATAGTATTTAATGCCTTGAAAACATTCTGATTTACAACACTTTCTTTGAGAGGCTTCATGATGATCTGAAACGTGTGCTTCATGTTCTAAAGATAGAATATTTGGTTTCTGCTTTGAACAAGTACATGTCTTGCACATATGATCCTGGTATTTTAATATTTGTTTTGAGTGCCCAGGATAAACAGTTTCAGCCACAGAGAAGTGAAAGAATAAACCATGCTTATCAGCCTAAGATATGGAGATGGAAGTACTTGAGGAAAACAACTTCAAAACTCCAAGGAAGTTTCTATCCAAAATTCTTCTTCATTGAGTTTTACATGATTTTAAAATTCTTTTTGTCTGATTCATTTTCTTTTGATTCAGGTAAAATGGATTTGAGGACAAATCCTTTTGAAGAGGGAGAGTATGATGTGTCCCGGTTCCAGCACCGATCTGCTTGGATCATGGACACGGTCCAAGGTGGCGATCTTGTCGACCAGCTAGACCTAACCGAGGTTTTCTCATCAGATCATGCCAATTTCCTTATCATCTATGCAACCTTGGACGAGCTAAGGCCAGCTGATGACACTGAGGACAAGCTGAAGAGAGTGTGCATGAGCCGAAACCAGCTGAAGAGAGTGTGCATGAGCCGAAACCAGCTGAAGAGAGTGTGCATGAGCCGAAACCAGCTGAAGTGAGAGTAGATGAGCTGAGTGAGCTAAGTGACACTACTTTGGAGCTGGATGAGCTAAGTGGCACTACTTTGGAGCTGAGTGAGCTAAGTGACACTAAAGATGGAGCTGGTTTAGCTGCTGGGCGAAATGGGCCTTGTTCAGCCCAAGGAAAAGTTCATAAAAGGTGCAATATTAATTTGTTTCTTTCCAAATTCGACCAGCCCTTTCCTCAGTCCATTTCAAGCCCATTCTCATAAAGAATACCAAGAGGGAGTCAGCAAGAAAGTCTTGGTCGTGCATGGGAAAAAGAATTCAACAAAAATCATTAATTTCGGTCTTTAGTCAAAGTCTTTATTTTCGGTCTTCTATGTCTTGTTTTTAGCATATTCTTCTTTGGATTTCTACAACTTGTAATCCTATATATATGGCTTATGAGCCACGAAATAAAGCATTCCTTTTTCCCTTTTTAATGAGTTTATCTCCTTTGTTCTTTGTAGAACACTTCTTGTTTCTTGGTGTGGTTAGCTCCAAGCAAACTCCTCTTTCTCGTTGGACCGGTGCGTCACATCCGGCAACAGATCGAGATCGTCTCCTCAACGGACCTGTGAGTCATATCAGGCGTTGATCAGACACCTTGGCAGTATCATTGGGCCTTCCGCAACCCATTGTGTCGTCATTCAAACCATCAGTTCTCCTTTCGGAGTTCATATCCCCTTACCGGTCGAGTAGCGTTTCCTAGGGTGCATCAGAAGGTGTTGAGACGCAATCGTTTGCCGAAAATCGGGGTAAATAGTGATTTTACCTCCTTTATATGGAGTAAGAAATCTCATTCTTACTTCATCACAAGGTTTTTACTCTCTCTCTCAAGAATCCTTTCTCTCTCTTTAAGAACAATGTCTTCAAGATCCTCAAAGAGAAACTCTTCTTCCCATTCATCCTCGGATGACTCTCCTGCCCATGTGACGGTAAAGCAGGAGGAGTCGGTCGAGGAGGAAAAGAAGAATGCGTATTACCGAGTCCTTGTAGGTTCGCCCCCAACACTGCCAGAGATCCCTGTTCCGAGGAGGCCTCTGAGGCAGCCCGGTGCTCCTTTTGCGCCGAGCTCGGTTTCTCGTAAATATCTCAAGGTTCTTCGAGATTTTTACCAGGTTCCTGAAGGAGTCAAATTCCGGATTCCCGTTGGTAACGAGAGTGCAAGGAATCCTCCGCAAGGTTTCTTTACATGTTACGAAGCTTTCTTTACGTACTGCCGTATGTGGTTCCCAATCCCTGGTGCCATTGTTCGTGCGCTTCACCGCTTCGAACTTTTGATCAGCCAACTCAGCGTTCTTGCCTTGGAGAGTTGGCTTGGCGTACTGATCGCTAGCTACGAACTCGGGATTGATCTTGGTCCCGATGATTTCAAAGGTCTTTGGGGTACTCGGCCGACGGGGAGTGACGGTTACTACTCCATGCTGCCTAAGAAGGATATGGCCGTGATTCAGGGGACTACTTCGAATCCCAAATCGTGGCAGGAGCGTTTCTTCTTCGTCCAAATAGATGGCGAGTCTGTCGAGGAGAGCTGCCTCCATCTATTTCCGCGAGCATGGAACTTCAACCGAGGTAATACGACGAAAACCCTGTTGTTTATCTCACCTTTTCGGAAGTGCGAGTTTTAGTGAAAAATTTTCGTTTCGTAGGGAACAACCCTACCGCGCATTTGCCTGGTGACGTTTTTGTCAAGAGAGATCTTCTTCGTCAAAGGCCGTTTTTCTGGAAATCCTTCACACTCGAACGGATCCGAGATGCGGTTAGGCTTTATCGGTCCCGAGGTCCTGTCCCGTCGTACGACGCCGAACCTGTCACCGCGGCTCCTACTCGGAGGCGCAGACAGAGGTCTCGTAAGGGGAAGGAAATCGATGATGGGGAAGGCTCGGAAAGTCCTTCTCCGTTGGGAGAAAAACCTAGTTTTGCTCCAACGGAAAAAGGCGGAGCCAGCGGTTTTCCACCTAACAACTTCTTTGATTTCCTTCCTCCGGAGTTTACTACTGACGAATCGCTGGAGGATGAGGAGAAATAACGGGTTTTTGCCGAGGGCTCCCAACGTGTCAACGAGGTTTGGCCCTTCGAACTTCTTAACCTTGCGTTCGAATCTGTATATAAGCGTGCTTGCTGATCTTGAGTTTTATGCAGGGACTAAGAGTGTTTAGCGAGGCGCTTGACTCGAGTTTCCGCAAATCCAGGATTGCTAACTTCAAGACCACAGAAGCGGAGCGAGAGCTTTTCCGGTTCCGACAAGAGGTGAAGGCACAGAACGCGAAGCAAACTGAGCTTCATGCTCGGGCTCTCGTTCGGGCGGAAAGGAGAGGAAGAAGGATGGTCGCAGCGGAGGTGCCAAGACGGGCGGAATTGTTTGCTGCTGAGTTTCAATGTTTTAAAGAAGCTCAGGAGTTTGTTGGTGATTTCCGCGAGTGCCGGGGTTTGGTCGTAAACCTTTACAAGTCTCAGAACCCGGATTTCTCTTTCGATTCCGAGATTGCTGAAATGAAGGATTTCATGGCCGAGTGTGCTCATGCTGAGTCCTTGGTTCCTCCGGTAGAAGAAAGAGTCCGGAGACTATGGGAACCTATCGAGGTTTCCGAGGATACGGTGGAGGCCGAAGCCGATGAGAACGCCGAGGATGGTGGGAATGCTCGGGGCGTGAATGAGGAAGTGGACCAGCCTGCTAGTTCATTTGGGATTTCCGCATCCGGATTTCTCAATGTTGACTTCCTTTTGTGAATTGAATTTTTTGGCCGTGTGTTGCCGTTTTTAGTAATTTTATCCTGCGACCGTTGGAGGTTGCATTCTTATGTTTTGGGACTGGCCGTTGGTGGCTTTGAATCCTGCCGTCTTTTGCGGCTTTTATGAATATGAAAATTTGCGAGATTTCGTCTTTTGTTTTGATTTATACTTTCGTCAAGTGTAGAGGGAAGGATGCGAGTAGTCACTTCGTATCCTAACTCTTTTTTTGTCGCTTGGTCCGTATGCGACTTTTTAGCGAGCGTTTTTAGGTGTAAGCGATAAGAGACATGTTTTGGGATCTCGTATACGATACTATGTCTGTGAGATGTCAAGATCCAGCAAGACTGGGTTTAGGGAAAGACCTAGGTTTACTCTCAGCTTTGAGGCTGTGCGATGACTGATCGGCTTTCGTTTTGCCTGTTAGTGATTTCTTCCTGATTCATTTCGTTTAAAGTCCGCGACTAGTCGCCGGCTTATATGACTTGTGTTAAAAGGATCGAGCTATCTTCGGAGTTTATCCGAGATGCTAAACCAAAATTTTGGGTTTCTTGTATAGCGCGCTATGATATCCTTGTCGGATGTAAGAGGACCTTGTAGGTCTGACTACGATTTTGTATTGAGTGAAACGTTTCTTATGAGCGTCCGTCGGGGCCAATCGACGGGCGTGAGTTATTTAAGTCGCTGGTGGACTGTCTTTTGCGGATAATACGAGTTTTGTTATCTATTTTAAGAAGTTGCGACGTCTCGCGTTTCTTTTGAAGATATGATTTTCGTTTTTCCGAAGCGTTGATGCGTTTAAGTGAGCATGAAAGATAGAAAGAATTTTATTAGAAATTTCGAGAAGTTAGAGTACATGTGCGGATTTTTCGCGTTTTTGTGGGAGTATCGGAGTATACGCACCCAGTCCCCCCCCCCCTTTTTGGTGAGGGGGATAGCTGAACTCGCCGGGTTTCGACGAGCTGCCTACGTACCTCTTTCGAGGATCAAGCCATCTCGTAGTTCTGATAGTTTCCGCGGACGTTTTTACTCCCCGTGCGTCGCCGTTCCGATCGTGCTGGTCGGATCAGTGGTTTGTGCGGGGGTCGAGCTGTCCGCTCTTACGGTGGTGGATTCAGAGGCTTTTTCGCCGTCTTGAATTGTTGCCTGTTCGGATGATTCTGGATCATCTTTCTTCGAGTCTTCGGAAATGTTGTGTGATTCCTTTGCTCGTTTCGGGTTGGCCGCAGGGGCGTTCCGATCTTTTCGCAGCTTGAACTCGGCTAGGTAACAGAGTCTTGATTGTTTCTGACTACTCCAGATGGCTGCGGTTCCGGTCGGAGTCGGAAACTTGATACCGAGGTGATATGTGGATGGTACTGCCTTCATGGAGTTGATCCAAGGGGTTCCCATGATGGCGTTGTAGATGGCTGGGTTGTCGACTACTGCAAATTCGACGATCTTTGTAACTTCCTTTGCCATGACTGGGAGTTTAATTCTCCCGAGGGTCATGGTAGTGACGCCCGAAAACCCCGTCAAAGGTTTTGGCTCAGGGACGACTTCCCCAAGTGGGATCTTCATCCTGTAGAGGGTTTCGCGGAAGATGACGTTGACTGTGCTTCCTGTATCGACGAGAATGCGGCCGACTTCGAGATCCTGGATGACCAGGTCGATTACCAAAGGATCGCAGTGAGGTTTGTCGATTCCGACGGTCTCGTGTTCCTCGAAAGCGATTGTGTGGTTAGGAACATCGCTGTCCGGGAACCAGTTGGAACTGGTCTCGGCTTTTCGCCCGTAGGCTTTTATCGATGAGACAGAGTCTTGGTAGAACTGTGATCCTCCGATGATCATGTTTACCCTCTGGCGACTGCTGTTGTTCCCTTGGTCGTCCTGTCTTCTTCCGCGCTTTTCTCCCGATTGGTTTTCGGTCGCGCGGTCCTCGGAGACAGTTTTGTTAGTCTTTGGGCGGTCGGAGTCCAGGAGCAAGTCCTTTATACTCTTGACCTTTGATAGTTCGCCGGTGAGTAGTTTTGCGGCGAGCCGGGCGCCGAGAACCTTGCAGTTTGCAGTGGAGTGACCTCTGGTCTCGTGGAACTCGCAATAGGAGTTATCCTTGTACTGGTTCCTGGTCCAGGTGTTTCCGGAGGTTTTGCCCTGCTCCGAGTTAATGGCGTAGTTGTGCTCGCCTTGGGCATCTTCCCCTTCGTGATGGACGTATTTGTCGTTACGAGAGGGTTTCTTCTTGGACGCGGTTTTCTGCGGTCCGTGCTTATGCGATAGAAGCTTCATCTCTTCTTCCATGATGATGAAGTCCATTGCCTTGTGGAGAGTATCCTGGATTGTCCGCGGCTTTTCCAGTAGTATCCACTTTCAGAACTTTGATTTGTACCAGAGAGTTTTCCTCAGGGCGTCGATTGCGACGTTGTCGCTGATGCCCGTTACTCTGGCCATCACCAGTTTGAACCTTCGCATGAAGTCGCGGAGTGACTCGTCTTCCTTCTGAGCTAGACTCCATAGATCCACGTCGGACGTTTCTCTGTCCATGAACATGGAGTACTGTTTGAGAAACGCCGAGGCCAGTTGGCGGAAGCTTCCGATGGAGTTCCTTTTGAGCCGGGAGAACCACTCGAGCGCAGCACCTTTGAGGTGCTCGACGAAGAGAAGACAATGACCTGCGTCCCGTTCGCGCTCCGGGAGTTTGCACCTACCCATTGCGATCTGGAAGGACTGCAGGTGCGACTTAGGATCCGTCGTACCGTCATAGACCGGGATTTTGATCTTCCCTGGGTCTGAGATGCGTGTTTCCGTGATCCGAGTGGTGAACGGCGTTTTCCGTGCTTCCTCGAGAAGTCTATCGATCTCGGGGGCGGAACTAGTCGCCTGATGGATTTGTGATTTTACCGCTTTCACTTCGGCCACGGTCTTTTTGAGAGATTCGCGGAGATCATAGATCTCGCTATTGCTGCCGGCGTTCATCCGGACCTGTCGGCGCTAGTCGCGATAGATCCGAGTTTGATCTTCCGCGAGTTCTTCCTGCTCAATCCAGTAGAGTTCTTCTTCCTCTTCTGTCATGGGCCTATCGAAGGATACCGTCTGCCGAGCGGACTGGCTTCGGGTTCTCCTGGGGTGGATGTCAGCGTCTTCATCGGAAGGATCCGACTGGTCGCTGATATCTAGATTGATGCGCTCGACGTCGCTTTCCTTGTTTCCCGTCGCCGGGAGTGGAAGGTTCTGCGAGGTCGTTTGCTGTCCTTTCGGAGCCGTTTCCTCGGGAGTGGGCTCTTTCGGGGCATCTTTTTCTCGTGCTTCGGGAGATCCGAAGTCGAGTCTTCTGCCGCGGCGTGCCTTGGTGGATCCGCGCGGCAACTTGCTCCTCACAGTTAAGGTGTCGACCTGTTTTGCGAGCGAGGTTATCAGCTTGTCCTGTTGTTCCGCCCGCGCCTGGGCGGAGGTAAACAGCTCCTTCATCTGCCTGAGCGCCTCAGTGTTTGCATCAGCAGTGACTGCGGACGCATCTCCAGCTGGAGTCTTCTCAGCGTTGGCATCGACGGGTGTTCCGTCTAGCGCTGGCTGATCTTTGGTGACGTCGGTAGACATGATCGAACGTGTGCAGTTGCGAGATAGATAGATCTGTAACCCACCCTCCTTCTAGCGCCAAACTGTGGGAACCGAAATTCGCACCGTCAATTTCCGATAAAGATTTATGGAGGAAAACCGAGTTAACCCGATCTTCCTTGAAGGTCCCGGATATCTGCTGGGCCGCACACGAAACAATCAATAAAAATAGAAGTTGCGAAAATAGAAATCGTAAAAGTTGAGCGAAAGAAATCTTATTTCTGAATTCTCGTTTGAGCGTGTACAACAAGAAAAGAAATCGGCCGTAAGGGCTGTCGAGGAGTCCGCTAGTCTGGTCGCCTAAGTCTATCCTAGTTGAGTCGCAGCTCGCTAGTGAAAACAGAAAAGAATGCTAAATCGCTCTAAGTGCTAAGTGCTTGGAAATTTGTGATCTGGTTTGCTTCTTGCTCAAAGCTCTCCTTATATACTCCTCCTATGACGGTCTATCTTCTCGCGGGCTGAGTCGGGCTTTTTCCATTTTCGTCCATCTTCGTGTTTATCGGGAAACTTGACATTTATCTTCGGTAATCTTGACATTTATCTTCTGGAAACTTGATATTTATCTTCTGGAAACTTGACATTTATCTCTTATGTGAGGATAAAGATAAACCGTCATAGCTATCCATCCTTTTCGGAAAATCGTACGTGGGCCGTTTTGGCCACGTTGGGCCGTTTAGGTGTTTTTACGGTTTTTCGAAAGGACAGTCTTTGAAGGTTTCGGTGTTTTCCGAAGGAACCTCAATTCCTTGTTTTAGTCGAGAAAGTGGCGTTCTAGAGTAACCGTGATCATACCAAACTTGCGTAGATTGATCCGAACAAGCTAAGATGGGATCGAACCGGGCACGATAGGACCGAGACCGGGACGAGTGCCGCGGACCGACGCCAGGCCGACCGTGACGGGTGCCGCCGGCGCCAGGCCGGGCCGCGTCCCGCATCCCGCCGGCGCCAGGCCAGCCCGCGTCCCGCGCGCCGCCGGCGCCAGGCCGGGGTGCCGTCAGCGCCAGGCCAGCCCGCGTCCCGCGTGCCGCCTGCGCTAGGCCGGGGTGCCGCCGGCGCCAGGCCAGCCCGCGTCCCGCGTGCCGCCGGCGCCAGGCCGGGGTGCCGCCGGCGCCAGGCCAGTCCGCGTCCCGCGTGCCGCCGGCGCCAGGCCGGGGAACCGCCGGCGCCAGGCCGGGGTGCCGCCGGCGCCAGGCTGGCCCGCGTCCCGCGTGCCGCCGGCGCCAGGCCGGGGTGCCGCCGGCGCCAGGCCGGCCCGCGTCCCGCGTGCCGCCGGCGCCAGGCCGGGGTGCCGCCGGAGCCAGGCCAGCCCGCGTCCCGCGTGCCGCCGGCGCCAGGCCGGGGTGCTGCCGACGCCAGGCCAGCCCGCGTCCCGCGTGCCGCCGGCGCCAGGCCGGGGTGCCGCTGGCGCCAGCCCGCGTCCCGCGTGCCGCCGGTGCCAGGCCGTCTACCCGTCTGTGGGTTTTTTCGTTGTTCGATCTTTCCCTCGTCAGTCGTTTGCGGGAAATCTTTTGAGTTTGGGAGGGTCTCTAGCCGTAGATTTCGAGATAATCGTTTCTAATCCAACGAGATTCCGCGAGTATCGGGATTTGAGATGGACTTGGATCTGCAGTTTTTCCGTCGTCGAGGATGCGAGCAATGTGGCTCCGAGTTTTAGATGTGTTAAAAGATGATTCTTTTAAACAATCGGGAAGGCTTTACGGAAGACTCATTGTAGATCTCGGACAATCCAGACATGGGTTTCAAGGGACCAAGATGCCGCCATTGCCCGAGATCATGAGATGATCGCACGGATGGGCGCCAGGACCCTCGCCGTTGGCGCCAGATGGGAGTGGACGAGCCTTCTGTGAGTTTTATCGAGCGACGACCCGTTTCTTGGATTTCATCGTCGCTTGGCTTTTCTTTCGAGGATTTTCGGGTGACGATTTCGTCATTGACCGATTTTGACCCCAACAACGAGGCACATACTGCAACAATGTAATGCTCTTTGGACTAAAAAATGCCGGAGTCACGTACATACGACTGGTAAACAAGATGTTCTCCAGACAGTTTGGCAAAACGATGGAAGTATACATAGACGACATGCTTGTGAAATCATCGAAAGCCATCGACCACGTTTTTCAACTCCGAGAATGCTTTGCCATCCTCAACAAATTTGGAATGAAACTTTAACCAACGAAATGCACCTTGCCTCGAGAGAATATCTCTGATACCTCGTGACCAAAAGAGGGATCGAAGCTAACCGGAAACAAATCACCGCGCTCGTCGACACACCACCAAGGTCGTTTCGGGAGGTACAACGACTTGCGGGCAAGATAGAAGACCTAAATCGTTTTATTTCAAGATCAACGAATATATGTCTTTCATTCTACAAACTTTTAAAGGGAAACAAGCAATTTGAGTGGAACGAAGAATACGACCTCGCCTTAAAAGAATTAAAAGCTAATATAAGCGAACTCCCCATACTTTTGAAACCGATCGAAGGAGAAACCCTGTTTCTATATGTTGCAACATTTGAGTATGCAATAACCGGAGTATTGATCCGCAAAGAAGGCAGCGAGCAAAAGCCGATATATTACGTCAGCAGATCGTTAATCGACACTGAAACAAGATATTCCGTGATGGAGAAACTATCATTAACAGTCGTCACAGTGGCTCGAAAAATGAGGCTTTACTTCCAATCACACTCCGTAGTGGTAATGACATCACATCCGCTGCAAACAATCCTCCATAGTCCCAGTCAATCGGGGCGGCTAGCAAAGTGGGCAATCGAACTCAGCGAGTACGACATCGAATATAAACTCAGAACGAGTTCAAAAGCACAGGTACTCGCAGACTTTGTCATCAAGCTTGTCCCTAAAGAGGCCGATGAAGAATCCAAGACCGACAAATAGAAACTCCACGTCGACGGAGCATCTTCAAAACAAGGATCCAGGATTGGAATACAACTCGAATCTCCAACGGGGAAAATGATCGAACAATCATTCCGTCTCGGATTCCATGCATCAAATAACGAAGCCAAGTACAAATTCTTAATAGCAGGACTTCGCCTCGCTATAAGCATCGGTGCGAAGAAAGCCAGCGCCTTTAGTTATTCACAGCTCGTTACAAGTCAATTATGATATACCATGTATTTTACCCATTTTAATCCATGGTATATAAGTGTTTTAAGATATAATTATTATGTTTTGGAGTCTATTTAGAATGTTTTCATGTTCAGGAGTGTTTTGGAATAAAATAATGATGTTGGAGCATTTTGGAGCATAAAAGAGATTTCACCCGAGCTGACCATCGAACAGACCAAAAGGTCGACGATCAGAGATAATAATTGATCGATGCACACCTCGTGCCATCGATCGATGGTGAAGCGACAGGTCCTGAATGGTTCCAGCCGACTTTAAGCCCAAGTGATGTGATCTTGGTCAGCAATGGAACTGAAGAGATGGATCAGCTTGAACCAGAGCTTAAGGAAGTTGAAGAAAGAACCAAGGAACAGCTTGAACCTGAGGGAACAGATGAAAATTGTTGGGAAAAAATACTCAGGTATTTAATATCTCCAGACCCCGGTCAGGACACTGGCCTCGGGGTCCCTGCTAGGAAACGGTCCGGGTCCGACCCCTGCGACCGTCTCCTCCTTCAGGTAAAATGGAAATCTTCCGATATGGGGATCCTTCCATATTTTCGAATATGGAATAGTAACCTTATTGGCCGACTAGAACCGACCTGGAATCGACTATATAAGTGGAGCCCAAACCCTATAACAAGGGATCGACACTTCGAGACTAAGAAATTAGAGTTAGGCGGCTAGAACTAGGGTTTTTACACTAATTGTTGTAGTTCCTGCTCAAAGATCGAATAAAACCTCTCTTTTAGTCTTAATTCCTGTAATTCTCCTATCAAATAAAGCTTCTCCATCAGTCCCTATTACTCACAAAGATCCTACACAAAAATTCCCTAACAGTTTGGCGCTAGAAGGAGGGGAGTAATCTAAACTACGAGACAATGGCGGTCGATGAGCAAAGTGAGTTACCCGAAGCTACTAAAAGAGAATCCGAGCTCCAGAGACAACTCGACGGTCTACAGAGCCAGATAACTGAGCTTCACAGGGCTCGGGAAGAAATCATGGATAATCCCGAGCTCTCTTCAGAAGTTCAAAACTTGAGGGAGAAGCTAGACGAGCAATCTAAACAGCTGGAGCACAGTGCCGAGAAGATCAACCAGCTCGAGTCAAAGAACCTTGTTCTCCGAGATGAAAACCAGGCTCTTAACACGGCGAGCAACATAAAGCGCCGCTTTCGAACTCGGGTTCAACCCATGCCTACTATGGAGACACCTAACTCCAAAGGAAACACCACATATCCGCCCCAGGAGCTGAACGGAGACGGGGTAGTGCGCGAGGAGGCTTGAGGTACTAAGACCTATAACGTAGAAGGCAGCGATTCCGAGCCGGAACCCGATAAGGAAGCACCCGAGGGAACGACGACGGCGAGATCTACTATTACCGCCTACCTGGAGCAGGTGTTCTCCAAGAAGTTCTACGCCATACAGTCAATGGTGGAGAGACTCTCCGGGGTGGATCCCCTGATCCGGAAGAGTGATCCCGACTCCTATGCCGATACCCCCTTCGTAGACGAGATCCCGTTGATCGTGATGCCAAGGAAATTATCCTTCCCCAACATAAAGATGTATGACGGTACAGGCGACCCAGACGACCATATCGCCCAGTACAAGCAGAGGATGCTCGCTGTTGCACTCCCAAGGGAGCTGCGCGAAGCTACTATGTGCAAAGGATTTGGTTCAACCCTGATCGGAGCCGCCCTGCAGTGGTACATCAATCTACCTACCAGGTCCACATCCTCTTTTGCGACTCTTAGCGACAAGTTTTTAGAGCAGTTTGCGAGCAGTAGGAACCTGGAGAAAACTTCGGACGGTCTTTGCGAGATCCTCCAACACCGGGCTGAACCCTTGCGGAGTTACATTGCCCGCTTCAATCAAGAGAAGGTGGCGATGTAATGACCTTCATATTAAAATAAATCATGTGGCTGGGAGAGGTTTCTTCAAAGGGAGGAATTAGTGAGCTGCTCAGTGGATGATTATGAATCAAGATGCCAGCTGTCATATGATCACCAAGCCTGGTGTAAACTCAAGACACTTAGCTTGACATCAAATAATTACTCTTCCTTTCCCCTCTCTCCTTGTCGTGAAGGAACAAACTGATCAGAGAAAGAAAAGAAAATTGCAGAGAGAAAACAGTGAAAAAGAAGAGAAGAAGTGAAGAAAAAAAAAATCAGAGGAAAAATCAGGAAAAAATAGACAAGACCTTGGAAGACTTTCTTTCATCCTCTATCTCAGTTCCTTGCTATATAGAATATCAGAAGGTGAGAATCCAGAGTAAACCCTTGGCCTTGTTCTGTTTTTGTGATGAACAGATTTTAATTTCTGTTTTAAAAAAAAGAACAGTTCAGTAGCAGGTTCAGTGTAAGGGGGAGGATCAAGTGAGTTTTTCTGTCCATCAGTTGTTGTGGTAAGCTTAATCTTCTTGCCTCAGTCAAGTCTTGATCAGAATCAGATATTGATCAGTTAAGCTGTTATCATGGATCAGTTGTTTAAGCTTCATCGGTTCTGTTTTATATATTTCAGATTAAATCAGTTGCTGGAATAATTAGCTCATATTTTATGAATTAGTTTGATTTAATCTGAACTTATCTTATCATGGTCAGAACTTCACTTGAAATGAACTGATAAACCTTGTTCTGAATCGAGCTGATAAGATCCTATTTAAAATTCTTCTTCAGAACCGAACTAAGTATCTAAAGCTAGTACTTGTGTTCTGTTTTGTCAGCTGCTTTCTAGTCTTGCTGTCTCACTCCAGTTCGTCCTTGTACCCGTGTACTCATTTGGTAAGTTGTAATGAAGTGGTTTGGATGTGGTGATCAGAAAACCTAGTAACCGTAATGAACCATGTCCATTCTCAGGTTCCTTTCAGCTTGTTCGAGAACAGTTTCAAGCTTTCTTAAATTCGGTTTCAAGACTTATTTTGAGGTGAGTCTAGATAATTGGATAATAAATCATGTATGTGGGTAGGATGATTTTTCTGCAGAGAATAGTCGCCAATGATTAGGCGATGTCTAATTATTTTGAAAAATCTGTGAAGTGTTCAACTTTTGTGAACTCTTATGAAATATTCTTAAGTGTTCATGGAAGTTTTTGTGTGACTTGTATTTGTTCCTAAGTAATAATTTTACATGCATTCATGTAGTTAAGATATATAAGTAATAATCATATGAAGTCTCTGTCAATACTCACTACCTAAATATCCCCGTAATATGAAGAGCCGTCGCTTGATCGTACGTTGTTCACGTGACGTTTCAAGATGCACGAAGACACGGAGGTACGGTATTGCAGACTAGGGCCGTGTACTGGCTTACGATCCAGTTGCGGGTGTTCATTAAGTGATTACCTGAAGGAGATGAATTTTAATTATTTTAAATTATTTTTACTACCCGCTAAGCTCTTAGCCTTTTGTGGTTTCGGGTTTAGCATATGCCTATAGATATATATTTATAATTATGAGTTAAGGGAGGGTGATATGGAGTGATGTATAGGACGAGATTCATAGCAATGGAGTATGTACTATTACTTGAATGATCACACTTATGCATTAATGTGATTGCTTGTGTTGATGATTTATTGTGTTGTGATACTAGATTCACTGAGTATTTGTTACTCACGGATCATTCGTGTGTGCAGGTAACCATTAGGCGGGAGACACTTTTCTCTTTTGGACTAGAAGGAACGGCGTAATCAGCGGTAGTTTTGTTGTCCTTGCAACGAACCTTTTGATGTATATTTACTGTAAAACGTTGTTGGGCGATAGGCCGCAGGATAAAACTAACGGTTTGTAAAATGTTTAAAGTAAATAAATAATGTATAAAAATGTTTGAAAACTACGAGTTCTCATATGATATTAGTCCTTGTCCGAGATGAACCAACTATCGAGTATTGTTTGTCGAGTTGAAAAGCCTAGAGTGATAACCGATAGGAGCGTCGGTGTTATCAGTTGGTTGATCTAAGGTGATCGGATTTATTCTGAGAACCTCGGGTTGACCTTCGGGGAACAACGACGGTGTCATTTCCGGTCAGCTATGATCGGGGGTGTCACAAAGGTGGTATCAGAGTATTGTTATACGATGCTTGAATGGGACTTGTTTCAAATATTTTTCGCGTCAAAATGTGTCGCAAGGATAATTAGGATATGCTGGTTTGTTCCTTCTTTTAGAAATAGATAGAACTGGGTAGAAACTTACCATGCTTTTTTTTTCTGCAGATGCCACCGAGACGAGCACGATGTGGTGGAGCTTATCTACCTATACCGATTTAATCATCTCCAGACCATTCACCACCATCTACCTCGGCACCACTTCCGACTCCTAGTTTTGAGGCATCACCTTCGGGCTCTAGTTTTGAGTCTGATCCATCTGAGAATTCAAATGAGGACATTCCACTTCAGATGCCGATGCCTATATCACCAGTCCGTACTACACAGATATAGAGGTTGATGCTGTTCATGATCATGCTGCTGATCATCATGCTGCTCATGCTGCTGCCGCAGAAGATATTCCACACGTCCATGCCGAAGCAGCACAACCAGCGCCAGCGCCAACTGATCCAGCGATAGTGGCACTTATTGAATTGATGGCGGAGATGGTAAACTTACAACATCAAGCTCTTAATGCACAGCGTGCGCAGCCAGCTCCGGTACCTACCTCGTCACATCCAGACTTTTTGAAGATTATTATGCTCATGAAGAACTTGGGTACTAGACACTACCGAGGAGGGACTGATCCATTTGAGGCTGATGCATGGTTACAGAACCTTGAGGGAAACTTTCGGGTGACTCGCTGTCAGGATGAGTTCAAGAAAGATGTGGCTGTGTACTACTTGGAGAAGGATGCATTGAGCTGGTGGTTGTGTGTAGACCGCTACCTTGGTAATGTGTCAACTACTTGGTCAGAATTTTGTCAAGCATTTCAGCGGAAGTATTTTCCACATGAGGCTAGAGATCGTCTTGAGACTCAGTTGATGGCGTTGGTACAAGGAGATAATTCTGTTAGGAGGTATGAGGCGGAGTTCACTCGTCTCAGGCGTTATGTTCACTACGGGCAGGAAGACGAGCCTATGACATCAGGAAGTTCCTACGAGGACTTAGTCCAGACATTAGGAGCCGTCTTGAAGCTGTTGAGTTTGTACACTTTCTGACTTGGTGGAGCGAGCAGTGAATATAGACGAAGCTATCGTCGCGGAGCGGGCATCGTCGAGTCATTCTACAGAAATACGACGCCAGGCTACTCAGAATCAGCGACTGTCTCCGTCCATGATGCATCGAGGTCATAGAGGAAGAGTAGTTCATGGAGGACATTCAGGAGGACATCCTCAGAGAACTCAGACTTGTTTTGGTTGTGGCCAGAGGGGCCATATAGCTAGAGATTGTCCGAATGGAGGACAATACAGGCCGGCGGTACCACCCAGTGTTACTTGCTTCACGTGCGGAGAGCGAGGACATTACGCAACATCTTGTCCTCGTACGTACCCATCCTACATCTTCAGATGCACCACGAGCTCCACAGGCTGGATCATCTCGTTCCCCATTACCCTTTCCCATACCTCCAGCGAAGCGTCAGGCCATTTCTGTAGGTCCTATGCCTTAGAGTTACCTTGACCACCGGTACCACCGAAGGGTCTTATCACAGGTTTGTTTTCGTATCCTATTGAGTGTTGTGTGATTTCTTTTTTTTTTTAAACATTTGATTGGTGCATTAGTAGATTAAAAAAAATTCTGTGTGAATGGTTTGAATTATTAATTTATCTTGAAGTCATTTATATTTAGGTACTTTGGCTGTGGGTGGAATTTCAGCCCATATCTTGTTCGATTCGGGAGCAACACATAGTTTTGTAGCTCCCGAAGTAGCGTCTAGACTCAAGGGAGAATTCACTAAGGTGAATTTAAAAATTCCGGTTTTAACTCCCGGTGATCAAGTTCTTGAAACCGAAGGCTGCATCTTAGAAGTTCTGATCACTATCCAAGGCATGATTTTTCCAGCCCATTTGTTAATACTTCCCTTAGAGCGGTACGAGGTCATCCTAGGAATGGATTGGCTGTCTAATTACCGAGCTCATCTCGATTATGGTCGAGGGAGGATTTTCTTTGAAAGAGATACCCAACCCTCTTTAGCTTACCATGGCATTGTACCGAGTGTTGGAGTGTCGCTAGTTTCAGCCTTGAGAGTAGAGAAACTTCTAGAGCAAAGTGAAGAAGTGTATCTAGTTACCCTAGTTTCTGGGAAAATAGAAGAAGAGAAAGAACAGAACTTAGAAGACATCCCGGTAGTCTGAGAATACGAAGACGTGTTTAAGGCATTAGAGGGATTACCACCATCCAGAAATAACGCTTTTAGTATAACTTTAGAACCCGGATCAGCTGCAATAGCAAAGGCACCGTACCGAATGGCTTCAGATGAACTTGCTGAGTTGAAGCAACAGTTAGCTGATTTGCTAGAGAAAGGTTTCATTCGTCCTAGTTCATCACCGTGGGGAGCGCCTGTCCTGTTCGTAAAGAAGAAAGACGGAAGTATGCGGTTATGTATTGATTATCGTGGAATCAACAACGTGACCATTAAAGACAAGTATCCACTTCCAAGAATTGATGAGCTTTTAGATCAGTTGCAAGGTGCAAGTTGGTTTTCTATTGATATAGCTTCGGGTTATCATCAAATTCCAATTTCCGAGACCGATATTATGAAGACAGCTTTTAGGACATGCTATGGACAATTCGAGTTCGCAGTAATGCCTTTTGGTCTTACCAATGCTCTGTCTGCCTTTATGCGTTTGATGAATGAAGTATTTCGGGATTACTTGGACGAGTTTGTTATCATATTCATTAATGACATTCTCATATATTCCCGAAGTGCAGAAGAACACAAGAAGCATCTACGCTTGATTCTCGACCGTTTACGAGATCAAAAGCTTTTTGCAAAGCTCAGAAAGTGTCATTTCTGGAAAAGAGAAGTTGGCTTCTTAGGACATTGAGTGTCAGAGCAAGGAGTGTTGATCCAGAAAAGATAGCTGCTATTAAAGAATGGCCGCGCCCAACTTCTGTTATCGAGATTTGGAGTTTTCTTCGATTGGCAGGCTATTACCGGAAATTTTTTCAAGGATTTTCAAGCATATAAAAGCCACTGACTTTTTTGACTGGTAAAGGTGTTTCGTATGAGTGGAGTACAGAAACCGAAGAAGCATTCGACAACTTGAAGGAAGCCTTAACGTCTGCACCTATCTTAGCTTTGCCTAAGCCTAGCCAACCGTACACAGTGTATACAAACGCATCTCACATTGGTTTAGGTTGTGTGCTGATGCAGGACGATAGGGTAATCACCTATGCATCAAGGCAACTAAGAAAGCATGAAGTAAACTATCCGACACATGATCTGGAGATGGCTGCAGTTGTGTTTGCACTTCGAATTTGGCGATCGTATTTATATGGTGAGAAAATCCAAGTATTCACCGACCATAAAAGCCTTAAGTATCTTCTCACTCAACCTGATTTAAACCTAAGGCAAAGACGATGGATGGAGTTCATAGCTGACTACGACATGCAGATTCTATATCATCTAGGAAAAGCAAATGTCGTTGCTGATGCTTTGAGCAGTGTGGGAACCAAAATTCACACCGTCAATTTTAATGAGTAAATACGGAGGAAAACCGAGTGAACCCATCTTCCCTGAAGATCCGAATTCTCTGCGTAACCACTTTAGAACGATAAGAAGATAGACAGCAAGATGAAAATAAATGGTCTCTCAGAGGCATTTTATTAATTGAATAGTATGAGTACAAGATTTCTCAGAGAGGAGTAGAGATATACTAACTATCGTAACAATGGAACAAGAGGCGGCCAAAACGTCCTGAGCCTTACCGTGCTAGTCTAACCACCTAAGCCCTATGTTCTCTAAGCAAGCAGGAGTTCTCTAAGTATAAATTCTCGGGTCTTTCACGTTTATCTTCGGAAACTTAACATTTTTTCCTACTTTCACGAGTTAGGATAAACCGTCATAGCTCCAATTGGGCTTGGATCTTCAAAATAGTAGATTGGCCTTCAGACACGTTCAGGTCCTTGCGGGCCGTTTCTAGGCCTTCCGAGCTTTTCTACGATTTTCTCGGTCTAAAAACTTTGGAAATAACTCCGAACAAGACGAAACGAGACGTATAGGGTCCAACGGCCGGATAACACAACTATACGGAGGACGCAGAAGTCGAAACGAGTTGGAATGACCGGGATCGGATTGTCCTTGCCCGTGGACGAGACGACCTCGGCACAGATCGTCATCTCCCGTGGGCGAGGCGACCTCGGTGCGGGTCGTCCTCGCCCGTGGGCGAGGCGGCCTCAGCATGGTTCGTCCTTGCCCGTGGGTGAGGCGGCCTCGGCACGGGCTGTCCTCGCTCGTGGGTGAGGCGACCTCGGTGTAGGCCATCCTCGCCCTTGGGCGAGTTGACCTCGGTGTGGGCCGTCCTCGCCCGTGGGCAAGGCAACCTTGGTGCGGGCCGTCCTCGCCCGTAGGCGAGGCGACCTCGGTACGGTCCGTCTTCACGGGTGGGCGAGGCGGCCATGGCACGGGTCGTCCTCGCCCGTGGGCGAGGCGGCCTCGGCATGGTCCATCCTCGCCCGTGGGCGAGGTGGCCTTGGCACGGACCGTACTCGCCCGTGGGCGAGGCTACCTCGGTGCGGGCCGTCCTCTATCGTGGGCGAGGTGGCTTTGGCACGGATCATCCTTGCCTAGGGCGAGGCGGATAGGTCTGGATAACCTGGCATTCGGGTCTCGGTCCGTCTTCTTTTCGTACCAGTCTTTCCGGAGACCCTCGTCCATGGATACTTGTATTCTTCCGATCTTTCTCTCGAGAAATATTTCGTGAAGAATTCGGAGAGATGATAATCTTAGCCGTTGATTTCGATATAACCATTTTTTACCCCAACAGTTAGCCCCCCAGCCTGCAAGACTCGGAGACGATTTTGCGGGCGAGTGAAGTGTTTTTAATCGAAATCTTCGGTTAAGAGTATGTTTTCTCGTAGATTGTCTTTGGTGATTATTTTATTGCGGAAATCCACGTCACCCATCATATCCTTATAAGTAGTAGTCTTTCATTCCTCATTCTCTACACATCTCATTCCCTCAAACTTTTCTCTCTTTTACAAAGCAAGAATGGCTTCCCCCCAAAACGAGAAGAAAGATTCCGACATCGAGATGGGTGAGGCCAACCCAGTCCTACCGGTCTCGGCCGCTCATGAAGCTACCCCGTCCTTTGTTGCCGGATTCCTGTCTTTCAAAGAGAGGTTATCGAGGCGTAGTACTGACAAGGAGGCGAATAGGACCCAGGTCGAAGCGTCGGTTATCCTTCTTTGTCCGCACTGTCGTCCTCGGCCGAAGGGAACAAGTCTTTGGGCGATGCTACATCTCTCGCAGGAACGGACATGGCGCCCGTGCAAGTGCCGGAGGTCCCAGCTCAGCCTTCGGGTTCTTCTACTACACCAGTCCTCGTTCTTAAGGAATAACAAACGACGGAGTCGATGCCTCCACCTTCGGACAGGAAAGAGATCGTCCTAGGGCTTCCCGCGCCCAGTGCTGCTCCTCTGTCCAAAGGTCGCAAAAGGAGTGGTGCCGCGACTTAGGCTGCCAAAAAGAGAAGTTGCACCAAAGGTGCGGAAGGAGAGCCTTCGAGACTTTTGCCGCAACACCGCGCTAAGGTTTGGTCCGATGATTACATATATATATATTTTGATACAGGATACTTCGTTCTACGATTATTCTGACTTTTATCTCGTGCGCAGTTTGTGTCGCTGATTGACGGGATAATTAGCGACTGCAGCTCAGAGATAGAGCGTCTGACAAAGGACCTGGCGGAATCGCGGGAGGCACTGAAACGAGTCGAGGCCACGCTGAAATCTGCTGAGGATGCTCACGCTGCTGAGACTTCGCAGTTGGAGACTCGGGTTAGTAATCTCGAGCGGGATCTTGGAAAGTCGGCAAGCGCTTTATTTAAGATGAAGAAAGAGAGGAGAGCCAAGGCTTCCGAAGTCCGTCGTCTCCAGCGCGAAATCCAGAGTCAGGAGGAACCGAGGACCCGTGAGTCAGCGGGGACTGTTGTCCCGCGGGACGAGTTCCGTGCCCGTTTGACGAGGATGGCCGTTCTCTTTGATTCGCTCATGACGGTCCGTAAGAAGGATTTGGCCCTGGCGGGTGTCGAGGGAAGTTTGAACGAGATCCAGCTGCTCAGAGGCGAAGCGGCTCCGACTTTGGACTCTGAAGAGGCTAGACTGCTTTCCTGTAAGGAGGAGTTGATCGCCTCTGAAGGAGACTTTGAATCGATCCTCTCTCAGCTGAAGGCCGAGTGCACCCTTACGCCATGTTCGGGAGAGCCCGAGGGACGAGATCATGCGGTCGAGGAAGGAGAGGACGGTACGGCCGAGAGACGTGACGCTGAAGCGGCTTAGGGAGGCGATGGCAATGCGATCCCGAGTTCTGAGGAGGTGGAGGATGAAGGCGGTGCTCCGAGGGGTGCCTAGGGTAACAATTCTTTCGGGGATTTTTTATTTGTGTTTTTAATCTGGCCTGTTTATGAGGCCTTGATTTGTATGTCTTGGGACTGGCCGTTGGTGGCTTTGAATCCCTGCCCTTTTTAGGGCTTTTGTATGAACTTGGCTCAATCTTTAAAACTTTCCGTTTGTTATGAATCGAGAGAACTTCTATTTCTTGAAGTTAGAGGGATAGGATATGAGTTGTCGTCTCATTCCTATCTCTCGGATGATCACCATTTCTGTCGCTTGTCCAAGATGAGAGTTCCCGATGTCCTTTGGTTCGCGGGGTCTCATAAACGTGCAAATATAAATGAAAAGACAAATTTTGGGATCTCGTATCGGGCTGTCGATACTATGTCTTTGAGATGTCAAGATCCAGCGTGGCTGGGTTTAGGGCAAGAACTAGGTTTAATCTCGGACTAAGGCTATCCGATGACAAGTCGGCTTTCCTTTTGCCTGTTTGCGATTTCAACCTGATTTGTACCGATATAAAGTCCGCGAATTGTTATCGGCTTATACGACTTATCTTGGCACGAACCGAGCTACTTCCAAAAGCCGTTTGGAGGTGCTGACCAAAATTTCGGATTTTTTGTATAGCGAGCTATTGTATCCTTGTCGGATGTAAGAGAGCTTATCCTTTAGAGGGCGGCTGATCTCTGTTTAGGACGTTAGGGTTCGTTTGTTGTGATTAGTAACAAAGAAAATATGCAATTTTAAAGGCATTTTACCGTTAAAGGTGTACTAGATTTGTTTTGGAAACGAGAATGTCGCTTCTATAAATGTCGGGAAAATCGTAACTTCTAGCATTTAGCGACGTCTCGGAGAGCCGAAAGTTGATTTTTCCTATTGTGCCGCTTTTGTTCGCGGGCTTTCTCTGAAGGATGCTTCTTTTACGAGCATTCAGGGGTTCATTGATTTTAGTGTGGTAACTAACCGTTTTTTTTGTTTTAGGTGTTCTGGACTGCCATTTTGGCCGTTTGGTGAATAGCGGGGCTGGCGACCGTGAGGTTGCGTTATTCCGCGAAAAAGTTTCGAAAAGGTCGAGTTTTTGAAAGTGGTGGGAGTATACGAGTATACGTACCCACTCCCCCCCTTTTTTAAGATGGGGGGATAGCTAAACTCGTTTGACGAGCTGCCTACGTACCCCTTTTTTTTGGGATCAAGCCATCACGTAGTTCTCAGGTCCCACGTCGCGATTAGTGGTAGTATTTCTTAAGATGCATCGCGTTCCAGGTTCTTTGGATCTTGACGTCCTGCATGTTTGCGATTTGGTATGATCCTGGTCGGACTACCTTTATGACCTTGTACGGTCCTTCCCAATTTGCCCCCAGTTTTCCTGCGTTACGCTCGGCAGTGTTTTGGAAGACTTTGCGCAAAACCAGATCGCCTTCCTTGAACTTCCGGTGGTGAAAGTTTGAGTTGTAGTATTTTGCGGCAGCGTGCTGGTAATTTTGGATTCGTATGAGTGCTTGGTCTCATCGCTCGTTAATGAGATCGAGTTTGTCCAGCAGCATAACATAGCTGAGATCTTCTCGTTCGGGGAGGAATCTTCTCCGTACTCCGGGAAATTCTACTTCCGCGGGGATCATGCATTCCATCCTGTAAACGAAGGCGAAGGGGGTTTCCCCCGTAGCTCGTCTCGGGGTCGTACAATGTGGCCAAAGAACTCCCTCGAGCTCCCCTGCCCATCGCCCCTTTCTGGCTTCTAAGCGCTTTTTTAATCCGTTGAGGACGGTCTTGTTGATGTTCTCCGCCTGGCCGTTACACTGTGGATATTGATGATAGGAGTTTCAAAGCTCCTAATCAAATGTTATAGTATAAAAGATGTCCAACCAGTTCTAAGTGATCACAAAGCAAAGGAAATGCAAGTCTATGCTTAATCTAAATGCAACCATTAAGAGAGATGATTATTAAACGAAGACAATACTTAAATGCAATAAAAGATGAAACTTTCTTTCAATATGAGCAGATGAGACCCATGGGTATAGGGAATTGATCTTAAGTGATTAAGGTTCAATCCAGGATGCCAACTTTTCAATCAATCTAATTCCTTATGCCTAGACACTATTCTTGAACAAACTCTATCCTCAGATGAATGCTCTTTTGCAATGATCACCCAAGTACATCAAATCCCTTTGACTGTAATGATCAAAGCAAACAATAAGAATGAGTCTAATAGCAATCCTAGCTTCTTTAACAACTAATCCCTTAGGTAAAGCAAGCTAAAAGCATAGATGAGTTGGTTCAGACATTTCATAGAACACCTTCCGGGCATGAAATGCCTATAGCTCTATTTTTGAGAGGCCAACTCAAATATAGCATTAAGAACACCAAATCATGCAAGGAAAGGATAGATCTAACACTAAGCACCTTGGATCTACACTTAATCACTCTCAATCACCCTAACCCATGAATCTTAAATGGATCTACTCACTAACCCACATGCTTACTCTTAAACCCATGAGAGATTCAAGCTTAAACATGTACAGAAAGAAAGGAGATGAAATCAAACACTCAAGAACACAAAGATGAGATGAGATTATGATTCAAAGATAAAGCTTTTACTCAAAGGATTTTGTTCTTAGAGAGAAAATAACATAAGACCCAAATAAGGGATAACAAGGGTACTTATACTTGGCTTAAAAGCCCTAAAAATATCATAGAAATTGACTAAAAGGTCCTTGGAAGCAATTAGGTCTCGACCAATAGGAAATCAAGGAGAAAAACGCACAGGGCGAGGTTGGACGGTCCGGCCCGCGCATGTCCGACCCGTGCAGGACAGTACGGTCCGTTCCTTGTCCCGCGCGGGTGTGCTGGCCCGGGCGTCCCGTCCCGCGCGTCCGTGTAGCTCCGTCTGCCTTCGTCCCGCGCGGGTGCTACCTACCGCGTTCGTCTGGCCGTGCTTCTGTATGTACGTCCGGCTCTTGTCTTGCACGGGTACTACGTACCGCGCATAGTCGTCCGCGCATCCGGCAGTCTTGTTCGTCTCTTGTCCCGCGCGGTCCATCCATCCCGCATATATGAGACCGCGCATCCGGCTGTCTCGATCCTTCTCGTCCGGCGCGGGTAATACATCCCGAGCAGATCTGTCCGCGCACCAGCCTGCTTCAGTCCATCCATGGATCCGTTCCGTCCCGCGCGGGTAAGTGAACTCGAGCATTCTAGGCCGCAGGTCCGTGTGTCCGTCCGGCTCTCCATGCGCGGGTGAACAAGGCCGAGCACGTCCATCCATCTGGTCCGGCCGAGTCAAACCGAAGCCATCTCTGCCCAACTAGGCCAAACTCCTTTTTTATCTCATTCTTGCATCAAAACCACTCTCAACACCTTCTTTTACTCCATGGGACACTCCAATACCTGATAAGGACTTATGAATGCAAAATGGGTCCTAAAGGTGCCTAAACCTTAACCTACAAGACAAAGAATGCAAAATAAAGATGGCTAAATCAATGAAAATATGCAAGACATCAACTCCCCCACACTAGTCCTTTACTTGTCCACAAGTAAACTAGCAAGGACTAAGGAGGAGAGGTTTGAAGGAGGGGACTCATAACCAAAAGGATGCTCTTCTTAGTTCTCAACTTGATAACCTTGTATAGTCATACCAACTAGCTAGAGCAAACACTTTATCCAACTCTAACTTCTCAAGGCCTATCTTAACTCTTTTGATCCCTACACTCATTCATCATGAATCCACAAACCACAAATCCATTTACTCTCTAACAATCATTTAGCAAACTCAAAAGATCTCTTGCAAATGGTCAAATGGTCCAAGTCATTTGGTTTGGTGAAAAAGGCTTTGATGCAAAGTGAAACAAGAAGTTCAAAGGATTTTTCAATGGGTGGTTCACTCTCAAAAGAAGTAGCCTTGAAATTGCACATAATTTATCTACGAAAGGGATCAACTCATGCATACAATGCTCAATCTCCATTGTTCTACCCTTCTCCCAAACATAAACATGGAATACTCTTATCTACAATGCCAAACCCAAGTCACATCACTCACCCAAATGCTTCCCAAGAACTCAAGGCACTTTTTCTCATAGAGAACTCTTTCCTTTTTTTTTTTTTTTGATGTCTAACAAGGGATTTTCATACTTTTTAAAATTCTCTCTAGCTCTCTTTTAACTTGCTAGCCCCCTTTCTTATTTTTTTTAAATTTTCTTTTTCTTCTTTCTTTCTTTTTTCTTTTTCTTTTTCTTTGGGGGCCAAGGCTTTTATCTTAAATAGGAGCTAGAGAGTTTCTTTTCTTATCCCAAAAAGACTAAAAATATTGAGTTCTAAGGGTTCATTCTTTTCTTTCACAACCTTTTCACATTCCCAATAAAAACTTTTCAACACTCACCCCCCAATCCTATGAGCTAGACAATAGAGTGCCTAATCTAGTAAGAATGGAGACTAATCATTATTGTTCCCAATACTCTCAAGATTATGTGCATGTAAGACTTTCAGAAAAAGGCCTCACTCATCAAAATAATATAGGCTTGAAAGGAAGGAAGGGTTTAATGGTGTGGAGTACCACTTGAGTTTGTCAAAAAGATTGGCAAAGAATGGGAGAGATAACTCAAGTGTTCTATCCATGACTCAGTACACAAGGGACCATGGGCAAGAGACCTAGAGTCTAAATAAGACAGGAGTAAACTTCAAAGAGAGAGCATCAATCAATCAAATGAGCTTTAAGAAGAGTTTTCAAGGCTCGAAGTTTACAAGCTATCCTAAGGTTGCTCAAGCTACTTACCATGATTATAAAGGCTATCACTTTAAGAACTTAGCATGAGCATCTTTACAAGGTAACTATCATCCCTGTCCCCTTATGCATGATGCAACCTATATGATGATTTTTTTTTTATGCAAGTGAATGATCTAGACTCAATCCTAATGCAACTACATGATTCTTTTTGTGCTTTTCAAAATTTTCAAATTTTATGGCTTTTCTATGCAATAACTATCTACAAATGCATGCTTAGGACATAAAACACAAGATGATCAGCAACTTGGCACCTCCCCCACATTTAATTCACACAGTCTCTGTGTTTGTTTAATGTAGAGAAGGGCCCAAAAGAAGAAAAAAAAATCTAAATGCAAAGATAAATGGTATATACAATGGTAAGGTTTTGGAGTACCTCTATGGAGCGTGTGATGAGGCTGATGCCTCACCCTCGGAATCATCATCCTCATCAGTGGTGTCTAGAGAAGGAGACTTGTTCCCGGACTCGGATGGGACGATGTATGGGTTTCTTAAGCGGCGGAGAGCTTGCTTCTTGGTCTGTGGCGCAGAAGGATCATGAAGTAGCTGAGGAGGAGGTGCAATGAAAGCATCAAGATCAAAATCCTAAGCCTTACAACCAGCTACAGCTCCCCTAGACAGAACATCAGCCACTTTCCTCATAAACTGAGCTGAAGCTTCAGCTTGCCTCTTCACAGTTCTTCTTAGCTCTTTGCACTTGTTGGTGAGTTTGAAGATAGTCCTATCCTGAGCTCTCTTCCACCTCTGAAGAGTGCTAATTTGATCATGAGCCTGGCGAATGGGACCAAGAGGCAAAGCACTGGTGCATTGGTCGAATTTGTAACGAGGAGGACCAAAGAGATGTGCAGTGGCTCTACTAGTGTATCCCTGATCATATTCCGCCACCTTGCATGCTGCCTTTTCACCCTTGGGAAGAGCCATAGGGCCTAGGGCGCCATGAGGTCCAAGTAATTGCTTCTCACTGATGTCAAATCTTATGGCTCCTGGAGTGCTCAAGGTGTTGGGGAACAATATCCCGGTGTTATTTCCCCCAGCCTCCAGGCAGGACCCAGATCCTCGGATCCTTGAAAAACAGATACCTCGGGTCCCTGCCCGAGGGAACCTTGAGCCTGGGTCCTCGAACCCTGAGCAGGGTCCCTGAACCCTGCTCCCTTCCGCAAAATGGAAAACTTCCGACAAGGAGAATTCTTCCATATTTGTGAATATGTAAGAGTTTAACCTAACCTAGACGGCAACTAGACGACTATATAAAGACAACTATTGCCCTACATCAAGGGATCGAATTCTCCAAGGCTTAGAGACTAGGGTTAGGCAGCTAGAACTAGGGTTTATCCTAACTTCATTGTAACCTCTCTTGTTCTTGTTTGTCTGCTCAATAATACGTATCTTCAAGCCTATCTTTTATTATTTCTTACCACAACTCTCACGAAATACTTATTAAACCCTCGGGTTATCTTCTCATCCAACGTTCTGTGGTACTCTAAAAGACCGTACACAAAAATCCCCTAACAGTTTGGCACTAGAAGGAGGGGAGTAATCAAAGCTACGTGACGATGGCGGTGGATGAACAAGACGACCAGCAGGAATATACTCCGAGAGAAGCCGAGCTCTAAAGGAAAATCGATGGACTACAGAGCCAAGTAACCGACTTGCTTAAGGCTCGGGAAACAGCCGAGAATTCCAAACTTCCCTCTGAAGTCCAAAGCCTGAAGGAGAAACTTGGCGAACACTCCAAGCAGCTGGAGCTAATTTCAGAGAAGCTCAATCAATTGCAGACGGAGAACGCGGCTCTCCGAGACCAGAACGATGCTCCCAACGCAGCGAGCAACAAGAAGCGACGCTTCAACACTCGGGTTCGACCTATGGGGAACCCAAGTACTCCCAGCACCGGAGAAGGCAACACCAGCACTACTCCCGCAGCTGGGGCAACACGGGAAAGGATCAAAGACCACCAAATCCATGACCTAGAGGAAAGCGACTCTGAACCCGAGCCCGAGAAGGAAGAATCTGAAAAAATAGCAGCCGAATCTTCCATAACCGCCTACCTAGAGAAGATGTTCTCCAAGAGATTCGACGCCATGCAAACCATGGTGGAGCGCCTACCAGGAGTAGCTCCCCCAATCCGGAGGAGTAACCCCGGCTCATACACCGATACTCCCTTCTCAGAGGAGATCTCCTCGGTCGAGATGCCTAGAAAGTTCTCCTTCCCCAGCATCAAGATGTACGATGGCACTAACGACCCCGACGATCATATCGCGCAGTACAAGCAAAGGATGCTAGCAGTCGCACTTCCTAAAGAATTTCGTGAAGCCACCATGTGCAAAGGGTTCGATTCCACTCTAATCGGGCCTGCCTTGCAATGGTACATCAATCTTCCCACCAGGTCTATATCCTCCTTTGCCAGCCTGAGTGACAAGTTTGTAGAGCAATTCGCAAGGCAGGAGCCTGGAGAAGACTTCAGATGGCCTCTACGAGGTACTTCAACACCGGGTAGAGCCCTTGCGGGACTACATAGCCCGCTTCAATCAAGAGAAAGTGGCGATCCCTGAATGCAGCATCCCTACCGCGATCTCCGCCTTCAAGAGAGGGGTACTTCCAGATGGAGGGCTCTACAAAGAGCTAACCATGTACCCATGCAAAACCATGGAGGATGTGCTATCCCGAGCATGGGCTTAGGTAAAGTGGGAAGAGGACGTTGCTGCCCGTGCCAAGGCTCAACCCAAGCAAGATCAAAGGTCCACCTGATCAGACCGGAGAGACCGAGACCAGAGATCCACTCAAAAGGGGTCTAAAGACTCTGGAAGCAGAAACCGGGGCAGGTTCCAATACCGACCCTTAGAGAAAGAAGAAGGGATGGCTGTGTCGACCTGGCCCGATATCTCGCATCTCTCAATATCTACACCGGAGCTTATCAATACGCTAAGGCAGATGGGCCAACAGGTTAAGTGGCCCCAGAAAATGAAAGCACCTGACTCCGTCCGGAACTCCGCGCTTTGGTGTGACTTCCATCGCGATCATGGCCACAAGACTGAAGACTGCGTTGCCTTAAGAATCAAGGTCAACGAACTACTTCAAAAGGGGCACCTCCGGGAATTCCTCTCAGAGAAAGCCAAAGCTCATCTCAGCAAGGAGACATCGGGGAAATCAAAAGGAGACGCGCCAAGCTCACCGCCTCGCCAAGACCGGGTGATTCACGTCATATCTGGAGGCTCAGAAGTAAGCGGTATAAGCCACACAGCCGCAAAGAGGAGCACCCGAAATGCGGAACATGGTCTGGAGACTACCCAACCTAAACGCCTACTCCTAGGCACCGATGAGATAAACTTCAAGGCTAGGGAGCAAGAGAAGATCCTAGCTCCCCACCATGACGCTGTGGTTGTCTCCCTCACCATAGCAAACTGCTTGGTGAAAAGGATACTGATAGATAACAGCTCCTCCAGCAATATGATCTTCCTGACGGTGTACCAGAATCTAGGGTTAAAAGACAACACCCTTACACGCAAGGTAACTCCACTCATCCGATTCAGCGGCGAAGTCAAGCAATCAGCTGGAGAGGTCCTTCTGCCAGTATATGCTGAAGGGATCAACTTCTCTACCAAGTTCCTAGTCGTAGATTGCCAATCGGCATATAATATGATCCTGGGACGACCCTGGATTCATGCAATCAAAGGAGACCAGGAGAACTCTCGCTCATGCTATCAGACTACCCTGAAGGGGAAGACGAAGATCTTATAGCAATTACAAAGAAGGCCTAAGGTCCCGCAGACTCGGGGACCCTGGGTCAATAGCTGGGGCAATCGGAGACCCTTCCGCGGAATGCAGGTCCAGAACCCGGGGAGCTCCCAAAAAACCTATGCTGACCGCTTCGCATGGTCTTCCCTGAGATCCCTCAATAAGGCACCTATCCGCAAGATCTGGTCCCCGCAGGACCCTCGTCCTGCGCCTCGCGTCGATGTGGTTACCAAGAACTTCAATGGTTACCAACCGGCGATAAACAACTGGGGCACGAAGACCCTAAGAAGAGTTCCTCAGAAGAGGGTCCCTAGTAAGCATAAGATGGACACAGGCAACCAGGCAGCAGATCTCCAAACCTGTTCGCTCCAGTGGATGAATGTGACTACACGCTTCACGGAGGAATTAAGAGTCTTCGTCAATAGGACCCGATGGTCCCCGAGCATCAGCAACACGGAGATCCGCAAAAGCTGGGGCACGCAGAAGATCCCAAGCACGGTCCCATGACTCAGGAAGATGCAGAACCCTGCAGCAAAAGGAGAAACCCTCCAACAAGGACACTCGTCTCAAAGACAAGCCAAACCCCATGGGTCACGCAGCAATAAGAGGTAAAACATGGCCTAACCATCGGGGCACCTCGCAAGCTGATATCTTGTACGGTCTCCGGACCATGATTTCTATCAAATTACTTTATATTATTTAAGAACTATGTTTTCCTACTCATATGTATGCTGAACGTCTATGGACATAGTCTATGTAATAAAATAGTTACGACTATAAGAAAGAGTATGAATACCATAGTACTTAAAGGGGAAAACGAGCTGGATCAGGTCAAAGAGACCTCCGATCCTGGCCAACCCTCAATGACAGGTGGCATAGCCACTTAAAAAAACAAAAATGGGTATGCGACATAAGGTAGGAATGGGTCTGCGCAAGCCCGAGTATGCCGTCAATACTACCTAAAACCCCTGTATAGCCTCAGGCATATCGGGGTCCCAAACAAGAATATACAGAAATGTGATTGTACATGTGTTAAAACGCTACGTACTAAATTAGCACAGGGGACACGGGGTATAATTGCCACTGTGCAAGTGCAAAAGTCCGGGAACACCCTAACAATATCCTGTTTCTCCACATGTGGAAAACAGCGTAAGCTTGGCATGATGGTTTTCACCACACCAGCACCCTTTAAGTCTGATAGTGGCTTTCTGCAGAAAGCAGAGTGCAGCACGGGAACTCGATAGTGACCAGCCATGAGCGTTAGCAAGCGATACCCAACAGGTACCGAGAGAGGCCACACCTAGGGTGGCAGAATGCGGTCCCTTTAAAAAACTTTATTCCGGGTTCTGAGAAAGAATCTCGGGCTCTGATAGGCTTTAGGGCCAAAAACCTACAGGTTCCCCAAAAGGATCTCAAGGTCCAAGGACCGTGAGACTAGTACGAGACCTCAGGGTCAGGAACCTAAGGGTTCCCTTCTAAAATTTTATTCCGGATTCTAAGACAGAACTCCGGGCTCAGATAGGCTTCAAGGCCAAGAACCTAAGGGTTCCTTACAAAGACCTCAGGGTCCAGGGGCTACGATTCCAATCCGAGACCTCAGGGTCCAGAACCTAAGGGTTTCTTCCAAAGACCTCAGGGTCCAAGGACCACGAGTCCAATTCAAGACCTCAGGGTCCAGAACTTAAGGGTTCCTTAAAAAGAAGACCTCTGGGTCCCATGATCATTACAAATCTCTGAGTGATCCCCCGATCCCCGAAGAGATCCAATTCTACAAGACCCACGAGGTCTGATCACCAACAGGCCTAGAGGATCTAGAGACCCTCAGTGCCCAGGATCCCTGAATCCTTTGACAAACCATCTAAGCCTAAAAAGGCTCATAGTCCTACGGAGAAACTATCGAGCAACCGGATCAACATCCAAACTCTCTCCGATTACAACCCAGGATTTGAGAGATCATCCGAGCAACCAGCATCTTTCCAAAAGGATAACCGCAGAAACAAGCTTCATACAAAGACTTCAAAGAAGAAAGAGTACAAAACCGGAAAACATACTTAAAAAGCCACAGTAGGGCCACCGTTCAAAAACGACAAAATAAAGGCTCAAAGGCCTAGTCTAAAGTTCCAAGCCTACATTGAAAAACAAAAGGAGCCCCTTTACGAAGCTAGGAGTACAAGCAGCGGATTGAGATCAATCGACGAAGGAGTATCGCTAGGAGGCTTCGACGCCTTCTTCGCCCCCTCGTTACCAGAGATTTGAGAATAGTACTCGAAGGAGGGAGGCGGAATCCCGAAGAACTCGGCCTCACTGATCTTCACCACCTTATATTGCTCACAGGAAATTACCGGCTCCCAACTATTGGTCTGACCGCCAAGCCATTCACGGATCAGTTCCCAGCGAACTACAACTTTGGCGTCGTCCACGGCCTTTGTCTTCTCCGCACCAAAGACTTCCGCAGCATACCCAAGATGGCAGATCCCTTCCTCCTTCTCCTCTAGCTGTCGCTGCAAAGAAGTACCCTCTGCTTCCAGACGCTCCCTTACTTTGTCCAGTTCCTGCACTCTGAGCCTCAAGGCCTCGATTTCCTCATCCTTGGCCTGAATAGCGCCCTTCTCCTCACCAAGCTGGATAGACAGTGCGTCTCTTTCAGCCTTAGTAACGCTTTTGTTCTTCATCTTTCCCATAAGATGGAACAGTTAAGACGCCACCTGCACCAACAAAGTCCAACCTCAAATTCAGAAAAGAAGGAGCCGCGAAAGAAATAGGAAGATTATAGCCTATTACCTGGAGTATACCACCCTGAAGGGAGCAGACAGCCTGGGAGGAACCCTCGTCTAATGACGGGTGCGCCGGAATCAAAGGAAATACCTCCGAATTCAACTCAGCCAACGCTTTAGAACAGCTGAAAGAGGTGGAAGGAGAAGACTTAGAAACAAAGGCTTTGGATTTCTTCCTAGAAGATGAAGGAACTGAAGCAGGAGCTGTTTGGCGCTTGCCACTCGGGGAAATCCGATTATCGTTGCCTCTAATAGGAACCACTCGTTGAACCACAGCCTTCCTCGCAGTCATCACCTTAAGAGCTTTCACTTCAGCACCCCTAGGACCCGATGTGACGCCTAGGGGACAATAGACACTTCATTCAGTAAACGATGAAAAATAAACAGGGGAATCACAGTCACAAAGCCTACCTCTGATACTGCATCGGTTCAACGTCTCATCATCTCCAAGAAAATGGAAGAATGAAGGGATCAGTCTTTGCCTAGGTTCAGAATGAGTTCCGACTTGAGTGGAACCTGGGCTGGCGGATAGGGTCCTGCCCAAAGGGAGCCCGGTGAGAATGAGCAACCCCGGTTGACTCGAGTGCACAGGTTATTGATGATAGACTTTTCAAGGGTCCTAATCAAATGTTGTAGTATACAAGATGTCAATCCAGTTCTAAGAGATTTCAATGCAAAGGGAATGCAAATATATGCTTAATCTAAGTGCAACCATTGAGTGAAGATGACTATGAACTAAGACAATATTAAAAATGCAATAAAAGAGTGAACTTTCTTTCTCAATGAGGCAAGGGGATTCTTGGGACAAGGGAATTGACTTTGGGTGATCAAGCTTTAATCTAAGATGGTAAACATTCAATCAATCTAACACCTTAAGCCTAGACACAATTCTAAACAAGCTCTATCTCTAGATGAATGCTCATTCACTAACATATCTCAAGCATCTAATCTCTTAGGTTGAATAATATGAAAGCAATCATTAAGAACTAGTCCATTAGCTATCTTAACACCTTTAACAACAAATCTCTTTGGTAAAGAATGTTAAAAGCATTGGAGAGTTGGTTCAGGCATTTCATAGAACACCTTTCGGGCATGAAATGCCTATAGCTCTATTTTGAAGAGGCCAACTCCAAAATAGCAAGAAGAAAACTCTACAAACAAGGATCAAGAAGGATCTACCCTAGAACATCTTAGATCTACACCTAATCACCCTTAGTCTCCCAAGCCCATGAACCCTAGATAGATCTACTCAGTAATAGCCATGGAAAACCTCAAAATCAATGATGATTCAAGGCTAAACATGATTAGAGAAGAAGATAATCTAATAAACACAAAAGAAATGAGATGAAAAGGATCAAAGATCCAAACTTTCTTCAAGATCTAAATGTGTTTTTAGAGAGAAAATAAGTTGTTCTCCTCAAGGAGATTACATAAGTATTTATACGAAGGCTTAGAAAACCTAAGAACATCATTAAAAATTACTAAAAAGTCCTTGGAGTCAATTAGGCTTCAGCCAATGGAAAACCATTTTGATTTTCGGTCAGGGGTTGAGCAAATGGCCCAACCCGGTCCAACCAACCGGACCAGTTTTGTTCTGGCCGTCCAGCCGTCCCGACCGGGTAGCTCATCCCGGACTGTCCTACCCGGTCCTGCCTTGTCCATCTCGAGCTTCTCCCGACCGGGTAGCTCATCCTGGACCAGCCTTCCTGGTTCTGCCTCCCCAGCCTGGTCGTCCAGCAGTGTCTCAGCCGACCGGGTGAGAGTACCCGGACCAGTCTTCCCGGCCAGCTTGATGTTCTTCTAGTAAACTGATCATAACTCCTCCAATACAGCTCCAATTGACTTGAAACCACTTCCATTGGAAAGCTAACTCAATTTGATGTGTCTCCTCAAAAGCTTAGCAACAGAAGACATCTCTAAGGCCTCCGTCTATTCAAGGAATTAGAATAAGAAGATGAAGACTTGGATGTGGGAAAAAGATTGGAGTGATTTGGTGGAAATTTGAGTGAGATATGAGGTTTTAGGTGAATGGAGGCTAAAGAGGTTTTGAGATTTGGGAAGATGGTGAAGTGAGGAGAGAGACACGATTTCTAGGTATTAGGAGGGTCTGGGTCGGGTCGGAATGTGGGCGGTTGGGTCTGGGTCGAGAAATAGGGAAGAAATCACTTGCCTTGGGTGGCCGGGTCGGGACGCGGGTCGGGACGCGGGCGAGTGGGTGACCCAAGTGTTTTCTCTCGGGCGTCCGTAAGGTGGTTCCCACACAGATGGTATGTCCCGCGAACACGTCCCGCGCGTTCGGCTGTCTTCTGCGTACTGGCGTTCCGCGCGGCTCACACGTCCCGCGCATAGTCGACCGCTCGTCCGGTCTTCGAGCAAGCTTCTAGTTCCCGCGCGGTGTACATTTCCCGCGCGTATGCATCCGCGCATATTTCCTCCCATCCGTCCGTCCCTACCGGCGCGAGGTACTCGTCCCGTGCATAGCTGTGGGAACCGAAATTCACACCGTCAAGTTTTGTTGATCAGAGAAAAGCCAAGTAAGCCTAGCCTTCCCTGAAGATCCCGGTTATCTGCTGGGCCAAACACGACACAATCAATATATAATAAATGGGAATGTAAAAATCGTAAGAACAAAAGATAGAGCAAAAGATCTTATTTCTGAATTCGCGTTTAAGCGTGAACAACAGGAAAGAGATCGGCTACATGAGCTGTCGATGAGTTCGCTAGTCCAGCCGCCTAAATCTAACCTAGTTGAGTCGCAGCTCGCTAGTAAAAACGGAAAAAATGCCTAAGTTGCTCTAAGTGCTATGTTGCTGCTAAGATTGCTCTCAAAAGTTCTCCCCTTGCTCCTCGCCCCATGCTCTCTTTATATACTCCTCTTAGGACGGTCTATTCCTCCTTTGGGTCGAATCTATCGCGAATCGAGCTTCTTCCATTTTCGTCGATCTTCATGTTTATCGGGAAACTTGACATTTATCTTCGGGAAACCTGACATTTATCTTCGGGAAACTTGACATTTATCTCTTTATGTAAAGATAAACATGGGCCGTCATGTCCATTTCGACTTGATCCTCTGGAAAGTCGTAAGTGGGCCACTTGGTCGCGTTCGGGCCTTCTGGGGCCGTTGTTTTGACCATGGACGTTTTACGATTTAACAAGAAAGTAGCCTGTTATGGTACTTGTTTTGCCGAAGGAACTCCAACTCCTCGTATAGTCAAGATGACTGGTGTTTTTAGAATAACCGTGATCGTTTTACACGATGAATCGAAATCCATTCGTCAACCGAACCTTTGGTGGTCTTCCGAAGCCTTCCCGATCTATTCCAACCAAAACGAAATGGGGTTCTTAGGTTTCACGTCTTCAAGGAGTTGAACGGTGAGTCTTCGAGCAAAGATGCAATACGCGGAATTGGACTAGTTGTCGAGACGGTTTTGCGGGGAAAAGGTCGCACCTGTCGAGTAGTCCGCACGCAGGAGCTCGGGACCTGGAAACGGATGCTCGCACCGGCGCCCGTGGCCAGCACAGACGAGCCGGCGCCGGCCCCCAGGACCAGCACGGGCGAGCCGACGCCGGCGCCCGGGACCAGTGCGCGTGAGCTGGCGCCGGCGCCCAGGGCCAGCACTGGCGAGCCGGCGCCGGCGCCTGGGACAAGCACGGGCGAGCTGGCGTCAGCGCCCGGGACCGGCACGGGCGAGCCGGCGCCGGCGCCCGGGACCAGCGCGGGCGAGCTGGCGCCGGCGCCTGTGGGAACCGAAATTCGCACCGTCAAATTAAGTTGATTTGGAGGAAAGCCAAGTGAACCAAGCCTTCCCTGAAGGTCCCGGATATCTGCTGGGCCGCACACGACACAATCAGTTCGACAAAGAAAATATGAAAACGAAATAAAAATCGTAAGAAAAAAGAATAGAGCAAGAGATTTTATTTCTGAATCCGCGTTTGAGCGTGAACAACAGGTAAGAGCCTTGGCTACGAGAGCTGTCGGCAAGTTCGCTAGTCTGATCGCCTAAGTCTATCCTAGTTGAGTCGCAGCTCGCTAGTGAAAACAGAAAATAATGCTAAGTTGCTCTAAGTGCTCTGGACGTTTTTGTGATCTGGTTTGCTTCTTGCTCAAAGCTCTCCTTATATACTCCTCCTATGACGGTCTATCTTCTCGCGGGCTGAGTTTGGCTTTTTCCATTTTCGTCCATCTTTGTATTTATCGGGAAACTTGACATTTATCTTCGGAAATCTCGACATTTGTCTTCTGGAAACTTGATATTTATCCCTTATGGAAACTTGACATTTATCTCTTATGTGAGGATAAAGATAAACCGTCATAGTTATCCTTCTTTTTCGGAAAATCGTACGTGGGCCGTTTTGGCCGCGTTGGGCCGTTTAGGCGTTTTTACGGTTTTTCGAAAGGACAGTCTTTGAAGGTCTCGATGTTTCCGAAGGAACCTCGATTCCTTGTTTAGTCGAGGAAGTGTCGTTCTAGAATAACCGTGATCATACCAAACTTGCGTAGACTGTTCCGAACAAGCTAAGATGGGATCGAACCGGACACGATAGGAACGAGACCGGGACGAGGGCCGTGGACCGACGCTGGGCCGACCCGCGCGACGGGTGCCGCCGGCGCCAGGCCGGGTACCGCGGCGCCAGGCCGGGTACCGCCGGCGCCAGGCCGGCCCGCGTGACGGGTGCCGCCGGCGCCAGGCCGGGTGCCGCCGGCGCCAGGCCAGCCCGCGTCCCGCGTGCCGCCGGCGCCAGGCCAACCCGCGTCCCGGGTGCCGCCGGCGCCAGGGCAACCCGCGTCCCGCGTGCCGCCGGCGCCAGGCCGGGTGCCGCCGGCGCCAGGCCAGCCCGCGTCCCGCGTGCTGCCGGCGCCAGGCCAACCCGCGTCCCGCGTGCCGCCGGCGCCAGGCCAGGGTGCCGCCGGCGCCAGGCCAGCCCGCGTCCCGCGTGCCGCCCGCGCCAGGCCGGGGTGCCGCCGGCGCCAGGCCGGCCCGCGTCCCGCGTGCCGCCGGCGCCAGGCCGGGGTACCGCCGGCGCCAGGCCGGGGTTGCCGCCGGCGCCAGGCCGGGGTGCCGCCGGCGCCAGCCCGCGTCCCGCGTGCTGCTGGTGCCAGGCCGTCTTGCCGTCCATGGGTTTGTTCGATCTTTCCCTCGTCAGTCGTTTGCGGGAAATCTTTCGAGTTTTGGGAGGGTCTCTAGTTGTAGATCTCGAGATAATTGTTTCCAACGAGATTCTGCGAGTATCGGGATTTTGAGATGGACTTAGATCTTCAGATTTTCCGTCGTCGAGGATGAGAGCAATGTGGCTCCGAGTTTTAGATATGTTAAAAGATGAATCTTTAAAACAATCGGGAAGGTTTTACGGAAGACTCATTGTAGATCTCGGACAATCCAGACATGGGTTTCAAGGGACCAGGATGCTGTCATCGCCCGAGATTGTGAGACGATCGCATTGATGGGCGCCAGGACCCTCGCCGTTGGCGCCAGATGGGAGTGGACGAGCCTTCCGTGAGTTTTATCGAGCGACGATCCGTTTCTTGGACTTGATCGTCGCTTGGCTTTTCTTTCGAGGACTTTCGGGTGACGATTTCATCATTGACCGATTTTGACCCCAACAGTTAGCCCCCCAGCTAGCTAGGAACCGTAGAGCCTGTCGGATCCTAGCTCGCGGTATAGCCGTGTGGGAAAGTGTTGAGATGTAATCGTCTGCCGAAAATCGGGGTAAATAGTGATTTTACCTCCTTTATATGGAGTAAGAAATCTCTTTCTTACTTCATTACAAGGTTTTTACTCTCTCTCTCAAGAATCCTTTCTCTCTCTTCAAGAACAATGTCTTCAAGATCCTCAAAGAGAAACTCTTCTTCCCATTCATCCTCGGATGACTCTCCTGCTCATGTAACGGTAAAGCAGGAGGAGTCGGTCGAGGAGGAAAAGAGGAATGCGTATTACCGAGCCCTTGTAGGTTCGCCCCCTATACTGCCAGAGATCCCTGTTCCGAAGAGGCCTCTGAGGCAGCCTGGTGCTCCTTTTGCGCCGAGCTCGGTTTCTCGTAAATATCTCAAGGTTCTTCGAGATTTTTACCAGGTTCCTGAAGGAGTCAAATTTCGGATTCCCGTTGGTAACGAGAGTGCAAGGAATCCTCCGCAAGATTTCTTTACATGTTACGAAGCTTTCTTTACGTACTGCCGTATGTGGTTCCCAATTCCCGGTGCCATTGTTCGTGCGCTTCACCGCTTCGAACTTTCGATCAGCCAACTCAGCGTTCCTGCCTTGGAGAGTTGGCTTGGCGTACTAATTGCTAGCTACGAACTCGGGATTGATCTTGGTCCCGATGACTTCGAAGGTCTTTGGGGAACTCGGCCGACGGGGAGTGACGGTTACTATTCCATGCTGCCTAAGAAGGATATGGCCGTGATTCAGGGGACTACTTCGAATCCCAAATCGTGGCAGGAGCGTTTCTTCTTTGTTCAAATAGATGGCGAGTCTGTCGAGGAGAGCTGCCTCCATCTATTTCCGCGGGCATGGAACTTTAACCGAGGTAATATGACGAAAATTCTGTTATCTATCTCACTTTTTCGGAAGTGCGTGTCTTTGACAAAATTTTCGTTTTGTAGGGAACAACCCTACCGCGCATTTGCCTGGTAACGTTTTCGTCAAGAGAGATCTTCTTCGTCAAAGGCCGTTTTTCTGGAAATCCTTCACCCTCGAACGGATCCGAGATGCGGTTAACCTTTACCGGTCCCGGGGTTCTGTTCCGTCGTACGACGCCGAACCTGTTACCGTGGTTCCTTCTCGGAGGCGTAGACAGAGGTCTCGTAAGGGGAAGGAAATCGACGATGGGGAAGGCTCGGAAAACCCTTCACCGTTGGGAGAAAAACCTAGTTTTGTTCCAACGGAAAAAGATGGAGCCAGCGGTCTTCCACCTATCAACTTCTTTGATGGCCTTCCTCCGGAGTTTACTACTGATGAGTCGCTGGAGGATGAGGAGAAACAACGGGTTTTTGCCGAGGGCTCCCAACGCGTCAACGAGGTTTGGCCCTTCGAACTTCTTTAACCTTGCGTTTGAATCTGTATATGAGCATGCTTGCTGATCTTGAGTTTCATGCAGGGACTAAGAGTGTTTAGCGAGGCGCTTGACTCGAGTTTCCGCAAATCCAGGATTGCTAACTTCAAGACCACGGAAGTGGAGCGAGAGCTTTTCCGGTTTCGTCAAGAGGTGAAGGCACAGAATGCGAAGCAAGCTGAGCTTCACGCTCGGGCTCTCGTACGGGCGGAAAGGAGAGGAAGAAGGATGGTCGCAGCGGAGGTGGCAAGACGGGCGGAATCGTTTGCCGCTGAGTTTCAATGCTTTAAAGAAGCTCAGGAGTTTGTTGGTGATTTCCGCGAGTGCCGAGGTTCGGTCGTAAATCTTTACAAATCTCAGAACCCAGATTTCTCTTTCGATTCCGAGATTGCTGAAATGAAGGATTTCATGGCCGAGTGTGCTCATGCTGAGTCCTTGGTTCCTCCGGTAGAAGAAAGAGTCCGGAGACTATGGGAACCTATCGAGGTTTCCGAGGATACGGTGGAGGTCGGAGCCGATGAGAACACCGAGAATGGTGGGAATGCTCGAGGTGTGAATGAAGAAGTGGACCAGCCTGCTAGTTCATTTGGGATTTCTGCATCCGGATTTCTCAACGTTGACTTCCTTTTGTGAATTGAATTTTCTGGCCGTGTGTGGCCGTTTTTAGTAATTTTATCCTGCGACCGTTGGAGGTTGCATTCCTATGTTTTCGGGACTGGCCGTTGGTGGCTTTGAATCCTGCCGTCCTTTGCGGCTTTTATGAATATGAAAATTTGCGAGATTTCGTCTTTTGTTTTGATTTATACTTTCGTCAAGTGTAGAGGGAAGGATGCGAGTAGTCACTTCGTATCCTAACTCTTTTTTCGTCGCTTGGTCCGTATGCTACTTTTTAGCGAGCGTTTTTAGGTGTAAGCGATAAGAGACATGTTTTGGGATCTCGTATACGATACTATGTCTGTGAGATGTCAAGATCCAGCAAGACTGGGTTTAGGGCAAGACCTAGGTTTACTCTCAGCTTTGAGGCTGTGCGATGACTGATCGGCTTTCGTTTTGCCTGTTAGTGATTTCTTCCTGATTCTTTTCGTTTAAAGTCCGCGACTAGTCGCCGGCTTATATGACTTGTGTTAAAAGAATCGAGCTATCTTCGGAATATATCCGAGACGCTAAACCAAAATTTTGGGTTTCTTGTATAGCGCGCTATGATATCCTTGTCGGATGTAAGAGGACCTTTGTAGGTCTGACTACGATTTTGTATTGTGTGAAACGTTTCTTATGAGCGTTCGTCGGGGCCAATCGACGGGCGTGAGTTTATTTTTAAGTCGCTGGTGGACTGTCTTTTGCGGATAATACGAGTTTTGTTATCTTTTTAAGAAGTTGCGACGTCTCGCGTTTCTTTTGAAGATATGATTTTCGTTTTTCCGAAGCGTTGATGCGTTTTAAGTAAGTATAAAAGATAGAAAGAATTTTATTAAAAAATTTCGAGAAGTTTAAAGTACATATGCGGATTTTTCGCGTTTTTGTGGGAGTATAGGAGTATACGCACCCAGTCCCCCCCCCTTTTGATGAGGGGGATAGCTGAACTCGTCGGGCTTCGACGAGCTGCCTACGTACCTCTTTCGAGGATCAAGCCATCTCGTAGTTCTCATAGTTGCCGCAGACGTTTTTACTCCCCGTGCGTTGCCGTTTCGACCGTGCTGGTCGGATCGGTGGTTTGTGCGGGGGTCAAGCTGTCTGCTTTCACGGCGGTGGACTCAGAGGCTTTGTCGCTGTCTTGAATCGTTGCCTGTTTGGATGATTCTGGATCATCTTTCTTTGAGTCCTCGGGAATGTTGTGTGATTCCTTTGCTCGTTTCGGGTTGGCCGCAGGGGCGTTCCGATCTTTTCGCAGTTTGAACTCGGCTAGGTAACAGAGTCTCGATTGTTTCTGACTACCCCAGATGGCTGCGGTTCCGGTCGGAGTCGGAAACTTGATAACGAGGTGATATGTGGATGGTACTGCCTTCATGGAGTTGATCCAAGGGGTTCCCATGATGGCGTTGTAGATGGCCGGGTTGTCGACTACTGCAAACTCGACGATCTTTGTAACTTCCTTCGCCATGACTGGGAGTTTAATTTTCCCGAGGGTCATGGTAGTGACGCCCGAGAACCCCGTCAAAGGTTTTGGCTCAGGGACGACTTCCCCAAGTGGGATCTTCATCCTGTAGAGGGTGTCGCGGAAGATTACGTTGACCGTGCTTCCAGTATCGACGAGAATGCGGCCGACTTCGAGATCCTGGATGACCAGGTCGATTACCAAAGGGTCGCAGTGAGGTTTGTCGATTCCGACGGTCTCGTGTTCCTCGAAAGCGATTGTGTGGTTAGGAACATCGCTGTCCGGGAACCAGTTGGAACTGGTCTCGGCTTTTCGCCCGTAGGCTTTTATCGATGAGACAGAGTCCTGGTAGAACTGTGATCCTCCGATGATCATGTTTACCCTCTGGCGACTGCTGTTGTTCCCTTGGTCGTCCTGTCTTCTTCCGCGCTTTTCCCCTGATTGGTTTTCGGTCGCGCGGTCTTCGGAGGTAGTTTTGTTAGTCTTTGGGCGGTCGGAGTCCAGGAGCAAGTCCTTTATACTCTTGACCTTTGATAGCTCGCCGGTGAGGAGTTTTGCGGCGAGCCGGGCGCCGAGAACCTTGCAGTTCGCAGTGGAGTGACCTCTGGTCTCGTGGAACTCGCAGTAGGAGTTATCCTTGTACTGGTTCCTGGTCCAGGTGTTTCCGGAGGTTTTGCCCTGCTCCGAGTTGATGGCGTAGTTATGCTCGCCTTGGACGTCTTCCCCTTCGTGATGGACGTATTCGTCGTTACGAGAGGGTTTCTTCTTGGACGCGGTTTTCTGCGGTCCGTGCTTCTGCGATAGAAGCTTCATCTCTTCTTCCATGATGATGAAGTCTGTTGCCTTGTGGAGAGTATCCTGGATTGTCCGCGGCTTTTCCAGTAGTATCCACTTTCGCAACTTCGACTTGTACCAGAGAGTTTTTCTCAGGGCGTCGATTGCGACATTGTCGCTGATGCCCGTTACTCTGGCCATCACCAGTTTGAACCTTCGCATGAAGTCGCGGAGTGATTCGTCTTCCTTCTGAGCTAGACTCCATAGATCCACGTCGGACGTTTCTCTATCCATGAACATGGAGTACTGTTTGAGAAACGCCGAGGCCAGTTGGCGGAAGCTTCCGATGGAGTTCCTTTTGAGCCGGGAGAACCACTCGAGCGCAGCACCCTTGAGGTGCTCGACGAAGAGAAGACAATGACCTGCGTCCCGTTCGCGCTCCGGGAGTTTTCACCTACCCATTGCGATCTGGAAGGACTGCAGGTGCGACTTAGGATCCGTCGTACCGTCATAGATCGGGATTTTGATCTTCCCTGGGTCTGAGATGCGTGTTTCCGTGATCCGAGTGGTGAACGGTGTTTTCCGTGCTTCCTCGAGAAGTCTATCGATCTCGGGGGCGGAACTGGTCGCCTGATGGATCTGGGATTTTACCGCTTTCACTTCAGCCACGGTCTTTTTGAGAGATTCACGGAGATCATGGATCTCGCTATTGCCGCCGGCGTTCCTCCGAACCTGTCGACGCTGGTCGCGATAGATCCGAGTCTGATCTTCCGCGAGTTCTTCCTGCTCCATCCAGTAGAGTTCTTCTTCCTCTTCTGTCATGGGCCTATCGAAGGATACCGTCTGCCGAGCGGACTGGCTTCGGGTTCTCCTGGGGTGAATGTCAGCGTCTTCATCGGAAGGATCCGATCGGTCGCTGACATCTAGATCGATGCGCTTGACTTCGCTTTCCTTGTTTCCCGCAGCCGGGAGTGGAAGGTTCTGCGAGGTCGTTTGCTGTCCTCTCGGAGCCGTTTCCTCGGGAGTGGGCTCTTTCGGGGCATCTTTCTCTCGTGCTTCGGGAGATCCGAAGTCGAGTCTCCTGCCGCGGCGTGCCTTGGTGGATCCGCGCGGCAACTTGCTCCTCGCAGTTAAGGTGTCGACCTGTTTTGCGAGCGAGGTTATCAGCTTGTCCTGTTGTTCCGCCCGCGCCTGGGCGGAGGTAAACAATTCCTTCATCTGCTTGAGCGCCTCAGTGTTTGCATCAGCAGTGACTGTGGACGCGTCTCCAGCTGGAGTCTTCTCAGCGTTGGCATCGACGGGTGTTCCGTCTAGCGCTGGCTGATCCTTGGTGGCGTCGGCTGACATGATCGAGCGTGTGCAGTTGCGAGATAGATAGATCCATAACCCCCCCTCCTTCTAGCGCCAAACTGTGGGAACCGAAATTCGCACCGTCAAATTAAGTTGATTTGGAGGAAAGCCAAGTGAACCAAGCCTTCCCTGAAGGTCCCGGATATCTGCTGAGCCGCACACGACACAATCAGTTCGACAAAGAAAATATGAAAACGAAATAAAAATCGTAAGAAAAAAGAATAGAGCAAGAGATTTTATTTCTGAATCCGCGTTTGAGCGTGAACAACAGGTAAGAGCCTTGGCTACGAGAGCTGTCGGCAAGTTCGCTAGTCTGATCGCCTAAGTCTATCCTAGTTGAGTCGCAGCTCGCTAGTGAAAACAGAAAATAATGCTAAGTTGCTCTAAGTGCTCTGGACGTTTTTGTGATCTGGTTTGCTTCTTGCTCAAAGCTCTCCTTATATACTCCTCCTATGACGGTCTATCTTCTCGCGGGCTGAGTTGGGCTTTTTCCATTTTCGTCCATCTTTGTATTTATCGGGAAACTTGACATTTATCTTCGGAAATCTCGACATTTGTCTTCTGGAAACTTGATATTTATCCCTTATGGAAACTTGACATTTATCTCTTATGTGAGGATAAAGATAAACCGTCATAGTTATCCTTCTTTTTCGGAAAATCGAACGTGGGCCGTTTTGGCCGCGTTGGGCCGTTTAGGCGTTTTTACGGTTTTTCGAAAGGACAGTCTTTGAAGGTCTCGATGTTTCCGAAGGAACCTCGATTCCTTGTTTAGTCGAGGAAGTGTCGTTCTAGAATAACCGTGATCATACCAAACTTGCGTAGACTGATCCGAACAAGCTAAGATGGGATCGAACCGGACACGATAGGAACGAGACCGGGACGAGGGCCGTGGACGAAGCTGGGCCGACCCGCGCGACGGGTGCGCCGGCGCAGGCCGGGTACCGCGGCGCCAGGCCGGGTACCCGCCGGCGCCAGGCCAGGCCCGCGTGACGGGGGTGGACGCCAAGGAGCCAGGAAGGGGGAAGCAGGAGAAGAGGTAAAGGACAACGAGATTGGATAAGAGGGAAGGAAGGCGAAAGGAAAAAAATCGTTTTTTCCGGAATAGGCGGGAGAAGGCAGCAAAGCTCCGGAAAAAGAGGAAAGAGCGGCAACGCAGGATGAAAGGGGAAGTGGGTTGGGGCGGGTGGGGGAAGCAGGAGAAGGAAAGATAAGAGGAAACGGCGAAGAAAGGAGAAAGGAAAAAAAGAGAGAACGAGGGCAAGACGGAGCAAGGAAGGTGGGGGGAGGGAAGAAGGAGAAAGGAAAGAAAGAGGAAGAAGGGGAAGAAGGCAGAAAGGAAGTGTTTTGGGGCAGAAGGGGAACCAGGGGGGGTTTGGGGGGAAAGGCCGGCCGGCGCCAGGCGCCTTCCGCATGCCGCCGGCGCCAGGCCGGGTGCCCCGGCGCCAGCCAGCCCCGCGTGCCGCCGGCCAGGCCAGCCCGCGTCCGCGTGCCGCCGGCCGCCAGGCCGGGTGCCGCCGCGCCAGGCCAGCGCGTCCCTCCGCCCCCAGGCCGTTGCCGGCGCCAGGCCAGCCCGCTCCCTGCGCGCGCCAGGCCGTGGTGCCGCCGGCGCCAGCCCGCGTCCCGTCGTTGCTGCTGGTGCCAGGCCGTCTTGCCGTCCATGGGTTTTGTTCGATCTTTCCCTCGTCAGTCGTTTGCGGGAAATCTTTCGAGTTTTGGGAGGGTCTCTAGTTGTAGATTTCGAGATAATTGTTCCAACGAGATTCTGCGAGTATCGGGATTTTGAGATGGACTTAGATCTTCAGATTTTCCGTCGTCGAGGATGAGAGCAATGTGGCTCCGAGTTTTAGATATGTTAAAAGATGAATCTTTAAAACAATCGGGAAGGTTTTACGGAAGACTCATTGTAGATCTCGGACAATCCAGACATGGGTTTCAAGGGACCAGGATGCTGTCATCGCCCGAGATTGTGAGACGATCGCATTGATGGGCGCCAGGACCCTCGCCGTTGGCGCCAGATGGGAGTGGACGAGCCTTCCGTGAGTTTTATCGAGCGACGATCCGTTTCTTGGACTTGATCGTCGCTTGGCTTTTCTTTCGAGGACTTTCGGGTGACGATTTCATCATTGACCGATTTTGACCCCAACAGCGCCCGGGACCAGCACGGGCGAGCTGGCGCCGGCGCCCGGGGCCAGGCTGGGCGTGCGGGCGCCGGCGCCCGGGGCCAGCCGGGCGTGCTCGCACCGGCACCCGGGGCTAGGCCGTGGCCGCTCCTGCTGGTGTCCGGGACTACGATGCGATCATCCCTTCCGGCGTTTCGTCGAGTAACTAGTTTTTCTTGGTTTTATTCGTCACTTGATTCCTTCCAAGGACTTTCGGGCGTTGATTGCGTCTTTGACTGATTTTGACCCCAACAGTTAGCCCCCCAGCTAGCTAGGACCGTGGATTTTTGGTAACAGGTCCTAGCTCGCGGTATAGCTAGATAGGAAGGTGTGGAGACGCAATCGTTTGCCGAAAATCGGAGTAAATAGTAACTTTTCCTTCTTTATAAAGATGGAGTAAGAATTTTTAGTCATTCTTACTTCATCACAAGAATTTACCTTCTAAAGTCTCTCTCTCAAGAAAAGATGTCTTCAAGATCAAGATCCTCTAAGAAGAATGCTTCTTCTCATTCATCTTCGGGTGATTCTCCCGTCGACGAAGTGGTTGCTCTAAAGCACGAGGAAAGAGTTGAGGAAGATGCGAGGGAGGCATACTACAAAGCTTTATGTGGCTCGTCTCCGGGTGATTCTCCGGGCGCGTCCTTCTCACCAAGCATGGTCTCTCCCGAGTACCTCACGATTCTTCGAAACTTTTACCAAGTTCCGAGTGGGGTTACGTTCCGGATCCCGACCGATGGCGATAGTGCAAGGAATCCTCCGCAGGGCTTCTTTACTTGTTATGAAGCCTTTCTCGTGTACTGCCGCATGTGGTTCCCGATCCCCGGTGCCATTGTCCGTGCGCTTCGTCGTTTCGGGCTTTCGATCAGCCAGCTCGCCGTCCCGTCCTTGGAGAGTTGGCTTGGCGTGCTAGTCTCGAGTTACGAGCTAGGCATGGACCTTAGCCCTAGAGATTTTGAGGGACTTTGGTATTCTAAGCCAGCGGGGATCGAAGGTTCGTACTCCATGATCCCAAGGAAGAATATGGCCATAATTCAGGGGACTACTTCGAACCCCAAATCGTGGTTCGAGCGCTTCTTCTTTGTCCGAATAGACGAGGAGTCCGTTGAGGAAAGCTGCCTTCACCTATTCCTTCAAGAGTGGAACTTCAATCGCGGTAATACGACTAATTCTGTTTTTCGTTTTCGTACTTTGAACGCGCATGAAGATAAAACTTTTGTTTATCGTGTAGTGAACAGGATTGTTGCGCACACTCATGCTGATCTTTTCGTCAAACGAGATCTTCTTCAGGAAAGTTCGTTCTTCTGGAGTACCTTTTCCGTCGAGCGGATTCGAAATGCGGTGGATCTCCATCGATCCCGAGTCATTCTTCAGACTTCCGATGTTCCGTGTGATGTCGAGCCGATTGCTGACTTGCCTGTTCGGAGGCGGAGACATAGGTCTTGGAAAGGCAATGAGGTCAAATGCGAGACGGTCTCGGGAGATCCTTCGCTGTTAGGAGGAGACCCCAGCTTTGTTCCGAGGAAAGGGGGTGGAACTAGCGAGTTTCCCCTGCCTAGCAACTTTTTCGATGGTCTCCCTCCAGCGTTTACTACCGATGAGTCGTTCGAGGATGAAGCGAAGAAGAATGTGTTTGCCGAGGGTTCTCGTCTAATCAATGAGGTTTATCCTTTGAAATTTGATCGTATATATTACTATTGTTTCATATATATGTTTCTGATCCTAAGTTCGTACGGGGAATGAGGGTGTTCGGAGCGGTGCTTGATGGAAGCTTTCGAGGATCGAGGATCTCTCGCTTCAAAGCCGAGGAAGCCGAACGTGAACTCTTCCGTTTCCGGAAAGAGGTTGAGGAACAAAGCCGGAAGCAGGCCGAACTTCATTCTCGAGCCCTCGTGCGTGCGGAAAGGAGAGGAAGAAGAGCGATCGTTGCCGAGATGGCGCAGAGGGCTGAATCGTTTGCCACTGAGTTCGAGAGATTGAAGGAAGCTCAAGAGTCTGTGGGTGATTTCCGCGAGTGTCGGGGTTCGGTTGCTAACCTTTACAAGTCGCAGAACCCGGACTTCTCCTTCTCCTCCGAGATCACTGAGATGAAAGGTCTCATGAGCGAATGCGCTCATGCTGAATTCTTGGTTCCTCCGATCGCGGGAAGGGTCCGGAAGCTTTGGGACCCCATCGAGGTTTCGGAGGACACGGTGGAGACCGGAGCAGGTGGAAACACGGAAGGCGTAGATGAAGAAGTTGACCAGCCCGTGGATTCGTTCGGGATCTCCATGTCTGGATTCCTTGACCTCGATTACTGAGGATCGTTGGGATTGTATCCCTTTATCTTGATGGTTGTATGCTTGGCCGGGTGTGGCCGTTTATTTGTATATTCTGCGACCGTAGGAGGTCGCGTAACTTTGTATATTATGTGTAGATTTTACAGAAATTTGCCTTGTGATTTGATTTATACTTTCATCAAGTGTAGAGGGTAGAATTCGAGTAGTCACTTCGTATTCTAACTCTTATTTTGTCGCTAGGTCCGTATACTACTTTGTAGTGAGTGTTTTAGGTGTAAGCGGTGAGAGACATGTTTTTGGATCTCGTATCTGGTGTTGATACCATGTCTGTGAGATGTTAAGATCCAGCAAGGCTGGGTTTAGGGCAAGACCTAGGCTTAATCTCAGCTTTAAGGCTATGCGATGACTGATCGGCTTTCGTTTTTCCTTTTAGTGATTTCTTCCTGATTCTTCCTGATTAAAGTCTGCGACTTGGCGCTTGCTTATGCGACTTGTGTAGTAAGAATCGAGCTATCTCCAGAGAATATCCGGAGTGCTAAACCAAAATTTCGGTTTTTCTTATATAGCGCGCTATGATATCCTTGTCGGATGTAAGAGGACCTTATTCTTGCGAAAAGGTCTGACTACGGATTCATATTAGTGAAACATTTCTGTGTTCGTCCGTCGGGACCAATCGACGGGCGTTTGTTTTTTTTTGAAGTCGCAGGTGGACTGTTTTGACGGATGATGCGATTTTGATACCTTTGGGAAATTGCGACGTCTCGCGTTTCCCCGAAGATATGATTTTTGTTTTTCCGATGTTTTATGCGTTACTGTATTAAGTACGCATTGAAAGATTGATAGAAAGAATTTTATTGAAAAAGTTTCGAAAATTTCGAATACATGTGCGGGTATTTCGCGTCTTTGTGGGAGTATATGAGTATACGCACCCACTCCCCCCCCCTTTTGGTGAGGGGGATAGCTGAACTCGCCGGGTTTCGACGAGCTGCCTACGTACCTCTTTTGAGGATCAAGCCATCTCGTAGTTCTGATTGTTGCTGCGGACGTTTTTACTCCTCGGATGTGCCATTCCGATCGTACTAGCCGGATCGGTGGTCTGTTCGGGGGTTGAGTTGTCCGATTTTACGGCGATGGACTCGGAGACTTTGTCGTTGTCTTGAGTCGTTGCCTGTTTGGATGATTCTGGATCATCTTTTTCCGAGTTTTCAGGAATGTTATGTGATTCCTTTGCTCGTTTCGGGTTAGCCGCAGGGGCGTTCCGATTTTTCCGCAGTTTCTGGCTTCCCCAGATTACTGCAGTTCCAGTTGGAGTCGGAAATTTGATGCCAAGGTGATATGTGGTCGGTACTGCCTTCATGGAGTTGATCCAAGGGGTTCCCATGATCGCATTGTAAATGGCCGGGTTATCGACTACTGCGAACTCGACGATTTTCGTAATTTCTTTAGACATGACCGGGAGCTTAATGCTCCCAAGGGTCATAGAGGTGACGCCCGAAAACCCAGTTAAAGGTTTCGGCTCTGGGATGACTTCTCTAAGTGGGATGTTCATCCTATAGAGGGTGTCGCGGAAAATGATGTTGACCGTACTTCCTGTATCGACAAGGATGCGGCCGACTTCGAGATCCTGGATCACAAGGTCGATAACTAGAGGATCATAATGAGGTTTGTTTATTCCGACAGTTTCTTGTTCCTCGAAAACAATCACGTGGTTGGGAATGTTGCTTTCCGGAAGCCAGTTGGAACTTGTCTCGGCTTTTCGCCTGTAGGCTTTGATCGATGAGACCGAGTCTTGATAGAACTGCGATCCTCCGATAATCATATTTATCCTCTAGCGACTGTTGTTGTTCTCCTGGTCGTCCTGTCTCCTTCCGCACTTCTCGCCCGAATGACTTTCAGGCGCCTGTTTCTCGGAGGCGGCCTTATCGGTTTTTGGGCGGTCGGATTCCAGAAGCAGGTCTTTTATACTCTTAACCTCTGACAGTTCACCGGCGAGGAGCTTCACAGCGAGCCTGGCGCCGAGAACTTTGCAGTTCGCGGTGGAGTGACCTCTGGTATCGTGGAACTCGCATTAGGAATTATCCTTGTACTGGTTCCTGGTCCAGGTGTTTCCGAAGGTTTTGCCCTGCTCCGAGTTGATAGCGTAGTTATGTTCGCCTTGGACGTCTTCCCCTTCGTGATGGACGTACTTGTCGTTACGAGAGGGTTTCTTCTTTGAGGATGTTTTCTGCGGTCCATGCTTTTGCGATAGGACTCTCATCTCTTCCTCCATGACGATGAAGTCCATTGCCTTGTGGAGGGTATCCTGGATCGTCCGTGGTTTTTCCAGCAATATCCACTTTTGGAACTTCGACTTGTACGAGAGAGTTTTTCTCAGGGCGTCGATCGTGACTTTGTCGCTGATACCCGTCACTCTGGCCATCACTAGTTTGAACCTTCTCATGAAGTCGCGGAGTGATTCGTCTTCCTTTTGAGCTAGACTCCATAAGTCCACGTCGGAAGTCTCCCTATCCATAAACATGGAATACTGTTTGAGAAATGCCGAGGCTAGTTGGCGAAAATTTCCGATGGAGTTTCTTTTGAGCCGAGAGAACCATTCGAGCGCGGCGCCCCTGAGATTCTCGAAAAAGAGAAGGCAGTGGCCGGCGTCTCGTTCACGCTCCAGGAGTTTGCATCTTCCCAACGCAATCTGGAAGGACTGTAAGTGTGCCTTTGGATCTCTGGTACCGTCGTAGACGGGAATTCTGATCTTCCCAGGGTCCGAGACGTGTGTTTCTGTGATCCGAGCGGTGAACGGCGTTTTTCGTGCTTCCTCGAGAAGTCTATCGATCTCGGGAGCGGCACTAGTTGCCTGGTGAATTTGTGATTTCACCGATTTTACCTCGGCTACTGTTTTTGTGAGAGACTCGCGGAGATCGTGGATCTCGTTATCGCTACATGCGTTCTTCCGAGCTTGTCGGCGCTGGTTACGATAGATCCGAGTTTGATCCTCCGCCAGTTCTTCTTGTTCTATCCAGTAAAGGTCTTCTTCCTCTTCTGTCATGGGTTTTTCGAAGGACACCGTCTGTCGGGCAGACTGACTTCGGGTTCTTCTAGGATGGACGTCAGTGTCACCATCCGAAAGATCGGATCGGTCGCTAATGTCCAAGTCGATTCGTTCGATGTCGTTTTCTTCGTTGTCCCCAGCGGGAGGTGGAAGATTCTCCGTAATCAGTTGTGCACCAGGTTGGAGAGATTCGTCAGGGTTTTGGCCTAAGGAAGTCTTGTCTGTGCGTGCAGCTCGATCGCCCGGAGTCTCGAAATCGAGTCTACTGCCGCTGCGGGATCTTGTGATCCCTCGCGGGGCCTTGCTCTTGGCCTTCGCCGTTAAGGTTTCCAACTGTTTTGCGAGAGAGGCAACGAATTTTCCTTGTTCGTCCGCCTGTTTCTGAGCGGAGGCGAACATTTCTTTCATCTGGTCCAGTATCGTGGTGTCGGCAGCGACCATTGATACGTTTCCAGCTAGAGTGTTGGTGGCGTTGGCATCGACGGGAGTTCCGTCGTGCGTTTGCGGGTTGCCAGCGTTGGTCGCCATATCAGACCGAGCATGTGTGGTTGCGAGTGAGATAGATCCGTACCCCCCTTCCTTCTAGCGCCAAACCGTAGAAACCGAAATTCACACCGTCAAGTTTTGTTGATCGGATGAAAGCCAAGTAAACCTAGCCTTCCCTGAAGGTCCCAATTATCTGCTGGGCCACACACGACACAATCAATATATAATAAATGGGAATGTAAAAATCGTAAGAACAAAAGATAGAGCAAAAGATCTTATTTCCGAATTCGCGTTTAAGCGTGAACAACAGGAAAGAGATCGGCTACAAGAGCTGTCGAGAGTTCGCTAGTCCAGCCGCCTCAATCTAACCTAGTTGAATCGCAGCTCGCTAGTAAAAACGGAAAAATGCCTAAGTTTCTCTAAGTGCTATGTTGCTGCTAAGATTGCTCTCAAAAGTTCTCCCCTTGCTCCTCGCCTCAAGCTCTCTTTATATACTCCTCTTAGGACGGTCTATTCCTCCTTTGGGCCGAATCTATCGCGAATCGGGCTTCTTCCATTTTCATCGATCTTCCTGTTTATCGGGAAACTTGACATTTATCTTCGGGAAACCTGACATTTATCTTCGGGAAACTTGACATTTATCTCTTTATGTAAAGATAAACATGGGCCGTCATGTCCATTTCGACTTGATCCTCTGGAAAGTCGTAAGTGGGCCGCTTGGTCGCGTTCGGGCCTTCTGGGGCCGTTGTTTTGACCGTGGACGTTTTACGATTTCACGAGAAACTAGCCTGTTATGGTACTTGCTTTGCCGAAGGAACCCCAACTCCTCGTATAGTCGAGATGACTGGTGTTTTTAGAATAACCGTGATCGTTTTATACGATGAATCGAAATCCATTCGTCAACCGAACCTTTGGTGGTCTTCCGAAGGCTTCCGGATTTATTCCTACCAAAACGAAATGGGGTTCTTAGGTTTCACGTCTTCAAGGAGTTGAACGGTGAGTCTTCGAGCAAAGATGCAAAACGCGGAATTGGACTAGTTGTCGAGACGGTTTTGCTGAGAAAAGGTCGCACCGGTCGAGTAGTCCGCACGCAGGCGCTCGGGACCTGGACACGGGTGCTCGCGCCGGCGCCCGTGGCCAGCACAGACGAGACGGCGCCGGCGACCGGGACCAGCACGGGCGAGCCGGCGCCGGAGCCCGGGACCAGCGCGGGTGAGCTGGCGCCGGTGCCCGGGGTCAGCATGGGCAAGCCGGCGCCGGCGCCCAGGACCAGCACGGGCGAGCTGGCGCCGGCGCCCGGGACTGGCACGGGCGAACCGGCGCCGGCGCCCGGGACCAGCGCGAGCGAGCTGGCGCCGGCGCCCGGGACCAGCACGAGCGAGCCGGCGCCGGCGCCCGGGGCCAGGCCGGGCGTGCTCGCGCTGGCGCCCGGAGCTAGGCCGTGGCCGCTCCTGCTGGTGTCTGGGACTACGATGCAATCATCCCTTCCGGCGTTTCGTCGAGTAACTAGTTTTTCTTGGTTTTATTCGTCACTTGATTCCTTCCAAGGACTTTCGGGCGTTGATTGCGTCTTTGACCGATTTTGACCCCAACAATAGCCGACCGAGCGTTCCGAATGTCGATCAAGACGTCCTAATAACGCGCAGGTTTTTCCGCGACCTTGAGGATGCGCGTACTCTTGTCCATCCGTCCGGTCCCACGCATATACGTACTGATCAGCACGCCCTTGATCCGAGCGGGGGGCTATGGCCGCGCACGTCCGGACACACGTTCCGGATCTAAAGGCTGCCCGGACTTCTTTGTCTTGCTTTCCTTATCATTTTAAGGCCTCATGCACACCATCTCGATCCCACTGATCTCCCATCATCCAAGAGCCTTGAAAAAAAATCCTAATGCAATATTTACAAGGATAACCATGAGACTTCCTCCCAAGTGAGCTTGTTTAAAGTCACTAACTTGACTTTGCCTCCTTTGATGTTAGGCAAAGGAAGGTTCAGTTAGTGGGGTTGATGTCCCAATCTCCTTTGGTGTGGTGGCCATGTACTGCTTGACCCTCTGTCCATTCACTGTGAAATCTCCTCCTTCCTTGTTCCAAAGCACAATAGCTCCATAAGGCTTCACTTCCTTGACCACAAATGGACCAGACCATTTTGACTTGAGCTTCCCTGAAAATAACTTCAGTCTAGAGTTATAGAGAAGAATTTGATCTCCAGCCTTGAACTCTCTCTTGAGGATGTGCTTGTCATGAAAGGCCTTGGTCTTTTCCTTATAGATCCTTGAGTTCTCAAAGGCATCCATCCGTATCTCATCAAGTTCATTGAGTTGAAGAAGTCTCTTTTCCTTGGCACTCTTGATGTCAAAGTTCAGTAACTTAACAGCCCACAATGCCTTGTACTCAAGCTCTACTGGTAAGTGGCATGCCTTCCCATACACAAGGTTGAAAGGTGTGGTACCCAAGGGAGTCTTGTAAGCTGTCCTGTAGGCCCAAAGCGCATCATCAAGCTTATCTGACCAATCCTTCCTCTTATTCCCAACTATCTTCTCTAGAATTCCCTTGATTTCCCTGTTGGAGATCTCAACTTGGCCACTGGTTTGTGGGTGGTAAAGTGTTGCCACCTTATGCTTCACTCCCTTCTTCTTTAGAAGCCCTTCAAGCACCTTATTAATGAAGTGTGAGCCTCCATCACTTATGACCACTCTTGGAACTCCAAATCTTGGAAAAATTATGCTCTTGAACATCTTTATCACCACTCTTGAGTCATTTATAGGACTAGCCACTGCTTCAACCCATTTGGAGACATAGTCAACAGCCACCAAGATGTACTTGTTACCATAAGAAGAAGGAAAAGGTCCCATGAAGTCTATCCCCCATACATCAAACACTTCCACCTCAAGAATTGGATTTTGAGGCATCTCATTTCTCTTGGTGATGTTTCCTCTCCTTTAGTAAGAATCACACTTGGAAACAAAGTCTTGTGTGTCCTTGAACATGTGTGGCCACCAAAATCCAGCTTGTAACACCTTTGAGACAGTCTTGAAGGTAGCAAAATGGCCTCCATAGGAAGATCCATGGCAATGTGTAAGGATCCCTTCAGTTTCTTTAGATCTGATCCTTGCAAAGAGTATAGAGGTATGGCTCATCCCAATAGTATCTCTTCAAATCTCTGTAGAACTTCTTCTTCTCGGACCCCGCAAGATCCAATGGCTCCTTCCCAGTGGCTAAGTAGTTAACCAAATCAGCATACCAAGGCCCCTTCTCTTCAGCTGCCTTGACCTCTTCAATCTTCTTTCTAGTCTCAATAACTGCCACCACTGACATGATAGCCATGACCTGCTCCAGTCTAAGTCCTTCATCAATAGGGATTCCACCTTCAATTCTCAGCCTGGACAAGTGATCAGCTACTCCATTCTCAATTCCTGGCTTGTCTCTAATCTCTAAGTCAAACTCCTGAAGCAAAAGAATCCACCTCAGTAGTCTTGGCTTGGCATCCTTCTTTGCTAGAAGATGTCTCAAAGCTGCATGGTCTGTGTACACAATGACCTTGGAACCCACCAGGTAACTTCTGAACTTCTCAAAGGCGAAGACAATGGCCAGCATCTCATTCTCAGTTGTGGCATACTTCATATGTGCATCATTCAAGGTTTGGCTGGCATAATAAATCAAATGAGTCTTGCCATCCTTCTTCTGCCCCAAAACAGCCCCAACAGCAAAATCACTAGCATCACACATTATCTCAAAGGGGAGATCCCAGTCAGGTGGCTGGATAATGGGAGCACTAACAAGTTCACCCTTTATCTTCTTGAAGGCTTCAAGACATTCTCCATCAAAGCTGAAAGTGGTATCCTTGCACAGCAACTTGGTCATTGGTCTAGCAATCTTTGAGAAGTCCTTGATGAATCTTCTATAGAACCCAGCATGGCCAAGAAAGCTCCTGATGTCTTTCACTGTCTTTGGTGGAGGCAAACTAACCATCACTTCAATCTTAGCCTTGTCCACGTCAATACCCTTTTCTGAAATCTTATGCCCAAGCACAATCCCCTCTTTGACCATGAAGTGACACTTCTCCCAATTCAGCACAAGGTTGGTGTCTTCACATCTCTGTAGGACCCTGCACAAGTTGGACAAACAAGCAGAAAACGAAGATCCGTAGACAGAGAAATCATCCATGAATACCTCCACTATATCCTCAATGAGATCCGAGAAGATAGACATCATGCACCTTTGAAAGATTACTGGAGCATTACATAACCCAAATGGCATCCTTCGATAAGCAAAGGTGCCATAGGGGCATGTGAATGTTGTCTTCTCTTGATCATTGGGATGTATGGGGATCTGGAAGAACCCTGAATACCCATCAAGAAAGCATTAGAAAGGATGGTTTGCAAGTCTCTCAAGCATCTGATCAATAAATGGCAATGGAAAATGATCCTTTCTAGATGCAGAATTGAGTTTTCTATAATCAATACATATCCTATGGCCAGTTATGGTTCTAGTTGGTATCAATTCATCCTTGTCATTTTAACCACAGTGATACCACCTTTCTTTGGGACAACATGCACATGAGATACCCATTTAGAATCTGAAATAGGGTAGATAACACCAGCATCTAAGAGTTTAATAATCTTCTTCTTTACAACATCCTTCAGGTTAGGATTTAACCTTCTTTGATGCTCTATAGAAGTCACTGATTCATCCTCAAGATGTATCCTATGCATGCACAAAGAAGGTGATATCCCCTTAATATCATCTAGTGAGTATCCAATTGCTTTTCTAAACTTTTTAAGTGCATTTAAAAGTTGAGAAAGCTCAAGTTCAGTAAATTCACTACTCACAATGACAGGATATGTCTCATTAAGGCCTATAAATACGTACCTTAGACCATGGGGAAGAGGTTTGACCTCCACTTTTGGTGCCTTGAGCTCACTCCAATCATCTTGTTGGGTGTCTCTTGTTGAGTGGCTGAAGCAGCTTGGTGAACCTCTTGTGTAAGCTCCTCATACTGAGCTTTACCATCAATCTTCTTATGAGAATCCAGCATTCTCACATAAGCATCACTCTCCTTGTTCTCAACCACTTGGACTTCTTTATCCATTGTCAAAGCATGTTGCAAGGTGTCCTTAATTGCCAACTCTTCAAGTGCCAACTCTTCAAGAAGCTCATCAGCCAGAGCTTCCATCTCTTCAATGTAAAACACTTGGCCTTGCAAAGTTGACTTCTTCATCACTTCTTTGATGTCAAAGTGGAGAGTGTGCTCCTTCCCCAAATGAAGATCAATCTTGCCTTCCTTCACATTTATTATTGCTCCTGCTGTGGCTAAGAATGGTCTTCCAAGGATTAAGGGGTCTCTAGCTTCTTCATCCATCTCTAGCACCACAAAATCAGTAGGAATCTCACAATTTCCCACAATCACAGGGAGGTCTTCAAGGATACCAATAGGAAACTTAACGGAGCGATCAGCAAGCACCAAAGAGAGTATACACTTCTTGTATTGGCTGAATCCAAGCTTCTTGGCAACAGATAGAGGCATGAGACTGACACTGGCTCCCAAATCACATAAACACCTCTCAAACATCAAAGGACCAATGGCACATGGTAGAGTAAAGCATCCTGGATCCTCTAGCTTATTAGGAATTGTCAATCTCTGGATGATGTCACTGCACTCATGAGTAAGAACCATCATTCCCTCCATTTCCTCCTTCTTAGCAGCCACAGCATCCTTCAAGAACTTGCTGTACTGAGAGACAAGCATGGAGGCATCAATGATGGGCATTGTGACTTGAACTTCACTCATTTCCTTCTCAAAAAGTGCTTTGTACTTCTCCAATAGTTGCTTCTTGAATCTTCCAGGAAATGACAACTTAGGTTCATAGGGAGGAGGAACAAAGGAAGACTCTTTTGTTGGAATAGCAACTTCACCATGTTTCAGTGTTCTCTTCTCTTCTCCAACCTTTCCTTTACCCTTAGCTTCAACAATCTTTTCTAGAATCTCTTCATCAACCTTCTCATCTACAATCAGAACTTCATCATCAATGTTGATGGCCACCCCCCCCCCCCCCCCCCCCCCCCCCCCACCTAGTTTCTCACCATCCTTAGGGAGAACTCTTGGAGGTAACTCTCTACCACTTCTCAAGGTGATTGCTTTCATTGGCTCCTTGGGGTTTTGCTCGGCCTTCCAAGGTAGTGTTCCTTGTTGGCGACTTGGCTGAGAGTTCATAGAAGCAAAATGGTCTCCAAAGCTCTTATCTTGTTGTTTAGCTCAGTATAGCTACTATCAATCTTGGAGTGAATAGTCTTGAACTCATGGCCAATGTCCTTTGCTGTTCTAGACTGAGCTTCCAATATTTGCTTGAACATAGCTTCCATACTTGAATCTGGAGCTTTAGCTTGGGAAGAGCTGCCTTGAGCTTGAGTAGACTGATTGCCTTGATTGCTAAAACCAGGAGGGGTGTTTTGTCTAGGATGATAGTTCCCTTGCTGAGTGTTTTGCTAGGGCTTAGCCTCGTTGCTGGTTGTTAGGATAAGACCTCTGCTGGTAGTTGTTGTACTGAAAGTTAGGTTCCTTCCTGTACCAAGTACCATTGTTGTTGATGAAGCATAACTCTTCTTGGCCTTCCAAACCATCAACCTCATTAACCTTAGGAGGAGCTTCTTGACTAGGACCACCCACAAAGTTCATATGCTCTTGTTTGGCTTGGTTAGCAAGAAGCAAATCCATCTTCTCCTGCAAGGATTTGATTTCTTTCTTTGTCTGGTTGTCATCAGCTCTGGTGGCTCTATCAGCTCTGTCGTGCTCTCCACTGTAAACTGAGTCACTCTTCACCATGTTGTCAACCAGTTCCTCAGCATCTTCTTCAGAGCTGCCCAGGAAGAATCCATTGCTGGCTGTATCCAATCTGGCTCTGTACTTAGGAAGAGCACCTCTGTAGAATGTGCTAAGCAAGATCTCCTTTGAGAAGCCATGGTGGGCGCATTGAGCCTGGTAGCTTTTGAACCTCTCCCATGCTTCACTAAAGCATTCAAAATTCTTCTGCTGGAAGCTAGAGATCTCATTTCTCAACTTGGCTGTCCTTGATGTAGAGAAGAACTTCTCCAAGAAGGATTTCTTGCAATCATCCCAAGTGGTGATGGTGTCACTGGGGAGAGACTTCTCCCATTGGCGTGCCTTGTCCCCTAGAGAGAAAGGAAACATCTTGAGCTTGAAAGCATCTTCGGACACACCATTGGTCTTGGACAAGCCACAATAGCTATCGAACTTGTCCAAGTGGTCAAATGGGTCTTCTACAGCCAGACCATGGTATTTGTTGTTCTCAATCACATTCAACAACCCTGGCTTGATCTCAAAGTTGTTAGCTTCCACAGCTGGTGCTCGGATGCCCGTCCTATGACCATGAATGTGAGGACGGTCATAGGTGTCAGTAGCTCGAGCTGGCCGCTGTGGGTGTTGTTGTTGGCGTTGTGGTCGAAGGTTGTCAGCTCCTTGACCATTGCCACCTTGAGCAACTCTGTCTTGAGGTTGATGCTGGTGTTCATCCATCTCAAACCCCAACCTCTGAATATGAACCTGTTGCTCTTCTTCTCTTCTCTTTCTTGCTATGTCCCTCTCAAGTGTAGCTATCTCTTCAACAGTGGGAACCAGGTTTGTTGCACCCCTGCTTCTTGTGTTCATACACCTGAAATGAAAAGGGAGAGAAAAAAGGAGAATCAATATCACAAGAAAAGAAAAATGATTTAGTCTCAAGCAAGTGACTAAATTCCAATGTCACAACAACTTAGAATTTGGCAACGGCGCCAATTTGATGATAGGAGTTTCAAGGCTCCTAATCAAATGTTATAGTATAAAAGATGTCAAACCAGTTCAAAGTGATCACAAAGCAAAGGGAATGCAAGCCTATGCTTAATCTAAATGCAACCATTAAGAGAGATGATTATTAAACTAAGACAATACTTAAATGCAATAAAAGATGAAACTTTCTTTCAATATGAGGAGATGAGACCCATGGGTATAGGGACTTGATCTTAAGTGATTAAGGTTCAATCCAAGATGCCAACTTTTCAATCAATCTAATTCCTTATGCCTAGACACTATGCTTGAACAAACTCTATCCCTAGATGAATGCTCTTTTGCAATGATCACCCAAGTACAAAAAATTCTTTTGACTGTAATGATCAAAGCAAACAATAAGAATGAGTCTAATAGCAATCCTAGCTTCTTTAACAACTAATCCCTTAGGTAAAGCAAGCTAAAAGCATAGATGAGTTGGTTCAGGCATTTCATAGAACACCTTCCAGGCATGAAATGCCTATAGCACTATTTTTGAGAGGCCAACAAAAATATAGCATTAAGAACACCAAATCATGTAAGGAAAGGATAGATCTAACACTAAGCACCTTGGATCTACACTTAATCACTCTCAATCACCCTAACCCATGAATCTTAAATGGATATACTCACTAATCCACATGCTTACTCTTAAACCCATGAGAGATTCAAGCTTAAACATGTAGAGAAAGAAAGGAGATGAAATCAAACACTCAAGAACACAAAGATGAGATGAGATGAGATTATGATTTAAAGATAAAAATTTTACTCAAAGGTTTGTGTTCTTAGAGAGAAAATAACATAAGTTCCAAATTAGGGATAACAAGGGTACTTATACTTGGCTTAAAATCCCTAAAAACATCATATAAATTGACTAAAAGGTCCTTGGAAGCAATTAGGTCTCGACCAATAGGAAATCAAGGAGAAAAACGCTCAGGGCGAGGTTGGACGGTCCGGCCCGCGCATGTCTGACCCGCGCAGGACCGTCTGGTCCGTTCCTCGTCTCCTGCGCGGGTGTGCTGGCCCGGGCGTCCCATCCCGCGCGTCCGTGCATCTCTGTCTGGCTTCTGCGCGTCCGTGCATCTCTGTCTGGCTTTGTCCCGCGCGGGTGCTACGTACCGCGCTCGTCCGGCCGCGTGTCCGTGTGTACGTCCGGCTCTTGTCTCGCGCAGGTACTACTTACCGCGCATAGTCGTCCGTGCATCTGGCAGTCTTGTTCGTCTCTTCTCCCGCGCGGTGCATCCATCCTGCGTATACGAGACCGCGCATCCGGCTGTCTCAATCCTTCTCGTCCAGTGCGGGTAATACGCCCCGAGCAGATCAGTTCGTGCACCAGCCTGCTTCAGTCCATCCATGGATCCGTTCCGTCCCGCGCGGGTAAGTGAACCCGAGCGTTCTAATCCGCGCATCCGTGTGTCTGTCCGGCTCTCCATGGGCGGGTGAACAAGGCCGAGCACGTCCATCCGTTTGGTCCGGCCGAGTCAAACCGAAGCCATCTCTGCCCAACTAGGCCAAACTACTTTTTATCTCATTCTTGCATCAAAACCACTCTCAACACCTTCTTTTACTCCATGGGACACTCCAATACCTGATAAGGACTTATGAATGCAAAATGGGTCCTAAAGATGCCTAAACCTTAACCTACAAGACAAAGAATGCAAAATAAAGATGGCTAAATCAATGAAAATATGCAAGACATCGGATATCTGGGAGTTGATTTGGTCAGTCGTATCTTCCACTTCTCGCAGAATGCCTTGAATCGGGTAGAGATGAACTGAGATCCGTTGTCTGTTACGATTTCGTAAGGGACCCCATGTCTGGTGATGATGTTTTTCCATACGAAGTTCTTGACTTGTACGTCTTTGATACTTGCGTAGGAATCTGCCTCTACCCACTTTGAGAAGAAATCCGTGAGAACCAGGAGGAAGCATTTCTGCTTTGAGTTATGCAACGGTCCAACGATATCCATGGACCACCGCATAAAGGGATACGAAGATGAGATGGACGAGAGGACTTTTTTCGCACTTCCGTGCAAATTTCTCGCAGTCATTGGTCATAGTTGGCCAGTAATAACCGTGGTGTTTTATTTTGACGGCGAGATATCTTCCGCCGGAATGGTTCCCGCACGATCCGGAGTGGACCTCCTCCATTACTCTTCTCGCTTTTTCCCCTTCGGCGCAGGTCATGAGTGGGCTGGAGAATCTCCATTTATAGATTTCTCCCTCTACCGTTACGTATCGTGCGGCCTGGGTCTTAATTTTGCGGGCCGCCCATTTCTCGGCAGGTAGCGTTCCATCGATTATATAAGCTCGGATCGGCTCTAGCCATGGGCTGTCGCAGCTGTATTCCGACTGATCCACATTTTATTCTGGTGGATCTTCGATTTCCTCCGCATCCTCGATTTGTGCTCTAATCAGATTGGCGATCACTGGTGGTCCGATGCTTGGATGTTCAATGAATTCGACGGGATTACCCGTTTCAGTCCAGGATCCGAACTTGACGCGAGTACGGCCAAGGCATCTGCCTGAGTATTTTGCGAGCGAGGAATTCTAGTGAGGGCGAAATGGTCGAAATCTCAGGACAGGTCCTGGAAAAGTTTTAGATATGCGTCCATTCTTTCGTCCCTCGCTTCGTATTCTCCGCTGTACTGATTCGCGACTAACTGAGAGTCACAGTAAGCGTGGACGTTGCAAATCTTCAGCCCATGGACTAGTCGTAACCCTGCGACGAGGGCTTCATATTCAGCCTCTTTGTTTGACACATGTAATTCTAACCGAAACGATTGTTCCAAGATTTCGCCGGTTGGTGACGTGAGCCGGATTCCAATTCTGGATCCTTGTTCGGACGATGATCCGTTGACGTGAAGGACCCAAGTTGAATCTGGTTACGTGTTTGTCATATCCCACGTGGGCAACTCTACCAAGAAATCCGCTAGTACTTGAGATTTTGCACAGGTTCTTGGGCTGTACTCCACGTCGTACTCGCTTAGTTCGATTGCCCATTTCGCGAGTCGTTCTGACTGACTCGGACTGTACAAGATCGTTCGCAGGGGGAAGGTGGTGAGGATCACTATGGTATGAGACTGGAAGTACGGCCTGAGTTTTCTAGCGGATGTTACAACTGCGAATGCTAGTTTCTCCAACAGGGGATACCGGGTCTCAGCGTCCAGCAACGTTTTGCTTATGTAGAAGATCGGTTTTTGTTCACCGCATTCTTCTCTGATCAAAACACCGCTTACCACTGTTGCGGAGACCGCGATGTACATAAATAAGGTTTCGCCTTTTACTGGTTTCGTGAGGACGGGAGGAGTGGCCAGGTAAAGCTTTAGCTGTTGGAAAAAAATTTCGCATTCCTCCGACCATTCGAATTTCTTGTTCCCTTTCAACGTGTCGTAGAAAGGAAGGCTCTTGTCCGCTGAGCGCGAGATAAAATGGTTCAAGGCTGCGACTCTTCCGGTTAGCCGGACTTCCGGTTTTGTCTTTGGTGAGACCATTTCTATCAATGTGTTTATCTGTTTGGGGTTAGCCTCGATGCCGCGATACGTGACTAGGTAACCGAGAAATTCTCCCGATGCTACGGCGAACCTACATTTTGCCGGGTTCAATTTTATGTTGTGTAAGTTCAACCTTGCGAAGCACTCTTCCAAGTGGGATACGTGATCGTGTTCGTCAAGGGATTTTACGAGCATGTCATCAATGTATACTTCCATAGTTTTTCCGAGTTGCTCGGAGAACATTCGATGGACAAGTCGCTGGTAAGTAGCGCCCGCGTTCTTGAGACCGAAAGGCATTACTTTGTAGCAATACGTTCCGCGGTCGGTGATGAACGCTGTCTTCTCGCGATCGTCGGGGTTCATTATGATTTGATTGTACCCGGAGAATGCGTCCCTAAACGATAAGAGATTGTTTCCTGCTGTTGCTTCGACCAGTCGGTCGATGTGCGGAAGCGGAAAGCAATCTTTTGGACAGGCCTTGTTGAGATCAGTGAAGTAGACGCACACTCGCCATTTGCCGTTTTTCTTTTTGACCACGACGGGATTGGCGAGCCAGTTCGGGTATCTGACTTATGTTATTGACCCTACTTTGAGAAGTTTCTCGACTTCTTCGTTTACCGCGGTGGCACGCTCTGGTCCTAGCTTCCGTCTTTTTTGCTTGACGGGTTGGTAGGTTGGGTCGATGTTGAGCTCATGGCACCTCATGGAACGTGCTGAGGTTCTTTTTAAGACAGGCTATGAGATCTGTTCTCAAAGGTTCGCGGAGGTTGGCTCCGATCTTGATGCATCGTTCCGGAAAGGATTCGTTGAGGCAGACCGAGATAACCGGTTCGCAAGTTGGTTTGCGCTTTCCTTCTAGAGCTTCGACCCTCTGCGACCGCCAGAAGACTTCCGAGTCTTGTTCTAGGGCGCCCTTATCGGGAGTCAGCTTTCTTTTCTTATTGCGGGAAGCTTCGATCGCTGAGTTCTTTCTTTTCAGCTCAGCGGGGAAACATACTTGCACCATCCTGCGGTCTCCTTGTACAGTTTCGACTCCATGAGAGGGTTGGAAACTTAAGGCACATATGGAATGTCGAGGGGATCGCTCGCATGGAATTCAGCCACGGAGTACCAATGATTGCATTGTACGATGTTGGGCAGTCTAAGACTAAGAATTCCACGATTTTGATGATGCTCCCGGCTTTAACCACGAGGTTGATCGAGCCGAGGGTCATATTAGCATCTCCCGAGACTCCGAATATCGGACTGGGTTCTTCCGTGACGGTGCACAGGTCGATCTCCATTCTCTCGAGGGTTCTTTTATAGATAATATTGGCCGAGCATCCGGTGTCGACCAATACTCTCGCTACGTCGATGTCCTGGATTGTCAGCTCGATGACAAGGAGATCGTTGTGAGGTTCGGCCTGGTCGGCCGTTGCTCGGTCCTTGAAAGAGACGACATCACTTGCTGCTGGAGCGGACATCCTGTATCTTTTATCGTTCAGTGATTTTCAAGTTGGAGAATTCGTCCCCCCCCCCTTCTTCTAGCGCCAAACTGTGGGAACCGAAATTCACACCGTCAATTTTAATGAGTACATACGGAGGAAAACCGAGTGAACCCGATCTTCCCTGAAGATCCGAATTCTCTGCATAACCACTTTAGAACGATAAGAAGATAGACAGCAAGATGAAAATAAATGGTCGCTCAGAGGCGTTTTATTAATTGAATAGTATGAGTACAAGATTTCTCCGAAAGGAGTAGAGATATACTAACTATTGGAACAATAGAACAATAGGCGGCCAAAACGTCCTAAGCCTTACCGTGCTAGTCTAACCACCTAAGTCCTACATTCTCTAAGCTAGCAGGAGTTCTCTAAGTCTAAATTCTCGGGTCTTTCACATTTATCTTCGGAAACTTAACGTTTATCCTACTTTCACGAGTAAGGATAAACCGTCATAGCTCCTATTGAGCTTGGATCTTGAAAATCGTAGATTGGCCTTCAGACGCGTTCAGGTCCTTGTGGGCCGTTTCTAGGCCTTCCGAGCTTTTCTACGATTTTCTCGGTCTTAGTCTTAAAACTTCAGAAATAACTCCGAACGAGACAAAACGAGAAGTATAGGGTCCAAAGGCCGGATAACACAAATATACGGAGGACGCAGGAGTCGAAACGAGTTGGACTGACCGGTATCGGATCGTCCTCGCCCGTGGACGAGACAACCTCGGCACGGATCGTCCTCGCCCGTGGGCGAGGCGGCCTCGGCACGGTTCGTCCTCGCCCGTGGACGAGGCGGCCTCAGCACGGTTCGTCCTCGCCCATGGGCGAGGCGGCCTCGGCATCATTTGTCCTCCCCCGTGGGGGGAGGCGGCCTCGGCACGGGCCGTCCTCGCCCGTTGGTGAGGCGACCTCGGTGCGGGCCGTCCTCGCCCGTGGGCGAGGCAACCTCGGTGTGGGCCATCGTCGCCCGTGGGCGAGGCGACCTCGGTGCGGTCCGTCCTCGCCCGTGGGCGAGGCGGCCACGGCACGGGTCGTCCTTGCCCGTGGGCGAGGCGGGCTCGGCATGGTCCGTCCTCGCCCGTAGGCGAGGTGGCCTTGGCATGGACCGTACTCGCCCGTGGGCGAGGCGACCTCGGTGCGGGCCCTCCTCGCTCGTGGGCGAGGTGGCTTTGGCATGGATCGTCCTTGCCTAGGGCGAGGCGGATTGGTCTGGATAGCCTGGCATTCGGGTCTCGGTCCGTCTTCTTTTCGTACTTATCTTTTCGGAGACTCTCGTCCATGGATACTTGTATTCTTCCGATCTTTCTCTCGAAAAGTATTTCGTGAAGAACTCGGAGAGATGATAGTCTTAGTCGTTGATTTCGAGATAACCGTTTTCGACCCCAACAAGCAGAAGGAGAGTTGATGTTGATATCAAAAAAGAACTCCAGAACCTTGAAACAAAATTCAAAATGATTAGTTTGGCTGCATTAGAAGGAGAGGAAGGAGAACCTTTAGGATTACAAGCAGTGAGCCAAGCCGGTTTACTTGCTTGTGTCCGAGAATGTCAAATAAGAGATGTTAATCTGAAAAAGAACCAAGAGCAGTTGATTGAAGGCATTTTTGGTGGATATCAAGTTGCAAGTGATGGAACCTTTTTACTCAATGGCCTGAGTAACCGTTCCGAAAGGAGAAGGACTTCGAGAAGAGATATAAGAACCGCACACCATTCTCTTTTGAGCATCCATCCCGGAAGCATGAAGATGTATCGAGATATCAGAAGGTATTACCATTGGCCTGGAATGAAGAGACATGTAGCAGTATGGGTTTCTCAATGTCAGACTTGCCAACAAATAAAGGCCGAACATCAAGTTCCAAGTGGCTTACTTCAAAGTCTACCAATCCCTGAATGGAAATGGGGTGCCGTGGCGATGGTTTTTATTTCTGGCTTACCTAGAGCGCCAGGCCGTGTGAATGATGCAATTTGGGTAATTGTCGATCGTCTTACCAAATCTGCTCATTTCCTACCTATGAAACTCACGGACAAAGTGGAGACGTTAGCAGAGTTGTACTTGAAAGAAATTGTAAAGCTTCATGGGGTACCAGAAAATATAGTATCAGACCGAGATCCGCGCTTAACAGCTAAATTTTGGCGAGCTTTTCAAGAAGCTTTGGAAACTGATTTGCATATGAGTACTGCGTTTCATACAGAAACCGATGGCCAAACAAAAAGAACCATCAGAACCCTAGAAGATCTGATGAGGTTGTGTATCCTTGATTGGGATAAGTTTTTGCGGCTGATACTGTTTTCCTACAACAATAGCTACCACTCCAGTATTGGTATGTCCCCGTACGAAGCACTATATGGACGACCTTGTAGAACACCTGTGTGTTGGGCAGAAGTTGGTGAGCGAAGAATGCATGGTCCAGAAATTGTAGATGAGGCTGCTGAAAAAGTAAGGGTGATTCAAGCAAATATGAAGAAGGCTCAAGATCGTCAAAAGAAATATGCAGATCGCGGTAGAAGAGAAGTCATCTTTGCAGTGAATGATCTAGTTTGCTTAAAGGTAGCTACACAGAAAGGAAAGAAACGATTCGGAAAAGTTGGGAAGTTAGCAACCCGTTACATAGGTCCGTACCGAATTGTTGCTAAAGTTGGAGAAGTAGCCTACGAACTTGAACTTCCACCTGATATGCCTATGCATCCGGTATTTCATGTATCGATGCTGCGTAAGCATATACCAGATTCCAATATGGTCGAGACGCAACAACCAGTGAACTTGCAACCAAACCTCACCTATCATGAAGGTCCTTTGCGGATAGGTGAATGTCGTATCAAGAGATTGAGGAACCGAGAGATTTCTCATGTTCAAGTATTTTAGGGCAAGGGTCAGAGAGTTATTGTCACATGGGAGGATGAAGATAAGTTCAGAGCTGATTACCCAGAGTTCTTCTCAGATACCCCAGTCGTCCAGTGAAGTGTGTAACCTTATATTTTGAGAATTCGGGGACGAATTCTTTTGAGAGGGGAAGAATGAAATGATCTTCATATTAAAAAAAAAACACATGATAGTCACAAGAAGTGTGCTTGCTTGTTTAATTAAGTAAAATAAATAATGAGGCTGGGAGAGGTTTCTTCAAAGGGAGGAACAAGTGTCCACGTGGCCGGACATCTCTCACCTCTCTATATCAAAGTCGGAGCTTGTCAATGTTCTGAGGCAGATGGGCCAACATGTCAAGTGGCCTCAGAAGATGAAGGCACCCGATTCCTTCCGGAATCCTGGCCTTTGGTGCGACTTCCACCATGACCACAATCACAAAACGGAGGACTGCATCGTATTGAGGATCGAGGTCAACGAACTACTTAAGAAACGCCACCTCCGAGTGTTCCTTTCCGAGAAGGCCAAGAGTCATCTAAAAAAGGAGACATCCAGAAAGCCCACTGAAGCTGCTCCCGTTTCACCACCTCGACAGGACCGAGTATTCCATGTCATATCCGGAGGCTCAGAAATAAGTGGCATAAGCCACGTGGCCGCGAAGAAGATTAGTGCACATCGATCGATTGAAACTTGTGAAACTTGAAGTCTTTAATTTATCTTAAACTCTCGGGTGGCTTCGGCGTCAATCGATGGCAATTAGTGCACATCGATCGATTGTTATTGGTAATCGTCGGCCGATATTATTCTTCAAGCATCAACTGATTCTTGTTCTAGCAAGGTTCTCACAATAGCTCCAAAATGCTCCAAAATGGCCATCTTATGTCCATGAGTACCTGAACCTGTAAAAGCTCTAAAAGCATATAGTTGATTATGAGAACGTATATAAATCATGGTCAAAAGTGGGTAAAATTCATGACCTATAAACTCCCCCATACTTACCTTTTTGCTTGTCCTCAAGCAAAATAAACAAGCAGTCTCTCCGAAGGAGGTTTGAAAACAGTAGGGACTCACAAAAATCTTTTACTTAGAATCGTCACCTCTAAACTGTTGCAAGCCACATCAAATACCTCCTAACTATAGAAGTGCTTTATACCGTATCCTAGCTTAGCAACCAAAATCATCAAGCCAGTAACTTAACAAATCCTGCCTGACTCACCCCTCCACTGATCTCATTTCTTTACATAAAATAAAACTGCAGGCTTTACCTTGGGGATATCAATCACAAGATGCAAGGTTGCTAAAACAAGTATCTGGACCTGCACGTAAAACGAAGTTCCTTTCCTCTCTCTCTACTTATTTTTTCTCCTAGTCAAAGTCTGCTTTTATTTGCAAGACATTGACTCAGATTGGACAGGCTTCCATGAATCAAGTCTTAATGGTTTTAGCCACCAAGCCCTGTTCACTTCTTTTAGACATATATCCTAGGATTCCTTGTGAATCAAGCCTTAATGGTTGTAGCCAGCAAGTCCTGTTCGAACCCTTTACCTATAGAATTTGTTGGGGTCAAAATCGGTCAAAGACGCAATCAACACCCGAAAGTCCTCGGAAGGGATCAAGTGACGAATAAAACCAAGAAAAACTAGTTACTTGACGAAACGTCGGAGGGGATGATCACATCGTGGTCCCGGACACCAGCGGGAGCGGCCGCGGCCTGGCCCAGGGCGCCGGCTCGCCTGCACTGGCCCCGGGCGCCGGGCGCCGGCTCGCCCGTGCTGGCCCCGGGCGCCAGCTCGCCCTTGCTGGAACCGGGCGCCGGCTCACCCGTGCTGGCACCGGGCGCTGGGCGCCGGCTCGCCCGTGCTGGACACTGGCGCCGGGCGCCGGCTCGCCCATGCTGGCCCGGGGCGCCGGGCGCCGGCTCGCCCGTGCTCGCCCCGGGCGCCGGCACGCCCGTGCTGGCCCCGGGCGCCTGGCGCCGGCTCGCCCGGGCTGGCCCCGGGCGCCGGGCGCAGCTCGCCCGTGCTGTCCCCGGGTGCCGGGCGCCGGCTCACCCGTGCTGTCCCCGGGCGCCGGGCGCCGGCTCGCCCGCGCTGGTCCCCGGCGCCGGGCGCCAGCTCGCCCGTGCGGGTCCCGGGTGCCGGGCTCCAGCTCGCCCGTGCGGGTTCCGGGTGCCGGGCGCCAGCTCGCCCGCGCTGTTCCCGGGGGCCGGGCGCCAGCTCGCCCGTGCTGGTCACGGGCGCCGGGCGCCAGCTCGCCCATCCTGGTCACGTGCGCCCGCATACGGACTACTCGACAGGTGCGACCTTCTCCCCGCAAAACCGTCTCGACAACTAGTCCAACTCTATATTTTGTATCTTTGCTCGAAGACTCACCGTTCAACTCCTCGAAGACATGAAACCTGAGAACCCCATTTCGCTCTGGTCGAAATAAATCGGGAAGGCTTGGAAGACCACCAAAAGTTTGGTTGACGAATGGATTTCGATTCATCGTATAAAACGATCACAGTTATTCTGAAAACACCAAGTCATCTAGACTATGCGAGGAGTTGGGGTTCCTTCGGTAAAACAAGTACCATGGCAGGATAGTTTCTCGCGAAACCGTAAAGCATCCACGGCCGAAGCAATGGCCCCGGAAGGCCAAAACGCGACCAAGCGGCCCACTTACGACTTTCCAGGAGATCACGTCGAAATGGACTTGACGGCCCATGTTTATCTTTACATAAAGAGAAAAATGTCAAGTTTCCCGAAGATAAATGTCAGATTTCTTGAAGATAAATGTCAAGTTTCCCGATAAGCATGAAGACCGACAAAATGGAAGAAGCCCGATTTACGACAGATTCGGCCCAAAGGAGAAATAGACCGTCTTAAGAGGAGTATATAAGGAGAGCTTGGGGCAAGGAGCAAAAGAAGAACTTTTTGAGAGCAACATAGCACTTAGAGCAACTTAGGCACTTTTTTCTGATTTTACTAGCGAGCTGCGACTCAACTAGGTTAGAACTTAGGTTGCTAGACTAGCGAACTCGCCGACAGCCCTTGTAGCCGAGGCTCTTACCTGTTGTTCACGCTCAAACGCGGATTCGTAAATAAGATCTTTTGCTCTATCTTTTTCTTACAATTTTCATATTTCTTTTCTTTATCTTTCCTTCGTACTGATTGTGTCGTGTGTGGCCTAGAAGATAACCGGGACTTTCAGGGAAGGCTAGGTTCACTTGGCTTTCCTCCAAATCAACTAAAATCGACAGTGCGAATTTCGGTTCCCACAGTTTGGCGCTAGAAGGAGAGGGGTACGAATCTATCTCACTCGCAACCACACACGCTCGGTCTGATATGGCGACCAACACTGACAACCCGCAAACGCACGGACGGAACTCCCGTCGATGTCAACGCAACCAACACTCCAGCTGGAAACGTATCAACGGTCACCGCTGACACCACGATACTGGACCAGATGAAAGAAATGTTCGCCTCCGCTCAGAAACAGGCGGACGAACAAGGAAAACTAGTGGCCTCTCTCGCAAAACAGGTGGAAACCTTAACGGCGAAGGCCAAGAGCAAGGCCCCACGAGGGATCACAAGAGCCCGCAGCGGCTGAAGACTCGATTTCGAGACTCCGGGCGATCGAGCTGCACGCACAGACAAGACTTCTTCAGGCCAGAACCCTGACGAACCTCTCCAACCGGTTGCGCAACCGACCACGGATAATCTTCCACCTCCCGTTGGGGACAACAAAGAGAACAACATCGAGCGAATCAACTTGGATATTAGCGATCGATCCGATCATTCGGACAATAGCGCTGACGTCCATCCTAGAAGGACCCGAAGTCAATCTGCCCGACAGATGGTCTCCTTCGAAAAACCCATGACAGAAGAGGAAGAAGACCTCTACTGGATGGAACAGGAAGAACTGGCGGAGGATCAAACTCGGATCCATCGTAACCAGCGCCGACAAGCTCGGAAAAACGCAGGTAGCGATAGCGAGATCCACGATCTCCGCGAGTCTCTCGCAAAAACAGTAGCCGAGGTAAAAGCGGTGAAATCACAAATTCACCAGGCAACTAGTGCCGCTCCCGAGATCGATAGACTTCTCGAGGAAGCACGAAAAACGCCGTTCACCGCTCGGATCACAGAGACCGCATCCCAGACCCTGGGAAGATCAGGATTCCCGTCTACGACAGAACCACAGATCCGAAGGCACACTTACAGTCCTTCCAGATCGCGATGGGAAGATGCAAACTCCCGGAGCGTGAACGAGACGCCGGTCACTGCCTTCTCTTTGTCGAAAATCTCAGGAGTGCCGCGCTCGAATAGTTCTCTCGGCTCAAAAGAAATTCCATCGGAAGTTTCCGCCAACTAGCCTCGGCGTTTCTCAAACAGTACTCCATGTTTATGGATAGATAGACTTCCGACGTGGACTTATGGAGTCTGGCTCAAAAGGAAGACGAATCACTTCGCGACTTCATGAGAAGGTTCAAGCTGGTGATGACCAGAGTGACGGGTATCAGCGACAAAGTCGCAATCGACGCCCTGAGAAAAACTCTCTGGTACAAGTCGAAATTCCGAAAGTGGATATTACTGGAGAAACCACGAACGATCCAGGATACCCTCCACAAAGTAACAGACTTCATCGTCAAGGAGGAAGAGATGAGAGTCCTATCGCAAAAGCATGGACCGCAGAAAACATCCTCAAAAAAGAAACCCTCTCGTAACGACAAGTACGTCCATCACGAAGGGGAAGACGTCCAAGGCGAACATAACTACGCCATCAACTCGGAGCAGGGCAAAACCTCAGGAAACACCTGGACCAGGAACCAGTACAAGGATAATTCCTACTGTGAGTTCCACGACACCAGAGGTCACTCCACCGCGAACTGCAAGGTTCTTGGCGCCAGGCTTGCCGCAAAACTCCTCGCCGGTGAACTGTCAAAGGTCGAAAGTATAAAAGACTTGCTCCTGGAGTCCGACCACCCGAAAACCAACAAAACTGTCTCCGAGAACCACGCTCCTGAAAGCCAATCGGGTGAGAAGCGCGGAAGGAGACAGGACGACCAAGGGAAAACCAGTAGTCGCCAGAGGGTAAATATGATCATCGGAGGGTACAGTTCTACCAAGACTCGATCTCGTCGATCAAATCCTACGGGCGAAAAGCCGAGACGAGTTCCAACTGGCTTCCGGATAGCGATGTTCCCAACCACGCGATCATTTTCGAGGAACAAGAAACTGTCAGGATTGACAAACCTCATTACGATCCTCTAGTCATAGACTTGGTGATCCAAGATCTCGAAGTTGGCCGCATCCTTGTCGATACAGGAAGTACGGTCAACGTCATCTTCCGCGACACCCTCTATAGGATGAACATCCCACTAGGAGAAGTCATCCCAGAGCCAAAACCTTTGACTGGGTTTTCGGGCGTCACCTCCATGACCCTCGAGCGTATCAAGCTCCCGGTCATGGCTAAGGAAGTTACAAAGATTGTCGAGTTCGCAGTAGTTGATAACCCGGCTATCTACAACTCCATTAAGGCAGTACCGTCCACATATCACCTCGAGATCAAGTTTCCGACTCCAAACAGAACCGCAGTAATCTGGGGAAGTCAGAAACAGTCAAGACTCTGCTACCTAGCCGAGTTCAAACTGCGAAAAGATCAGAACGCCCCTGCGGCTAACCCGAAACGAGCAAAGGAATCACACAACATTCCTGAAAACTCGAAAAAGATGATCCAGAATCATACGAACAGGCAACGATTCAAGACAGCGACGAAGTCTCTGAGTCCATCGCCGTAAAAGCAGACAACTCGTCCCCCGCACAGGCCACCGATCCGGCTAGTACGATCGGAATGAATGGCGACACAAGGGGAGTAAAAATGTCCGCAGAAACAATCAGAACTACGAGATGGCTTGATCCTCGAAAGAGGTACGTAGGCAGCTCGTCGGAACCCAGCGAGTTTAGCTATCCCCCTCACCAAATAGGGGGGGGGAGTGGGTACGTATACTCCTATACTCCCACAAAAACGCGAAATACCCGCACATGTATTCGAATTTTTCGAAACTTTTTCAATAAAATGCTTTCTATCAACCTTTCAATGCATGTTTAATACAGTAAGGCATAAAAACTTCGGAAAAACGAAAATCATATCTTTGGGGAAACTCGAGACGTCGCAATTTCCCAAAGGTATCAAAATCGCATCATCCATCAAAACAGTCCACCTGCGACTTAAAAAAAAAAACAAACGCCCGTTGATTGGCCCCGAGGGACGAACACAGAAACGTTTCACTAATACAAAACCGTAGTCAGACCTTTTCAAAAGAATAAGGTCCTCTTACATCCGACAAGGATATCATAGCGCGCTATACAAGAAAACCCGAAATTTTGGCTTAGCACTCCGGATGTTCTCTGGAGATAGCTCGATTCTTACTACACAAGTCGCATAAGCCGGCGCCAAGTCGCGGACTTTAATCAGTAAGAATCAGGAAGAAATCACTAACAGGCAAAACAAAAGCCGATCAGTCATCGCACAGCCTTAAAGCAGAGAGTAAGCCTAGGTCTTGCCCTAAACCCAGTCTTGCTGGATCTTGACATCTCACAGGCATAGTATCGACACCAGATACGAGATCCAAAAACATGTCTCTCATAGCTAAAACCTAAAATACTCGCTACAAAGTAGTACACGGACCTAGCGACAAAATAAGAGTTAGAATACGAAGTGACTACTCGAATTCTACCCTCTACACTTGACGAAAGTATAAATAAAATCACAAGGCAAAATCCACATAATATATATGCAAGCTGCGAAAACGGCAGGGATTCGAAGCCACCAACGGCCAGTCCCGAAATATACAAAAGTTACGCAACCTCCTACGGTCGTAAAAAATATACAAATAAACGGCCACATCCGTCCAAGCATACAATCATCAAGATAAAGGGATACGATGCCAACGATCTTCAGTAATCGAGGTCAAGGTATTCGGACGTGAAGATCCCGAATGAAGTCACAGGCTGGTCAACTTCTTGATCTACGCCTTCCGCGTTTCCAACTGCTCCGGCCTCCACTGTGTCCTCCGAAACCTCGATAGGGTCCCAAAGCTTCCGGACCCTTCCCTCGATCGGAGGAACTAAGGATTCGGCGCGAGCACATTCGCTCATGAGACCTTCCATCTCAGCGATCTCGGAGGAGAAGGGGAAGCCCGGGTTCTTCGACTTGTGAAGGTTAGCGACCGATCCCCGACACTCGCGGAAATCACCCACAAACTCTTGAGCTTCCTTCAAGCTCTCAAACTCGGTGGCAAACGATTCAGCCCTCCCCGCGCCATCTCGGCAGCGATCGCTCTCCTTCCTCTCCTTTCCGTACGCACAAGGGCTCGAGAATGAAGTCCGGCCTGCTTCCGGCTTTATTCCTCGACCTCTTTCCGGAAACGGAAGAGTTCGCGTTCGGCTTCCTCGGCTTTGAAGCGAGAGATCCTCGATCCTCGAAAGCTTCCATCGAGCGCCGCTCCGAACACCCTCATTCCCTGTAAGAACTTAGGATCAGAAAAGTATATATGCAGCAATGATAATATATATGATCAAAGTTCAAAGGATAAACCTCATTAATCAGACGAGAACCCTCAACAAACACTTTTTTCTTCGCGTCATCCTCGAGCGATTCATCAGTAGTAAATACTGGAGGGAGACCGTCGAAAAAGTTGCTGGGCAGGGGAAAGTCGCTGGTTCCACCCCCTTCCCCCGGAACGAAGCTAGGATCTCCTCCTAACGGCGAAGGATCTCCCGAGACCGTCTTGCAATCGACCTCTTTGCCTTTCCTAGACCTATGTCTCCGCCTCCGAACAGGCAAGACAGCGATCGGCTCGACATCGCACGGAACATCGGAAGGCTGAAGAGTGACTCGGGATCGATGGATCTCCACCGCACTTCGAATCCGCTCAACGGAAAAGATACTCCAGAAGAATGGCCTATCCCGAAAAAGGTCTCGTTTGACGAAAATGTCAGCATGAGTATGCGCAACGTTCCTGTTCACTGCACGATATAAGTTTTATCTTCATGCACGTTCAAGAGTACGAAAACGAAAAACAGGATTAGTCGTGTTACCACGATCGAAGTTCAACTCCTGAGGGAATAAGTGAAGGCAGCTTTCCTCGACAGACTCCCCGTCTATTCGGAAAAAAGAAGAATCGATCGAACCACAATTTGGGGTTCGAAGTAGTCCCCTGAATTATGGCCATGTCCTTCCTTGGGATCACGGAATACGCACCTTCAATCGACGTTGGCTTAGTATACCAAAGTCCCTCGAACTCGCTAGGACTAAGGTCCATGCCTAACTCGTAACTCGAGACTAGCCCGCCAAGCCAACTCTCTAAGGACGGGACAGTGAGCTGGCTGATCGAAAGTCCGAAAAGACGAAGCGCAAGGACAATAGTACCAGGGATCGGGAACCACATGCGGCAGTACGCAAGAAAGGCTTCATAACAAGTAAAGAAGCCCTGCGGAGTATGCCTTGCACTCTCGCCAGCTGTCGGAATCCGAAACGTAATTCCACTCGGAACTTGGTAAAAGTTTCGAAGAATCGTGAGGTACTCAGGAAAGACCATGCTTCGTGAGAATGGCGCGCCCGGCACCCTCGGAGGTCTCCTGGGGATGGGGATGTCCCGCGGAGACGGACTCGAGCCACATAAAGCTCTGTAGTATGCCTCCCTCTAATCTTCCTCAACTTCTTCCTCGTGCTTTGGCGCAACCACTTCGTCGACGGGAGAATCGCCCGAAGATGAGTGAGAAGGAGAATTTCTTTTAGAGGATCTTGATCTTGAAGATATTTTTTCTTGAGAGAGAAACTCTAGGAGGTGAAATTCTTGCGATGAGTAAGAATGATTAAAAATTCTTACTCCATCTTTATAAAGAAAGAAAAGTTACTATTTACTCCGACTTTCGGCAAACGATTACGTCTCCACATCTTTCTATCTAGCCATCTGGGGGGCTAACTGTTGGGGTCAAAATCTGTCAAAGACGCAATCAACAACCGAAAGTCCTCGGAAGGGATCAAGTGACGAATAAAACCAAGAAAACCTAGTTACTCGACGAAACGTCGGAGGGGATGATCACATCGTGGTTCCGGACACCAGCAGGAGCGGCCGTGGCCTGGCTCTGGGCGCCGGGCGCTGGCTTGCCCGCACTGGCCCCGGGCGCCGGGCGCCGGCTCGCCCGTGCTGCCCCCGGGCCCCGGGCGCCGGCTTGCCCGTGCTGGCCCCGGGCGCCGAACTCCAGCTCGCCCGCGCTGGTCCATTGCGCCAGCTCGCCCGCGCGGGTCCCGGGCACCGGGCGCCAGCTCGCCCGCGCGGGTCCCGGGCGCCGGGCGCCAGCTCGCCCGCGCGGGTCCCAGGCGCCGGGCGCCAGCTCGCCCGCGCGGGTCCCGGGTGCCGGGCGCCGGGCGCCAGCTCGCCCGTGCGGGTCCTGGGTGCCGAGCGCCAGCTCGCCCGTGCTGGTCCCGGGCGCCGGGCGCCAGCTCGCCCGTGCTGGTCACGGGCGCTGGCCGCCAGCTCGCCCGTGCTGGTCACGGGCGCCCGCATACAGACTACTCGACAGGTGCGATCTTCTCCCCGCAAAACCGTCCGACAACTAGTCAATTCTATATTGTGTATCTTTGCTCAAAGACTCACCGTTCAACTCCTCGAAGACATGAAACCTGAGAACCCCATTTCGCTCTGGTCGAGATAAATCGGGAAGGCTTCGGAAGACCACCAAAAGTTCGGTTGACGAATGGATTTCGATTCATCGTATAAAACGATCACGGTTATTCTGAAAACACGAAGTCATATAGACTATACGAGGAGTTGGGGTTCCTTCGGTAAAACAAGTACCATGGCAGGATAGTTTCTCGCGAAACCGTAAAGCATCCACGGTCGAAGCAATGGCCTCGGAAGGCCCAAACGCGACCAAGCGGCCCACTTACGACTTTCCAGGAGATCAAGTCAAAATGGACTTGACGGCCCATGTTTATCTTTACATAAAGAGATAAATGTCAAGTTTCCCGAAGATAAATGTCAGATTTCTTGAAGATAAATGTCAAGTTTCCCGATAAGCATGAAGACCGACGAAAATGGAAGAAGCCCGATTCACAACAGATTCGGCCCAAAGGAGAAATAGAACGTCTTAAGAGGAGTATATAAGGAGAGCTTGGGGCAAGGAGAAAAAGAATAACTTTTTGAGAGCAACATAGCACGTAGAGCAACTTAGGCACTTTTTTCCGTTTTTACTAGCGAGCTGCGACTCAACTAGGTTAGAACTTAGGTTGCTAGACTAGCGAACTTGCCGACAGCACTTGTAGCCGAGGCTCTTACCTGTTGTTCACGCTCAAACGCGGATTCGGAAATAAGATCTTTTGCTCTATCTTTTTCTTACGATTTTCATATTTCTTTCCTTTATCTTTCTTTCCGTCGTATTGATTGTGTCGTGTGTGGCCCAGCAGATAACTGGGACCTTCAGAGAAGGCTAGGTTCACTTGGCTTTCCTCCAAATCAACTAAAATCGACAGTGCGAATTTCGGTTCCCACAGAATTCTTATGAATCAAGCTTAATGGTTGTAGCCACCAAGTCATGTTCGGATTCTTTTACTAGGTAAATATCTAACTAATCTTAATATATATTTTTTTTTGGTTTAAGACTTAAAATTTAAATTTCAAAATTTGAGAGAGAGAGAGGGTAATATATCTATCTACACAAGGCTATACCAAGCCCCAAGACAAGTAGATGTAGTCAAGTTTGGTTGGAGATCAGCTTTGGTTCCTTCAAACATTCATAGCCAGTGTGGTTCTAGTTGAAATGTGATCCACTTTAGCATCTATAGTACATTTTGCAGTAAACAAATCTAAGAATGGTGCTAAAGAGTGGTTAGATAACAAGTACAGATTGAAAAAGATCATTGTCCCCTTCTTGACTCAATAAAACTTTTGAAGACATATAATGAGATCAAAAGGTAGAGTAATATCAGCAACTTCCCCCCAGACTTAAATTATACACTGTCCTCAGTGTACAACCAGTTGGAGTTGATGGGATAACATAAACCATAAGTAATAGTTTGAAAAGTTTGAACAACATACCTGACCGAAGTCTGTGTCGATCAATGGAAAGAGAAGGCCGTCGATCATTTTGAAAGCGGACATGTCGATCGATGTCGACATTGTTTAGTAAGTTGATTTCCTGACATCTGTATCGATTGTCATAGTGGCTGTTGTGTCGATCAATGACGGAAAGACAGGAACGTTCTTTGTCTAAAGTAACGTGTCATCCATGTCTTACTCATCAAATATGAGTTACTGGTCGTCTAAGTTAGCTCTGTTAGACAATTAAACACACGTTATCATAAGAAAATAGATAGTCTGAATCGTATCATGCAGAAAGACAAAATAGTCTGAAACACAAATCCGGAAACCGAAAAATAAAAATAAAAAGAAGATAGTGCATAGAGATAGTGGATCGAAATGTGAGGACTAATCAGTGTCCGCGCTAGTCTCGTCGATGTCCTCTGAGTCACTCCGGTGCTGGCGAGACGGTCCTGCTGCGGATGGTGAACTGGCCCTGACGCTCCTCCTGCTCGAGCAATGACACCTCGACACCATGGCCCAGATGGCCTGAAGAGCTTCCACGACTACCCTCTGAAAGTCTCTGCGGTCGTGCATCAGAATGTCCGGTATGATCGGGAAGTCGGGAAGTGGTGCCTCTGGCTGGCCCTGAGTGGCAAGTGCTCTACATACTCCTGGAGGTCGGCGTGGCATGTCTGTGGGGTTACGGAGAAGGCGGGGATCTGGGTCGAACCAGAGGCTATCAATCTGCCCGGCAAAGTCTGTGGTGGGCCAGTGTGGCAGCTGCAGCAGACGTATCTGGTCCTCTCTCCTGAAACTCCAGAAAAGGTTGTCCTTCAGCCAGCCCGAGTGGAGCAGGTGCGCTTCGTCTAGAAAGCGTCGGGTGGTCTTGGAGGTGCCCTCGTCCAAACGGATGACCAGATGCATGAAGATCGGTGTCAGCAGGCTCCCCATTGTCTCCGTCTTCTTGCTTGTCCCGGTAAAGGGCTTCATCTTCAGCCCCACTAGATCCTCAGCAAAGATGGCACCGAGGTTAGGTATCACTACCCCGCCCTCTATGTCGAGATGGCTCAGATCCACTAAACCATTCACTGCACCATAAAGTAGTGTGAGCTCCTGTATCCTCACCTAAATTGGTCCAAATCGAGCCTAATCAGTTGTTCTAGTTCATATTAAACCCAACTCTACAAAGTCCCAAAATAGAGAATTTTGAAGTCATGCCTTGTAGATCTGTTGAATGAGTGAATAAAACAGATAGATGAGTGAAAAACGAGAGGTTTAGGGCAAGAAACAGAGAAAATCCGTGAAGAATCGAGAGAGAAAAAGAGGTTTTTTGGTTTCTAGGGTTTTTTTGATTTGTGGGAGAAGAGGCGGATGTCGAGTTAAATGAGGCTCGTCCTCGACAACTCCGCATCGATCAATGCAAACGTTAGTGCATTGATCGATTTAAAGCATCTCCTTCCCTTCCTTTTCTTAAATTTTATTATTTTATTCTATTTAATTTATTATTAATATTATTTTTTTTTTACAATAATAGAAATCATGATTTGAAAATCCTAAACTAAAATTTGAAACCTATTAGTGGGTTCCCTCCTACTCAACGCTTAGTTTTTGTCGATAGCTTGACTTCTAGAACTGACTAGTCAGTGGCCAAAACGCTCAACCGTAAAGGTTTGCTGTTCGGAGGCTTAGCCCAGTAATGTTTCACGCGTTGGCCATTTACTGTGAATTCTTCTCTTTTGTCATTCACTAGTGTGATTTATCTGTAAGGTTGGACATCTATCACTGTGAAAGGGCCTGACCAACGGGATCGGAGTTTTCCAGGAAACAATGTGAGTCGAGAGTTATATAGCAGTACTTGATCATTTAGCTTGAAAAGCCTAGAAATGATCTTTTTGTCATGATAGGCTTTCGTACTTTCTTTATATAACTTTGAGTGTTCATAGGCTAAATGTCTAATCTCGTCTAGTTCGTTAAGTTGAATGAGTCTTCTTTCGGCAACTGGTTTGATGTCGAAATTAAGAAATTTAATGGCCCAGCCTGCCTGATGTTCTAACTCAACTGGTAAGTGACAGTTCTGTCAGCCCAAAGTGCATTGTCTAATTTCCTAGATCAATCCTTCCTTGAGATTTGATCTCACTCAAATTACCATAAGGAGTGAATTACTCTCTCAAATAAGAGGCTCAGTTGTAATACTTAGGGATCAAATCCAAAGAGCTAGGGAACCAATTAAATCTAATCAGAGAATCAATTCTAGGTGAATTGTGGTTTTTATGGTTTAAAGCAATGTAAATAATCCTATGTGAGCAAGGTAGTTCCTCGACTAACAAGAAGATTTGGGTTGAAACTTTAATTGGAAAGCGCTAGACTTAGGGTTTCTATTTAGGTATTCAGAGATTATAATCCTATAGATGCTTAATAGTTGCATGGATGATATATTAGAGCTCAACTACTTTATTTAACAACAAGCCATTCAGCTCTCGCAATTTTTGGACGAGTCTATTAACTAGATCCAATGACCACAACAAGAATGTTCGATCACCAGCAGTGTTGATCGATGATCTTAGAGAAATATCGATCGATACACCTTTCATGCAGTCGATCGATTGTCCAGTAGGGATATTGATCGATGAGCTTTCAGTTAAGCTTTACCACCTGTTGAATGATGCTCACTAAGCTTCCTAGATCAGCAAATCACCTTACTCTAGCAATCTTAGCTCAATAGATAGGTCAGGACAGTATTATACAAGAGTGCTCAAACATACAAATTCCTAGGGTTCAATATTCTAGTTACCAATTCTAGAACAAGCATTAAGAACAACCTATTGATGAATACCACAACTTAGCAATCTATAGTTGGGGCTAATCCCTTTAACCTATTTAAACCCTAAATCTAACAATGGAACTACTCAGACATGGCTAAGAAATTCATAACACAAGCAAGGTAAGAAAACTGCATAGTATAGATAATAATAGTAATGGAGTTCCAATCACAAATCTCTCTGGATCTTCTCTCCAACTCTCAAAATCTCTCTAAACTTTTGCTATGAAAATAAGAATACAATAAAGCTCTCTTGCCTCCTAACACCTAAGCAAGTATTTATCCATTAGGTTAAAAACTCGTCAGGGGTAATCTTGTAATTTGGTGAAGTCTCGGGCTATAAGTCGGCTGGAACCAAATCAGGCTTTTCGCGCCTTGATATCGATCGATTATAATCTTCATTTGTCGAGTCTTCTCTTCTATATCGATCGACATCACATAATGTGCATTGATTGATTATTGTCTCTGAATGTCAACCTCTGGTCTTGTCTGATGGTCAGCTCGATGAAATCTCTTTTGTACTCTAGAATGCTCCAAAATCATCACTTTACTCCAAAACACTCCTGAACCTGAAAACATACCTAATAAGGTAGAAAACATAATAATTATATCGTAACACAACAATATACCATGGATGAAAGTGGGTCAAATCCATGGTATATCAACTCCCCTAGACTTACCCTTTTGCTTGTCCTCAAGCAAAACAAACATGCAGTCTCTCTGAAAGAGGTTTGAAAACAGCAGGGACTCACAGATTTAAAACATTGAAATCATCACTTCTACAATATTGCAATCCACATCAAAAAAGTCATAATCATAAAAGCACATTATGCAATATCCTAGCTTAGCAACCAAATTCATTAATCCAGCAACTTAGCAAATACTATCTGACATTCCCCTCTACTAACCTCATTTCTTAGCATAAAAATAAAAGTGAAGGCTTTACCTTGGGGGTATTGATCACAGAATGCAAAAACTTTCAGGCAAGTATCTGGAGCTGCAGGTAAAAGTTAGTTCCTATCTTTTCTCTCGACTAATTTCTCTCTTTAGTCAAAGTCTGCTTCATTTGCAGGACCATTGACCAAGATTGGACAGGCTTCCATGAATCAAGACTTAATGGTGGTTGCCACCAAGACCTGTTCACTTCTTTTTGACCTATATCCAAGAATTCTTTATGAAGCAAACCTTGAAGATTGCCGCCTCCAAGTCCCATTCGAATTCTTTTTTTGGAATCTTTATGAAGCAAGCCTTAATGGTTGTAGCCACCAAGTCCTGTTCAGATTCCACCTAGCTAAAATCTAAAATCCTATTTTTCCTATCTTTTTCGATATATATATATATAATTTTTTTAAAAAAAACTTTCTACCTAAACTATCTCGGGTCGAAAATAGAGAGAGAAAATGTGATAAATAAATCTACACAAGGCTTTACCTTCCAGACTTGTCTGAAAAATCTGATCTTATGTATACCAAGCCCCAAGACAAGCAGTTTGTGTCAAGTTTAGTGTTGGAGGTCAGCTTTGGTTCCTTCAAACAGTCTAAGCAAGTGTGAATAGTTGACAAGTTGATCCACTTTAGCATCTTTAGTACTATCTGCAATCACTAAGTCTAGAATAGTGCTAAAGAGTGGTTATATCATCAAGTATAAATCAATAAGTTCATTGTCCCCTTCCTAGAACTCAATAAAAACATTTGAAAAGTAAGTTTATAAGTATCAGAATAGATAAATATCAGTAAACCTCCCCCCTGACTTAAATTAAAATGTCCCAGTCTAAAACAGTCGGAGTTATGGTGGAATATAAATCAAAAGGACTCAATTTAACAAGTAAGAAAGATAAACCTGACCGGAGTGAATATCGATCGATGTGCATAAGTTGCCATCGAACGTCTCAGGTGATGTTATGTCCATCGATTTCGAATACTCCTCATCGGTCGATGTATTGGTCATCATTCTACTTGGATCTTATAAAATCTGCAAAAACGAATACGAAAATAAATACTAGTAATTAAAACTAAATTGAAATACCTTATAGTGGGTTGCCTCCCACACAGCGCTTTGTTATATGATGAAAGGACTTTTCTATGGTCCTAATCAAATGATGTAGTATATAAGATTGTCGAACCAGTTCTAAGTGACCATAAAGCAGAGGAATGCAAGTCTATACTTAATCTAAATGCAATCATTAAAGAGGATGATTATTAAACTAAGACAATAAGTAAAATGCAACAAAAAGTAAAACTTTCTTTCTTATGAGGAGATTGAGACCCATGGGTATAGGGACTTGATATCAAATGAATAAGATTCAATCCAAGATGCTAACTTTTCAATCAATCTAATTCCTTATGCCTAGACAACAAAACTAAGCAAGCTCTATCCCTAGATGAATGCTCTTTTGCAATGATCACCCAAGTACACCAAATCCCTTTGGCTGTAATGATCAAAGCAAACATGGAGAATGAGTCTAATAGCAATCCTAGCTTCTTTGACAACTAATCCCTTAGGCAAACCAAGCTAAAAGCATAGATGACTTGGTTCAGGCATTTCATAGAACACCTTCCGGGCATGAAATGCCTATAGCTCTATGTTTGAGAGGCCAACTCAAATATAGCTTTAAGAACACCAAATCAATGCAAGGAAATGATAGATCTAACACTAAGCACCTTGGATCTACACTTAATCACTCTCAATCACCCTAACCCATGGATCTTAAATGGATCTACTCACTAATCCACATGCTTACTCTTAAACCCATGAGAGATTCAAGGCTTAAACATGTAGGGAAAGAAAGGAGATGAATTCAAGCAATCAAGGACACAAGATGAGATGAGATTGTGAATCAAAGATGAAACTTTACTCAAAAGGTTTGTGTTCTTAGATAGAAAATAACATAAGTCCCAAATTAGGGATAACAAGGGTACTTATAGTTAGGCTTAAAAGCCCTAGAAACATAAAACAAGATTACTAAAAAGTCCTTAAGAAAAATGGGTCTAAACCAATGGGAATGAAGCATAAAATTCGGTCAGGGGTGACTCAACACCATCCAACCCGGTCCAGGTTACCCGTCCGTCCAGCTGGCCGCGTTCCTTGCTCCGTCCGGGTTCACCAGGCCGTCCGTCTCACCCCGGTCCTCAGCAGCTCCTTCACGACCGGGTACTCCTAGCCGGACAGGCCACCCCGGTCGTCCCTCGGTCTGGATGCGTCTTGATCTCCCGTCCGGGTGCTCCTACCCGGACGCGTCTCCCCGGCCGTCCGTCAGCATCTCATCGTCTGGATGCTCCTACCCGGACTGGCCACCCCGGACATGGTCTGCTCCGGGTTCCTCCTGACCGGGTGTCCCTATCCGGACATGTACACCTGGCTGTCCGCCTCTTCTCCCATCCGGTTACTCGAGTCCGGACGCATCAACCCGCTCATCCGGACGTGCTGATCCCACCTGATCCGTCCGGGTATGTATAGCCGGTCTAGGCTACCCGGTCCAACTCTCTTCTCTTGATTTCACTTCTCTTCTTATGACCAATCTTGATTATTCACTTCTTTTTGGGTTATAAGGTTCCCAAACACCTCAAATCTCAACAAAGCATACTCCAACACCTGATAGGGACAAATGAATGCAAAATGATCCTAGGCATGCCTAAACCTTAGCCTACAACTCAAAGAATGCAATAAAAAGATGGCTAAATATATGAAAATATGCAAGACATCAACTCCCCCACACTAGTCCTTTACTTGTCCACAAGTAAACTAGTAAGGACTAAGGAGGAGAGGTTTGAAGGAGGGGACTCATAGCCAAAAGAATGCTCTTCTTAGTTCTCAACTTGATAACCTTGTATAATCATACCAACTAGCTAGAGCAAACACTCATTCCAACTCTAACTTCACAAGGCCTATCTTAACTCCTTTGATCCCTACACTTACTCATCATGAATCCACAATCCACAAATCCACTTGCTCTCTAACAATCATTAAGCAAACTCAAAGATCTCTTGCAAATGGTCAAATGGTCGAAGTCATTTGGTTTGGTGAGAAAGGCCTTGATGCAAAACAAATCAAGTAGTTCAAAAAGTATCTTTGAAGGTGGTTTACTCTCAAAACAAAGTAGCTTTGACATTGCACATAATATATCTAAGAAAGGGATCAATTCATGCATACAATGCTCAATCTCCATTGTCCTACCCTTTTCCTAAACATGAAAGCAAATTTTACTCTATTCCCCAATGCCAAGCCTCACTCTCTCTTCACTCACCCAAAGATTTCCCAAACTCTCAAGAGCATTTTCTCACTTAGAACTCTTCACTTTTGAAGTCTACAAGGGATTTTTACACTTTTTAAACACTTATTAGCTCATACTAACTTTGGCTAGCCCCCTTTCTTTATTCATCTCTTTCTTTTTTTTTTTTTTTTTTTTTTTTTTTTTTTTTAATATATGGGGGCCAAGACTTTCATTACAAACTTGAGCTAGACTTTTCATTTGCTTATTCGTAAAGACTTAATCACTTTTTAGTTCTAAGAGTCTACCTTTTCTTTCCTCTCTTTTTCACACTCCCAAGATCAAACTTTATAACACTCACCCCCATCCTAGAAGCTAGACAATATGAGTGTCTAATCTAGCTAAAATGGAGACCAAGCATTGTCGTTCCCAATACTCTCAACATTATGCACATGTAAAGCTTTCCAAAGAAGGCCTCACTCAACAAACATTGAAGGCTTGAAAGGAAGGAAGGGTTTAAGGGCTTGGAGTGCCACTTGAGTTTGTCTAAAAAGATTGGTAAAATGGGAGGGACAACTCAAGTGTTCTATCCATGACTTAGTACACAAGGGACCATGAGCAAGAGACTTAGAGTCTAAATATGACAGGAGCAAACTTCAAAGAGAGAGCATCAATCAATCAAATAAGCTTTAGGAAGAGTTTTCAAGGCTCAAAGTTTACAAGCTATCCTAAGATTGTTCAAGCTACTTACAATGTTTATAAAGGTTATCACTTTAAGAACTTAGCATGAGCATCTTTACAAGGCAACTATCATCCTTGTCCCCTTATGCATGATGCAACCTATATGATGATTTTTTCTCTTTTTTTTTTTTTTTTTTATGAAAGCGAATGATCTAGACTCAATCCTAATGCAACTACATGATTCTTTTTGTGCTTTTCAAATTTTTCAAATTTTTTTTTTTGTTTTTTCTATGCAATAACTATCTACAAGTGCATGCATATGACATAAAACACAAGACTATTAGAAACTTGACACCTCCCCCACACTTAATTCACACAGTCTCTGTGTTTGTTAAATGTGGAGAAGGGTCCAAAGAAAGAAAGAAAAATGAAAACTAAATGAAATGATGAATGGTATATACAATGATAGGGTATTGGAGTACCTCTATGGAGCATGGGATGAGGTTGATGCCTCACCCTCAGAGTCATCTTCATCAGCAATGGTGCTTAGGGATGGTGACTTGTTTCCGGACGCGGATGGGGCGATGTAAGGGTTCCTCAAGCGGCGGAGGGCTTGCTTCCTGGTTCTAGGTGCAGAGGGTTCATGAAGTGGCTGAGGAGAAAGTGTATTGAGAGAATCAAGATCAAAGTCCTCAGCCTTGCAGCCAGCTACAGCTCCCCTAGCTAGGACCTCAGCTACTTTCTTCAATAACCGAGCTGAAGCTTCAACTTGCCTCTTCACGGTTCTTTTCAGCTCCTTGCACTGGTGGGTGAGCTTGAAAATGGTTCTATCTTGAGCCCTGTTCCACCTCTAGAGGGTGCTGATCTGTTCATGAGCTTGGCAAAGGGGCCCAAGAGGCAGGACACTGGTGCATTGCTCGAATTTGTAGCGAGGGGGACCAAAGAGATGAGCAGTGGCTCTGCTGCTGTTCTCCGGATCATAGGCAGACTTATTTTTTGCTGCCCTCTCACCTTGAGGAAGGGTCACAGGGCAAAGAGGTCCATGACTCTTAAGGAGATGCTCCTCACTGATGTCAAAGCTGATGTCCCCTGAAGTGCTCAATGAAGTGAGTGCTGGGTTAGGAAGTAACAGCTCAGCCCGTTTGCCACCTCGCGAATAGGAATAGACGCATCTCCCATCAAACCTTCCACTTAAGAACTGAGCTTTCTTTAGGTAAGCTCCATCCAAGAAAGTAGGACTTACTCCATCATCACCCAAATCAATCCCCTGGGAAGCCAATAATGGAGTTATCCATCCACCAATGCCAATCTGAGGACCTGAGTCACGGTTTGTCCAAGCCCAACTCTTGTAGTGCAGGAAGCGCTGAACAAGGAAACCAACCATACCAAAATCTGAGTAGAAGTCATCCGGGACAACAGGGAGCTGAGGAAAGGAAGCAAAGTGTCGGGCTGTTTGGTGAAGAAATCTCAGCTCGTCTCCAGCAACGTTCTCTATCTGTTTCTTCTAGAAGAGGGTGTGGTTAAGCAGCCTGTGGAGATAGCGCATGATGGGATGCCTAATAGCACCATTCTTCTCTTTCTTGTGGCCCCCTTTCCCTTGTCCAGTTAACAAGGTCCACATTGATTCAGCAATGGTCTTCTCCTTAAGGGCTGTCTTGAGTGTGGGAAGTGAAGAATGTTTCTGATCCTCAAGGCCCAGAATGTCACCAATCTCTGTGAAAGACATTGAGTACACCTCACCCTCAATCTTGAATTTGATCTCTACCCATCCTTGCTGTGCATGCTTGGAAGAGTGAAAGGTTGCTTCTAGTGTAGCCAAGAATTGGCAAGAGACTTCCTTGTGAGTAGGGTAGGCTGCTGAGTAGAGGCTTCCCATCTTCATGTGCTCAAGCATGGCTTGAACATCATCATCAAAGTACATTTCTTGCAAGATCATCTTATGAACAAATATGGTAGGGACCCAAGCAATGCCATTCCTCAAAAGGTCGACCAGTTCATCTTCAGTGAGTGTCTTGGACCTATCCCTCTTGTCATACTTTGATTTAGGATCAGCATTCTCATCATTAGAAGATATCTCATCTTCTTCACCTTCACTTTCTGCAACCATTGGCTTCTTGCCTTGCTTCTTTGCTCTATCCCTTGCCAACTTCTCTTCCTTGTTGTGCTGGTTAAGGTTTTCTACAACCTCTTGCACAGGGTCTGGTGCTCTCCTAGGTGGAGTTATATCCCTCATAGTGTGAGCAAGGGTATGATCACCTTTGTTGCTGGTCTTCTTTATCACAAGAGCTCCCACACTAGAGTTTCTTGGTGCCTTAGCTCTCTTGGGAGGAGCCTGCTTGTTAGCACCATCAGTTACACTGTCCCCAATAGCTGATCTCTTTCCATCCCTCTTGGCTTGCTTGTGAGCACCATTAGCCATACCCTTATCCGCAACAACTCTCTTCCCATCTTTCTTAGCTTGTGCTTTCTTCCTTAGCATTGCCAAAGCTTGCTAGCGGCGCTCCTCTTCTGTACCAGGCTGTGAACCCAAAGATTTCCCAAACTGAGCAGTGTGTCTTGCTGCACGCTCTTGCTTCTCAACTTCTAGATCAGCTTCACTCTTTCGCCCCATTGGTACCTGAAACTTTAGACCTTGGAAAAGAGTAAGCTTAAGAAGGAAAAACCTCTCAAGATGAGGAATATGATCAAAAGCATAAGAATTACAATTCCAATGATCAATTACTCACAAGAAACAAGCTTTTAAGCAAAAGGGCTTTAGAACATCCTAGAGAGTTCTCATGCTAATTTTTTTTTTTTTTTTATGAGCAACAAGAATCTCTAAGAATCAAAACCACTCAATTAAGCACAATCAAGCTTAAAATGGCCTAAATTGAAGTTCTCCATCAACCTAGCATCAAATCTAACCCAAGAACAACCTAAAACAAGCACTTTATGAAAAAACCCCAAATTTCATGAACCCTAGTTTTTCAAAGTTCAAATTAATCTCAATTCCACCATGAAATCAACTACCCCGCATGATATATAAGCTTTCCCTAGTCTAATTTACAAGAATCAAGCAAGAAAAGGCTCAAATTTCAAGTTCAAATTTTTAGGGTTCATGAGGGTTACGAATTTGAACTTAAAGATACCATACCTTGCTTTGGATGAAGGATAAAGATGAAAAGATTCAAGGAATTAGATCTAGGGGAAGAAGGTTTGGATGTGGGAAAAAGAAATTTGTGATTTGGTTGAGATTTGACAAAGTTATGTGGATTTATGTTCTTGGAGGCTAGAGAGGATTATGATGTGAGGAAGAAGATGAAATGAGGAGAGAGAAGGTGGCTTAGGGTTTAAGGGGGGTTCTGGGTCGGGTGGATGGGTTCTGGGTCGGGTTTAGGTGGGTTTGGGTTGGTTTAGGGATAGAACAACTTACCTGGGTTGCGGCCGGGTCATGCGCGGGTCGTGGGGCTCCATCGGGCAGTTCGCGGATCCAGGCGTGCGGAGAACGACCGGGTAGGTTACCCCGGACGGTCGTCCCCGGTCCATCCAACCGTATGCTCTACGACCGGGTGCCTTACCCGGACGATGCACCCCGGTCCGTCCGTCCGTCCAAATCACGACCGGGTTCCTCCACCCGGACGTCCCGTCCCCGGTCCATCCGTCTTGTTTCATGACTGGGCTCCTGCACCCGGACGCCGTGTCCCCGGTCTGTTCCAGTAAGCTTCACGACCGGGTGGGCGACCCCGGTCCACCCTACCCGGTCCAAACATCCAAATCCCTTTCTTTTTTTTTTTTTTTATACACTTCCTCCATCTCAAAGTTTTATCCCACTCATTCCCAAGCTCTCACCATTCTCCAAGTGATTTATTTGAAAAAGAACAAATCCTAAAGCATATTTACAAGGATAACCATGGGACTTCCTCCCAAGTGAGCTTGTTTAAAGTCACTAGCTTGACTTTGCCTCCTTTGAGGTTAGGCAAGGGGAGCATCAGAGAGTGGGGTTGATGTCCCATCCACCTTTGGTATTGCTGCCATGTATTCTTTGAGTCTCTGGCCATTCACTGTGAAGTCTCCACCATCCTTGTTCCAAAGCACAATGGCTCCATAAGGTCTCACTTCTTTGATCACAAATGGACCAGACCACCTTGACTTTAGCTTTCCTGGAAACAACTTCAGTTTAGAGTTGTAAAGAAGAACTTGATCTCCTGCCTTGAATTCTATCTTGAGGATGTGTCTGTCATGGAAGGCCTTAGTCTTTTCTTTGTAAATCCTTGAATTCTCAAAGGCATCCATCCTTATCTCATCCAGTTCATTGAGTTGAAGAAGTCTCTTCTCCTTTGCACCCTTGATGTCAAAGTTTAGAAGCTTCACAGCCCAAAATGCCTTGTATTCAAGCTCAACTGGCAGATGGCAAGACTTCCCATAGACAAGGTTGAAAGGAGTAGTGCCTAGAGGAGTCTTGAAGGCTGTTCTATATGCCCAAAGAGCATCATCAAGCTTGGCTGACCAATCCTTCCTCTTGGTTCCCACAATCTTTTCCAAGATTCCCTTGATTTGCTTGTTGGAGACCACCACTTGGCCACTTGTTTGAGGGTGATAGGGTGTTGCAACCTTGTGTTTCACTCCATTCTTCTTGAGAAGACCCTCAAATACCTTGTTGATGAAATGTGAACCTCCATCACTTATGACCACTCTTGGTACTCCAAACCCTGGGAAGATATTGCTCTTGAACATTTTGACCACCACTCTGGAATCATTTGTGGGACTTGCTACTGCTTCCACCCATTACGATACATAGTCTACAGCCACCAAGATGTACTTGTTTCCATAAGAAGAAGGGAAGGGTCCCATGAAGTCAATCCCCCAAACTTCAAACACTTCTGTTGGGGTCAAAATCGGTCAATGATGAAATCGTCACCCGAATGTCCTCGAAAGAAAAGCCAAGCGACGATCAAGTCCAAGAAACGGATCGTCGCTCGATAAAACTCACGGAAGGCTCGTCCACTCCCATCTGGCGCCAACGGCGAGGGTCCTGGCGCCCATCAATGCGATCGTCTCACAATCTCGGGCGATGACAGCATCCTGGTCCCTTGAAACCCATGTCTGGATTGTCCGAGATCTACAATGAGTCTTCCGTAAAACCTTCCCGATTGTTTTAAAGATTCATCTTTTAACATATCTAAAACTCGGAGCCACATTGCTCTCATCCTCGACGACGGAAAATCTGAAGATCTAAGTCCATCTCAAAATCCCGATACTCGCAGAATCTCGTTGGAAACAATTATCTCGAGATCTACAACTAGAGACCCTCCCAAAACTCGAAAGATTTCCCGCAAACGACTGACGAGGGAAAGATCGAACAAACCCATGGACGGCAAGACGGCCTGGCACCAGCAGCACGCGGGACGCGGGCTGGCGCCGGCGGCACCCCGGCCTGGCGCCGGCGGCACGCGGGCTGGCCTGGCGCCGGCGGCACGCGGGCTGGCCTGGCGCCGGCGGCACGCGGGACGCGGGCTGGCCTGGCGCCGGCGGCACGCGGGACGCGGGCCGGCCTGGCGCCGGCGGCACGCGGGACGCGGGTTGGCCTGGCGCCGGCGGCACGCGGGACGCGGGCTGGCCTGGCGCCGGCGGCACGCGGGACGCGGGTTGCCCTGGCGCCGGCGGCACCCGGGACGCGGGTTGGCCTGGCGCCAGCGGCACGCGGGACGCGGGCTGGCCTGGCGCCGGCGGCACCCGGCCTGGCGCCGGCGGCACCCGGCCTGGCGCCGGCGGTACCCGGCCTGGCGCCGGCGGTACCCGGCCTGGCGCCGGCGGCACCCGTCGCGCGGGTCGGCCCAGCGTCGGTCCACGGCCCTCGTCCCGGTCTCGTTCCTATCGTGTCCGGTTCGATCCCATCTTAGCTTGTTCGGATCAGTCTACGCAAGTTTGGTATGATCACGGTTATTCTAGAACGACACTTCCTCGACTAAACAAGGAATCGAGGTTCCTTCGGAAACATCGAGACCTTCAAAGACTGTCCTTTCGAAAAACCGTAAAAACGCCTAAACGGCCCAACGCGGCCAAAACGGCCCACGTACGATTTTCCGAAAAAGAAGGATAACTATGACGGTTTATCTTTATCCTCACATAAGAGATAAATGTCAAGTTTCCATAAGGGATAAATATCAAGTTTCCAGAAGACAAATGTCGAGATTTCCGAAGATAAATGTCAAGTTTCCCGATAAATACAAAGATGGACGAAAATGGAAAAAGCCCAACTCAGCCCGCGAGAAGATAGACCGTCATAGGAGGAGTATATAAGGAGAGCTTTGAGCAAGAAGCAAACCAGATCACAAAAACGTCCAGAGCACTTAGAGCAACTTAGCATTATTTTCTGTTTTCACTAGCGAGCTGCGACTCAACTAGGATAGACTTAGGCGATCAGACTAGCGAACTTGCCGACAGCTCTCGTAGCCAAGGCTCTTACCTGTTGTTCACGCTCAAACGCGGATTCAGAAATAAAATCTCTTGCTCTATTCTTTTTTCTTACGATTTTTATTTCGTTTTCATATTTTCTTTGTCGAACTGATTGTGTCGTGTGCGGCCCAGCAGATATCCGGGACCTTCAGGGAAGGCTTGGTTCACTTGGCTTTCCTCCAAATCAACTTAATTTGACGGTGCGAATTTCGGTTCCCACAGTTTGGCGCTAGAAGGAGGGGGGGTTACGGATCTATCTATCTCGCAACTGCACACGCTCGATCATGTCAGCCGACGCCACCAAGGATCAGCCAGCGCTAGACGGAACACCCGTCGATGCCAACGCTGAGAAGACTCCAGCTGGAGACGCGTCCACAGTCACTGCTGATGCAAACACTGAGGCGCTCAAGCAGATGAAGGAATTGTTTACCTCCGCCCAGGCGCGGGCGGAACAACAGGACAAGCTGATAACCTCGCTCGCAAAACAGGTCGACACCTTAACTGCGAGGAGCAAGTTGCCGCGCGGATCCACCAAGGCACGCCGCGGCAGGAGACTCGACTTCGGATCTCCCGAAGCACGAGAGAAAGATGCCCCGAAAGAGCCCACTCCCGAGGAAACGGCTCCGAGAGGACAGCAAACGACCTCGCAGAACCTTCCACTCCCGGCTGCGGGAAACAAGGAAAGCGACGTCGAGCGCATCGATCTAGATGTCAGCGACCGATCGGATCCTTCCGATGAAGACGCTGACATTCACCCCAGGAGAACCCGAAGCCAGTCCGCTCGGCAGACGGTATCCTTCGATAGGCCCATGACAGAAGAGGAAGAAGAACTCTACTGGATGGAGCAGGAAGAACTCGCGGAAGATCAGACTCGGATCTATCACGACCAGCGTCGACAGGTTCGGAGGAACGCCGGCGGCAATAGCGAGATCCATGATCTCCGTGAATCTCTCAAAAAGACCGTGGCTGAAGTGAAAGCGGTAAAATCGCAGATCCATCAGGCGACCAGTTCCGCCCCCGAGATCGATAGACTTCTCGAGGAAGCACGGAAAACACCGTTCACCACTCGGATCACGGAAAGACGCATCTCAGACCCAGGGAAGATCAAAATCCCGATCTATGACGGTACGACGGATCCTAAGTCGCACCTGCAGTCCTTCCAGATCGCAATGGGTAGGTGCAAACTCCCGGAGCGCGAACGGGACGCAGGTCATTGTCTTCTCTTCGTCGAGCACCTCAAGGGTGCTGCGCTCGAGTGGTTCTCCCGGCTCAAAAGGAACTCCATCGGAAGCTTCCGCCAACTGGCCTCGGCGTTTCTCAAACAGTACTCCATGTTCATGGATAGAGAAACGTCCGACGTGGATCTATGGAGTCTAGCTCAGAAGGAAGATGAATCACTCCGCGACTTCATGCGAAGGTTCAAACTGGTGATGGCCAGAGTAACGGGCATCAGCGACAATGTCGCAATCGACGCCCTGAGAAAAACTCTCTGGTACAAGTCGAAGTTCCGAAAGTGGATACTACTGGAAAAGCCGCGGACAATCCAGGATACTCTCCACAAGGCAACAGACTTCATCATCATGGAAGAAGAGATGAAGCTTCTATCGCAGAAGCACGGACCGCAGAAAACCGCGTCCAAGAAGAAACCCTCTCGTAACGACAAATACGTCCATCACGAAGGGGAAGACGTCCAAGGCGAGCATAACTACGCCATCAACTCGGAGCAGGGCAAAACCTCCGGAAACACCTGGACCAGGAACCAGTACAAGGATAACTCCTACTGCGAGTTCCACGAGACCAGAGGTCACTCCACTGCGAACTGCAAGGTTCTCGGCGCCCGGCTCGCCGCAAAACTCCTCACCGGCGAGCTATCAAAGGTCAAGAGTATAAAGGACTTGCTCCTGGACTCCGACCGCCCAAAGACTAACAAAACTACCTCCGAAGACCGCGCGACCGAAAACCAATCAGGGGAAAAGCGCGGAAGAAGACAGGACGACCAAGGGAACAACAGCAGTCGCCAGAGGGTAAACATGATCATCGGAGGATCACAGTTCTACCAGGACTCTGTCTCATCGATAAAAGCCTACGGGCGAAAAGCCGAGACCAGTTCCAACTGGTTCCCGGACAGCGATGTTCCTAACCACACAATCGCTTTCGAGGAACACGAGACCGTCGGAATCGACAAACCTCACTGCGACCCTTTGGTAATCGACCTGGTCATCCAGGATCTCGAAGTCGGCCGCATTCTCGTCGATACTGGAAGCACGGTCAACGTAATCTTCCGCGACACCCTCTACAGGATGAAGATCCCACTTGGGGAAGTCGTCCCTGAGCCAAAACCTTTGACGGGGTTCTCGGGCGTCACTACCATGACCCTCGGGAAAATTAAACTCCCAGTCATGGCGAAGGAAGTTACAAAGATCGTCGAGTTTGCAGTAGTCGACAACCCGGCCATCTACAACGCCATCATGGGAACCCCTTGGATCAACTCCATGAAGGCAGTACCATCCACATATCACCTCGGTATCAAGTTTCCGACTCCGACCGGAACCGCAGCCATCTGGGGTAGTCAGAAACAATCGAGACTCTGTTACCTAGCCGAGTTCAAACTGCGAAAAGATCGGAACGCCCCTGCGGCCAACCCGAAACGAGCAAAGGAATCACACAACATTCCCGAGGACTCAAAGAAAGATGATCCAGAATCATCCAAACAGGCAACGATTCAAGACAGCGACAAAGCCTCTGAGTCCACCGCCGTGAAAGCAGACAGCTTGACCCCCGCACAAACCACCGATCCGACCAGCACGGTCGAAACGGCAACGCACGGGGAGTAAAAACGTCTGCGGCAACTATGAGAACTACGAGATGGCTTGATCCTCGAAAGAGGTACGTAGGCAGCTCGTCGAAGCCCGACGAGTTCAGCTATCCCCCTCATCAAAAGGGGGGGGGGACTGGGTGCGTATACTCCTATACTCCCACAAAAACGCGAAAAATCCGCATATGTACTTTAAACTTCTCGAAATTTTTTAATAAAATTCTTTCTATCTTTTATACTTACTTAAAACGCATCAACGCTTCGGAAAAACGAAAATCATATCTTCAAAAGAAACGCGAGACGTCGCAACTTCTTAAAAAGATAACAAAACTCGTATTATCCGCAAAAGACAGTCCACCAGCGACTTAAAAATAAACTCACGCCCGTCGATTGGCCCCGACGAACGCTCATAAGAAACGTTTCACACAATACAAAATCGTAGTCAGACCTACAAAGGTCCTCTTACATCCGACAAGGATATCATAGCGCGCTATACAAGAAACCCAAAATTTTGGTTTAGCGTCTCGGATATATTCCGAAGATAGCTCGATTCTTTTAACACAAGTCATATAAGCCGGCGACTAGTCGCGGACTTTAAACGAAAAGAATCAGGAAGAAATCACTAACAGGCAAAACGAAAGCCGATCAGTCATCGCACAGCCTCAAAGCTGAGAGTAAACCTAGGTCTTGCCCTAAACCCAGTCTTGCTGGATCTTGACATCTCACAGACATAGTATCGTATACGAGATCCCAAAACATGTCTCTTATCGCTTACACCTAAAAACGCTCGCTAAAAAGTAGCATACGGACCAAGCGACGAAAAAAGAGTTAGGATACGAAGTGACTACTCGCATCCTTCCCTCTACACTTGACGAAAGTATAAATCAAAACAAAAGACGAAATCTCGCAAATTTTCATATTCATAAAAGCCGCAAAGGACGGCAGGATTCAAAGCCACCAACGGCCAGTCCCGAAAACATAGGAATGCAACCTCCAACGGTCGCAGGATAAAATTACTAAAAACGGCCACACACGGCCAGAAAATTCAATTCACAAAAGGAAGTCAACGTTGAGAAATCCGGATGCAGAAATCCCAAATGAACTAGCAGGCTGGTCCACTTCTTCATTCACACCTCGAGCATTCCCACCATTCTAGGTGTTCTCATCGGCTCCGACCTCCACCGTATCCTCGGAAACCTCGATAGGTTCCCATAGTCTCCAGACTCTTTCTTCTACCGGAGGAACCAAGGACTCAGCATGAGCACACTCGGCCATGAAATCCTTCATTTCAGCAATCTCGGAATCGAAAGAGAAATCTGGGTTCTGAGATTTGTAAAGATTTACGACCGAACCTCGGCACTCGCGGAAATCACCAACAAACTCCTGAGCTTCTTTAAAGCATTGAAACTCAGCGGCAAACGATTCCGCCCGTCTTGCCACCTCCGCTGCGACCATCCTTCTTCCTCTCCTTTCCGCCCGTACGAGAGCCCGAGCGTGAAGCTCAGCTTGCTTCGCATTCTGTGCCTTCACCTCTTGACGAAACCGGAAAAGCTCTCGCTCCACTTCCGTGGTCTTGAAGTTAGCAATCCTGGATTTGCGGAAACTCGAGTCAAGCGCCTCGCTAAACACTCTTAGTCCCTGCATGAAACTCAAGATCAGCAAGCATGCTCATATACAGATTCAAACGCAAGGTTAAAGAAGTTCGAAGGGCCAAACCTCGTTGACGCGTTGGGAGCCCTCGGCAAAAACCCGTTGTTTCTCCTCATCCTCCAGCGACTCATCACTAGTAAACTCCGGAGGAAGGCCATCAAAGAAGTTGATAGGTGGAAGACCGCTGGCTCCATCTTTTTCCGTTGGAACAAAACTAGGTTTTTCTCCCAACGGTGAAGGGTTTTCCGAGCCTTCCCCATCGTCGATTTCCTTCCCCTTACGAGACCTCTGTCTACGCCTCCGAGAAGGAACCACGGTAACAGGTTCGGCGTCGTACGACGGAACAGAACCCCGGGACCGGTAAAGGTTAACCGCATCTCGGATCCGTTCGAGGGTGAAGGATTTCCAGAAAAACGGCCTTTGACGAAGAAGATCTCTCTTGACGAAAACGTTACCAGGCAAATGCGCGGTAGGGTTGTTCCCTACAAAACGAAAATTTTGTCAAAGACACGCACTTCCGAAAAAGTGAGATAGATAACAGAATTTTCGTCATATTACCTCGGTTAAAGTTCCATGCCCGCGGAAATAGATGGAGGCAGCTCTCCTCGACAGACTCGCCATCTATTTGAACAAAGAAGAAACGCTCCTGCCACGATTTGGGATTCGAAGTAGTCCCCTGAATCACGGCCATATCCTTCTTAGGCAGCATGGAATAGTAACCGTCACTCCCCGTCGGCCGAGTGCCCCAAAGACCTTCGAAGTCATCGGGACCAAGATCAATCCCGAGTTCGTAGCTAGCAATTAGTACGCCAAGCCAACTCTCCAAGGCAGGAACGCTGAGTTGGCTGATCGAAAGTTCGAAGCGGTGAAGCGCACGAACAATGGCACCGGGAATTGGGAACCACATACGGCAGTACGTAAAGAAAGCTTCGTAACATGTAAAGAAATCTTGCGGAGGATTCCTTGCACTCTCGTTACCAACGGGAATCCGAAATTTGACTCCTTCAGGAACCTGGTAAAAATCTCGAAGAACCTTGAGATATTTACGAGAAACCGAGCTCGGCGCAAAAGGAGCACCAGGCTGCCTCAGAGGCCTCTTCGGAACAGGGATCTCTGGCAGTATAGGGGGCGAACCTACAAGGGCTCGGTAATACGCATTCCTCTTTTCCTCCTCGACCGACTCCTCCTGCTTTACCGTTACATGAGCAGGAGAGTCATCCGAGGATGAATGGGAAGAAGAGTTTCTCTTTGAGGATCTTGAAGACATTGTTCTTGAAGAGAGAGAAAGGATTCTTGAGAGAGAGAGTAAAAACCTTGTAATGAAGTAAGAAAGAGATTTCTTACTCCATATAAAGGAGGTAAAATCACTATTTACCCCGATTTTCGGCAGACGATTACATCTCAACACTTTCCCACACGGCTATACCGCGAGCTAGGATCCGACAGGCTCTACGGTTCCTAGCTAGCTGGGGGGCTAACTGTTGGGGTCAAAATCGGTCAATGATGAAATCGTCACCCGAAAGTCCTCGAAAGAAAAGCCAAGCGACGATCAAGTCCAAGAAACGGATCGTCGCTCGATAAAACTCACGGAAGGCTCGTCCACTCCCATCTGGCGCCAACGGCGAGGGTCCTGGCGCCCATCAATGCGATCGTCTCACAATCTCGGGCGATGACAGCATCCTGGTCCCTTGAAACCCATGTCTGGATTGTCCGAGATCTACAATGAGTCTTCCGTAAAACCTTCCCGATTGTTTTAAAGATTCATCTTTTAACATATCTAAAACTCGGAGCCACATTGCTCTCATCCTCGACGACGGAAAATCTGAAGATCTAAGTCCATCTCAAAATCCCGATACTCGCAGAATCTCGTTGGAAACAATTATCTCGAGATCTACGACTAGAGACCCTCCCGAAACTCGAAAGATTTCCCGCAAACGACTGACGAGGGAAAGATCGAACAAACCCATAGACGGCAAGACGGCCTGGCACCAGCAGCACGCGGGACGCGGGCTGGCGCCGGCGGCACCCCGGCCTGGCGCCGGCGGCACGCGGGACGCGGGCTGGCCTGGCGCCGGCGGCACGCGGGACGCGGGCTGGCCTGGCGCCGGCGCACGCGGGACGCGGGCTGGCCTGGCGCCGGCGGCACCCCGGCCTGGCGCCGGCGGCACGCGGGACGCGGGCCGGCCTGGCGCCGGCGGCACCCCGGCCTGGCGCCGGCGGCACGCGGGACGCGGGCTGGCCTGGCGCCGCGGCACCCGGCCTGGCGGCCGGCGGCACGCGGGACGCGGGTTGGCCTGGCGCCGGCGGCACGCAGGACGCGGGCTGGCCTGGCGCCGGCGGCAACCGGCCTGGCGCGGCGACGCGGGACGCGGGTTGCCCTGGCGCGGCGGCACCCGGGACGCGGGTTGGCCTGGCGCCGGCGGCACGCGGGACGCGGGCTGGCCTGGCGCCGGCGGCACCCGTCACGCGGGCCGGCCTGGCGCCGGCGGTACCCGGCCTGGCGCCGGCGATACCCGGCCTGGCGCCGGCGGCACCCGTCGCGCGGGTCGGCCCAGCGTCGGTCCACGGCCCTCGTCCCGGTCTCGTTCCTATCGTGTCCGGTTCGATCCCATCTTAGCTTGTTCGGATCAGTCTACGCAAGTTTGGTATGATCACGGTTATTCTAGAACGACACTTCCTCGACTAAACAAGGAATCGAGGTTCCTTCGGAAACATCGAGACCTTCAAAGACTGTCCTTTCGAAAAACCGTAAAAACGCCTAAACGGCCCAACGCGGCCAAAACGGCCCACGTACGATTTTCCGAAAAAGAAGGATAACTATGACGGTTTATCTTTATCCTCACATAAGAGATAAATGTCAAGTTTCCATAAGGGATAAATATCAAGTTTCCAGAAGACAAATGTCGAGATTTCCGAAGATAAATGTCAAGTTTCCCGATAAATACAAAGATGGACGAAAATGGAAAAAGCCAAACTCAGCCCGCGAGAAGATAGACCGTCATAGGAGGAGTATATAAGGAGAGCTTTGAGCAAGAAGCAAACCAGATCACAAAAACGTCCAGAGCACTTAGAGCAACTTAGCATTATTTTCTGTTTTCACTAGCGAGCTGCGACTCAACTAGGATAGACTTAGGCGATCAGACTAGCGAACTTGCCGACAGCTCTCGTAGCCAAGGCTCTTACCTGTTGTTTACGCTCAAACGCGGATTCAGAAATAAAATCTCTTGCTCTATTCTTTTTTCTTACGATTTTTATTTCGTTTTCATATTTTCTTTGTCGAACTGATTGTGTCGTGTGCGGCCCAGCAGATATCCGGGACCTTCAGGGAAGGCTTGGTTCACTTGGCTTTCCTCCAAATCAACTTAATTTGACGGTGCGAATTTCGGTTCCCACAACTTCCACTTCAAGGATTGGGTTTTGAGGCATCTCATTTCTCTTAGTAATGTTCCCCCTCCTTTGGCAAGAGTCACATCTTGAAATGAAGTCTTGTGAGTCCCTGAACATGTGTGGCCACCAGAATCCAGCTTGTAGCACCTTTGAGACAGTCTTGAATGTAGCAAAATGGCCTCCATAGGAAGATCCATGGCAATGTGAGAGGATTCCTTCAACTTCTTCTTCAGCCACCACTCTTCTATAAATCTGATCTTTGCATAGGGTGTAGAGGTATGGTTCATCCCAATAGTATCTCTTCAAGTCTTTGTAGAATTTCTTCTTCTCATACCCCGCAAGCCCCAATGGTTCCTTCTCAGTGGCTAAGTAGTTAACCAAATCAGCATACCAAGGTCCCTTCTCTTCAGCTGCCTTAACCTCTTCAATCTTTTTTCCAGTCTCAATGACTGCCACCACTGACATGATGGCCATGACATGCTCTTGTCTAAGTCCTTCATCGATAGGGATTCCACCTTCAATCCTCAACCTGGACAAGTGATCAGCAACTCCATTCTCAATCCCTGGCTTGTCTCTAATCTCCAAGTCAAACTCTTGAAGAAAAAGGATCCACCTTAGTAGTCTTGGCTTGGCATCCTTCTTTGCTAGGAGGTGTCTCAAGGCTGCATGGTTACACAATGACCTTGGAACCCACCAGGTAGCTTCTGAATTTTTCAAAGGCGAAGACAATGGCGAGCATCTCTTTCTCTGTTGTGACATACTTCATCTGTGCATCATTCAGGGTTTGGCTAGCATAATAAATCACATGAGTCTTGCCATCCTTCTTCTGCCCCTGGACAGCCCCAACATCAAAGTCACTAGCATCACACATTATCTCAAAAGGGAGGTCCCAATCAGGTGGTTGGACAATGGGAGCACTAACCAGTTCACCCTTTATCTTCTTGAAGGCTTCAAGACATTCTTTATCAAAGCTGAAAGCGACCTCCTTGCACAGTAACTTGGTCATGGGTCTAGCAACCTTTGAGAAGTCCTTGATGAATCTTCTATAGAACCAAGCATGGCCAAGGAAGCTCTTGATGTCTTTCACTGTCTTTGGTGGTGGCAAGCTGACCATCACCTCAATCTTAGCCTTGTCCACTTCAATGCCCTTTTCTGAAATCTTATGCCCAAGCACAATCCCCTCTTTGACCATGAAGTGAAACTTCTCCCAATTAAGCACTAGGTTGGTGTCTTCACATCTCTGTAGGACCCTGCAGAAGTTGGACAAACAAGCAGAAAACGAAGATCCGTAGACAGAGAAATCATCCATGAATACCTCCACTATATCCTCAATGAGATCCGAGAAGATAGACATCATGTGTCATGTCCCTGATTCTGACTAAGCCTTCGGGCACAGCCATGGTACGAGGAGACGCGCAGTCTGGTCTTAGGACCTCAGGACAAGCGTGCCATGGCTGGATAGAAGGTTAAGGAGTTCAGGAATACTGAATCCTAACCTGGAACGGATGGTTAAGTGCATCAGAATGATGGGACTTGACCAGGAACGGATGGAGACAAGGAATGGGAGCTGGACAAGTGAAATGGGAGCTGGACAACCTAAGTAGGAAGCTGGGGCCAGCTGGGACAAGCTCAGGACAGCTCATACTAGGAAGGGTCAGCTCCAGTAGCTGGATAGTTAGCTCACTCAGCTGGAACAGCTAGTGGCCAGCTCATCTCAGCTAGGTGGAGTGTTTGGGTCTTGACCATGTGGCTCAGGCCATGGGTCTGGCCTTGCTGGACATGGAGGTCCGATGGGTTTATGGCTTGGACAAGAGGGGCCAGGCGTGTGGGCTGCAGTATGGGCTTATGTTCGATCAGCCCAAAGGAGAGAAGAGCAGTTCCAAGCGGTTGGAGGCAGTTTGGCCGAAGGGGTGTAAACTGTCCAACCGGTCATGCCTGTTCGCCCAGGCAGTTGGCCGACCATTTCTCTATAAAAACACAGCCATGGGGTCGAAATCACACACATTTTTTCCCCTAAGGAAAGCTCTGCCAAAATCGTGACAGAGAAAGAAAGAAAGAGAGAGAGAGAGATCGATCAAAGGGTTGGCCGTGTGAGTGTTTGGTGATTTCCGACCAGGAGATCGGCCGTGTGGCTTGGAGATCGGTGGAAGATGGCTACCAGAGGAAAGGAGAAGGATATGGAGAAAGGCTTGAGTACCCCTGAGCGTACGCCCAAGGTGAGTGGGATGGACGGACTGTCCTGACACGGCCGCGGTGAGATTCCGTGTTGGCTGTGGATGGAACGGCCGGACCAGACCCATCTCTTCTCTTCCTCTTTCTGATTTACTGATGTTCTATCATGTACTGGATGGGTTGGATGATTTCAACTCAGTATGGCCGAGCCATGGCCTTGCTGGTTCAGTAGAACTCTCCATGGCCTTGGTTGGGCAGCTAAGTCCGGATCTCATAGTTCTGGATGGAATTGATGGGATCCGACCATAGATTCCTCTTAGTGGGGATTTATCATGATTTATCATGTGGTTTAATTGGATTTATCAGGCCGGTTTGATTTGGTGGACTTTGGCCAAATTTTGAGTGAATTAGGCCGGTTCTGATTGATCTGATTATGGATTCTTCTTAGTTGGGATTTTTAGGGAATTATCATGGGTTTTAATAATTTTTATGAGTACTTTAGAAAAAGGCCAGTATTGGACCCAATCATGGGTAGATCCGGTTCAGGCCGGTTGGTGGCTGGTTTTGGACGGATCAGAGTGGCCATGTGCTGTTCTTGATGTTAGGATAGTCATAGATGAGTATCCTGGTGTGGCCGTGTGCCTTGTTAACTGATTGGATAGATTAGTGAACTTAGTTAGGTGAACCGAACCATGCAATAGGACTTGTGTATGTTAGGCTATCGGATTACTTATGCTGTTGTGTTGTGTGTGTGTTGGTTTCAGGATCTGACCAGGACCGTGGCAAGGCGAAGCAGCCATGAGGACCAGGCCGTGTGTGGATGTGTGGGTTGTAGTAGTATTGATAGTATGAACTTATGAACTTATGAACTTATGATAGCCTATTGTGCAACTGGATTTATGTATGGATCACATGTTTTATTTTAATAAAGATACACTTTCTCTTATCTGTTGACATTTAGAATGGAACTAGGCTGAACCTCATGTGATCGAATTTGACTTAGACAATTATTGAACCTTAAAATGAACAAAAATTTACATGAATTAGCTAAGTAAGGCCGCGGGTCCTAGTGGGGTCCTTTGGGCCAGGATCGGGTCTTACAAGTTGGTATCAGAGCGAGGTTGATTCTAGGATTGATTTGGGTTTGGGTTTGTCACCACACATCCGGCTGGGTCTCATGGTAAGGTCTGGTCAGCTTGCTTAGCCTTAGGGATTGTTTGCAGATATTTGTTAAGTCTTGTGGACTAACTTGATTTGCTGACTGATTTGAATCCTTAGGGTGGAAAAAGCAAGTCTAAGTCTCGGAAGGGAAAGGAAGCAGCTGGTGTGTCCGGACAAGTTGAGGCGGATGGGGCTAACCCAACCGCGGTGCTGCCTATCCAAACGGATGGGACTGATGTGGGAACCGGACTGCCGCTTGCTCGGATCAACCCGACCGAGGTTCGTGTGGATGAGGCTGAACGTCAGCTGGAACAGGAGCTGGAACCAGTTGATGGAGCTGGACGGCTGAGTGGACGCGGACTGGAGGACCAGGGTGAGTCCTCAAACGCAGGACACCATGATGGCCAGAGGGTTGGGACGGCCGGCCAAGTGAATCAGGCTGCTGAACCGACCCTGAAGGAGGTGTTGGAGGCGATGCAGGCTATGGGGACTCAGATCTTGGCTCTAACCCAGTCATTGGCACCCATCAGGACGGCCATTCCCATTGGGAATGAACGGATTGCTCCAGTGGTAGCAGCTCAGGCAGCTGGCCGAGCAGCTCAGGCAGCTGGCCGAGCAGCTCAGAACCAGGTGGAGGAAGCGGCTGAAGTGATTGAGGTCGATCCTCCAGCTGGGGCAACAAAGAAGGTGGACTATCTGAAGGTTCTGGAGCACATAACCCGCATGGGGACCAAACACTTTGCTGGAAGTGTTGATCCCATAGAGGCTGATGAATGGAGAACCAGGCTGGTCCGCAATTTCAGCTCAAGCCGTTGTCCAAAGGATTACCAAAAGGACATTGCAGTTCATTTCCTGGAGGGAGATGCACACAATTGGTGGTTGGCTCTGGACAAGCGTACCAATTACACCATTGAACGCTTCTCAGACTTTGAGGTTGAGTTCAACCACAAGTACTTTCCAGCTGAGGCATGGGATCGTCTGGAGGCTCAGTTCTTGGACTTGGTCCAGGGACGCAGGACGGTTCGTGAGTATGAGGAGGAATTCAACCGTCTTAGACGCTTTGTGGGAAGGGAGTTGGAGGACGAGGCAGTACAGGTCCGTCGGTTCATCAGAGGCCTTAGGGTCGAACTCCGGACTTACTGTTCAGTCCGCACCTTCTCGACTGTGTCTGAGCTGGTTGAAAGGATGGCTATGCTGGAGACCAATCTTGCAGAGGAGTCTAAGCAGAGACTCAAGAGTGTGGTGGTATCTTCTGGGCAAAGTGGTGACCGGAAGAGAAAGAGGGACCAGGCTGAGGGGGGTAAAACCCCAAGTGGTAGGCCTGAGTGCCCTAAGTGTGGACGTAGCCACGGAGGCGAGTGCTGGAGGGCCATGGGTGCATGCACTCGTTGTGGTAAGATGGGTCACTTTGCTCGGGAGTGTCCTAATGTCAGTGATGCCCGGACTTGTCACATATGTGGTAAGAAGGGTCACTTCCGTAAGGATTGCCCTAACCAGTCTGGTGGGCAAGGGAAGAGCCGGAGTGAGGCTAGCAGGCCAGGACAGGACCGCGGCCAGACTTCAGCACCAAGGATCTATGAGCTGTCCAAGGACGCGGACGAGGCAGGGCCATTCAAGGCGATCACTGGTAATGACTTAACCTTACTCTTTTAAATGCAGTAGAATTGCATGGTACGGAACTTAGAACGGTTAGGGAACTTGATTGGGGTCTTGTGTAGGGACCTTGAATGTTGGTGGTGTGGAAACATACGTGCTTTTCGATACTGGGGCTACACATAGTTTTGTGAGCCCAGATATGATCGGAAAGGGATTGTTTAGTATGGATACAGGAGGTGCTCCTGGGATAGTGAGTGCGGCCGGAGGCCAAGTGATGCATTCATTAGGCCTTGTGAAGGACATCCCAGTGTTGATCCAAGGAAGGGTTATGCCCGTGGATCTGATTGTGGTACGCCTTAAGAATCATGAAGTGATCTTAGGCATGGATTGGCTTGGACAGAATCGGGCCACCTTGGATTGTCACCGAGGAAGGGTGCAGTTTGAGAGTGGGTGTGGACCCCCGATCAGGTTCCAAGGTATTCGGCCAACTTCTGGATGCTTAGTGATCTCAGCGGTCCAGGTGGAAAAGATGCTGGGAGGTGGTTGTGAGGCCTGGTTGGCGACCATTAACACTAAGGAGGTTGTAGGGGGTGGTAGCCCGGACGGGATACCGTTGGTTCAGGAGTTCAAGGATGTGTTTCGGGCGCTGCAGGGTGTGCCCCCTGACAGGGCTGACCCGTTCATGATCGAACTCGAACCTGGAACGGCCCCAATGTCCAAAAGTCCCTATCGTATGGCACCAGCTGAGATGGCTGAGTTAAAGAAACAACTCGAGGAGTTGTTGGAGAAGGGTTTCATACGTCCCAGTGTGTCACCCTGGGGAGCACCAGTCCTATTTGTGAAAAAGAAGGATGGTAGCTTCAGGTTATGCATTGACTACAGGGGATTGAACCGGGTGACTATAAAGAACAAGTACCCGTTGCCCCGGATCGATGAGTTGCTGGATCAACTCAAGGGAGCTAAGTGGTTCTCTAAGATTGATTTGGCCTCGGGTTATCACCTAATCCCCATCGAGCCAAATGATGTGAAGAAGACGGCATTCCAGACAAGGTATGGACACTACGAGTTTGTGGTCATGCCATTCGGTCTGACCAATGCACCAGCAGCCTTCATGAAGATGATGAATGGTATCTTCCGGGAATTTTTAGATGAATTTGTAATCATCTTCATAGATGATATACTTGTATACTCTAAAAGCCAGGAAGACCATGAGAAGCATCTCAGGTTGGTGTTGGGACGGCTGAGGGAACAACAACTCTTTGCTAAGTTAAGCAAGTGCAGCTTCTGGCAAAAGAGCATAGGGTTCCTCGGTCATGTAGTGTCTGATAAAGGAGTTTCTGTTGATCCTGAGAAGATCAAGTGTATTCAGGAATGGCCACGACCCAAGAATGCAACGGAGGTTCGGAGTTTTCTAGGCTTTGCCGGATACTACAGAAAGTTTGTCAAGGGGTTTGCTAGTTTGGCTCAACCCATGACACAACTGACTGGCAAGGATGTGAAGTTTGTTTGGTCCGAGGAGTGTGAGAGATGTTTCTCTGCACTAAAGGACATGTTGACTAGTGCACCAGTACTAGTGTTGCCAGAGGCTGATCAACCATATGTGGTATACACAGACGCCTCCATCACAGGACTAGGATGTGTACTAACCCAACATGGGAAGGTCATAGCATATGCCTCTAGGCAATTGAGGAAGCATGAGGGAAACTATCCAACTCACGACCTAGAGATGGCTGCAGTGGTGTTTGCCCTCAAGATTTGGCGGTCATACCTGTATGGTGCCAAGGTTCAGATTCTGACAGATCATAAGAGTCTCAAGTACATATTCACTCAACCTGAGTTGAATTTGAGACAAAGAAGATGGATGGAATTTGTGGCAGATTATGATCTGGATATAGCTTATCATCCGGGTAAGGCAAACCTGGTGGCTGATGCCTTGAGCCGCAGAAGAGCTGAGGTATCAGCTGAGAAGGAAGCAGAGACACTGGAGGGGATGGTCAGGTCCTTGCATCTGAACACAATGGCCAGTGAGAACGAGCCATTGGGTTTGGAGGAAGTGAATCAAGCTGATCTTCTTACTAGGATTAGACAAGCACAAAGCTTGGATGAGAACCTTCAGAAGGTTGCTCTGAATGATAAGACAGAGTACCAGATTGCACAGGATGGTACAATCTTGGTCCATGGAAGAATCAGTGTTCCTAGTGTTAAGGAACTCAAGGAAGAGATTATGAGACAGTCTCATAAGTCTAAGTTCTCTGTGCATCCTGGCTTGAACAAGATGTATAGGGACATCAAGAGGTACTACCGTTGGATCCGTATGAAGACGGATGTGGCCGAATGGGTGGCCAAGTGTCCAACCTGCCAGCTTGTCAAAGCTGAACATCAAGTACCCAGTGGGCTACTGCAGAACTTACCTATTCCAGAGTGGAAGTGGGATCATATCACCATGGACTTTGTGTCTGGGTTTCCCACGACCAGGAACAGGAAGGACTCAGTCTGGGTAGTGGTGGACAGATTGACCAAGTCAGCTCATTTCATACCAATCAAGAAGACTGATGGTTGATGACAGGCCTTTTCAGGTCCTAATCAAATGTTGTAGAATACAAGATGTCAATCCAATTCTAAGAGATTCTAATGCAAAGGGAATGCAAGTTCATGCTTAATCTAAGTCTATCAAGATGAGAGGATGATTGTGAAACTAAGACAATATTAAAAATGCAATAAAAGATTGAACTTTCTTTCTTGTGAGGAGAGTGAGACCCATGGGTATAGGGACTTGATATCAAATAATTAAGCTTCAATCCAAGATGCTAACTTTTCAATCAATCTAATCCTTATGCCTAGACAACAAAACTAAGCAAGCTCTATCCCTAGATGAATGCTCTTTTGCAATGATCACCCAAGTACACCAAATCCCTTTGGCTGTAATGATCAAAGCAAACATGGAGAATGAGTCTAATAGCAATCCTAGCTCCTTTGACAACTAATCCCTTAGGCAAAGCAAGCTAAAAACATAGATGAGTTGGTTCAGGCATTTCATAGAACACCTTCCGGGCATGAAATTCCTATAGCTCTATGCTTGAGAGGCCAACTCAAATATAGCTTTAAAAACACCAAATCTATGCAAGGAAATGATAGATCTAACAATAGACACCTTGGATCTAACTTAATCACTCTCTATCACCCTAACCCATGGATCTTAGAAGGATCTACTCACTAATCCACATGCTTACTCTTAAACCCATGATAGATTCAAGCTTAAACATATAGAGAAAGAAAGGATATGAAATCAAACAATCAAGAACACAAAGACAAAGATGAGATTATGAATCAAGATGAAACTTTACTCAAGAGGTTTATGTGTTCTTAGATAGAAAATGAGATAAGTCCCTCAAAGGGGATACAAGAGTATTTATATGGGGCTTGGAAACCCTTAAAAACATAAAGGAGAAAGTCTAAAAAGCCCTTGGCCAAGTGATTTTCGACCAATGAGAAGCAAGGAGAAAGGAAGAAACTGAGCCACCCGGGTCAGCTAGTGCCTGTCCAGGCCGGGTATGCCCAGGCCGGGTATGTCCTGCTCGTCCGGCGTCCAGGCCGTGCGGCCTCTCTAGGCCGGGTGTGTTCGGCCGCGTGGTGGGTGTCCAGCAGCTAGCAGGACGTGCGGGTGCGCGTGGCCAGGTGGTACTAGTCGGGTGTGCAGGCTGGTACGCGGGTAGGAGGAACTGTGGAACGTCCGAGTGTCTTGGTCCGGGTGGTGCTGGACGCGTCCGGAGCTCGTCTGGCATCAGAACGTGCGGGTCGTCCAGGTCGGGCAGGTGCTGTCGGGTGTCTGCTGGTACGCGGGTGAGGCAAGGTCGGGTGCGTCCTTGGTCGCGTCCAGTCCGTCCGTCCCGTGCGGGTCCTTGTGCTCGGGTGGTATGGACCGCGTCCGTTCTAGGCGTTCAGCACAATCAGGACGTGCGGGTGCTTGTCCCCGGGTCGTCCTGGCCGCGTCCTGAGCTTGTCCAGGCGAGGTTTGATGGTTGGCCTCGGGTGTGCTCACCCGGGTTGCTTGACATGCTTCCACTCAATTGATCATAACTCCTCCAATATGGCTTTAAATGTCTTGAAACCACTTCCATTGGAAAGCTAACTCAGAATGCCATGTCTCCACCAAATATTAGCATCAGAAGGTATTCCTAAGGCCTCTGTCCATGTTCATCTTTAAACCCTTCTTTTTCATCACAAAACTCCCAAACATCTTCAATATCTCCAAAGTGTGCTCCAACACCTAATAGGGACTTATGAATGCAAAATGAGCCTAAAGATGCCTAATGCCTAATCTAAATGAGCAAAAATGCATAAGATATGATAGCTAAAAACATGTAAATATGCAAGACATCAACTCCCCCACACTAGACCTTTGCTTGTCCTCAAGTAAACTTTTCAAACACAAGGGGGGGTGGATACAAGGATGGGAACAAAGCCAAAGGAAACACTCATAGCACTCAACCTGACATCCTAAAGAAACATAGCAAATAGCATGAGCAAAACTTTCTTATTATGCTCTAGCTTCACAAGGCCTATCAATGACTCTTATGCCTCTACACAAGATGCAGTGCCCATCAACCAACATGTTCTCTTATCCAGCCCTCACATTGATTCACACACACACACAAGGTGAAGTCTCACAAATGGGCACATGATCTCAATCATTTGGCTAGGTGATCAAATGGTCTAATATGGATGAAAAGGAGGGTTCAATGCATCATTTCAAGGTGGCAATCACTCAAAAATCAAGGAGCTTGATCATTATGCAAAATTTATCTAAGACTAGGAGCAATTCATGCATACATGGATCCATCCTCATCATTCTACCCAAATCCTAAGTGATTACAAGTTCTACACCCCTCTTAATTCATCCCATAACCCAAAATGAAAACATACTCACATCACTCACCCAATGAACATTTTCTTTCTCATGATGCTACCTCTAAGGACCTCTATTCACATTCTAAACTCTAACCCTTAAATCTTTCCTTCCCCACTATCTTATTGAATCTTTTTTTTTTTTTTTTTCTTTTTCTTTTCTTTTCTTTTCTTTTTCTCTCTTTTTTTTTTATATATATGCATGAGGGAGAAGGTCAAAGACTTCAACTAAGAGCTTTTCATTCATTTTTTTTTTATTTCTAGGTCCCTAGGGCTTTTCTTTATCAAAACTTTTTGTTCATCAATCTCAACTTTGCCACATCCCCAAACCCAAAATGTAAACAATTAGGTAACAAGCACTTCACTCACCATCCTAGAAGCTAGCTCAAATGATGACCCTATGCTAGCAAGAGATGAGAACAAATCCATGTCGCTCCCAATACTCTCAAGATTTTGCACATGACAAGCTATCAAAAGAGGCCTCACTCAAGCAAATCAATGTAGGCTTCAAAGAATGGATAGGGTTCAAGGTAAGGGAGTGCCATTTGGGTTAACAAAGGGTGGTACAATGGAAAAAGATAACCCAAATGTGTATGAGATCCATGATCAAGTATGCAAATGCCCATATGCAAGAGAGATTAAGTTCATTCAAGTCTAAGTTCAGGATGGAGCTGGTCTTAAGAACAATGCCAATATCAAGCAAGCAAGCAAGTTTCAAGAAGAGTTTTCAAGGCTCAAAGCATGCAAGCTTTTCAAAAGATGCTTAAGCTACTTGATATGTTTAACTAGGGTGTCAAATTCAGTGCAAACGAGTGTTCTTTACAAGGCAATGCTCCATATGCAAATGAATGCAACCTATATGCTCTAGACTCAATCCTAAGGATGCAAGTGATGCAATCTTACATGATTCAAAAATTTAAAATTTTTTTAGATTTTCTATGCACTTATGAATGTACAATGCAATGCATGAGACTCAAGATCACAGAGCAAACATGATCAAATGTCCGGTACCTCCCCCACACTTAAATCACACAGTCTCCTGTGTGAGTAAGAGAGTAAGAGGTACCTCAACAAGGCAAAATCAAATGTATATACAAAAGGGTTGGAGTAATACCACACAAGGAGAGTTGGGCATGGTGCTTGTGGCATGACTAGAAGCTGGTTTGGTTCAATGCAACTAGAGGAGGCTGCTACATGGATCATAAGGCTTAGGTGGCTGACCACCTTTCTTCTCTCCCCTAGTACTTGGAAAAACCTGAGAATCTTGACCACTTTTATTAAAAACTTAAAAGGAAATTCGAAATTGAAAAGCTATATACAAGGATAACCATGGGACTTCCTCCCAAGTGAGCTTGTTTTGAGTCACTTAGCTTGACTACCTGTTCTCTTTGACTAGTGAGAAGGAGGATCCTTCCCACCTTCAAGTGTGATGGTGAGGACTTGAGAGAGAAGCTCTTGAAGCTTGATAGGGTCATCTTGGAGCTGAGGAGTAATGATGGCTCTAGCACTTGAGAATGGTGTGGACCTGCCCTTATGCTTGATCTTGTACTCAATGGCTCCATCCTTGAGCTTCTTTGGATGGAGAGTGAGAGTGTGTGAGAGAAAATCAAGAGGTGGAGGATGAGGCTCTTTCACTATCTTCTTCTTGCCATGAGTGGCCTTTGAGGCTCCACCCATCCCTTCTCTTTTAGCACTTTCCAAGTGCTCAACACACAACTCCGTAGAACACTCTCCATCAAGACCTTCTTTCTTACCAACACCCTCTTCATCTTGGGGCTTCTCAACAGCTTGTGCAGCACGAGTTATTGTCCCACAATAGTCTGATTCGAGTGGGGGCTGGAGAGGATAGGAGACAGCTTTGTTAACATGCATGAGAGTGACCTTCTTGTTGGGAAAGTCAATGCAAGCTCCAACTGTTGTGAGGAAAGGAGTGCCAAGGATCAAAGGGACTCTTTCTGCAGATGCCATATTCAAAACAGTGAGGTCAATAGGTATGGTGCAGGATCCAATCTTCAAGGGAAAGTCCTTGATTATGCCAAGTGGGGTTGTAGAAGAGGAATCCCCAAAGATGAGAGGAGGAGTATCTGTTTCCATGCTTTCAATCCCAATATTCTGCACCATATCCAAGGAGATGACATTCACACTAGCTCCACTATCAACAAGAGCATCATCCATAGTTAGTTTACCAAGAGAGCAAGACAATGTGAACTTCCCTTGAGACTCAAGCTTAGGGAGGGACTTGGGAGGGATTGGTGGATCAATCTTCAGAAGTGAGATGTCCAAAAGTTCAGCCACTTCAGCTTGGTGGGTGAGAATGTCCTTTATGAGCATCATTTGGACATGAGCAGCATGCATATTGCTGATCTCTGGAAGCTTGACTCCAATATCACTGAGGTCTTTTCTGAATTTGGAGACCACTTTTTTCTGAGCTTTGGTGAGGAACCTTTGAGGGTAAGGGAGCTTATCATATGGTGATAGCTCAACCTCATTGTCTTCTTTCCTCACTTCTTTCAGCTTGGGGTTAGCACTCTTCTCAACTTGTGTCTCAACCTTAGGCTCATCAATCCTTCCTTGAACCTTCTTATCAGCTCTCTTCAGAACTCTAGCTTCAGCTGTGGCCACAACCAGTCTCTTATCATGTTCAATCTGATTTCCAAGCACTAGCCTCTCAATCTCATCAACATCTTTCTTATGATCACTCAATGCAATCCTTGAAGAAGTGGAGAGGATGACATTGCAAGTCTCCTTAGGGTTCGTCTCTGGTTTCCCTGGTAGAGATCCCATTGGATTCTTGGAGGATGAAGACATGGATGCAACTTGGCTCTCCAAAGCTTTGAGGTGAGAGGCAAGTTGCATGTACTTGTTGTTGAGGTCAGAATAGGTTCCATCAATCTTAGCATGGATGTTCTTGAACTCATCACCAATGGTTTTAGCATTTCTTTCTTGAGCTTCTAAGAGTTGCTTGAACATGGACTCCAAATTTGAAATTGGAGCCTGAGCTGGAGAAGAGCTTCCTTGGGGCTGAGTAGGTTGGTTTGCTTGGTAACCTCCTTGGTGATTGTTGTAGTAAGGTCTTTGCTGGTAGTTGTTTTGGTATTGGAAGTTGGGCTCTTTCCTATACCATGTGCCATTAGAATTGATGAAGCACAGCTCCTCTTGACCTTCTACACCATGAACTTCAGTAGTCCTAGCAGGCTGTTGCTGTTGCTGGTTCCCAATGGAGTTTAGCTGCTCTTGCTTAGCCTTCTCTACAAGAAGCTTGTCCAACTTTTCTTGGAGAAATTTCAGGGTCTTTCTTGTGTGCTGATCATCTTCATCAGTGCCTCTGTTGGCCCTATCATGCTCCTCACTGTAGACTGAGTCACTCCTGGCCATGTTTTCCACCAGCTCCTCAGCATCCTGCTCAGTTCTGCCCAAGAAGAACCCATTGCTGGCTGTGTCCAATCTGCTCCTGAACTCTGGTAGAGCACCTCTGTAGAAGGTACTAAGCAAACTCTCCTTGGTGAAGCCATGATGTGGGCATTGAGACCAATAACCCTTGAACCTCTCCCATGCTTCACTAAAGCTCTCAAGGTTCTTCTGCTGAAAGCTAGAGATCTCATTTCTGATTTTGGCTGTTCTTGAGGTAGAGAAGAATTTCTCTAGGAATGCTCTCTTGCACTCATTCCAAGTAGTGATAGAGTCACTTGGAACAGCCTTCTCCCATAGATGTGCCTTGTCTCCCAAAGAGAATGGAAACAACCTCAGCTTGAAAGCATCTTCAGAGACTCCATTAATCTTGGACAAGCTACAGTAGCTATCAAATGTGTCCAAGTGATCAAGGGGATCCTCCACAGCAAGGCCATGAAACTTGTTGTTCTCAATCAAATGCAGCAGCCCTGATTTGATCTCAAAGTTGTTGTTCTCCACAGCTGGTGCTCTGATTCCCAACCTATGACCATGAATGTGAGGTTGGTCATAGGCTCCAATGGCTCTTGCATGGCGTGGTTGGTGATGTGGCTGGCGTGGTGGTCTAGGATTGTCAGCTCTTGGACCATTGTCCCCTTGGACATTACCATCTTGAGGCAGATTCTCCATCTCAAACCCCAACCTTTGAAGATGAGCCTGTTGCTCTACTTCTCTTCTTTGTCTAGCTATCTCCCTCTCAAGTGCAGCAATCTCTTCAACAGTAGGAACCAAGTTGGATGCCCCTCTGCTTCTTGTGATCATACACCTGAAAGTCAAAGATAGAAGAGGCAAGAACCAATATCACAAGATACAATAAAAATAAAAATGACTTAGTCTCAAGCAAATAACTAAATCCCAATGTCAAAATCAACTTAGAACTTGGCAACGGCGCCAATTTGATGACAGGCCTTTTCAGGTCCTAATCAAATGTTGTAGAATACAAGATGTCAATCCAATTCTAAGAGATTCTAATGCAAAGGGAATGCAAGTTCATGCTTAATCTAAGTCTATCAAGATGAGAGGATGATTGTGAAACTAAGACAATATTAAAAATGCAATAAAAGATTGAACTTTCTTTCTTATGAGGAGAGTGAGACCCATGGGTATAGGGACTTGATATCAAATGATTAAGCTTCAATCCAAGATGCTAACTTTTCAATCAATCTAATCCTTATGCCTAGACAACAAAACTAAGAAAGCTCTATCCCTAGATGAATGCTCTTTTGCAATGATCACCCAAGTACACCAAATCCCTTTGGCTGTAATGATCAAAGCAAACATGGAGAATGAGTCTAATAGCAATCCTAGCTCCTTTGACAACTAATCCCTTAGGCAAAGCAAGCTAAAAACATAGATGAGTTGGTTCAGGCATTTCATAGAACACCTTCCGGGCATGAAATGCCTATAGCTCTATGCTTGAGAGGCCAACTCAAATATAGCTTTAAAAACACCAAATCTATGCAAGGAAATGATAGATCTAACAATAGACACCTTGGATCTAACTTAATCACTCTCTATCACCCTAACCCATGGATCTTAGAAGGATCTACTCACTAATCCACATGCTTACTCTTAAACCCATGATAGATTCAAGCTTAAACATATAGAGAAAGAAAGGATATGAAATCAAACAATCAAGAACACAAAGACAAAGATGAGATTATGAATCAAGATGAAACTTTACTCAAGAGGTTTATGTGTTCTTAGATAGAAAATGAGATAAGTCCCTCAAAGGGGATACAAGAGTATTTATATGGGGCTTGGAAACCCTTAAAAACATAAAGGAGAAAGTCTAAAAAGCCCTTGGCCAAGTGATTTTCGACCAATGAGAAGCAAGGAGAAAGGAAGAAACTGAGCCACCCGGGTCAGCTAGTGCCTGTCCAGGCCGGGTATGCCCAGGCCGGGTATGTCCTGCTCGTCCGGCGGCCAGGCCGTGCGGCCTCTCTAGGCCGGGTGTGTTCGGCCGCGTGGTGGGTGTCCAGCAGCTAGCAGGACGTGCGGGTGCGCGTGGCCGGGTGGTACTAGTCGGGTGTGCAGGCTGGTACGCGGGTAGGAGGAACTGTGGAACGTCCGAGTGTCTTGGTCCGGGTGGTGCTGGACGCGTCCGGAGCTCGTCTGGCATCAGAACGTGCGGGTCGTCCAGGTCGGGCAGGTGCTGTCGGGTGTCTGCTGGTACGCGGGTGAGGCAAGGTCGGGTGCGTCCTTGGTCGCGTCCAGTCCGTCCGTCCCGTGCGGGTCCTTGTGCTCGGGTGGTATGGACCGTGTCCGTTCTAGGCGTTCAGCACAATCAGGACGTGCGGGTGCTTGTCCCCGGGTCGTCCTGGCCGCGTCCTGAGCTTGTCCAGGCGAGGTTTGATGGTTGGCCTCGGGTGTGCTCACCCGGGTTGCTTGACATGCTTCCACTCAATTGATCATAACTCCTCCAATATGGCTCCAAATGTCTTGAAACCACTTCCATTGGAAAGCTAACTCAGAATGCCATGTCTCCACCAAATATTAGCATCAGAAGTTATTCCTAAGGCCTCTGTCCATGTTCATCTTTAAACCCTTCTTTTTCATCACAAAACTCCCAAACATCTTCAATATCTCCAAAGTGTGCTCCAACACCTAATAGGGACTTATGAATGCAAAATGAGACTAAAGATGCCTAATGCCTAATCTAAATGAGCAAAAATGCATAAGATATGATAGCTAAAAATATGTAAATATGCAAGACATCAATGGTGTGGAGCCCTTGGTGCGGATCTACATGAATGAGTTAGTACGTCTGCATGGTGTACCAGCCAGTATAGTCTCTGATAGAGACCCTCGTTTCACATCTTACTTCTGGAAGGCTTTTCAAAAGGCCTTGGGAACAAGAGTGAACATGAGTACGGCTTATCATCCACAAACGGATGGACAGTCTGAAAGGACAATCCAAACGTTGGAGGACATGCTGAGAGCTTGTGTCTTGGACTGGAAGGAGTCCTGGGAAAGGCACTTACCTTTGGTAGAGTTTGCCTACAACAATAGCTTTCACACAAGCATTGGTATGTCTCCATATGAAGCTCTATATGGGAGGCCTTGCAGGACACCATTGTGCTGGACCCAAGTGGGGGAGCGCAGCATGATAGGACCTGAGATTGTTGAGGAGACAACAGAGAAGATCAAGTTCATAAGGGACAAGATGAAAGAGGCACAGGATCGCCATAAAAGTTATGCTGATAAAAGGAGAAAGCATGTGGAGTTTGAGGTGGACGACATGGTCTACCTCAAGATGATCACTTTCAGAGGCCAGAAGAGAGTGTCTGGTCGAAGGAAGTTGGATCCAAGGTACTTGGGTCCATTCCGGATCATAGAAAGAGTTGGTGCGGTGGCTTACAAACTGAACCTGCCAACCGAGATGGATGCTTTCCACAATGTGTTCCATGTGTCTCAATTAAGGAAATGTCTTACTGATCTAGACATCGTCCTACCTGAGATTCCATCTGATCTAGGCACGAACCTCACCTTGGAAACAAGGCCAGTTCGGATAGTAGACAGGATGGAAAAAGCAATGAGGAACAAGACCATTCAAATGGTCAAGGTAGTATGGGAGTGCAATGGTCATGAGCAAGTCACTTGGGAAACAGAACCAAGGATGAAGGCTGATTACCCAGAGTGGTATAATCAGTTTGTGGTGGAGACAAGTCCAGGGTTGGATTCGAGGACGAATCCATCTCAAGTGGGGGAGACTTGTCATGTCCCTGATTCTGACTAAGCCTTCGGGCACAGCCATGGTACGAGGAGATGCGCAGTCTGGTCTTAGAACCTCAGGACAAGCGTGCCATGGCTGGATAGAAGGTTAAGGAGTTCAGGAATACTGAATCCTAACCTGGAACGGATGGTTAAGTGCATCAGAATGATGGGACTTGACCAGGAACGGATGGAGACAAGGAATGGGAGCTGGACAAGTGAAATGGGAGCTGGACAACCTAAGTAGGAAGCTGGGGCCAGCTGGGACAAGCTCAGGACAGCTCATACTAGGAAGGGTCAGCTCCAGTAGCTGGATAGTTAGCTCACTCAGCTGGAACAGCTAGTGGCCAGCTCATCTCAGCTAGGTGGAGTGTTTGGGTCTTGACCATGTGGCTCAGGCCATGGGTCTGGCCTTGCTGGACATGGAGGTCCGATGGGTTTATGGCTTGGACAAGAGGGGCCAGGCGTGTGGGCTGCAGTATGGGCTTATGTTCGATCAGCCCAAAGGAGAGAAGAGCAGTTCCAAGCGGTTGGAGGCAGTTTGGCCGAAGGGGTGTAAACTGTCCAACCGGTCATGCCTGTTCGCCCAGGCAGTTGGCCGACCATTTCTCTATAAAAACACAGCCATGGGGTCGAAATCACACACATTGTTTCCCCTAAGGAAAGCTCTGCCAAAATCGTGACAGAGAAAGAAAGAAAGAGAGAGAGAGAGAGATCGATCAAAGGGTTGGCCGTGTGAGTGTTTGGTGATTTCCGACCAGGAGATCGGCCGTGTCGCTTGGAGATCGGTGGAAGATGGCTACCAGAGGAAAGGAGAAGGATATGGAGAAAGGCTTGAGTACCCCTGAGCGTACGCCCAAGGTGAGTGGGATGGACGGACTGTCCTGACACGGCCGCGGTGAGATTCCGTGTTGGCTGTGGATGGAACGGCCGGACCAGACCCATCTCTTCTCTTCCTCTTTCTGATTTACTGATGTTCTATCATGTACTGGATGGGTTGGATGATTTCAACTCAGTATGGCCGAGCCATGGCCTTGCTGGTTCAGTAGAACTCTCCATGGCCTTGGTTGGATAGCTAAGTCCGGATCTCATAGTTCTGGATGGAATTGATGGGATCCGACCATGGATTCCTCTTAGTGGGGATTTATCATGATTTTTCATGTGGTTTAATTGGATTTATCAGGCCGGTTTGATGGTGGCCAGTTATGGCCGGTTTGGTGGACTTTGGCCAAATTTTGAGTGAATTAGGCCGGTTCTGATTGATCTGATTATGGATTCTTCTTAGTTGGGATTTTTAGGGAATTATCATGGGTTTTAATAATTTTTATGTGTACTTTAGAAAATGGCCAGTATTGGACCCAATCATGGGTAGATCCGGTTCAGGCCGGTTAGTGGCTGGTTTTGGACGGATCAGAGTGGCCATGTGCTGTTGTTGATGTTAGGATAGTCATAGATGAGTATCCTGGTGTGGCCGTGTGCCTTGTTAACTGATTGGATAGATTAGTGAACTTAGTTAGGTGAATCGAACCATGCAATAGGACTTGTGTATGTTAGGCTATCGGATTACTTATGCTGTTGTGTTGTGTGTGTGTTGGTTTCAGGATCTGACCAGGACCGTGGCAAGGCCAAGCAGCCATGAGGACCAGGCCGTGTGTGGATGTGTGGGTTGTAGTAGTATTGATAGTATGAACTTATGAACTTATGATAGCCTATTGTGCAACTGGATTTATGTATGGATCACATGTTTTATTTTAATAAAGATACACTTTCTCTTATCTGTTGACATTTAGAATGGAACTAGGCTGAACCTCATGTGATCGAATTTGACTTAGACAATTATTGAACCTTAAAATGAACAAAAATTTACATGGATTAGCTAAGTAAGGCCGCGGGTCCTAGTGGGGTCCTTTGGGCCAGGATCGGGTCTTACATCATGCACCTTTGGAAGGTTGCTGGAGCATTAAATAACCCAAATGGCATCCTTCGATAAGCAAAGGTGCCATAGGGGCATGTGAATGTTGTCTTCTCTTGATCATTGGGATGTATGGGGATTTGGAAGAACCCTGAATACCCATCAAGAAAACAATAGAAAGGATGGTTTGCAAGTCTCTCAAGCATTTGATCAATGAATGGCAATGGAAAATGATCCTTTCTAGATGCAGAGTTGAGCTTTCTATAATCAATACACATCCTATGGCCAGTTATGGTTCTAGTTGGTATCAATTCATCCTTGTCATTTTTAACCACAGTGATACCACCTTTCTTTGGAACTACATGCACAGGAGACACCCATTTAGAATCTGAAATAGGGTAGATAACACCAGCATCTAAGAGTTTAAGAATCTCCTTCTTTACAACATCCTTCAGGTTAGGATTCAACCTTCTTTGATGCTCTATAGAAGTCATTGACTCATCCTCTAGATGTATCCTATGCATTCACAAAGAAGGTGATATCCCCTTAATATCATCTAGTGAGTACCCAGTTGCCTTTCTAAACTTTTTAAGTGCATTTAAAAGTTGAGAAAGCTCAAGTTCAGTAAGTTCACTACTCACAATGACAGGGTATGACTCATTAGGGCCTAGAAATGCGTACCTTACACCATGGGGAAGAGGTTTTAGCTCCACTTTTGGTGCCTTGAGCTGACTCCAATCATCTTGTTGGGTGTCCTCTTGTTGAGTGGCTGAAACAGCTTGGTGCACCTCTTGTTTGAGTTCCTCATACTGGCCTTTATCATCAATCTGCTTGCGAGAATCCAGCATGGCCGCAATAGCATCACTCTCTTGGTTCTCAACCACTTGGACCTCTTTATCCACTGTCAAAGCATGCTGCAAAGGGTCCCCTATTGCCAACTCTCCAAGTGCCAATTCCTCAAGGAGCTCATCAGCAAGAGCTTTCATCTCCTCTATGTAAAAGACTTGGCCTTGCACAGTTGACCTCTTCATTACCTCATTGATATCAAAATGGAGAGTGTGCTCTTTCCCTAAATGAAGATCAATCTTGCCTTCCTTCACATTGATAAGGGCTCCTGCTGTGGCTAAGAATGGTCTTCCAAGGATCAAGGGGTCTATAGCTTCGTCATCCATCTCAAGCATAACAAAATCAGTAGGGATTTCACAATTTCCCACCATCACAGGGAGGTCTTCAAGGATACCAATGAGGAATTTGACTGAGCGATCAGCAAGCACCAAAGAGAGTTTGCACTTCTTGTATTGGCTAAAACCAAGCTTCTTGGCAACAGATAGAGGCATGAGAGTGACACTAGCTCCCCAATCACATAAACATCTCTCAAACATCAAAGGACCAATGGCACAAGGTAGGGTAAAGCAACCTGGATCTTCTAGCTTCTTAGGGATTGTCAATCTCTGGATAATGGCACTTCACTCATGAGTAAGAACCATCATGCCTTCCATTTCCTTCTTCTTGGCAGCCACAGCATCCTTCAAGAACTTGCTGTATTGACGGACAAGAATGAAGGCATCAATGATGGGCATTGTGACTTGAACTTCACTCATTTGCTTCTCAAAGAGTGCTTTGTACTTCTCCAAAAGTTGCTTCTTGAATCTTCCAGGAAATGGCAGCTTAGGTTCATAGGGAGGAGGAACAAAAGAAGACTCTTTTGTTGGAGTGGCAACTTCACCATGCTTTAGTGCTTTCTTCTCTTCTCCAACCTTTCCTTTACCCTTAGCTTCAACAATCTTTTCTAGAATCTTCTCATCAACTTTCTCATCTACAATCACAACATCATCATCAATATTGATAGCCATCCCCCCCCCCCACTTAGTGTCTCGCCATCCTTGGGGAGAGTTCTTGGAGGTAGCTCTCTACCACTTCTCAAAGTGATTGCCTTCATTGGCTCCTTGGGGTTTTGCTCAGCCTTGCCTGGTAGTGTTCCTTGTTGGCGACTTGGCTGAGAGTTCATAGAAGCAAACTGATTCTCCAAAGCTCTAATCTTGTTGTTTAGCTCAGTATAGCTGCTATCAATCTTGGAGTGAACAGTCTTGAACTCATGGCCAATGTCCTTGGCTGTTCTAGCTTGACCTTCCAATAATTGTTTGAACATAGCTTCCATAGATGAATCTGGAGCTTTAGCTTGGGAGGAGCTACCTTGAGCTTGAGTAGACTGATTGCCATGATTTGTAAAACCAGGAGGAGGATTCTGCCTAGGCTGGTAGTTCCCTTGCTGAGTGTTTTTCTTGGGTTGATAGCCTCCTTGCTGGTTGTTGGGATAAGACCTTTGCTGGTAGTTGTAATACTGAAAGTTAGGCTCCTTCCTGTACCAAGTACCATTGTTGTTGATGAAGCAAAGCTCTTCTTGCTCTTCTAACCCTTCAACTTCATTAACCTTAGGAGGAGTTTCCTGACTTGGACCACCCACAAAGTTGATCTGCTCCTTTTTGGCTTGGTTAACAATCAGCAAGTCTATCTTCTCTTGCAAGGATTTGATTTCCTTCTTGGTATGGTTTTCATCAGCTATGGTTGTTCTATCAGCTCTGTCATGTTCTCCATTGTAAACTGAATCACTCTTCACCATGTTGTCAACCAGCTCCTCAGCATCTTCTTCAGACCTTCCCAGGAAGAAACCATTGCTTGTTGTATCCAATCTTGCTCTGAACTCAGGAAGGGCACCTCTATAGAATGTGCTCAGCAAACTCTCCTTTGAGAAGCCATGGTGTAGGCACTTAGCTTGATACCCCTTGAACCTCTCCCATGCTTCACTAAAGCTTTCCAAGTTCTTCTGCTGAAAACTAGAGATCTCATTCCTCAGCTTGGCTGTCCTTGATGTAGAGAAGAACTTCTCCAAGAAGGCTTTCTTGCAATCATCCCATGTAGTGATGGAGTCACTAGGTAAGGATTTCTCCCATTGGCGTGCCTTGTCTCCTAGAGAGAATGGAAACAACTTGAGCTTGAAGGCGTCTTCGGACACACCATTGGTCTTGGACAAGCCACAATAGCTATCAAACTTGTCCAAGTGATCAAATGGGTCTTCTACAGCCAAGCCATGGTACTTGTTGTTCTCAATCACACTCAACAACCCTGACTTGATCTCAAAGTTGTTAGCTTCCACAGCTGGTGCACGGATGCCCGTCCTATTGTCATAAATGTGAGGACGGTCATAGATGCCAATGGCTCTAGCTGACCGCTGTGGGTGTTGTTGTTGCTGGCGCTGTGGTCCAAGGTTGTCAGCTCCTTGACCATTGCCATCTTGAGGTTGATGCTGGTGATCATCCATCTCAAACCCCAACCTCTGAATGTGAGTCTGTTGCTCTTCTTCTCTTCTCCTTCTTGCTATTTCCCTCTCAAGTGTAGCTATCTCTTCAACAATGGGAACCAGGTTAGTTGCACCCCTGCTTCTTGTGTTCATACACCTGAAAATCAAAGGAAGAGGCAAAAGGAGAATCAATATCAAAAGAAAAGAAAAATGATTTAGTCTCAAGCAAGTCACAATCAACTTAGAATTTGGCAACGGCGCCAATCTGATGAAAGGACTTTTCTAAGGTCCTAATCAAATGATGTAGTATATAAGATTGTCGAACCAGTTCTAAGTGACCATAAAGCAGAGGGAATGAAAGTCTATGCTTAATCTAAATGCAATCATTAAAGAGGATGATTATTAAACTAAGACAATAAGTAAAATGCAACAAAAAGTAAAACTTTCTTTCTTATGAGGAGATTGAGACCCATGTGTATAGGGACTTGATATCAAATGATTAAAATTCACTCCAAGATGCTAACTTTTCAATCAATCTAATTCCTTATGCCTAGACAACAAAACTAAGCAAGCTCTATCCCTAGTTGAATGCTCTTTTGCAATGATCACCCAAGTACACCAAATCCCTTTGGCTGTAATGATCAAAGCAAACATGGAGAATGAGTCTAATAGCAATCCTAGCTTCTTTGACAACTAATCCCTTAGGCAAAGCAAGCTAAAAGCATAGATGAGTTGGTTCAGGCACTTCATAGAACACCTTTCGGGCATGAAATGCCTATAGCTCTATGTTTGAGAGGCCAACTCAAATATAGCTTTAAGAACACCAAATCAATGCAAGGAAATGATAGATCTAACACTAAGCACCTTGGATCTACACTTAATCACTCTCAATCACCCTAACCCATGGATCTTAAATGGATCTACTCACTAATCCACATGCTTACTCTTAAACCCATGAGAGATTCAAGCTTAAACATGTAGGGAAAGAAAGGAGATGAATTCAAGCAATCAAGGACACAAGATGAGATGAGATTATGAATCAAAGATGAAACTTTACTCAAAAGGTTTGTGTTCTTAGATAGAAAATAACATAAGTCCCAAGAAACCCTAGAAACATAAACCAAGATTACTAAAAAGTACTTAAGCTAAATGGGTCTAAACCAATGGGAATGAAGCATAAAATTCGGTCAGGGGTGACTCAACACCATCCAACCCGGTCCAGGTTACCCGGCCGTCCAGCTGGCTGCGTTCCTTGCTCCATCCGGGTTCACCAGGCCGTCCGTCTCACCCCGGTCGTCTCACCCCGGTCCTCAGCATCTCCTTCACGACCGGGTACTCCTAGCGGGACAGGCCAGCCCGGTCGTCCCTCGGTCTTGACGCGTCTTGATCTCCCGTCCGGGTGCTCCTACCCGGACGCGTCTCCCCGGCCGTCCGTCAGCATCTCATTGTCCGGGTGCTCCTACCCGGACTGGCCACCCCGGACATGGTCTGCTCCGGGTTCCTCCTGACCGGGGTCCCTATCCGGACGTGTACACCCGGCTGTCCGCCTCTTCTCCCGTCCGGTTACTCGAGTCCGGACGCATCAACCCGGTCATCCGGACGTGCTGATCCCACCTGATCCGTCCGGGTATGTATAGCCGGTCTAGGCTACCCGGTCCAACTCTCTTCTCTTGATTTCACTTCTCTTCTTATGACCAATCTTGATTCTTCACTTCTTTTTGGGTCATAAGGTTCCAAAACACCTCATATCTCAGCAAAGCATACTCTAACACCTGATAGGGACAAATGAATGCAAAATGATCCTAGGCATGCCTAAACCTTAGCCTACAACTCAAAGAATACAATAAAAAGATAGCTAAATATATGAAAATATGCAAGACATCATTATAGTCATTTAGCTTGACTTTGGAAGTATTTGAGCTAGTTGAAGGAAAAACAGCCACTTGTTGGAAAACAAGCATCCAAATTATCTCTGCTCATTCTGAACCAAGCTGCAATGAAACTTCTTGTGGCCTCATCACTTATGGTCCATATTTAATCCATCTTTAGTGTTGCATTTTTTTGCTCCGTAGACTCTGTTGAAGAGCTCCAATGCTGCATTGATGACATCCTATCTTATCATAGGCGTATGCTGATAGCTGCTTCAGTTCCTCTTGCATTGACTCTAACTTGTCATGTATCAGATTGTCTTGGTCTGATGTAGACGCGGTATTGATCGATGCCACAGATGGTAAATCGATCGTTGCTGGTGTAGGCCTATTGATCAATTTGGTGGTCGTCCTGTCGATCGATGCTGATATTTCATGACGACATGCGAGTTGCTTTTGAATGGCCTTGACTTCTTTTTGTAGCAACTCTTCATGGAAATCCAATCCACTGATCCTGTTGTCGAATGGAAAGTAAATGTCATCACACCTCTTGTCAAGTCTATCTTCCATGGTATCCATAGCTGTGTAGAGCTTGGATGTGATCTGATCAACCTCTACTGCTGTATAAGGAATCTGTGCTGGTGGTTTCTTGGCGTCGAACAATGCAGTTCGAGACCTATTGATTGATGTTGATCCTTGTTCTTGAGAGCCAAGTTGATCTTGAATTGTGCCAATGTCCATCTATACTTTGATCATCTGCTTAGACAAGCTGTCCAAGTATCGCATGATAGGTGAAGTGAAACAATCGTGCATATCTTCATAGGATTGCAACCTATCTTCTACTGATGCGAACTTGCGGTCGATCGATGTGGTGGTACAGATATCGATCGATGTTGCTTGCTGATGTTGACAAGTATCTTTGTGGCGAAATTCTTACAAATCTTGCTGTATGAGATCAATTCTTTTGTTTAACCAGGCAATGTTGTTGAGAGGGCTGTAGACGTCATTAATCTTTGTGTTGATGTATGCTATCTCCCATTCATCCTCCCTTTTTACTGAATTATCCGCTTGTGAGGGATTGTTGGATGTTGGTGGCTGGACATCGATCGATGTTTCTTTGTTGGCGTCGATCGATGTTGATGGCGTAGCCTCCTGCTCAAGTTGTTTCTTCATACTATCAATCTCAATCCTCATCTCTGCCATGCTTCTGTAAAGCTCATTGTGGCCTCTGTCCAAAGGTTGATAGGTATCATCCACCAGTGTCTGAAGTTCTTCTCCTAACTTCTCTCGAGCTCCACAAATACCAGTTACCAATTCATTAATCTCATCTTTGGTGTAGATCTCTGGTGCTAGCCTTGTTTATATGAATGATGCGGCATGCTCTGGAAGACATATGTAGCTCTGAACAAACATAGATGCTCTCTCCAGAATTTTTCTGATGTCTGCTTTGGTAACAGGGATAATCTCACCAGCTACTCCTCTTGCATATCCAAACTCATCTCTGTAGACTCCATACTCATCCTTCTGTTCCCATCTGAATTTTCTGGCACCATACTGATCATAAGCTCGTAGTCCAAACTCAAGGCGTCTATCGGTCGATAGTGGATGTGCCCCGTCGAGCGATGTAGGTGTTACCCTGTCGATCGACGTTGGAACATAGACGTCGATCGATGGCTGAGTAACCAGTCGGTAGGGTTGGTGTAAGCCAGTCTCTTCTGTATTAGCTGTATTAGCTGTAGGATGTTCGTCGGGATCCTCAGATATGTTGTCTGGATTGCTGCGTTGCTGCATAAACAAGTTTTCTGGTCCATTGGCCACCTGAAGGATGTCTGCTATGTCATCTTTGGAGATGTGTAGAATCCTTCCATCCATAGCTCTTGCATGGCCATCTGGGCCCCTGAAAATATCAAATTCAGCAGGCATTAAATATCCATACTCGATACGTTTCTTATTGTAAAATTGAAATTGAGGTAAAGGTTGAAAATCGATCGATGGTGTTGATTATGCATCGATCGACGGTTGACGTCTGTCTACTGAACTACGGTTGTTGAATTGATTGCTTCTCTTGCAGGTTCCTTCAATGCTCTGGTTTGGGTGTGTGTGTGCTTGCATCTTGCCTGATTCTGTAGTTTGAGAAAACTTCTTGGGTGCAAAACTCCTTTTATCGCAATCAGATGCCCGACTTTGAATTGAAAAATTTCCTTTTTCCTTCTCAAGGTCGGTTGCCTCAAAATCGATCGATGTACCAGTATTGGTATTGATCGATGCATGTGATTGTTTAGCTGGATGAGGGTGGGAATCGATCGATGTTGAGTGGCCTCTGTCGATCGATGGCGTATGTGTTAACATGGAGGTATGGCTTGGAAAATCTATCTACTTCAAGGGAAATATATGTAGCTCGCTTCTTCCCATAGTCCTCATCATACTCCTCTTTAGTATCCACATTGGTTGAAAGTATTGCAGTATCCACTGGGAAACTCTCATGAAATCCACTGTCTGCCCAACTGCCTATTGAATAGTCATCTTGTCTGCTGTTGGGTTGAAAAGAAAAATCTGGATAGCAATGATCTGGCAAAGCATAGTGGTCAACCGGATGCTCCATGTCCATCGACGTGAGATGATTATTATTGGTCGGTGTTGACTCACAGGAATCGATCGAGGACACAGTGATGGTGTCGATCGATGCCGAGTTCTCTGTCTCATACTCTGCTCCACAATGGCATGCTGCAATATAGCCAAGATCATCTCCAATCTCCATGAGTTTGACATGTTGTTTGAAAACTCTGACTGGGTCATAGTGGATGTCTGGATCTATCAGTGTTAGGCATAGTCTGTTGGTGTTCATGTCACATACAGCTCCTACTGTAGCCAAGAATGATCTTCCAAGCAGAAGGGAAGAGTTCCAGTTTAGCTTTATATCCAGGACATGAAAATCTACTGGGACAAGGGCATTACCAATCTGCACCTCAAGGTCCCTGATGATACCTCCTGAGTTCCTCTGAGAACAGTCCACAAAGGTGAAAGATTCTGAAGAAGGCTCTACTTTCAGACCCAGATGGTCTGCCACAACCTTAGGTAGGATGCTGACTGATGCTCCTGTGTCACAAAGTCCATGGGGAAATTCAATACCTTTCACTAGACCTGGTATTGCAAACTTCCCAGGATCACTCTTCTTCTTCAATGTGATCCTCTGTTTCATCCTTTCTCTGACATGATGAAACATTTTTGGGAACAGAAATTCACACCGTCAATTTCCGATAAAGATTTGTGGAGGAAAACCGAGTTAACCCGATCTTCCTTGAAGGTCCCGGATATCTGCTGGGCCGCACACGATACAATCAATGAGAGTTTAAGTCGAAAAGTAAAAATCGTGAAGTAGAGCGGAAAAAGATCTTATTTCTGAATTCGCGTTTTGAGCGTGAACAACGGGTAAGAAATAAGCTACAAGAGCTGTCGAAAGGTCCGCTAGTCCGGCCGCCTAGATCTAACCTAGTTGAGTCGCAGCTCGCTAATGAAAACAAAAAGAGAAAGCTAAAACGCTCTAAGTGCTAAGTGCTCTGGAAGTTTTGTGATGATTTGCTCCTCGCCCAAAGCTCTCCTTATATACTCTTCTTAAGACGGTCTATCTTCTCGCGGGCTAAACCGGGCTTTTTCCATTTTCGTCCATCTTCGTGTTTATCGGGAAACTTGACATTTATCTTCGGAAAACTTGACATTTATCTTCTGGAAACTTGACATTTATCTTTTGGAAACTTGACATTTATCTCTTATGTGAGGATAAGGATAAACCGTCATAGTTATCCTTCCTTTTCGGAAAACGTAAGTGGGCCGTTTTGGCCATGTCGGGCCGTTTAGACGTTGTTACAGTTTTTCGAAAGAACAGTCTTTGAAGGTTTCGGTTTTTCCGAAGGAACCCCAATTCCTCGTATAGTCGAGATGTTTGGTGTTTTAGAATAACCGTGATCGTACCAAACTCACGAAGATTGATCCAAACAAGCCAAGGTGGGATCAGACCGAGCATGATGGGACCGAGACCAGGACGAGGGCCGTCGATCGGCGTCAGGGGGCTTGCCGCCAGCGCCAGGCCGGCTTGCGGAACGCGTGCCGCCGGCGCCAGGCCGGGTGTACCGCCGGCGCCAGGCCGGCCCACGTGACGCGTGCCGCCGGTGGTATGCCGTCTTGCCGTCCGTGGGTTTTTCCGTTGTTCGATCTTTCCCGTTAGTCGTTTGTGCGGGAAATCCTTGAGTTTGGAAGGATCTTTAGCCGTAGATTTCGAGATAACCATTTTCAAGGGTTTGACTAATGTGGCTTCGAACTTTAGACGTTTAAAAGATGAACTTTTAAACAATCGAGAAGGCTTTGCTGAAGAATTATTGTAGTTTGCGGACAATCCGGACATGGGTTTAAGGGACCAAGATGCTGCCGTTGCCCGAGATCATGAGACGATTGCATAGATGGGAACCAGGACCCTTGCCGCCGACGCCAGACGGGACAGGGTAAGCCTGCCGCCCGTGCCGTGTCCTGCGTCCACCGGTGCCTGCTTGCCTTCGTTGATCCCCGGGGCTCACGGTCCGTTCATGCCTTCTTGTGAGTTCACCGAGTGACGACCCGTTTCTTGGTTTTGATCGTCACTTGGTTTTTCTTTTGAGGACTTTCGGGTGACGATTTCGTCGTTGACCGATTTTGACCCCAACAGTTAGCCCCCCAGCTAGCTAGGAATCGTAATGCCTTTCGGGTCCTGGCTTGCGGTATAGCCGTATGGGAAGGTGTAGAGACGTAATCGTTTGCCGAAAATCGAGGTAAATAGTGATTTTACCTCCTTTATAAGGAGGGAGTAAGAAATCTCATTCACTCTTACCTCAACATAAAAAATTATTCTCTCTCAAGAATCCTTTCTCTCTCTCTAAGAATAATGTCTTCAAGATCCTCAAAGAGAGATTCTTCTTCCCATTCATCCTCGGGTGATTCTCCTGCCCATGTGACGGTGAAGCAGGAGGAGTTTGTCGAGGAGGAAGCGAAGAATGCGTATTACCGAGCCCTTGTAGGTTTGCCCCCATCACTGCCAGACATCCCTGTTCCAAGGAGACCCCTGAGGCAGCCTGGTGCTCCTTTTACGCCGAGCTTGGTTTCTCGCAAATATCTCACGGTTCTTCGAGATGTTTACCAGGTTCCTGAAGGAGTCAAATTCCGGATCCCTGTCGGTAACGAGAGTGCGAGGAATCCTCCGGAAGGTTTCTTTACATGTTACGAGGCCTTCCTTATTTATTGCCGCATGTGGTTCTCGATCTCTGACACCATTGTTCGCGCGCTTCATCACATCGAACTCTCGATCAGCCAGCTCAGCGTCCCTGCCTTGGAGAGTTGGCTTGGCGTACTGATCTCAAGTTATGAGTTCGGAATCGATCTCAGTCCGGGTGATTTCGAAGGCCTTTGGAGCACTTGGCCGACGGGGAGCGACGGTTACTACTCCATGCTGCCTAAGAAGGACATGGCCATAATTCAGGGAACTACTTCGAACCCTAAGTCGTGGCAGGAACGTTGCTTCTATGTCCGAATAGATGGTGAGTCTGTCGAGGAGAGCTGCCTCCATCTATTTCCGCACACATGGAACTTCAACCGAGGTAATATGACGAAAACTCATCGTCTATTTCGTTATTCCGGAAGTGCGGGTTTTTAATGAAAAAGTTCCGTTTTGTAGATAACGGGGCGGTTGCGCATTTGCATGGCGATCTTTTCGTCAAGAGGGACCTCCTTCGTCAAAGACCGTTTTTCTGGAAGTCCTTCACTCTCGAACGGATTCGAGATGCGGTAAGGCTTTACCGGTCCCGAGACCCTGTCCCATCGTATGACGCCGAACCGGTTACTGAAGCCCCGACTCGGAGGCGTAAACAGAGATCTCGTAAAGGGAAAGAGATCGATAGTGGGGAAGGTTCAGAAGATCCTTCACCGTTGGGGGAAAACCCTAGTTTTGTTCCAACGGAAAAAGGCGGAGCCAGCGATTTTCCACTTCCCAACAACTTCTTTGAAGGTCTTCCTCCGGAGTTTGTTACTGATGAGTCGCTGGAGGAAGGAAAGAGGCAATGGATTTTTGCAGAGGGTTCCCAGCGGATCAACGAGGTTTTGTTCTTTGAACTTCTTAACCGTATTCTTGAATCCGCATGTATGTTTATTGACCTTGAATTTTTGCAGGGACTAAGAGTGTTTGGCAATGCGCTCGAAGTTTCCGCAAGTCTAGGATTGCCAACTTCAAGACCAAGGAAGCTGAGCGAGAACTCTTCCGATTCCGACAAGAGGTCAAGGCGCAGAACGAAAAGCAAGCTAAGCTTCATGCTCGAGCTCTTGTTCGGGCGGAAAGGAGAGGAAGACGGATGGTCGCGGCCGAGGTGGCGAGACGGGCAGAATCGTTTGCTGCTGAGTTTCAATGTTTCAAAGAGGCTCAGGAGTTTGTTGGTGATTTCCGCGAGTGCCGGGGCTCGGTCGTAAACCTTTACAAGTCTCAGAACCCGAATTTCTCCTTTGATTCCGAGATTGCTGAGATGAAGGACTTCATGGCCGAGTGTGCTCATGCTGAGTCCTTGGTTCCTCCAGTCGAGGAAAGAGTCCGGAGACTATGGGAACCTATCGAGGTTTCCGAGGATACGGTGGAGGCCAGAGCTGACGAGAACGCCGAGGGTGGTGGGAATGCTCAAGGTGTGAACGAGGAAGTGGACCAGCCTGCAGGTTAATTCGGGATTTTCGCATCTGGATTTCTCGATGTTGATTTCCTTTTGTGAATCGTATGTTTTGGCCGTGTGTGGCCGTTCTTTTTAGGAGTTTTATTTTGCGACCGTCGGAGGTTGCACTCTTATGTTTTGGGACTGGCTGTTGGTGGCTTAGAATCCCGTTGTCTTTGCAGACTTTATAAATATGAAAATTTGCGAAATTTCGTTCTTTGTTTCGATTTATACTTTCGTCAAGTGTAGAGGAAAGAATGCGAGTAGTCACTTCGTATCCTAACTCTTTTTTTGTCGCTTGGTCCGTATGCTAATTTCTAGAAAGCGTTTTAGGTGTAAGCGATAAGAGACATGTTTTGGGATCTCGTATACGATACTATGTCTGTGAGATGTCAAGATCCAGCAAGACTGGGTTTAGGGCAAGACCTAGGCTTACTCTCAGCTTTAAGGCTGTGCGATGACTGATCGGCTTTCGTTTTTCCTGTTAGTGATTTCTTCCTGATTCTTTTCGTTTAAAGTCCGCGACTAGTCACCGGCTTATATGACTTGTGTTAAAAGAATCGAGCTATCTTCGGAGTTTATCCGAGACGCTAAACCAAAATTTTGGGTTTCTTGTATAGCGCGCTATGATATCCTTGTCGGATGTAAGAGGACCTTGTAGGTCTGACTACGAGTTTGTATTTGAGTGAAACGTTTCTGAGTGCGTCCGTCGGGGCCAATCGACGGGCATAAGTTGTTTTTTAAGTCGCAGGCGGACTGTTTAGCGGATGATACGAGTTTTGTTATCTTTTTCAGAAGTTGCGACGTCTCGCGTTTCTTTCGAAGATATGATTTTCGTTTTTCCGTAGTGTTTACGCGTTTTCTAAATTAAGTGAGCGTAAGAAATAAATAGAAAGAATTTTATTTGAAAAATTTTTAAAAAAATTTGAGTACATGTGCGGATATTTCGCGTTTTTTGTGGGAGTATAGGAGTATACGTACCCACCCATCCCCCTTTTGGTGAGGAGGATAGCTGAACTCGCCGGGTTTCGACGAGCTGCCTACGTACCTCTTTCGAGGATCAAGCCATCTCGTAGTTCTAATGGTTATTGCAAACGTTTTTACTCCCCGTGCGTTGCCGTTCCGATCATGCTGGTTGGATCGGCGGTTTGTGCGGGGGTCGAGCTGTCTGCTTTTATGGCGGTGGACTCAGAGGCTTTGTCGCTGTCTTGAATCGTTGCCTGTTTGGATGATTCTGGATCATCTTTTTTCGAGTCTTCAGGAATGTTGTGTGATTCCTTTGCTCGTTTCGGGTTGGCCGCTGGGGCGTTCCGATCTTTTCGCAGTTTGAACTCGGCTAGGTAACAGAGCCTCGATTGTTTCTGACTACCCCAGATGGCTGCGATTCCGGTTGGAGTCGGAAATTTGATGCCGAGGTGATATGTGGATGGTACTGCCTTCATGGAGTAGATCCAAGGGGTTCCCATGATGGCGTTGTAGATGGCCGGGTTGTCGACTACTGCGAACTCGACGATTTTGGTGACTTCTTTCGCCATGACCGGGAGCTTAATTCTTCCGAGGGTCATGGAAGTGACGCCCGAGAACCCAGTCAAAGGTTTTGGCTCAGGAACGACTTCCCCGAGTGGGATCTTCATCCTGTAGAGGGTGTCGCGGAAGATAACGTTGACCGTACTTCCTGTATCGACGAGGATGCGGCCGACCTCGAGATCCTGGATTACCAGGTCGATAACCAAAGGATCGCAATGAGGCTTGTCGATTCCGACAGTTTCCTGTTCCTCGAAAGTGATCGCGTGGTTTGGAATATCGCTATCCGGAAACCAGTTGGAACTTGTCTCGGCTTTTCGCCCGTAGGCTTTTATCGACGAGACTGAGTCTTGGTAGAATTGTGATCCTCCGATGATCATGTTTACCCTCTGGCGATTGTTGTGGTTTCCTTGGTCGTCCTGTCTCCTTCCGCGTTTTTCACCCGATTGATTTTCGGTTGCGCGGGCCTCGGAGACAGTTTTGTTGGTCTTTGGGCGGTCGGAGTCCAGGAGCAAGTCCTTTATACTCTTGACCTTTGATAGTTCGCCGGTGAGGAGCTTTGCGGTGAGCCGGGCGCCGAGAACCTTGCAGTTCGCAGTGGAGTGACCTCTGGTTTCGTGGAACTCGCAGTAGGAATTATCCTTGTACTGGTTCCTGGTCCTGGTGTTTCCAGAGGTTTTGCCTTGCTCTGAGTTGATGGCGTAGTTATGCTCGCCTTGGGCGTCTTCCCCTTCGTCATGGACGTTTATGTCGTTACGAGAGGGTTTCTTTTTCGAGGACGTTTTCTGTGGTCCTTGCTTCTGCGATAGAAGCTTCATCTCTTCCTCCATGATGATGAAGTCTGTTGCTTTGTGGAGGGTATCCTGGATTGTCCGCAGCTTTTCCAGTAGTATCCACTTTCGGAACTTCGACTTATACCAGAGAGTCTTCCTCAGGGCGTCGATTGCGACATTGTCGCTGATGCCCGTTACTCTGGCCATCACCAGTTTGAATCTTCGCATGAAGTCGCGGAGCGACTCGTCCTCCTTCTGAGCTAGACTCCATAAGTCAACGTCGGACGTCTCTCTATCCATGAACATGGAGTATTGTTTGAGGAACGCCGAGGCCAGTTGGCGGAAGCTTCCGATGGAGTACCTTTTGAGCCAGGAGAACCATTCGAGCGCAGCGCCCTTGAGGTGCTCGACGAAGAGAAGACAATGACCCGCGTCTTGTTCGCGCTCCGGGAGTTTGCACCTACCCATTGCGATCTGGAAAGACTGCATGTGCGACTTAGGATCCGTCGTACCGTCATAGACCGGGATTTTGATCTTCCCTGGGACTGAGATGCGTGTTTCCGTAATCAGAGCGGTGAACGGCGTTTTCCGTGCTTCCTCGAGAAGTCTATCGATCTCGGGGGCGGAACTGGTCGCCTGATGGATTTGCGATTTCACCGCTTTCACTTTGGCCACGGTCTTTTTGAGAGATTCGCGGAGATCATGGATCTCGCAATTGCTGCCGGTGTTCCTTCGAGTTTGTCGGCGCTGGTCGCGATAGATCCGAGTTTGATCTTCCGCGAGTTCTTCCTGCTCCATCCAGTAGAGTTCTTCTTCCTCTTCTGTCATGGGCTTTTCGAAGGATACCGTCTGCCGAGCGGACTGGCTTCGGGTCCTCCTGGGTGGATGTCAGCGTCTTCATCGGAAGGATCCGATTGGTCGCTGATATCTAGATCGATGCGCTCGACGTCGCTTTTCTTGTTTCCCGTAGCCGGGAGTGGAAGGTTCTGCGAGGTCGTTTGCTGTCCTTTCGGAGCCGTTTCATTGGGAGTGGGCTCTTTCGGGGCATCTTTTTCTCGTGCCTCGGGAGATCCGAAGTCGAGTCTTCTGCCGCGGCGTGCCTTGGTGGATCCGCGCGGCAACTTGCTCCTCGCAGTTAAGGTGTCGACCTGTTTTGCGAGCGAGGTTATCAGCTTGTCCTGTTGTTCCGCCCGTGCCTGGGCGGATGTAAACAGTTTGCTTCATCTGCCTGAGCGCCTCAGTGTTTGCATCAGCAGTGACTGTAGACACATCTCCAGCTGGAGTCTTCTCAACGTTGGCGTCGACGGGTGTTCCGTCTCGCGCTGGCTGATCTTTGGTGACGTCAGTAGACATGATCGAGCGTGTGCAGTTGCGAGATAGATAGATCCGTAACCCCCCTCCTTCTAGAGCCAAACTGTGGGAACCGAAATTCACACCGTCAATTTCCGATAATGATTTGTGGAGGAAAAGCGAGTTAACCCGATCTTCCTTGAAGGTCCCGGATATCTGCTGGGCCGCACACGATACAATCAATGAGCGTTTAAGTCGAAAAGTAAAAATCTTAAAGTAGAGCGGAAAAAGATCTTATTTCTGAATTCGCGTTTTGAGCGTGAACAACGGGTAAGAAATAAGCTACAAGAGCTGTCGAAAGGTCCGCTAGTCCGGCCGCCTAGATCTAACCTAGTTGAGTCGCAGCTCGCTAATGAAAACAGAAAGAGAAAGCTAAAACGCTCTAAGTGCTAAGTGCTCTGGAAGTTTTGTGATGATTTGCTCCTCGCCCAAAGCTCTCCTTATATACTCTTCTTAAGACGGTCTATCTTCTCGCGGGCTGAACCGGGCTTTTTCCATTTTCGTCCATCTTCGTGTTTATCGGGAAACTTGACATTTATCTTCGGAAAACTTGACATTTATCTTCTGGAAACTTGACATTTATCTTTTGGAAACTTGACATTTATCTCTTATGTGAGGATAAGGATAAACCGTCATAGTTATCCTTCCTTTTCGGAAAATCGTAAGTGGGCCATTTTGGCCATGTCGGGCCGTTTAGAAGTTGTTACGGTTTTTCGGAAGAACTGTCTTTGAAGGTTTCGATTTTTCCGAAGGAACCCCAAATCCTCGTATAGTCGAGATGTTTGGTGTTTTAGAATAACCGTGATCGTACCGAACTCACGAAGATTGATCCAAACAAGCCAAGGTGGGATCAGACCGAGCATGATGGGACCGAGACCAGGACGAGGGCCGTCGACCGGCGTCAGGGGGCTTGCCGCCGGCGCCAGGCCGGCCCGCGTTACGCGTGCCACCGGTGCTAGGCCGTCTTGCCGTCCGTGGGTTTTTCCGTTGTTCGATCTTTCCCCGTTAGTCGTTTGTGCAGGAAATCCTTGAGTTTGGAAGGATCTTTAGCCGTAGATTTCGAGATAACCATTTTCAAGGGTTTGAGTAATGTGGCTTCGAACTTTAGACGTTTAAAAGATGAACTTTTAAACAATCGAGAAGGCTTTTCGGAAGAATCATTGTAGTTTGCGGACAATCCGGACATGGGTTTAAGGGACCAAGATGCTGCCGTTGCCCGAGATCATGAGACGATTGCATAGATGGGAACCAGGACCCTTGCCACCAACGCCAGACGGGACAGGGTAAGCCTGCCGCCCGTGCCGTGTCCTGCGTCCACCGGTGCCTGCTTGCCTTCGTTGATCCCCGGGGCTCACGGTCCGTTCATGCCTTCTTGTGAGTTCACCGAGTGACGACCCGTTTCTTGGTTTTGATCGTCACTTGGTTTTTATTTCGAGGACTTTCGGGTGACGATTTTGTCGTTGACCGATTTTGACCCCAACAACATTCTCCTAATGTCCTCCTCAGTATTCTTTGTCTCTCTGGAAAACATCCACAATCTGTGTGTGAAATAAACCTCTTCAAAAGGTTTTTCCTGTGGGATTCTGAGGACTCTCTTAGTGAAACCATCCATCTCCTTCTCATTAGCTTCCCTCTTCAGTTTTTTAGGAATCTTCTCCTTCCTTTTCCTCGATTTTCTCCCATAAGTGGCCTTATAAACTTGCATAGACTCTGGTGTAGTGTGTGAAGGCTTGCTTGTAGTCTATGGCGGGTTAGCTGATGGTTTAGGTGGTGGTCTGAGTGAATTGATTTGGGATATATCAATGGGTGGTAACTGCACTCGGTATGTGAGAGGTGCTTGTCGATCGATGTTGGAATCCCTCTGTCGACCAATGTTGTGCTCTCTCTGTCGATCGCTGGCTGGCTCTGGCTGTCGATCGATGTTGGCGTAGAAAGGGGAGGGTGGGTGTGGGTGTCGCTCAGCGAACTCTTCATGAGTCATAATTTATATTGCACTGCATTTGCAGTCGACTCGGCAGGTCATTGATCGATGTTGATAGAGGTCTGTCGATCGATCTGTGTCGTAGTGTGTCGATTGATGTGTGTCCTCCGATATCGGTCGATACCAATGTGATCCGCCAAAACTCATGGAACTCTCTATCTCGAAGTCTCCTCCTTCAAGCTTCTCATGCTTCACCACCTGCCAGAAATCATCATCTATAATGGCATTGACGTGGTGCTTCATGCTTTCATCTCCTGCCTCTCTAGTAAAGGCTTCCGGCCTCTTAACAGCTTCTCCAGTCTGAACAACCTGCATCTCAAGCTTCCTAACCTGAGTGCCTAGATTCTCAATCCTTGTGTTCAGATTGGTGTAGACAGACTCAATCTTCCCATTGAAATCCACTTTTAGCTTCTGCTGTCCTTCAAGAACTCGATCAAGCATAGTCTCAATCTTGCTCTCATGAGTCTGTGGTGGTGGATTCTGGTAAGCTGAATTCCCATAGTCTCTGATGTTGTTGCTGTAGGGTTTCTCAAACAGTGAACTCTGATTGTAGTTACTCCTCTGACCATTACCATAGAAGTTCCTATTTCCACTCTGGTTTCCAGACCTCTGAAATCCAGTACCTCCAGTGTAGTTCATATCTTCTTCTCCTTCTGCGTATACAGCTTCTTCTTCTTCAGCTGAGCATACCTGCTTCCTGAGAAGCTCATGAACAACATCCAACTTTGCTATAAATTCTTCCATCTGATCCTTCCCAAGGGATGCAACAGACTTCTTTCTCTCAAAGTCAGTGTTCTTGGTGCTGCTACTTTTAGCAAGATTCTCTATAAGTCTCACAGCCTCTTCCGGATTCCTGGTGTTGAAGTTCCCCTCGCTAGCTGTATCAAGAGCCATCTGATACCTCAAGGCGATACCTCTGAAGAAAGTGCTAAGCAGTTGCACTTCATTGAATCCATGGTGTGGACAGTCTCGCTGGAAGAACTTGAATCTGATCCATGCGTCCTTGAAAGACTCTCTAGTCTTCTGCGCGAATGTAGCAATTTTTCTCCTCAAGTCTTCAGCGCGTGCCTCATCAAAGAATTATGCAAGAAAGCGTTCTTGATGGCGGCCAAGGATGTAAGAGATCCGGTGGGTAGCTGCTTAGGCCAATGCGAAGCTTCTCCAATCAGAGAGTATTTGAAGATCTTGCAGAGAAGGTAGTCCTCAGGAACTCCATCCAGGCGGATAGCAGCAATAAGATCCTCGAACCTCTCAAGATGGTCCATAGGATGCTCGTTTGGTACCCAGAGTAGGGTATCTGCGACACGACTGTGTAGTACTGTGGCTTCAGCAAGAAATTTGGCTTCTGAATCTCTGGAAGGCGAATGGCTGATCTGTTGGTGTAGCACTCGTCTGGACGGTTGTAGTCAGCCATTGATCTTGTTCGAGCAGCCTCATCTACAGGCCGAACAGCTCCTGTAGCATCAGTATCGGGCTCATGGATTACATTCCCCTGCGCATCTAGTTTCTGACATGTTGCATTACGCAGATGACCATCCTGGTCATACAGGTTTCCATTCTCATCCTGTCTGAGAATAACAATCGCAACCATGCTTCGCGACTGAGTATCGATCGATGAACAAGGTGTAGTGTCGATCAATGTCGAGCGATGCGAGTCGGTCGACGGTTGAGTGTCGGTAGACTGTTGGATGCGAGAATTGGTCGACGCGAAAGCTGTTGTGTCGATCGATGTGGAACAGAAGTCTTTGCAAATTGAGCGTTCCAAGTGAGCAGGATTTTCTGAGAATACCAGTTGTTCGTCCTTGTTTCTTCTGGTACTGCTGGGCATGCACCTGAAAAGACAAGAAAAAAAAATTTGTATCAGAAAGGGGGATAAAGAAAAAGAAACCTAGAATCAAACAAATTAAATCTAATGACGATCAAAGCTCCCCGGCAACGGCGCCAAATTTGATCTCACTCAAATTACCCTAAGGAGTAAATTACTCTCTCAAATAAGAGGTTCAGTTGTAATACTTAGGGATCGAATCCAAAGAGCTAGGGAACCAATTAAATCTAATCAGAGAATCAATTCTAGGTGAATTGTGGTTTTTATGGTTTAAAGAAATGTAAATAATCCAATGTGAGCAAGGTAGTTGCTCGACTAACAAGATGATTTGGGTTGAAACTTTAATTGGTTAGCGCTAGAGTTAGGGTTTCTATTCAGGTATTCAGAGATTATAATCCTATAGATCCTAACAGTTGCATGCATGATATATTAGAGCTCAACTACTTTATTTAACAACAAGTCAATCAGCTCTCGCAATTTTTGGACGAGACTATTAACTAGATCTAATGACCAGAACAAGAATGTTCGATCACAAGAAATGTCGATCGATGATCTTAGAGAGATATCGATCGATACACCTTTCACGCTGTCTATCGATTGTCCAGTAGGGATATCGATGGACGATCTTCCAGTTAAGCTTTACGCACGGGTTGAATGATGCTCACTAAGCTTCCTAGATCAGCAAATCACCTTACTCTAGCAATCTTAGCTCAATAGATAGGTCAGGATAATATTTTTCAAGAGTTCTCAAACATACAAATTCCTAGGGCTCAATATTCTAGTTAGCAATTCTAGAACAAGCATTAAGAACAACCTATTGATGAATACCACAACTTAGCAATCTATAGTTGGGGCTAATCCCTTTAATCTATTTAAACCCTAAATCTAACAATGGAACTACTCAGACATGGCTAAGCAATTCATAACACAAGCAAGGTAAGAAAAATGCATAGTATAGATAATAATAGTAATGGAGTTCCAATCACAAATCTCTCTGGATCTTCTCTCCAACTCTCAAAATCTCTCCAAAATATTGCTGTGAAAATAAGGATACAATAAAGCTCTCTTGACTCCTAACACCTAGGCTATAAGTCGGCTGGAACCAAATCAGGTTTTTGCGCCTTGATATCGATCGATGGCACAGGATGTGCATCGATTGATTATAATCTTCATTTGTCGGGTCTTCTCTTCTGTATCGATCGACAGCACACGATGTGCATTGATCAATTATTGTCTCTGAATGTCGACCTCTGGTCTGGTTTGATGGTCAGCTCGGATGAAATCTCTTTTGTACTCCATAATGCTCCGAAATCATCATTTTACTCCAAAACACTCTTGAACCTGAAAACATACCTAATAGGCTAGAAAACATAATAATTACATAGTAAAACACCAATATACCATGGGTGAAAGTGGGTCAAATCCATGGTATATCAAGATTACTACAGTTTTTTCCAAAATCTCTTTTATTTGCCGGTTTGAGACTTCCACTTGTCCGCTTGTTTGCGGATGATAGGGTGTGGCTACTCTATGGTGAACTTTGTTTGAGTAGTTTGTCGAAAACTTTGTTGATGAAATGGGTTCCATCATCACTTATGACTACTCGGGGAACTCCGAATCTAGGGAAAATGATGCTCTTAAAAAGTTTGACAACTACATAAGCATATCATTTGTTGGGGAAGCTATTGCTTCAACCCATTTGGACACATAATCCACAGCAACTAGAATATATTTGTTTCTGTACGAGGAAGGGAAAGGACCCTGAAGTCTATCCCCCAGCAATCAAAGACTTTTACTTCTAGAATGAACTTCTGTTCCATCTCATGTCATTTTCTGGTTTTTCCTCTCCGTTGGCATCTGTCGCATTTTATGATATAGGCGTGGACATCGCGAAACATGGTTGGCCATCAAAATCCTGCTTGAAGGATTTTAGATACCGTTTTAAACGTTGCAAAGTGTTCAACATAATCAGATCCATGGCATTGAAATATAATATATGGGATTTCAGTTTCAGCGACACAGCATCTATATATTCCGTCAGCACAGTGTTTGTAAAGGTAGGGTTCGTCCCAGTGGTATCTCCTAACTTCTCTCAAGAATTTCTTCCTAGCATAACCTTTGAGTTCTTCAGGCTCAAATTCGGCCGCTAGATAGTTTACTATGTCAGCATACCAGGGTTTATTTCTTAACTGTCCTTCTATAGCATGAACTTCTCGCCCGATAGGTTGATGTCTGGGGGGGGGGGGGGGGTAGTATACAGTGGGCGGTATGTCACAAGCTACATTGACGGTTGGTGGAAATTACGTTCTGGTCTTGATTTTTTAATCCGTCGGTCAACATATCATTACTGGTGTCGATCGATGGGTCTTCAGATGCAAGACATATTTGACCGACGAACGTCGAGTCTGCTAGGTAAACATTTTCTGTCGGTAAGAAAGTCGTCAATAGGGACCTCATCCTCTACTCGAATTCGGGAAAGATAATCTGCGACACTATTGTCTACTCCTCTTTTATCTTTAATTTCCATATCAAATTCTTGGAGTAAAAGTATCCAACAAATAAGTCATGGTTTTGCGTCCTTTTTCTGCATTAGGTACTTTATTGCTGCATGGTCGGTGTGAACAATGACTTTTGAACCAACCAGATAGTTACGGAATTTTTCAAATGCGTTAACAACGGCAAGCAATTCTTTCTTAGTCGTCCCATAATTTTTCTGAGCAACGTCCAGAGTTTGGCTCGCATAATAGATATTTTGTCTTTACATTGCCATAGGACTACTCCGACAGCGAAATCGCTCGCGTCGCACATTATCTCAAAAGGGAGATTCCAGTCGGGTGATTGTACAACGGGGGCGGTTATCAAGGATTTCTTTAATTCTTCAAAAGCTTTTTGACACTCTGGTGTGAAGTCAAATTTAACTTATTTGCACAGGAGAGCCATGAGAGATCTAGCGATTTTACTGAAATCTTTTATAAACCTCCTATAAAATCCGGCGTATCCAAGAAAACTCCTCATGTCCTTCACGTTTGTGGGCGCAGGTAAACCAGTCATTACCTCAATCTTGGCTCGGTCCACTTCTATTCCGGTAGCGGATATTTTATGCCCTAGAACGATTCCATCGTTAACATTGAAATGACACTTTTCCCAGTTTAGAACGAGGTTCTTTTCTTCGCATCTCACCAATACATTGCATAGGTTGTCAAGTAAATCCTTAAAACTAGGTCCGTGCACTGAAAAATCATCCATGAAAACTTCCATGAAATCCTCTATCATATCTGTAAAGATTGACATCATGCATCGTTGGAAAGTAGCGGGAGCGTTACAAAGACTGAATGGCATTCTGCGGTACACAAATGATCCATAAGTGCATGTAAAAGTTGTCTTTTATTGATCGTCCGGATGAATAGGGATTTGAAAGAATCCGGAATCCGGATTTGAAAGAATCCGGAATGCCCATCAAGAAAACAGTAGCATTGATGATTTGCTAATCTTTCCAACATTTGATCAATGAATGGCGGTGGAAAATGATCTTTCGTAGTGGCGGAATTTAATTTCCAATAGTCGATACACATACGGTATCCAGTGACGGTTCTCGTAGGGATGAGTTCGTCTTTATCGTTCTTGACTACCGTAATGCCCCCTTTCTTAGGCACAACATGCACCGGGCTTACCCAGTTGCTGTCTGAAATTGGGTAGATGACACCATCATCAAGGAGTTTAATAATTTCTTTCTTAACTACCTCCTTCAGATTAGGGTTCGACCTCCTTTGCTGTTCAATTGATGATTTGGATTCATCTTCCAGGTGAATACGATGCTGCACAAGTCCGGAGATATACCTGGGATGTCCTCGAGGGAGTTTCCGAGGACCTTCATATACTTGCATAGTTTGTTTAACAACAATGCAATTTCGCTATTAGCCCGGAAGCAAAATTGTTATAAAGAAAAGAGTACTTTAACCCGGAAGGTAGCTGTTTTAGCTCGACCTTTGGTACTTTTTCTGCGCTTAGATTTTCCAAAGAAGACGGCTGTCGATCGATGGTGCGTTGCAGATATCAATCGATATTAATTTCGGACTGCGTCATCTTCTTTGTTATCAACATTTGCACTCTCAATGCTTGCCTCCATCAATCGGCTGTAGTTATCCGTCCTGCTATCTATGCTAAACATTTCCTTTTTAGTGTGTGTGTGCGCATTTTCCAAAGGGTCATCTAAGCAAAAGTCTTCAAAAGACTCTTCTGCTAGCTCGGAAATTTCATCTACATAGGATGTTTGTTTATCGATTAGCGGACGTGTAATTAATCTTTCCATATTGAATGTCAAGGGGATGTTCCCAATATTCAAGCGTATTTGCCCTTCCTTGAGGTAAATGATTGCGCCAGCGGTTTCTAGAAAAGGTCTTCCAAGAATAATTGGGTCCCTTGGCTCATTCTTATAGTGCAGCACAACAAAATCTGTTGGCAAGTGACAACCATTGATTTCCACAGGCACCTCGAGTACTCCTTCTGGTACTCTAACATATCTATCAGCTAGAACCAAGGTGATGTTAGCAAGTGTAAACTCTTCATATCCGAGGGATGTCGCGATAGAATGTGGCATTAGGTTTACTCTGGGAAAATGCTTATTTTTGATTGTGCATTCGAGTACAAAGCTGGCTGGATCCGGTCTTTTTATCGGGGTTTCACCTTGGATTATAGCGCTTACTTCCTCGGAAATCATCATGGCATAGTGCTCCCCAGTTGGAAAGCTTTTTGATACCATGTCCTTAAGATATTTCTTAATAATTTGTGAAACTTTCATGGCGTCACTTAGCGGCATTTCTACATTGATCTTATCAAATGCTTTCTTGCAGATTGCTTTATCTTACTCTCGTCTAGCTTGCGACTTATTAGGAGGAAAAGGGTATAGAGTTCTATATACTCTTTCTATCACAGGCTCACCAGGTTCTGTTGAAGTTTCCAGCCTGGGGGCAGGTTGTCGATCGTCATTCATACCCTCCTGTCGATCGACGTCAATCACTCTCTGTCGATCGACGTCAGTCTCACCTTCCGACTCATCGTCTTCTTCATCGAGGTCAATCGTCACCTTCTCTGACCCTTTGGCATTGACGGTTTCGTCCATTTCCTGAAAAGGTTCTAAAATTATCTAAGGAAGTGTTTTCTATAGAATTCAGGGCAAGGGTTTTTCCGCTCCTTAAAGAGTACGGCACTGACATGACATCTCGGATTGGTGTGAGTACTCCCAAGGAGGCATCCTGCTTCTCTCTTGATAGCAATCACGATTTCAGCGACTTGACCCTCTAACCTTTTAATGTGATCATTCAAGGCATCAAATTTCTTTAAGAGCTCACTGAGAACAACGTTTATCTTCCTGTTCAGGTCATTCTCCATTCTTCTATTTCCAGTGAAGGCTTGGTTTTAATCTAAATCTAGCCCTACCTTGGCGCGATCCGACTTTAGCATCATAATTTCGGGTAAAGCTGTCGGTGTTGAGATGATGGTCTCGAGGGTTACTTCCATTTATGAAGTACGATTGTTCTTCGAGGTCAGATAGATCATCTCCATTCAAAGGAACTATTCCGAATTGGTTTTGCTCTATCATGAAAGAGTGAAGTGTCTCTAGAGACTCTTTAATTTCAGCTAACTGAGGTCCGTCTCTGGGTCTAACTCCTCTTTCCCTTTCAACGTCCATCATCTCGTATGATTTACCGGCGGCAACATTTTTGATTAAACATTTTGCTTCTTCACGGTTTCTGGTGCTGAAACTTCCCTCATTAGCTGTATCAAGCGTAGTTTGGTAAAGTAGGCTAACACCTTCGTAAAAGAAGTTGAGAACCTGGGGTTCTGAATAGCCATGATGGAGACATTCGAGTTGATAGTTCTCAAATCTCCCCAAAGCATTTTTAAACGAATCTCGTGGACCTTGGCGGAATGTAGAGATTTTCTTCCACACGCCCTAAGTAGCGTGCCTCATCAAAAAATTGATTAATGAATACACTCCTAATCTCACTCCAGTAGGTTACAGAAGCTGCTGGTAATTGATCTAACCACTTCCTGGCATCCCCTTCTAAGGAGAAGGAGAAAATTTTATGATGAAAGGACTTTTCAAGGGTCCTAATCAAATGTTGTAATATAAAGGATGTCAAACCAGTTCTAAGTGATCACAAAGCAAAGGGAATGCAAGCCTATGCTTAATCTAAATACAACCATTAAAAGAGATGATTATTAAATTAAGACAATATTTAAATGCAATAAAAGATAAAACTTTCTTTCTTTATGAGATGGGAGAACTCATGGGCTAAGGAAATTGACCTTGGGGGATCAAGCATCAATCTAAAGGTGGCAGCAAACAATCAATCTATCAACCTTAGGCCTAGGCACAATTCTAAGCAAGCTCTATCTCTAGATGAATGCTCATTCACAAAGATAACTCAAGAATCTAATCTCTTAGGTTGAATATTATCTAAGCAATCATTAAGAACAAGCCTAATAGCCATCTTCACACCTTTAACAACAAATCTCTTTGGTAAAGAATGTTAAAAGCTTAGGAGAGTTGGTTCAGGCATTTCATAGAACACCTTTCGGGCATGAAATGCCTAAAGCTCAACTTTAGAGTGACCAACTCTAAAATAGCTTTAAAAGCACTCTACTAGCAAGGAACAAGATAGATCTACACTAAAACACCCTAGATCTAGCCTAATCACTCCTTAGTCTCCCTAACCCATGAATCCAAAGAGGACTACTCACTAATCACCATGACCGCTCTTAAATCCATGAGGGATTCAAGCTTAATCATTAAGAGAAAGAAAGGAGATGAAATCAAACAATCAAGAACACAAAGATGAGATGAGATTATGATTCAAAGATAAAGCTTTACTCAAAAGATTTGTGTTCTTAGAGAGTAAATAACATAAGTCTCAAATTAGGGATAACAAGGGTACTTATACTTGGGCTAAAAGCCCTAAAACATCATAGAAATTGAATAAAAGGTCCTTGGAAGCAATAGGTCTCGACCAATGGGGAAACAGGATAAAAAATGCTCAGGCTTGTGGTTGGACGGTCCGGGCCGCGCATGTCCGACCCGCGCAGGACCGTCCGGTCCGTTCCTCGTCCCGCACGGGTGTGCTTACCCGGGCGTCCCGTCCCGCACATGTGTGCAGCTCTGTCTGTCTTCGTCCATCCGTCTGGTCCGGCTGAGTAAGATTGAGACCATCTCTGCCCACACTAGGCCAAACTTCTTTTTTTATCTCATTTTTGCATCAAAACCACTCTCAACACCTTCTTTTACTCCATGGGACACTCCAATACCTGATAAGGACTTATGAATGCAAAATGGGTCCTAAAATGCCTAAACCTTAACCTATAAGACAAAGAATGCAAAATAAAGATGGCTAAATTAATGAAAATATGCAAGACATTAACTCCCCCACACTAGTCCTTTACTTGTCCACAAGTAAACTAGCAAGGACTAAGGAAGAGAGGTTTGAAGGAGGGGACTCATAACCAAAAGAATGCTCTTCTTAGTTCTCAACTTGATAACCTTGTATAATCATACCAACTAGCTAGAGCAAACACTTTATCCAACTCTAACTTCTCAAGGCCTATCTTAACTATTTTGATCCTTACACTCATTCATCATGAATCCACAAACCACAAATCCATTTACTTTCTAACAATCATTAAGCAAACTTAAAAGATCTCTTGCAAATAGTCAAATGGTCCAAGTCATTTGGTTTGGTGAAAAAGACTTTGATGCAAAGTGAAACAAGAAGTTCAAGGGATTTTTCAATGGGTGGTTCACTCTCAAAACAAGTAGCCTTGACAATGCACATAATATATCTAAGAAAGGGATCAACTCATGCATACAATGCTCAATCTCCATTGTTATACCCTTCTCCCAAACATAAACATGGAATAATCTTATCTACAATGCCAAACCCAACTCACATCACTCACTCAAATGCTTCCCAAGAACTCAAGGCACTTTTTCTCATATAGAACTCTTTTTTTTTGATGTCTTAACAAGGGATTTTTATACTTTTAAAACTCTCTCTAGCTCTCTTTTAACTTGCTAGCTCCCTTTCTTATTCTTTTCCCTTTTTTTCTTTTTCTTTTTCTTCTTTTTCTTTCTCTTTTTTTTTTTTTTTTCTTTGGGGGCCAAGACTTATTCACAAATAGGAGCTAGAGAGTTTCTTTTATATTTTCCAAAAAGACTAAAAACTTAGAGTTCTAAGAGTTCATTCTTTTCCTTCATAACCTTTTCACATTCCCAAATAAAACTTTTCAACACTCACTCCCCAACCTACGAGCTAGACAATAGAGTGCCTAATCTAGCAAGAATGGAGACTAAGCATTATCGTTCCCATTACTCTCAAGATTATGCACATGTAAGGCTTTCAGAAAAAGGCCTCACTCATCAAAATAATATAGGCTTGAAAGGAAGGAAGGGTTTATGGGAGTGAAGTACCACTTGAGTTTGTCAAAAAGATTGGCAAAGAATGGGAGAGCCAACTCAAGTGTTCTATCCATGACTCAGTACACAAGGGACAATGGGCAAGAGACCTAGAGTCTAAATAAGACATGAGTAAACTTCAAAGAGAGAGCATCAATCAATCAAATGAGCTTTAGGAAGAGTTTTCAAGGCTCGAAGTTTACAAGCTATATCCTAAGGTTGCTCAAGCTACTTACTATGATTATAAAGGTTATCACTTTAAGAACTTAGCATGAGCATATTTACAAGGCAACTATCATCCTTGTCCCCTTATGCATGATGCAACCTATATGATGTTTTTTTTATGCAAGTGAATGATCTAGACTTAATCCTAATGCAATTACATGATTCTTTTTGTGCTTTTCAAATTTTTCAAAATTTTATGGCTTTTCTATGCAACAACTATCTACAAATGCATGCTTATGACATAAAACACAAGATGATTAGCAACTTGACACCTCCCCCACACTTAATTCACACAGTCTCTGTGTTTGTTAAATGTAGAGAAGGGCCCAAAAGAGGAAAAATCTAAATGCAAAGATAAATGGTATATACAATGGTAAGGTTTTGGAGTACCTCTATGGAGCGTGTGATGAGGCTGATGCCTCACCCTCATAATCATCTTCCTCAGCAGTGGTGTCTAGAGAAGGAGACTTGTTCCCGGACACGGATGGGAGGATGTATGGGTTTCTCAAGCGGCGGAGAGCTTGCTTCTTGTCCGGATCTTCAAACATACGGTCTGTTCCCGCACGGTGTACTCGTCCCGTGCAAAGCTGTCCGCGCACTGACCTCTGGTCCGTACGTCCGTTTCCGCGCGGTGCTTCCGACTCGCGCGTTCGTGACCGCGCATTTCCTTGTTCTGATTGGTACGGCCATCCGAGCGGGTAGCATGGCTCGTGCGTATCAGACCGCGCGTTCCGAATCTAAAGGCTGTCCGGACCTCTTTATCTTGCTTCCCACTCATTTTAAAGCCTCATGCACACCATCTCCATCCCACTGATCTCCCATCATCCAAGAGCCTTAAAAAATAAATCCTAATGCAATATTTACAAGGATAACCATGGGACTTCCTCCCAAGTGAGCTTGTTTAAAGTCACTAGCTTGACTTTGCCTCCCTTGAGGTTAGGCTGGCGAAGGATCAGAGAGTGGGGTTGATGTCCCAATCTCCTTTGGTATGGTGGCCATGTACTGCTTGACCCTTTGTCCATTCACTGTGAAATCATTACCCTGCTTATCCCAAAGCACAATAGCTCCATAAGGCTTCACTTCCTTGATCACAAATGGACCAGACCATTTTGACTTGAGCTTCCCTGGAAATAACTTCAGTCTAGAGTTATAAAGAAGAACTTGATCTCCAGCCTTGAACTCTCTCTTGAGGATGTGCTAGTCATGAAAGGCTTTGGTCTTTTCTTTGTAGATCCTTGAATTCTCAAAGGCATCCATCCTTATCTCATCCAGTTCATTAAGTTGAAGAAGTCTCTTTTCCTTGGCACTCTTGATGTCAAAGTTCAGAAGCTTCACAGCCCACAATGCCTTGTATTCAAGCTCAACTGGTAGATGACAATACTTCCCATGGACAAGGTTGAAAGGGGTAGTGCCTAAAGGAGTCTTGTAGGCTGTTCTATATGCCCAAAGAGCATCATCAAGCTTGTCTGACCAATCCTTCCTCTTAGTTCCCACAATCTTCTCCAAGATGCCCTTGATTTGCTTGTTGGAAACTTCCACTTGGCCACTTGTTTGAGGGTGATAAGGTGTTGCAACCTTGTGTTTCACTCTTTTTTTCTTGAGAAGACCCTCAAACAGCTTGTTGATGAAATGTGAACCTCCATCACTTATGACCACTCTTGGTACTCCAAATCTTGGGAAGATATTGCTCTTGAACATCTTGATCACCACTCTTGAATCATTTGTGGGACTTGCTATGGCTTCTACCCACTTTGACACATAGTCTATAGCCACAAAGATGTATTTGTTGCCATAAGAAGAAGGGAAGGGTCCCATGAAGTCTATCCCCCAAACATCAAACACTTCCACTTCAAGGATTGGGTTTTGAGGCATCTCATTCCTCTTAGTAATGTTTCCTCTCCTTTGGCAAGAATCACATTTGGAAACAAAGTCTTGTGTGTCCTTGAACATGTGTGGCCACCAAAATCCAGCTTGTAACACCTTTGAGACAGTCTTGAAGGTAGGAAAATGGCCTCCATAGGAAGATCCATGGCAATGTATAAGGATTCCTTCAATTTCTTCAACAGCCACCACTCTTCTATAGATCTGATCCTTGCAAAGAGTGTTAGAGGTATGGTTCATCCCAATAGTATCTCTTCAAATCTCTGTAGAACTTCTTCTTCTCATACCCCTCAAGACCCAATGGCTCCTTCCCAGTGGCTAAGTAGTTAACCAAATCAGCATACCAAGGCCCCTTCTCTTCAGCTGCCTTAACCTCTTCAATCTTCTTTCCAGTCTCAATAACTGCCACCACTGACATGATAGCCATGACCTGCTCCCGTCTAAGTCCCTCATCAATAGGGATTCCACCTTCAATTCTCAGCCTGGACAAGTGATCAGCTACTCTATTTTCAATTCCTGACTTGTCTCTAATCTCCAAGTCAAACTCCTGAAGCAAAAGAATCCACCTCAGTAGTCTTGGCTTGGCATCCTTCTTTGCTAGAAGATGCCTCAAAGCTGCATGGTCGGTGTACACAATGACCTTGGAACCCACCAGGTAACTTCTGAACTTCTCAAAGGCGAAGACAATGGCCAGCATCTCTTTCTCAGTTGTGGCATACTTCATCTGTGCATCATTCAAGGTTTGGCTCGCATAATAAATCACATGAGTCTTGCCATCCTTCTTCTGTCCCAAAACATCCCCAACAGCAAAATCACTAGCATCACACATTATCTCAAAGGGGAGATCCCAATCAGGTGGCTGGACAATGGGAGCACTAACAAGTTCACCCTTTATCTTCTTGAAGGCTTCAAGGCATTCTACATCAAAGCTGAAAGTGGCCTCCTTGCACAGCAACTTGGTCATTGGTCTAGCAATCTTTGAGAAGTCCTTGATGAATATTCTATAGAACCCAGCATGGCCAAGAAATCTCCTGATGTCTTTCACTGTCTTTGGGGGAGGCAAACTAACCATCACTTCAATCTTAGTCTTGTCCACTTCAATACCCTTTTCTGAATTCTTTATGCCCAAGAACAATCCCCTCTTTGACCATGAAGTGACACTTTTCCCAATTCAGCACAAGGTTGATGTCTTCACATCTCTGTAGGACCCTGCACAAGTTGGACAAACAAGCAGAAAACGAAGATCCGTAGATAGAGAAATCATCCATGAATACCTCTACTATATCCTCAATGAGATCCGAGAAGATAGACATCATGCACCTTTGAAAGGTTGTTGGAGCATTACATAACCCAAATGGCATCCTTCGATAAGCAAAGGTGCCATAGGGGCATGTAAATGTTGTCTTCTCTTGATCATTGGGATGTATGGGGATCTGGAAGAACCCTGAATACCCATCAAGAAAACAATAGAAAGGATGGTTTGCAAGTCTCTCAAGCATTTGATCAATAAATGGCAATGGAAAATGATCCTTTCTAGATGCAGAGTTGAGTTTTCTATAATCAATACACATCCTATGGCCAGTTATGGTTCTAGTTGGTATCAATTCATCCTTGTCATTTTTAACCACAGTGATACCACCTTTTTATGGGACAACATGCAAAGGAGATACCCATTTAGAATCTGAAATAGGGTAGATAACACCAGCATCTAAGAGTTTAAGAATCTCCTTCTTTACAACATCCTTCAGGTTAGGATTTAACCTTCTTTGATGCTCTATAGAAGTCATTGATTCATCCTCAAGATGTATCCTATGCATGCACAAAGAAGGTGATATCCCCTTAATATCATCTAGTGAGTACCCAATTGCTTTTTTAAACCTTTTAAGTGCATTTAAAAGTTGAGAAAGCTCAAGTTCAGTAAGTTCACTACTCACAATGACAATATATGTCTCATTAGGGCCTAGAAATACGTACCTTACACCATGGGGAAGAGGTTTGAGCTCCACTTTTGGTGCCTTGAGCTCACTCCAATCATCTTGTTGGGTGTCCTCTTGTTGAGTGGCTGGAGCAGCTTGGTGAACCTCTTGTGTAAGCTCCTCATACAGAGCTTCACCATCAATCTTCTTATGAGAATCCAGCATTCTCACATAAGCATCACTCTCCTTGTTCTCAACCACTTGGACTTCTTTATCCATTGTCAAAGCATGTTTCAAGGGGTCCTTAATTGCCAAATCTTCAAGTGCCAATTCTTCAAGAAGCTCATCAGCAAGAGCTTCCATCTCTTCAATGTAAAACACTTGGCCTTGCACAGTTGACTTCTTCATCACTTCCTTGATGTCAAAGTGGAGAGTGTGCTCTTTCTCCAAATGAAGATCAATCTTGCCTTCCTTCACATTGATAATGGTTCCTGCTGTGGCTAAGAATGGTCTTCCAAGGATCAAGGGGTATCTAGCTTCTTCATCCATTACTAGCACCACAAAATCAGTAGGAATCTCACAATTTCCCACCATCACATGGAGGTCTTCAAGGATGCCAATAGGGAACTTAACTGAGCGATCAGCAAGCACCAAAGAGAGTCTACACTTCTTGTATTGGCTGAATCCAAGCTTCTTGGCAACAGATAGAGGCATGAGACTGACACTGGCTCCCAAATCACATAGACACCTCTCAAACTTCAAAGGACCAATGGCATAAGGTAGAGTAAAGCAGCCTGGATCCTCTAGCTTCTTAGGGATTGTCAATCTCTGGATGATGGCACTGCACTCATGAGTAAGAACCATCATTCCCTCCATTTCCTTCTTCTTAGCAGCCACAGCATCCTTCAAGAACTTGCTGTACTGAGGGACAAGCAAGAACGCATGAATGATGGGAATTGTGACTTGAATTTCACTCATTTGCTTCTCAAAGAGTGCTTTGTACTTCTCCAAAAGTTGCTTCTTGAATCTTCCAGGAAATGGCAGCTTAGGTTCATAGGGAGGAGGAACAAAGGAAGACTCTTTTGTTGGAGTGGCAACTTCCCCATGTTTCAGTGTTGTCTTCTCTTCTCCAACCTTTCCTTTACCCTTAACTTCAACAATCTTTTCTAGAATCTCTTCATCAACCTTCTCATCTACAATCACAACTTCATCATCAATGTTGATGGCCACCCCCCCCCCCACCTAGTTTCTCACCATCCTTGGGGAGAGCTCTTGGAGGTAACCCTCTACCACTTCTCAAGGTGATTGCTTTCATTGGCTCCTTGTCGTTTTCTCGGCCTTTCCTGGTAGTGTTCCTTGTTGGCGACTTGGCTGAGAATTCATAGAAGCAAACTGACTCTCTAAAGCTCTTATCTTGTTGTTTAGCTCATTATAGCTGCTATCAATCTTGGAGTGAACAGTCTTGAACTCATGGCCAATGTCCTTTGCTGTTCTAGACTAACCTTCCAATAGTTGTTTGAACATAGCTTCCATATTTGAATCATGAGCTTTAGCTTGGGAAGAGCTACCTTGAGCTTGAGTAGACTGATTGCCTTGATTGCTAAAACCAGGAGGAGGATTTTTCCTAGGCTGGTAGTTCCCTTGCTGAGTGTTTGCTTGGGTTGATAGCCTCCTTGCTGGTTGTTAGGATAAGACCTCTGCTGGTAGTTGTTGTACTGAAAGTTAGGTTCCTTCCTGTACCAAGTACCATTGTTGTTGATGAAGCAAAGATCTTCCGGCCCTTCTAAACCATCAACCTCATTAACCTTAGGAGGAGCTTCTTGACAAGGACCACCAACAAAGTTCATCTGCTGCTGATTGGCTTGGTTAGCAATAAGCAAATCTATCTTCTCCTGCGAGGATTTTATTTCCTTCGTTGTCTAGTTGTCATCAGCTCTGGTCGTTCTATCAGCTCTGTCATGCTCTCCACTGTAAACTGAGTCACTCTTCACCATGTTGTCAACCAGCTCCTCAGCATCTTCTTCAGACCTGCCCAGGAAGAGTCCATTGCTTGCTGTATCCAATCTGGCTCTGTAATTAGGAAGGGCACCTCTGTAGAATGTGCTCAGCAAGCTCTCCTTTGAGAAGCCATGGTGGGGGCATTAAGCCTGATAGCCTTTGAACCTCTCCCATGCTTCACTAAAGCTTTCCAAATTCTTCTGCTGGAAGCTAGAGATCTCATTTCTTAACTTGGCTGTCCTTGATGTAGAGAAGAACTTCTACAAGAAGGCTTTCTTGCAATCATCCCAAGTGGTGATGGAGTCACTAGGTAGAGACTTCTCCCATTGGCGTGCCTTGTCCCCTAGAGAGAAAGGAAACATCTTGAGGTTGAAGGCATCTTCTGACACACCATTAGTCTTGGACAAGCCACAATAGCTATCAAACTTGTACAAGTGATCAAATGGGTCTTCTACAGCCAGGCCATGGTACTTGTTGTTCTCAATCACATTCAACAACCCTGACTTGATCTCAAAGTTGTTAGCTTCCACAGCTGGTGCGCGGATGCCCGTCCTATGACCATGAATGTGAGGACGGTCATAGGTGCCAATAGCTCTAGCTGGCCGCTGTGGATGTTGTTGTTGACGCTGTGGTCTAAGGTTGTCAGCTCCTTGACCATTGCCATCTTGAGCAACTCTGTCTTGAGGTTGATGCTGGTGTTCATCCATATCAAACCTCAACCTCTGAATATGAGCCTGTTGCTCTTCTTCCCTTCTCCTTCTTGCTATTTACCTCTCAAGTGTAGCTATCTCTTCAACAGTGGGAACCAAGTTTGTTGCAAACCTGCTTCTTCTGTTCATACACCTGAAATTCAAAGGAAGAGGCAAAAGGAGAATCAATATCACAAGAAAAGAAAAATGATTTAGTCTCAAGCAAGTGACAAAATCTCAATGTCACAATCAACTTAGAATTTGGCAACGGCGCCAATTTGATGAAAGAATTTTTCAAGGGTCCTAATCAAATGTTGTTATATAAAGGATGACAAACCAGTTCTAAGTGATCACAAAGTAAAGGGAATGCAAGCCTATGCTTAATCTAAATGCAACCATTAAAAGAGATGATTATTAAACTAAGACAATATTTAAATGCAATAAAAGATAAAACTTTCTTTCTTTATGAGATGGGAGAACTCATGGGCTAAGGGAATTGACCTTGGGGGATCAAGCATCAATCTAAAGGTGGCAGCAAGCAATCAATCTATCAACCTTAGGCCTAGGCACAATTCTGAGCAAGCTCTATCTCTAGATGAATGCTCATTCACAAAGATAACTCAAGCATCTAATCTATTAGGTTGAATATTATCTAAGCAATCATTAAGAACAAGCCTAATAGCCATCTTCACACCTTTAACAACAAATCTCTTTGGTAAAGAATGTTAAAAGCTTAGGAGAGTTGGTTCAGGCATTTCATAGAACACCTTTGGGCATGAAATGCCTAAAGCTCAACTTTAGAGTGGCCAACTCTAAAATAGCATTAAAAGAACTCTACTAGCAAGGAACAAGATAGATCTACACTAAAACACCCTAGATCTAGCCTAATCACCCCTTAGTCTCCCTAACCCATGAATCCAAAGAGGACTACTCACTAATCACCATGACCACTCTTAAATCCATGAGGGATTCAAGCTTAATCATGAGGAAAAAGAAAGGAGATGAAATCAAACAATGAAGAACACAAAGATGAGATGAGATTATGATTCAAAGATAAAGCTTTACTCAAAAGGTTTGTGTTCTTAGAGAGAAAATAACATAAGTCTCAAATTAGGGATAACAAGGGTACTTATACTTGGGCTAAAAGCCCTAAAACATCATAGAAATTGAATAAAAGGTCCTTGCAAGCAATAGGTCTCGACCAATGGAGAAACAGGATGAAAAATGCTCAGGCTCGTGGTTGGACGGTCCGTCCGTCTGGCTTGTTCCATCCCGCGCAGGTAAGTGAACCCGAGCAGATCAGGCCGCGCGTCCGTGTGTGGGTGAACATGGCCGAGCACGTCCATCCGTCTGGTTCGGCTGAGTAAGATTGAGTCCATCTCTGCCCACACTAGGCCAAACTCCTTTTTTATCTCATTCTTGCATCAAAACCACTCTCAACACCTTCTTTTACTCCATGGGACACTCCAATACTTGATAAGGACTTATGAATGCAAAATGGGTCCTAAAATGCCTAAACCTTAACCTATAAGACAAAGAATGCAAAATAAAGATGGCTAAATTAATGAAAATATGCAAGACATCATTTTACAGCGATTGTATTCATCGGAAATCATGTCTTCTAAATTTTTGATGTGCTCGTGGGGGTGTAGTATAGTGAAAGCTACGTATAGCGCAAGTAATCTATTGATTCTGAGAATACCTAGAATAATTGCCTTCTTGAGATCATTGAGAGTCGAAGCTCTATCCGAGAACAAGGTTTAGAGTTTATAAAAGCTCTGTTTATTAAATCAAATAAGTCATGCCTTTGACAACACCTAAGGCATCGATATATATATAGCAAAAGAAATAGTAAAAGCCATAAAGAATAAGGATCATAAGTTTTCCTTATTTTTGTTAACTAAGGAAACCGATAGAAATAAGTAAACTAAAAGAAAAGGAAATAAAGTAGAACTCAAAGCCAAGAAGAAGTAGTATGACGCTGCATCAGGTCTCCCGGGGTAAGAAAAGATTCGTCCTCGAATCTTCAGGAACAACTTGTGTAACGTAGGGAACCAAGTGCTTCACGTTAAAAACGTCAGAATATCGAACATTAGGGGTAAAGCCAGACGATAAGCGTTGGCATTGATTTTCTCCACAATTTCCAGAGGATCAATGTTCTGAGCTTTTAGTTTATTGTATTCATGAGCTGAAAAACGTTCCTTAGTTATGACAGCCCAAACCTTGTCTCCCACTTCGAACTGAACATCACGGCGATGCCTGTCTGCTGCTTCCTTGAATTTAGCTGACATGAGGCGGAGGTTATCATGCACTTGCTGATGAATATGAAAGACATCCGCCACGAAATCAACTGCTTCACCATCGCGTGTAGGATCTGGAACAACGCCTAAATCAATAGGACCACGAGAAATGATACCATACACTGTGGGAACCGAAATTCGCACTATCGATTTTAGTTGATTTGGAGGAAAGCCAAGTGAACCTAGCCTTCCCTGAAGGTCCCGGTTATCTGCTGGGCCACACACGACACAATCAGTACAACGGAAAGATAACAAGACGAAATATAAAAATCGTAAAAAGAGTTAGAGCAAAATATCTTTTTTTCCGAATTTGAGTTTAAGAGTGAACAACAGGAAAGAGATCGGCTACAAGAGCTGTCGATGAGTTCGCTAGTCCAGCCACCTATATCTAACCTAGTTGAGTCGCAGCTCGCTAGTAAAAATGGAACAAAATGCCTAACGCGCTCTAAGTGCTATGTTGCTCTCAAAAAGTTCTCCCTTTGCTCCTCGCCCCAAGCTCTCCTTATATACTCCTCTTAAGACGGTCTATTTCTCCTTTGGGCCGAATCTATCGTGAATCGGGCTTCTTCTATTTTTGTTGGTCTTCATGCTTATCGGGAAACTTGACATTTATCTTCAAGAAATCTGACATTTATCTTCTGGAAACTTGACATTTATCTCTTTATGTAAAGATAAACATGGGCCGTCAAGTCCATTTCGACTTGATCTCCTGGAAAGTCGTAAGTGGGCCGCTTGGTCGCGTTTGGGCCTTCTGGGGCCATTGCTTCGACCGTGGACACTTTACGGTTTCGCGAGAAACTATCCTGCCATGGTACTTGTTTTACCGAAGGAACCCCAACTCCTCGTATAGTCTAGATGACTTGGTGTTTTTAGAATAATCGTGATCGTTTTATACGATGAATAGAAATCCATTCGTCAACCGAACTTTTGGTGGTCTTCCGAAGCCTTCCCGATTTATTTCGACCGGAACGAAATGGGGTTCTCAGGTTTCATGTCTTCGAGGAGTTGAACGGTGAGTCTTCGAGTAAAGATATAAAATATAGAGTTGGACTAGTTGTCGAGACAGTTTTGCGGGGAGAAGGTTGCACCTGTCGAGTAGTCCGGATGCGGGCGCCCGTGACCAGGATGGGCGAGCTGGTGCCCGGCGCCCGTGACCAGCACGGGTGAGCCGGCGCCCAGTGCCCGGAGCCAGCACGGGCGAGCCGGCGCCCGGCACGCAGGGCCAGCACGGGCGAGCCGGCGCCCGGCGCCCGGCACCCGGGGCCAGCACGGGCGAGCCGGTGCCCTGCACCCGGGGCCAGCACGGGCGAGCCGGCGCCCTGCACCCGGGGCCAGCACGGGCGAGCCGGCGCCAGGTGCCAGCACGGGCGAGCCGGCGCCTGGCGCCCGGGGCCAGCACGGGGGAGCCGGCGCCCGGGGCCAGCACGGGGGAGCCGGCGCCCGGGGCCAGCGCGGGCGAGCCGGCGCCCGGCGCCCGGGGCTAGGCCGTGGTCGCTCCTGCTGGTGTCCGGGACCATGATGTGATCATCCCCTCCGACGTTTCGTCGAGTAACTAGTTTTTCTTGGTTTTATTCGTCACTTGATCCCTTCCGAGGACTTTCGGGTGTTGATTGCGTCTTTGACCGATTTTGACCCCAACATACACTACGCGAAAAGGACTGAACTTGGTGCTCCGATGGACGGCATGATTAAAGGCGAACTCAGCTTGAAAATGAATCGTATCCCAAGCACGAATGTTATTGCCTACTAAGCACCGAAGCATGTCGCCCAAAGAACGATTAACAACTTAAGTTTTTCCATCGGACTGCGGATAATATGCAGAGCTCATATCAAGGCTGGTACGTAAAAACATCCAAAGAGTGCGCCAAAAGTGACTTAAGAAGCGTGAGTCGCGATAGGAAACAATCGACAAAGGAAGTCCATGAAGCCGATATATCTCACGAAAGAATAGTTGAGCAACTTGAACCACATATGTAGTATTTTTTCAAGGAACCAAATGTGCCATCTTAGAAAAACGATCCACAATAACAAAGATTGAATCATGTCCCCGTTGTGTACGAGGAAGGCCAAGGACAAAATACATGCTGATATCTGTCCAGGGTTGAGTGGGGATTGGTAATGGCATGTACAACCCACCATTAGATGCATGATCTTTTGACGTTTGACAGACCACACACCTTTCAATAAAACGAGCAACATCCTGTCGGAGAGAAGGCCAATAGTAAGAATCGAGAACCAACTTGAGCGTGCGATCACGTCCCATGTGACCTTCAGTATGTAGTTCTTGAATGATGCACAAACGCCAACTACCCTCAGGTATACACAAATTATTATTGCGAAAGAGAAACCCATCCTGGACCGTGAAATCTGTACGAACATGGGCGTGCACCTCAAACCAGATTCGACCAAAATAGGGATCAGGGGCGTATAAGTCAGCTATAGACGCCAGGCCAGGAACGGTCGTATGAAACGTTGTAAGGAGAGTATGGCGTCTACTTAAAGCATCAGCAACTTTGTTTGTTTTACCAGATTGATGCCGGATAACAAACGAGAATTGTTGAAGGTATGCGATCCAAGAAGCATGCGGCGAAGATATCTTAGACTGGCTATCCAGATGTTTCAAGGCATCATGTTTTGTTAAAAGTATAAACTCCTGGTGAAAAACATAATGACGCCAATGTCGAATAGCTTGGAAGATGGAATAAAATTCAGCGTCATAAGTACTATAACGAGCACGAGAACCAGCAATCTTCTCACTATAGAAAGCTATAGGCCGACCTTGTTGACTGAGTGCTGCACCAATACCAGTCTTACATGCATCACAATGTAGCTCAAAGACGGTTGCAAAGTCGGGTAAGGCCAGAATAGGAGCAGAAATTAGGTGATCTTTAATTGTCTGGAAGGTCGTTTCAGCTGCAGAAGTCCATGTGAAAGTAGTTCCCTTCATGCAATCCGTAAGAGGAGGAGTCACAGCACTGAAATTTCGCACAAAGCGATGGTAGAATGAAGCCAAACGATGGAAACAACGGACTTCCATGATAGTTCAAGGTACCGGCCACGACTTGATTGCCTTTATCTTGCTCGGGTCAACTTCTAGGCTTTAGCAGAGATAATGTAACCCAAAAACAGAACCTGAGACGTCCAAAAAAACGCACTTCTTTCGAGCTGCAAATAATTGTTGCTGACGCAGAACCTGAAGAACGTCGCACAAATGTTGTTGGTGACTGTCGAGATCAGAGCTGAATATCAGGATATCATCAAAGTAGACTATAACGCATTTGCCAATGAATGGTCGAAGGGCCTGGTTCATAACACGCATAAAAGTGCTAGGAGCGTTAGAGAGGCCAAAAGGCATAACTCACCGTTCGAACAAGCCTTCACGGGTTTTGAACGCTGTTTTCCATTCATCGCCTGGGCGTATAAGAATCTGGTGGTACCCGCTCTTAAGAACTAACTTTGAAAAGATAGATGCTTTGCCAATTTGATCAAGGAGGTCGTCGAGACGCGGAATGGGAAAACGGTATCGGATGGTGATTTTATTGATAGCTTTGCTGTCCACGCACATACCCCAAGTACCATCTTTCTTTGGTATTAGAAGAGCGGGAACTGCAGCTGGACTGAGACTTTCACGTACATGACCCTTTGCTAAAAGTTTTTCCACTTGTCTTCAAAGTTCGTCATGCTCTTGAGGACTCATCCGATAGTGAGGACGATTAGGCAGCGTGGAGTTAGGCGAGAGATCTATGTGATGCTGAATGTCTCGTAAAGGAGGGAGACCAGCTGGGGGATCCGACGGGAACACGTCTGCAAAAGAGAATAGTAGGGGACCAAACTCAGGGGGAGTGTCCATCGGTGGTGGCGAAGACACTGGTGTCGCGACCAAAGCCCATACCTTTTCTGTCTCACGAAGCTGAGCTTCAAAAGCTGACTTTGCTAGGGTGAGAAGGTTGACACTCGATTTTGAAGTTGATGGTGTTGTCGTTGTAGTGGACTCGTCCGTAGAAGCTACCTCTGGAGACGGAAGTAATGTTATGGTGCGTCCGTTGAACTCGAAAGTGTAGGTATTAGCCTTGCCGTGGTGAATTACATTCTTATCGTACTACCATGGCCGCCCAAGAAGAAGATGGCATGCGTCCATAGGAACAACATCACAGAAAACAGAGTCTAAATATGATCCAATAGAGAATGAAACCTTGACTTGGCGAGAGACTATTATTTCAACGCCTTTGTTGAGCCAAGCAAGTTTATATGATGAGGGATGAGCAACGGATTTGAGATCCAGTTTCTTAACGGCTAGTGCTGAGATCACATTGGTACAGCTACCCGAATCAACAACCAGCTTGCAAATGTTGCCATTAATGGTGCATGTGGATCAAAACAAGGTTGTGCGAAGCCACGACTCCTGGTTAGAGCGCGGGAGAAGACAGTTGCGCCGAAGTACGAGTGCGTGAGCACCTATATCACCAGCAATATACTCAGTGTCCGTCTCTTGGTCAGAATCGTAGGTGTCGTATTGTGGTTTTTCGTCAAGATTGGCGTCTTGGTTGAGTAATCCACGATGGTTGTTGTTAGGACAAGCAGTTTGTATGTTTCCGTCTTCGCCGCAAGTGTAGCAACGCAAAGCACCCGTTTGTTGGGGTCAAAACCGGTCACGACGGAATCAATGCCCGAAAGTTCTCGGAAAAAAAAACTCTTGTTTAGTCTTTGAAAACCAAACATTCCCGGGAAACGGTTAACCGAATAAAAGACGGTTTTCTGCGGACACGAACTAGAGAGCATCAAAAATTCATTCAGTCCGGATGAGGTCTCGAACATAAACAAGTATGGATCGGACCGACCGGACACGAGCCACCTCGCCCACGGGAGAGGACGGCCCGTGCCAAGGCCGCCTCGCCCACGGGTGAGGACGACCCGCACCGAGGCTGTCTCGCCCACGGGCGAGGATGGTCCGTGCCGAGGTCGCCTCGCCCACGGGCGAGGACGGCCTGTACCTAGGCCGCCTCTCCCACGGGCGAGGAAGACCCGTGTCGAGGTTGTCTCGCCCACGGGCGAGGACGACCCATGCCGAGGTCGCCTCGCCCACGGGCGAGGACGGCCCGTGCCGAGGTCGCCTCGCCCACCAGCGAGGATGGCCCGCACCTAGGCCGCCTCACCCACGGGTGAGGACGACCCGTGCCTAGGTCGTCCCGTCCTAGGGCATGGACCGTCCAGTCCCGAAACCGTGCATGCCTCCTTGTCCAAGTTCCCATAGCTCGACCATCAGGTCTACGGACACAACACTCATGTACCATCTCACTCGGGATTATCAAAGAAGGACTTCCGGAAAAGTTATGAAAGATCCGGTCGTCGAGATGGATCCTTACCTGTCGTATAAAACGGACGTGGTCAGCTTAAACACCGTTCGTCCTAACTATACGAAGAGTTGGAATCCATCCGGAAAGACCAGCGTCAAGCCGAAAGCGATCTCTTACAAGAAATTGTAGGAAAAACATCTAAAGTCCGAAAACGGCCCGAAGTGGCCTGGAGCACGGCTAGACGGCTCACTTATGATTTCGAAATAAGATTGAGCCCAAAGCTGGTATGACGGTCTATTTTTATTTGCAGGAAAGGATAAATGTCAAGTTTCCAAAAGATAAATATGAAGTTTAGGATAAATGTCAAGTTTCTGAAGATAATCACGAGAGATGACAAAAAATGGAAAAGCTCGCCTCGCGATAAGTCTGGCCCAAGGGGAGGAAACCGACCTAGAAGGAAGTATATAAGGAGAGCTTGGGGCGAGGAGGAAGGAGAGAGCTTTCTCAGAGCAAACTTAGCACTTAGAGCCAATTAGGCATTTTTCCGTTTTTACTATTGAGCTGCGACTCAACTAAGTTAGAACTTATGTGGCTAGACTAGCGAACATACCGACAGCTCTCGTGGCCTAGGATCCTACCTGTTGTTCACGCTCAAACGCGAATTCGGAAATAAGATATTTTCGCTCTTCTTTTGTTCTTACGATTAACTACTTCGTATTTTCTATCATATTGATTGTGTTGTGCGCGGCCCAAAAGATAACCGGGACCTTCAGGGAAGTCTAGGTTAACTTGGCTTTCCTCCGATTAACAAAAATCGACGGTGTGAATTCCGGTTCCCACAGTTTAGTGCTAGAAGGAGGGGGGGTACGGATCTATCTCTCTCGCAACCACGCACGCTCATTCAAGTATGAAAACCGACGCTGACAAAGACCAGCAAACGCACGATGGGGATCCCGTCGATGCCAACGCTGATAGAACTCCAGCTGAAAACGTATCGACAGTCACCACTGACACCGCGATACTAGACCAGATGAAGGATTTGTTCGCCTCCGCTCAGAAAAAATCTGACAAACAAGGAAAACTCGTGGCCTCTCTCGCAAAACAGGTGGAAACCTTAACGGCGAAGGCCAAGAGCAAAGCCCCGCGTGGGGCCAGAAGAGCCCGCAGCGGTAGAAGACTCGATTTCGAGACTCCGGGCGATCGAGCTGCACGTGCGGACAAAACTTCTTCAGGCCAAAACCTTGACGAAACGCTCCTTACAGGTGCACAGCCGACTACGGAGAACCTTCGTCCTCCCGCCGGGAGCAAAAAAAGAGGACGATATCGAGCGGATCGATCTAGACATAGGCGACCAGTCCATCCGCTTGGACGAAGGCGTTGACGTCCACCAACGAAGAATGCGAAGCCAGTCAGCTCGGCAGGATGCGTCGTTCGAAAAACCCATGAAAGAGGAAGAAGAAATCCTCTATTGGGTAGAGCAAGAAGAACTGGCCGAGAATCAGGCTCGGATCCACCGCAACCAGCGCCGGCAGGTTCGGAAGGCTGCCGCAAACCCTGACGAGATCCATGATCTCCGCGAGTATATCGCAAAAACCGCAGCAGAGGTCAAAGCGGTAAAATCGCAAATCCACCACGCGATGAGCGCTGCGCCCGAGATCGACAGACTTCTCGAGGAAGCACGCAAAACTTCATTCACTACCCGGATTACGGAAACTAACATCACAGATCCAGGGAAGATCAAAATTCCCGTCTACGATGGCACCACCGACCCGAAGGCGCATCTGCAGTATTTCCAGATTGCGATGGGAAGGTGAAAACTCAAAGAACGCGAACGAGACGCTGGCTACTGCCTCCTCTTCGTCGAGAACCTCAAAGGAGCCGCGCTCGAGTGGTTTTCTCGTCTGAAACGAAACTCTATCAGAAGTTTTCGCCAGCTCGCCTCGGAGTTTCTCAAGCAATACTCCATGTTCATGGGAAGAGAAACCTCCGACGTCGACCTATGGAGTCTGTCTCAAATAGAAGACGAACCACTCCACGAGTTCATGAATAGGTTCAAGCTAGTAATGGCAAGAGTCACCAAGATCAGCGACAAAGTGGCAATCGATGCTCTGCAGAAAATTCTCTGGTATAGGTCGAAACTCCGACAATGGATATCTCGAAAAACCGAGAACAATCCAGGCGCCCTTCACAAGGCAACGTACTTTATCAACATGGAAGAAGAGATGAAAGTCCTCTCCCAGAAGTACAACCCGCAAAAAGCGTCCACCAGACGGAGAAGCTCTCGTAACGACAAGTATGTCCACCACGAGGGGGAAGGCGTCCAGGGCGAGCACAACTACGCCATCAACTCCGAACAATAGAAAACCTCCGGAAACACCTGGAGAAGTAACCAGTTCAAGGATAACTCCTAGTGCGAGTTACACCAGACCAGAGGGCATTCCATCATGAAATGCAAAGTTCTCGGAGCAAGGATCGCTACGAAGCTCCTTGCTGGCGAACTGTCGAAGGTCACGGGAATAAAAGACCTCCTTCTGGAGTCCGACCGCCCTCCCAAACCTGACAAAGAATCTCCCAAGAGCAACGCAAACCAGTCCGGCGAGAAACGCGGAAGAAGGCAAGATGACCGTGGAAACGACAGCAACCGTAGTAGGGTGTGGGAAACAAGATTCACACCGAAGAGTTTTGTTAATCGTAAGAAAGCCAAGTTAACCTAGCTTTCCCTGAAGGTCCCGGTTATCTGCTGGGCCACGCACAACACAATCAATAAGACGAAAAGTATGCGATAATGAATCGTAAGAACAAAGAGAGCAAAAAGATCATATTTCCGAATCCGCGTTTGAGCGTGAACAACAGGTGAGAGTCTTGGCTACAAGAGCTGTCGGTAAGTTCCCTAGTCTAGCAACCTAAGTTCTAACCTAGTTGAGTCGCAGCTCGATAGTAAAAACGGAAAATTGCCTAAATTGCTCTAAGTGCTAAGTTTGCTCTGATACGCTCTGATTTCTCCCCTTTTGCTCTTCGTTCTAAGTCCTCCTTATATACTACTCCTTTAGGTCGGTTTATCTCTTCTCGGGCCGGACTTGTCGCGAAGCGGGCTTTTCAATATCTCATTTTTCTTCGTGATTATCTTCGGAAACTTGACATTTATCTTCGCGGAAATTTGACATTTATCTCTTCCCGCGGATGAGATACACCGTCATACTAGTCTTTGGGCTCAAGTCTTTTGGGATCATAGATGGGCCGTTGTCCGCAATTCGGACCCTCTTTGGGCCGTATCGAGACTTAAGCGTTTTTACGATTTTACTCGCGAAGTAGCCATTGGTATAGACATGATTTTCCAAACGGAGCCTCATCTCTTCGCATAGCCGGGGTAGTTGATGTTAAGTTAACTGTAACCTGTTCTATTACGAAGAGTGGGAAACCGTTCGAGAGACATAACCTTCCCAATTTCCCGAAGACTTTCGACGATGTTTTAAGATGGAACATTGGTATTGTGTCCACGGACCCGAGGACTGAGTTACGGAAACATCGGACGAAGATATATGGTTATGGGATGGGACCGGGTTCGGAATGGTCCGAGAAGGGCAGGCCGCCCTCGCTGGGCGAGCTGACCCGCACCACGGTCGAGCTCGCCGGCGAGTTGACCCGCAATAGGGTCGTACTCGCCGGGCGAGCTGACCCGTGCCATGGTCGAACTCGCCGGCGAGTTGACCCGCAACGCGATCGTACTCGCCGGGCGAATTGACCCGTGCCTCGGTCGAGCTCGCCGGCGAGTTGACCTGCAACGCGGTCGTACTCGCCGAGCGAGTTGACCCGTGCCTCGGTCGAGCTCGCCGGCGAGTTTACCCGCAACGTGGTCGTACTCGCTGGGCAAGCTGACCCATGCTACGGTCGTGCTCGCCGGCGAGTAGACCCGTGCTCGTCGGGCGATCCGTTTCGGTTATTCGTTTTCTCGGCTTTTTAAGTTTTAACCGAGATTTGGTTTTTCCGAGGACTTTCGTGCATCGATTCCTTCGTGACCGATTTTGACCCCAACAGTTAGCCCCCCAGCTAGCTAGGTCCGTGGAGTTTTGGTAACAGGTCCTAGCTCGCGGTATAGCTCGTTTGCGAGAGTGAATAGTAACTCTTCTTTTTTGCCTATCCTGGATGGAGTAAGTTTTTTTTATCATTCTTTACTTACTCCTCACAAGAACTTACCTCTAAGATAGGAATTTCTCTTCTCTTTCTCTCTTTGCTTATACAAAGAAAATGTCTTCAGGAAAAGGATCTTCAAAGAGGCATTCTTCCTCACACTCATCTTCGAGTGACTCTTCTGCTAATGAGGTGATCACCCCGAAAGAAGAGTTTGAAGTTGAGGAAGACACAAAGGATGCATACTACAAAGCTCTTTGCGGCTCGCTTCCGCCTCTGCAAGACATTCCAATCCCTAAGAGGCCCGTGAGGCCGCCGAACGCACCCGTCACGCCGAGTATGGTCTCTCCCGACTACCTTACGACTCTCCGGAACTTTTACCAGATTCCAATTGGAGTCATATTTCGGATCCCAAGTGGCAACGAGAGCGCGAGGAACCCTTTGGAAGGTTTCTTTACTTGCTGCGAGGCCTTCCTGGCGTATTGCCGCATTTGGTTTCCGATCCCCGGCACCATCGTCCGCGCGCTTCACCACTTTGGGCTTTCGATCAGCCAGCTAAACGTTCCGGCCTTGCAGCATTGGCTTAGCGTGTTGATCTCGAGTTACGAGCTAGGAATGGATCTTAACCCTGGCGACTTCGAGGTTTTTTAGTTTACGAAAGGAACGGGGATCGATGGCTCATACCGCATGGTGCCAAAGAAGAACATGGCTATAATTCAGGGGCATACTTCACACCACAAGACATGGTTCGAGCGCTTTTTCTTTGTCCGGATAGATGGGGAGTTTGTCGAGGAGAGCTACCTCCACCTATTCCGTCAGGAGTGGAACTTCAACCGTGGTAATACGACTAGTTGCGTTTTTCGTTTTGATACATTGAAAACATGTGAAGATGATTTTGTTTTTATTATCTTGCAGTGAACAGGATTCTTCCGCCGACTCCTGCCGATCTTTTTGCCAAGCGAGATCTTCTCCGCGACAGGCCATTCTTCTGGAACTCCTTCACCGTTGAACGGATTCGAAGCGCGGTGGAGCTCCATCGATCTCAAGCCGTCTCCCAGCCTCTTGACCTTCCGTACGACGTAGAACCGGTCATTGATGTCTTTCCTGCTCAGAGGCAGAGAACCAGGTCTCGGAAAGGCAAAGGGGTTTCCTATAAGAACGTCTCGGGAGACCCTCCGCTGCCAGGATGGAACCCTAGTTTCACCCCAGGGGAAAGGAGTGGAACCAGCGAGGTTCCCCCTCCTAGCGACTTTTTTTCCGACCTCCCTCCCGGTTTCACTACTCATGAGTCGCTGGACAAAGATTCGAGGAGGAAAGTAGTCGCTGTAGGTTTCTGTTTAATCAACGAGGTTTATCCTTTGGACTTTGATATGAATTTCGATATATTATTTTTTTGTTTCCTTTTCTGATCTTAAGTTCATGCAGGGGATGAGGGTGTTCAATGCGGCGCTTGACGGAAGTTTCTGGGAATCGCGTATCTCTCACTTCAAAGCCGAGGAGGCTGAAAGAGAACTCTTTCCGTTTCGAAGGAGCCGGAGACAGGCTAAGCTCCATTCTTGGGCCCTTGTCCGTCCGGAGAGGAGAGGAAAGAGAACGATTTTCGCCGAGATGAAGCAAAGGGCCGCTTTGTTTGCCACTGAATTCGAGAGCTTTAAGGATGCTCAGGAATTCGTGGGCGCTTTTCGCGAGTGCCATGGCTCGGTCGCTACCCTCTACAAGTGTTATAACAAGGACTTCTCCTTTCCTGCCGAGGTCGCTGAGATGTCAGGTCTCATGGACGGGTGCGCCCATGCCGAATCCTTGGTTCCTCCGATCGAAGGAAGGTTCCGACAGCTTTGGGTCTCCATCGAGGTCTCGGAGGACACGGCGGAAGCGGGAGCCGGTGGTTGTGATGAAGGTGCCGGAGTCGCGGAAGGAGAGGTGGACCAGCCTGTGAGCTCGTTCGGGGTCTCCATGTCTGGGTTCTTTGACTTTGAGCTTTGAGGATCGTTGGGATTATTTACCTTAGTTTTTATCCCGAGATTTGTATGCTTGGCCGCGTGTGGCCATTCTTATTTGTGTATGCCACGACCTTGTGAGGTCGTGTAACTTTATGTATTTCGGGACTGGCCGTTGGTGGCTTCGAATCCCAGCTGTTTTGCGGCCCCTCATATATATAACGAATGTTTTTAATTTATACTTCTGTCAAGTGTCGAGGATGAGATATGAGTAGTCGCTTCGTATCTCGACTCGTGTTTTGTCGCTTGTCCGCTGGCTTTTTTCGAGATAAAGACATTCGTAAATGCTTTGGATTTTCTACGAAGTTTTCGTGAGCGTTATAGACGTGGGCGACGGGACATTTTTTCGTATCATGTCTTATAATGTTTGTGGACCAGTAGGACTGGGTTTAGGGCAAGACCTAGGGTTACTTTCGGCCCTAAGGCTATGCGATGACTAATCGGCTTTCGTGTTGCCTGTTGGCGATTTCTACCTGGTTCTTTCCGTTTTAAAGTCCGCGGCTTGATGCTGGCTTATACGACTTGTATGGGAAGAACCGAGCATCTTCCAGAGACCGTCTGGAGTGCTGATCAAAATTTTGGTTTTTTGTATAGCGCGCTATGATATCCTTGTCGGATGTAAGAAAACCTTTACTTTTTATAAAAGGTTTGACTACGAGTTCTCTTTGGAGAACATTTTTCAGGTATGTTCGTCGGGGCCAATCGACGATCATCAATTTTTTAAAAAAAGTCGCGGATGGACTGTGTGCTTAGATAAGATCTTTAGAGGATTGTTCGCGACGTCTCGCTTTTCCCGAAAGATATATCTTTTATAAGGTGGTTTCGATCTTCTCTCTTTTTGGAGAAGACGTGTACATTTTAGGTCTTACTTGACCGTGACTGTTTTTAAAACAGGAACTGGTTTCCGTCCAAGGATTGCTTGGACGGTGTAGAGGCTTATTGCGAGTGATTCGCGAGATCGGAAAAAATAAATTTTATTAAAAAGTTTCGAAAATTTCGAGTACAAGCACGGATATTTCAAACTTTATGGGAGTATATGAGTATACGTACCCACTACCCCCCCCCCCCCCCCTCTTTTTGGAGAGGGGGATAGCTGAACTTGTCAATAGGACAAGCTGCCTACGTACCTCTTTCGAGGATCAAGCCATCTCGTAGTTCTGCTGGTTTCCGCGGGTGTTCCTACTCACTGGAGGGGGTCGCCTCAGTTACTTCGGCTACTGGGGCCAAAGCTGGGTCGACGATCGTTTCCGGAGTAGGGTTGTCCACCGGTGAGGCGATGGATTCGAGAACGATGCTATCATCCCGAGTCGTTGCCTGATCCGATGGTTCCGGATTGCTTTTTGCGGAGCTCTGGTAGGAGTCCTAAGTTTTCTTCGATTTCTTCGGTCGGAATCCAAGACCAGGTCTTTTACGCTCGTGACCTTCGACAGTTCGCCGGCGAGGAGCTTTCAGCGAGTCTAGCGCCGAGGAACTTGCAGTTTGTGGTGGAGTGATCTCTGGTCTGGTGGAACTCGCAGTAGGAATTATCCTTGTACTGGTTCCTAGTCCAGCTGTTTCCAGAAATTTTCCCTTGTTCAGAATTGATGGCGTAGTTGTGCTCACCCTGGAGATCTTCCCCTTCATGGTGGATATACTTATCGTTACGAGAGCTCCACCTTTTTGCGTACGTTTTCTGCGGGTTGTGTTTCTGGGAGAGGATCTTCATCTCTTCTTCCATTATGATGAAGTCCGTTGCCTTGTGCAGAGCGTCCTGGATTGTTCTCGGTTTCTCGAAAGATATCCACTGCCGGAGTTTAGATCGGTACCAGAGAGTTTTCCGCAGAGCCTCGACTGCTACTTTGTCGCTGATTCCAGTGACTCTTGCCATTACTCGCTTGAATCTGTTCATGAAATTGCAGAGTGGCTCGTCCTCCCTTTGAGATAGACTCCAGAGATCGACGTATGAGGTTTCCCTGTCCATGAACATGGAATACTTTTTGAGGAACTCTGAAGCGAGTTGACGAAAACTTTCGATTGAGTTACGCTTCAGACGAGAGAACCATTCGAGCGCAGCTCCTTTGAGGTTTTCGACAAAGAGGAGGCAGTAGCCAGCATCTTTTTCGTGCTCCTTGAGTTTGCATCTTCCCATCGCGATCTGGAATGACTACAGATGTGCCTTCGGGTTGGAGGCGCCATCGTAGACGGGAATTTTTATCTTCCCTAGATCTGAGATGTGGGTTTCCGTGATCCGGGCAGTGAAAGGGGTCTTGCGTGCTTCCTCAAGTAGCCTGTCGATTTCGGGTGCAGCGATTGTCGCGTGGTGAATCTGCGATTTTACCGCTTTGACTTCTGCCGCGGTTTTCGCGATGTACTCGCAGAGGTCGTGGATCTCATCGGGGCTTCCAGATGCCCTTTTAGTTTGCCGACGCTGGCTCCGTTGGATTCTGCCTTGTTTTTCAGCCAGCTCCTCCTGCTCCACCCAATAGAGGTTTTCTTCTTCCTCCGTCATGGGTTTTTCGAGTGACGCGTTCTGCCCGAGCGGACTGGCTTCACGTTCTTCTCGAATGGATATAAGCATCCTGGTCCGAGCCATCGGACAGGTCACTTATGTCCAGATCGATACGTTCGACGTCATCTCCTTTGTCGCTCCCAGGAGGAGGTGGGAGTTTCTCCACAATCGGCTGCGCATCGGACGGGGCTGTTTCGCTAGGGTTTTTTCCCGAGGAAGCTCTGTCCGTCCATGCGGCCTGGTTGTTTGGTGTCTCGAAATCGAGTCTTCTGCCGCCGCGGGTCCTGGTGGTGCCGTGCGGGATTTTACTCCTAGCCTTCGCAGTTAAGGTCTCCACCTGTTTTGCGAGAGAGGCAACTAGTTTATCCTGTTCGTCCGACTTTTTCTGAGCAGAAGCGAACAATTCTTTCATCTGGGCTAATGCCGCGGCATCAGTGGTTACCGTTGACATGTTTCCAGATGGGGTTAGATTAACACTGGGATCGACGTGAGGTCCGTCGGGCACCTGTTTGTCTTTGTCAGTGTCGATCGTCATACCTGACTGAGCGTGTGTGGTTGCGTGAGAGATAGATCCGTACCCCCCCCCCCTTCCGTCTAGCGCCAAACTGTGGGACCAAGATTCACACCGTCGAGTTTTGTTAATCTTAGGAAAGCCAAGTTAACCTAGGTTTCCCTGAAGGTCCCGGTTATCTGCTGGACCATACACAACACAATCAATAAGACGAAAAGTATGCGATAATGAATCGTAAGAACAAAGAGAGCAAAAAGATCTTATTTCCGCATCTGTGTTTGAGCGTGAACAACAGGTGAGAGTCTCGACTACGAGAGCTGTCGGTAAGTTCGCTAGTCTAGCAACCTAAGTTCTAACCTAGTTGAGTCGCAGCTCGATAGTAAAAACGGAAAACTGCTTAAATTGCTCTAAGTGCTAAGTTTCCTCTGATACGCTCTGATTTCTCCCCTTTTGCTCTTCGTCCTAAGTCCTCCTTATATACTCCTCCTTTAGGTCGGTTTATCTCTTCTCGGGCCGGACTTGTCGCAAAGCGGGCTTTTCCATATCTCGTTTTTCTTCGTGATTATCTTCGGAAACTTGACATTTCTCTTCGCGGAAATTTGATATTTATCTCTTCCCGCGGATGAGATAAACTGTCGTACTAGTCTTTGGGCTCAAGTCTTTTGGGATCATAAATGGGCCGTTGTCAGCAATTCGGACCCTCTTTGGGCTGTATCGAGACTTAAGCGTTTTTACGATTTTACTCGCGAAGTAGCCGTTGGTATAGACATGATTTTCCTAAAGGAGCCTCGTCTCTTCGCATAGCAGGGGCAGTTGATGTTAAGTTAACCGTAACCTGTTCAATTACGAAGAGTGGGAAACCGTTCGAGAGACATAACCTTCCCAATTTCCCAAAGACTTTCGACGATGTTTTTAGATGGAACATTGGTATCGTGTCCACGGACCCGAGGACTGAGTTACGGAAACTTCGGACGAAGATGCATGGTTATGGGATGGGACCGGGTTCGGAATGGTCCACGAAGGGTGGGCCACGCTCGCCGGGCGAGCTGACCCGTGCCACGGTCGAGCTCACCAGCGAGTTGACCCGCAACACGGTCGTACTTGCCGGGCGAGCTGACCCGTGCCATGGTCGAGCTCGCCGGCGAGTTGACCCGCAACGCGGTCGTACTCGCCGGACGAGTTGACCCGTGCCTCGTTCGAGCTCGCCGGCGAGTTGACCCGCAACGTGGTCATACTCGACGGGCGAGCTGACCCGTGCTACGGTCGTTCTTGCTGGCGAGTAGACCCATGCTCGTCGGGCGATCCATTTCGGTTTTTCGTTTTCTCGGCTTTTGAAGTTTTAACCGAGATTTGGTTTTTTCGAGGACTTTCGGGCATTGATTCCGTCGTGACTAATTTTGACCTCAACACAGGGTAAGCATGATCATTGGAGAATCAAAATTCTATTGTGACTCGGTCTCATCAATCAAGGCCTCGGAAGAAAGGCAGAATAGAGTACTAACTGGATGGCTTGGTCCCCTACTGATATACCATGGATTTTACCCGTTTTTACCCATGGTATATAAATGTTTTTATTACTATTATCTATGTTTTGGAGTCTATTAGGTATGTTTTCAGGCTCAGGAGCATTTGGGAGAAAAGTGATGTTTTAGGTGCCTTTTTGGAGCTTAAAGAAGAGTTCACCCGAGACAGACCAAAGGTCGACATCCGGAGCTATACATCGATCGATGCACATTCCGTGCTATTGATCGACACACATTTGCCGAGGGACGATACATCGAGATCATAATCGATCAATGTACATCCAGTACTATCGATCGATATCGAGCGGCGAAAGAAGACAAGTTGGACTTGGCCGAACTTGAAGCCCACGACATCACATTTTTACAAGATTGCCCCTGGCGAGTTTTTAACCTAATGAACTCATATTTATATGTGCCTAAATGTTTTGGCACCAAACAAGCTTTTTCACCACCACCTTTTTACACATTTCTTTTAAAATAGTTTCATTACTTTGCAAGTTCTCAATAAAGTTCTATTCAGTTCTTAATTATTTACTTGTTCTTCTTAACAAAAGTTATAGGATTCTAGATCTAGAGGAAAGATCCAAAGAGATTTGTGATTGGAACTTAATTGTCCATTCCTCTAATATATCTATGAACTCCTATTATTACCTTGTAGCTATGAATCACTTAGCCATGTCTGAGTAGATTCACTTGTTGGATTTAGGATTTAAATAGGATATGAGGGATTAGCCCAACCTATATCTGCTATAGTTGTGATATTTATTGTTAGGATTGTTCACTAATGCTTTTTCTAGATTAGCTAACTAGAACATGAACTTGAATTGCATTATTTATTTAATATAATTCCTGATAACATCCTATACATGCTATGACCCTCTTGAGACAAGCAGAAGCTGATCTAAGATCATGGTGAGCAGTGTATCAACTCGCGCATAAGTTCTGCTTAGAGCCGTATCGATCGATACTCCTATAGAGTAATCGATCGATACTCCTATAGAGTAATCGATCGACGTAGCTAGAGGTGTATCGGTCGATATTCCTATCGAATAATCGATCGATACTGTTGGCGATATAGCTGACCGCAAACACCATTTAGCATCTAAGTAATAGATGGTCTAAATATTGCGAGAGCTGATGGATTCAATTAATAGTAATGAGCTCGGACATATCATGCAAGAAACTTGTTAGCATTTATCGTATTTATAATCCTGAATTCCTGAATACCTACCTTGAATCTAACTACTTTTCTTTATTGTCTTAAACCAAAACCTTTCTACTGAGTAATCTTACCATTACTTAAAAACCTGCACTTTGCTTTAAAACATTTTCAACCTAGCATAGTCACTAAGATTGCATCTTATTTGTACACTAGCTCTTTGTGGATTCGACCCCTAAGTGCTAGAACTGAACCACTTATTTGAGAGAGTAAAGTCACTTCTTAAGGATAAACATTTGAGTGATATCAAATTTGGCGCCGTTGCCGGGGAGCTTTGATACAATTAGATTTAATCTGATTAGGTCTAGGTTATTTTTACTTTAAGCTGTTTTTTCTCACACAATTTTTTTTCCTTGTCTTTTCAGGTATATGCCCAGTAGTACTAGAAGCAACAAGGCATCTCAACTTTTGTTCTCAGAAGACCCTGCTAGCTTGGAACGTTCAATCCGCAAGGAAATCCGATCCGCATCGACCGACATCAACAACTGTCTGTTGACCAATACCAACGCACCACTGTCGACCGAGACACCGTCTTCGTCGACCGATACTCGCACCTTCCTGTTGACCGACACTACTTCAACGTCGACCGACACTACTTCAACGTCGACCGACACGCTTCATCTGACATCGATCGATACCCCTAACCGTATATCGATCGATACTTTTCCGCGAGTCATGGTTACACCGATTATTCTCACACAAGATGAGAATGGAGACTTGCGTGACCAAGAAGGTCACCTTCGTAATGAAGCAGGTCAGAAGCTCAATACTCAGAATGAAGTAATCCCTGAGCCAGAAACTGCACCTACAGGAGCTGTTTAACCTGTAGGAGAGGCTTCTCGAACACTAGCTGACTACAACTGTCCAGATCAATTCTACACCAACAGATCAGCCATTCGTCCCCCTGCTATTCAGAGAGGCGATGTTGAGCTCAAGCCGCAGTACTACACCCTTGTGGGACAGACACCCTACTGTGGGCTGTCCAATGAGCATCCCATGGACCATCTGGAGAGGTTCGAGGATCTCATATCTGCTATCAAAGCCAATGGAGTCCCCGTGGACTACCTTCTCTGTAAGCTCTTCAAGCACTCTTTATCTGGAGAAGCTTTACAGTGGCTTAAGCAGCTACCACCAGGATCTCTTACATCCTGGAGCGACATCGAAAACGCATTTTTGCGTAACTTCTTTGATGATGCGCGCGCTGAAGACTTAAGGAGGAAAATTGCCACATTCAACCAGGAGCCTGGAGAGTCATTCAAGGATACCTGGATCAGATTCAAGTCTTACCAGCGAGATTGTCCACACCATGGATTCAACAAGGTGCAACTGCTCTGCACTTTCTTCAAAGGCATCACGCTGAAATATCAGATGGCTCTGGATACTGCGAGTGAAGGCAACTTCACCACAAGGAATCTCGAAAATACTGTGAAGTTAATAGTCAACTTAGCATCCAGCAACAACCCAAAGAACATTGTAAAAACAAGATCTGTAGCGTTCCTTGGAAAGGAACAGATAAATGAGGTGCAGGCTACACTTGACAATGTTCAGAAGCTGCTAAACAAGCAAATCTGCTCAGTGGAGGATGCAGAATCTGATGAAGAAGATGACTACGTAGAAGCAGAAGTCAACTGGATCAATGGAACTGTTTTCAGAGATCTGGAAACCAAGGAAAGAGAAACTTCTCAGGACAAAGAGGCAACTTCAACAGCAGCAACCCCAACAATAACAGGAGTTATGGAAACTCATCTTACATGAAGCCACCCACACCAACCCCAGAAGGAAAGCTAGAAGACATGCTCAGCAAAGTTCTTGAAAGCCAGCAGCAGTTAGAGGTGAACTTCAATGGAAAGATAGACACTGTCTACACTACCTTGAACACAAAGCTTAATGCTTTGAGCACTCATGTGAAGAAGCTGGAGACTTAGGTGATTCAGACAGGAGAAGCTGTTAAGAAGCAGAAAGCTTTAGGAAAAGGGACTGGAGAAGAAACAACAGGCCACAACGTCAATGCTATCATAGAATACGATTTTTGGAGAGTGGTAAAGCATGAGAAGCTGCAAGAGGGAGACTTCCAGAGAACATCCGGAGTGCTAAACCAAAATTTCGGGTTTTCTTGTATAGCACGCTATGATATCCTTGTCGGATGTAAGAGGACCTTATTCTTATGAAAAGGTCTGACTACGGTTTTGTATTAGTGAAACGTTTCTGTGTTCGTCCGTCGGGGCCAATCAACGGGCGTTTGTTTTTTTTTTATGTCGCAGGTGGACTGTTTTGATGGATGATGCGATTTGATACCTCTGGGAAATTGCGACGTCTCGCGTTTCCCCAAAGATATGATTTTCGTTTTTCCGAATTTTTTATGTGTTACTGTATTAAGCATGCATTGAAAGGTTGATAGAAAGAATTTATTGAAAAAGTTTTGAAAAATTCGAATACATGTGCGGGTATTTCGCGTTTTTGTGGGAGTATAGGAGTATACGTACCCACTCCCCCCCCCCATTTTTGGTGAGGGGGATAGCTGAACTCGCCGGGTTCCGACGAGCTGCCTACGTACCTCTTTCGAGGATCAAGCCATCTAGTAGTTGAGATTGTTGCTGCGGACGTTTTTTCTCCCCGTGTGTCGCCATTCCGATCGTACTAGCCGGATCGGTGGCCTGTGCGGGGGTTGAGTTGTCTGCTTTTACGGCGATGGACTCAGAGACTTCGTCACTGTCTTGAATCGTTGCATGTTCGGATGATTATCGATCATCATTTTTTGAGTTTTCAGGAATGTTGTGTGATTCCTTTGCTCGTTTCGGGTGAGCCGCAGGGGCGTTCCGATCTTTTCGCAGTTTGAACTCGGCTAGGTAGCAGAGTCTTGACTGTTTCTGACTTCCCCAGATTATTGTAGTTCCGGTTGGAGTCGGAAACTTGATGTCGAGGTGATATGTGGACGGTACTGCCTTCATGGAGTTGATCCAAGGGGTTCCCATGATTGCGTTGTAGGTAGCCGAGTTATCAACTACTGCGAACTCGACGATCGTTGTAACTTCCTTAGCCATGACCGGGAGCTTGATACGCCCGAGGGTCATGGAGGTGACGCCCGAAAATCCAGTCAAAGGTTTTGGCTCTGGGATGACTTCTCCTAGTGGGATGTTCATCCTATAGAGGGTGTCGCGGAAGATGACGTTGACCGTACTTCCTGTATCGACAAGGATGCGGCCAACTTCGAGATCTTGGATCACCAAGTCTATGACTAGAGGATCATAATGAGGTTTGTCGATCCCGACAGTTTCTTGTTCCTCGAAAACGATCGCGTGGTTGGGAACATCGCTATCCGGAAGCCAGTTGGAACTCGTCTCCGCTTTTTGCCCGTAGGCTTTGATTGACGAGATCGAGTCTTGGTATAACTGCGACCCTCCGATTATCATATTTACCCTCTGGCGACTACTGTTGTTCCCTTGGTCATCATGTCTCCTTCCGCGCTTCTCACCCGATTGGCTTTCAGGCGCGTGGTTCTCGGAGACAGTTTTGTTGGTTTTTGGGCGGTCGGACTCCAGGACCAAGTCTTTTATACTTTTGACCTTTGACAGTTCGCCGGCGAGGAGTTTTGCGGCAAGCCTGGCGCCGAGAACCTTGCAGTTCGCGTTGGAGTGACCTCTGGTGTCGTGGAACTCGCAGTAGGAATTATCCTTGTACTGGTTCCTGGTCTAGGTGTTTCCTGAGGTTTTTCCCTGCTCCGAGTTGATGGCGTAGTTATGTTCGCCTTGGACGTCTTCCCCTTCGTGATGGACGTACTTGTCGTTACGAGAGGGTTTCTTTTTTTAAAGATGTTTTCTGCGGTCCATGCTTTTGCGATAGGACTCTCATCTCTTCCTCCATGACGATGAAGTCCGTTGCTTTGTGGACGGTATCCTGGATCGTTCGTGGTTTCTCCAGTAATATCCATGATATACCATGGATTTTACCCGTTTTTACCCATGGTATATGAGTGTTTTTACTACTATTATCTATGTTTTGGAGTATATTAGGTATGTTTTCTGGTTCAGAAGCATTTTGGAGAAAATTGATGTTTTAGGTGCCTTTTTGGAGCTTAAAGAAGAGTTCATCCGAGATCAAGACCAGAGGTCGACACCAGAGTTACACATCGATCGATGCACACTCTGTGCAATCGATCGACACACATTAGCCGAAGAACGATACATCGAGACCATAATCGATCGATGTACACCCTGTACTATCGATCGATACTGAGGCGGCAGAAAGACAAGTTGGACCTGGCCGAACTTGAAGCCCAAGATATCACATTTTACAAGAATGCCCCTAACGAGTTTTTTAACCTAATGAACTCATATTTATATGTGCCTAAGTGTTTTGGCAAAGACATAGTTTTTAAGAGTTGTTTAAGTTCTAAAAGAGTTTCTTCTTCTCCTACTCAATTTCTTTTACTGTTTTCATTACTTTGCAAGTTCTCAATAAAAATCTATTCAGTTCTTTATTTGTTAACAAAGGTTATAGAATTCTAGACCTAGAGGAGAGATCCAAAGATATTTGTGATTGGAACCTAAGTGTTCACCCTCTAATAGGTCTATGAACTTCTATTATTACCTTGTTGCTATGAACTACTTAGCCATGTCTGAGTAGATTCTTTTGTTAGATTTAGGGTTTAAATAGGATATGAGGGATTAGCCCCAGCCTATAATTGCTATAGTTGTGATATTTTTAGGATTGTTCACTAATGCTTTTTCTAGCTTAGCTACCTAGAACATGAACTTGGATTGCATTGTTCATTACATGCAATGCCTGATAACATCCTAAACATGCTATGACCCTCTTGAGATATGCGAAAGCTGATCTAAGATCATGGTGAACATTGTATAAACTCATGCATAAAGCTTGCTTAGAGCCGTATCGGTCGATACTCCTATAGAGTAATCGATCGACGTAGCTAGAGGTGTATCGATCGATATTCCTATCGAACTATCGAGCGATACCATCGGCAGAGTAGCCGACCGAAACACCATTTAGCATCTAAGTAATAGATGGTCTAAATAATGCGAGAGCTGATGGATTCATTTAATAAGTGTTGAGCTCTGACATATCATGCAAGCAACTTGTTAGCCTTTATAGTATTTATAATCATGAATTCCTGAATACTTACCCTGAATCTAACTATTTTTCTTTACTGTTTTAAAAACCAAATCCTTTCAACTGAGTAATCTTATCCTTACTCAGCAAACCTGCACTTTACTTTAAACTATTTTCAACCTAGCATAGTCATTAAGATTTCATCTTATTTGTACACTAGCTCTCTGTGGATTCAATCCCTAAGTACTACAACTGAACCTCTTATTTGAGAGAGTAAAGTCACTCCTTAGGGTAATTTGAGTGATATCAAATTTGGCGCCGTTGCCGGGGAGCTTTGATACAATAGGATCTAATCTTATTAGATCTAGGTTATTTCAATTTTTATTTTCATTTGTTTTCTGACACAAAAATTTTTTCTTGTCTTTTTAGGTACATGCCCAGCAGCACCAGAAGCAACAAGGATTCCCAACTTTTGTTCTCAAAAGACCCTGCTAGCTTGGAACGTTCAATCCGCAAGGAAATCCGTTCCACATCGATCGACGCCATCAACTGCCTGTCGACCGATACCGACGCATCCCTGCCGACCGAGACACCTTCTTCGTCGACCGACACTCTTACCTTCACGTCGACCGACACTACTTCACCGTCGACTGACATCTTTCATCCGATATCGATCGATACCCCTAACCGTATATCGATCGATACTACTCCGCGAGTCATGGTTGCGCCTGGGATGGAGTTGATACGCCCGAGGGACTTGCGTGACCAAGAAGGTCACCTTCGTAATGAAGCAGGTCAGAAACTCAACGCTCAAAATGAAGTAATCCCTGAGCCAGAAACTGCACCTACAGGAGCTGTTCAACCTGTAGAAGAGGCTGCTCGGACACTAGCTGACTACAACCGTCCAGATCAGTTCTACACCAACAGATCAGCCATTCGTCCCCGTGCTATTCAGAGAGGCGATTTCGAGATCAAGTCGCAGTAGTACACCCTTGTGGGACAGATACCTTACTATGGGCTATCCAGTGAGCATCCCATGGACCATCTGGAGAGGTTCGAGGATCTCATATCTGCTATCAAAGCCAATGGAGTCCCTGTGGACTACCTTCTCTGTAAGCTCTTCAAACACTCTTTATCTGGAGAAGCTTTACAATGGCTTAAGCAGCTACCACGAGGATCTCTTACATCCTGGAGCGACATCAAAAACGCATTTTTGCGTAACTTCTTTGTTGATGCGCGCGCTGAAGACCTAAGGAGGAAAATTGCCACATTCAATCAGGAACCTGGAGAGTCATTCAAGGATACCTGGATCAGATTCAAGTCTTACCAGCGAGACTGCCCACACCATGGATTCAACAAAGTGCAGCTGCTCTGCACTTTCTTCAGAGACATCGCAGTGAAATATCAGATGGCTGTAGACACTGCGAGTGAAGGCAACTTCACCACAAGGAATCCTGAAGATGCTGTTAAGCTAATAGACAACCTAGCATCCAGCAACAACACAAAGAACATTGTAAGAGCAAGATCTGCAGCGTTCCTTGGAAAGGAACATATAAATGAGGTACAAGCTACACTTGACAATGTTTAGAAACTGCTAAACAAGCAAATCTGCTCAGTAGAGGATGCAGAAGCTGATGAAGAAGATGACTACACAAAAGCAGAAGTCAACTGGATTAGTGGAACCGGATTTCAGAGGTCTGGAAACCAAGGAAACAGAAACTTCGCAGGACAGAGAGGAAACTTCAACAGCAGCAACCCCAACAACAACAGGAGTTATGTAAACTCATCTTAAATGAACCCACCCACACCAACCCCAGAAGGAAAGCTAGAAGACATGCTCAGCAAAGTTCTTGAAAGCGAGCAGCAGTTAGAGGTGAACTTCAATGGAATGATCGACGCTGTCTACACCACTTTGAACACAAATCTTGATGCTTTGAGTACCCATGAGAAGAAACTAGAGACTCAAGTGATTCAGACAGGAGAAGCTGTTAAGAAGCAGGAAGATATAGGAAAAGGGAATGGAGAAGAAACAACAGGCCACAACGTCAGTGCTATCATAGAGGATGATTTTTGGAGAGTGGTAAAGCAAGAGAAGCTGCAAGAGGGAGACTTTCAGATCGAGAGTATTGGCGGCACCTACTGGAATCGATCGATGTCAGGATCACAACATCGATCGATGTACGCCAACACCAATCGATCGGTGGAACAAAACGAGCATCGACCGATGGATCTTGAAAGATCTACCAACGAGTGCAATACCATGAAGATACTTACTCACGAGGAGTTCGCAGCAAAGCACCCACATCCGCCCAGCCCTTACCACATCGACCGACAAGACAGACGCCCCATCGATCGACCGATTGATAAAGAAATCGATCGACACACTCCAGAAGCTGTCGATCGATATTCAATTATCACACGCCGAGTGAAACTTCCCAAGATAGATGTTGCACGACTTAATGCACTCCGGGAGCAATCTAAGCCTTCCAGAAACCCACCAACCGCCATGATGAAGAAACCCACAGATATTATTGATCCATTGGAGATAGAAAAGGAAAAAGATGGCAGAGTTCTCAGAAAAAGGAAAGAGAAGGTTCCTAAACACGTTAAAAGAGGAGTTAATGAGAAAGAGTTGGCAAGTTTCAGAAAGAGAGTTCTATGGATACCTACAGAGAAACCCGTTGAAGAAGCTTACTTTTCACACAGATTGTGGATGTTTTTCAGAGAAACTAAGGAGACAGAAGAAGACATCAAGAGGATGTTCAACCAAGTCAGAGAAAGTATGAAGAAGAGGATCAAACTAGAGAAGAAGGGTGATCCAGGAAAGTTTGTTGTTCCTTGCTCAGTACAGGGGATCAACTTCCCACGTGCCCTATGTGACACAGGATCTGGAGTCAGCATCTTACCCAAGGTGATAGCAGACCATCTAGGTCTGAAGATAGAGCCTACTGAAGAATCGTTCATCTTTGTGGATTGTTCTCAGCAGAACTCTGGAGGAATTGTGAGAAACCTTGAGGTCACCATAGGAGAAGCCCTAATTCCAGTAGACATCCATGTCTTGGACGTCAAGATAACCCTACCTACTTCTTTGCTACTTGGAAGAGCCTTCCTAGCCACAGTTGGAGCAGTCTGCAACCTTCAGACGAACATACTGTGCGTAACCCTGATCAACCCTACGGTCTACTATGATCCAGTACAAGTCATCAAGGTCCCTAAGAAGATCCAAGACGGCTCAGACCTTGTAGCTGTTTACTATTGTGGAGATGAATACGACTCACAAGGGGAATACGAGACAGAGACCGCAGAATCGATCGATAGTAGTACTGTCTCATCATCTCTAGTGAACCGACATCGATCGACAGCCACACATGGTCATCGATCGATTCACTTTATTCAGATCGAGGAGGAGTTTCCAGAAGGTGATTTTGAAGTAAACACGTGGGAGAACGACTACTACATCCCACCATATACTGCAAATACTACTCACATTGAGGAGTATACTGATGATTACGAGGAGGAGAGAGCTATAGAATGTCACAACCTTCGAGAAGATGAAGATCGACTTCTCCACCACAACCTCAGAATCACGACATCGATCGAAAGGACCACATCCCCATCGATCGATACTACTTGCCTCGCATCATTCGACAACACAGTCAACAACAGGCGAGAGGGAGACTACTCAATCGGGAGCTGGGCAAGCAACTACCAGTACGAGAGCTTCGCGGTCGAGACCGCCACACCAGCATACATCACCCAACCCGAAGAAGTCTCATCGATCGACACGGCACCAGTACAATCGACCGATAGGCCTGAACAACCATCGACCGATTCAGATCTTGTGCCATCGACCGATACATACACCCAACCATCCCAGGTAACAAATTGAAATGTACTTAATTTCGGTAATCTAATCCCGGATGAGTTTGGTATTTCCAGGGATTCACAAGGCTTTGCACGCTCAATGGATGGACGAACACTCCACATATCCAAAGAAGACATTGCAGACGTCCTACAGTTAGCCAATGGATCCCACAACCTATTCCAGCAACAACGCTACGGACCAGACCACCATTATCAGCACCAGGAGGCAGACACAATAACTGAGCCAAAGGAAGCTGAGGATAACCATCTCAACAGGAAGGATCCATATCTTCAACAGAAATCGATCGATTCTGAGTGTGTTGCATCGATCGATAAGCGTCCCGAATTCGGAAAGAGAGCCTTTATATATGGAGTTCGAAAATTCTTTTGGGAGCAGAGAGATGAGTATGGGGTCTACAGAGACGAGATTGGCTTTGCTAGAGGAATAGATGGTGACGTCATCAGAATTTCTAAAGACGACATCAAGAAACTGCTCCAAAGAACTTCAATGGACGAGCGCTCCTACATCTGTCTACCAGAGCACGCTAGTTCATTTACAAGAAGAGAATTGGTGCAAGATACCTACACCAAAGACGAGATCAACGAGATGTTCACCGGTTTACTTGGAGAACGCAAATGGGAAAAGCTCTCCATGGAAAAGAGTTTAGAAGAGGCCACATACAACCTTTGCAGTGAGATGAACTGGATGTTCAGTGCAGACCAAGGATTACTCAAGAAGGTTCAACGTCTTGAGCTGGAACTTGAAGATCTTCGCAACGCACAGAACCATAGCCAGAAAAGATCAATATCGATCGACGGAGTAACATCCACATCGATCGATACGGAGCCCACACCATCGACCACTTACTCAAAACATGAGGTTGATGAGTCTCTTGGAGAAATCTAGAAAGAATTGAAGAAAGCAGAAATTCGTCTCAGCAGCAAACTCACCAAAACCTGTAAACCTATCTTCCACAACCTAGGGGATCTAAGCATCTGCACAGAAGAGATAAAGAGATCTATCCGCCTCATCAATGAAGCACATGCAGATATGAACCACGCTGCACCTTGCAATCCTTTTGGAGGATTGACTCGTCTGAAAGCAGTTGAGAGGAAAATTGTTGATATACACTTCTTAGTAGACAAAGAAGTGGAGGAACTCGCACTACGAATAGATACTATACAGCAGGAGGCTGAGAAGTTCCAACGTCAACTTGATTATCAGGCTGCATCGATTGCATCGATCGACGAGCTCAACCTCACATCGATCGATAGGAGATTGACTGAAATCGACGGCCAGATGAAGCTCTTTGTAGAGAAGCTTCACGAAAATCTGCAGAAGCAAAAATCGACCAGTAGGCAACCTATTGCATCGATCGATGTACAGACTTCAGAGATCTGTACCAGAGCCGATTTGGATAAATTAGTTGATGAAGTCTACACGGCAATAACAAGCGTGGATGATTCAGAAGATAGACGTCTAGACCAAACGTATTTCCCGCTTGTTAACGAGGTTGGAAGCATGGAATCTAGCATAGAAGGGATGCAGAAAGAAATTAAAGCTATTCAGAGACAACTTGCGAGCAGACATGCACCCTTAGAATCGATCGACCGAGAAACCAGCGCATCGATCGATGGACTTCAACAGCCATCAACCAATATTTCAACAAAGGAATCGATCGATACCAGCTCCATCCACGACAAAACGATCCAACGCCTTGATTCAATGCAAGCGGAGCTTAGTGATCTTTCAGAACATGCCTACAGGAAGTTAGGATGGCACGAGTTCAGCATTGAAGGTCATGAAGAAAGGATTCAAAGGATCACTGATGAGTTGATTGAGATAAAGAAGAAACAAACCAGAGAATATGAAGCCACAAGAAGCCTATTTGACGCATGGTTCGGTGAGAAGAAAGATACAGAGGATACTTGTTTCTCAACAAGTACCTGGACTTCATCTCAGTAGCTCATTCCATCCAAAGTCAAGCTAGATGACTATAATCAAAGCGCTGAGTGGGAGGCAACCCACTGTTAGGTAGTTTTTCATTTTATTTTTACCTTTAGGATTTTATTTTTCGTATTTGTTTTTCTTTGCAGTTACAATTAGACGATTGCCATTGAAATCGACCGACATGACACTGTCGATATCGATCGACTAGAACCACACATAAGCGATCGACGAATCCGACTCAACATCGATCGATACGCATCGCGGTCAGGTATATCGTTCTAAACTTTTTTTATATCAGTGTACTTTATTATTGTCTATGCCTTTACTGGACTGGTTACACACTGGGGACAGTGTATGATTTAAGTCTGGGGGATGTTTACTGATGCTGTTTACCTTTTGATTTAATCCAAAAATGTTTTCAAAATGGTTTTTATTGAGTCAAGAAAGGGATAATGATAATTTAAATTTTCACTTTTTATCTAACCAATCTTTTAGGCACCATTCTTAGATTTGTTGATGCAGATTGTACTATAGATGCTAAAGTTGATCACCTGTCAGCTATGACAACACTTTCATTGATTGTCTGGAGGAACCAAAGCTGATCTCCAACCTAACCTGACAATTTTTTGCTTGTCTTGGGGCTTGGTATACATGGGATCGGATGTTTCAAACAAGTCTGAAAGGTAAAAGCCTTGTGTAGATAATTTTATCACCCTCTCTCTCTCATTTTCGAAATTAGATTTAATTTTTATGAGTATTCAGTTCTTTAAAAAAAAAAAATCGAAAATTATCTTAAATTTATGTTCTAGGATTAGTTAGTTATTAACTAGGAAGGAATTCGAACAGGGCTTGGCGGTTACCCCCCTCAAGACTTGATTCATAAGAATTCTATAGGTAAAGGGTTCGAACAGGGCTTGGTGGTTACCCCCTTCAAGACTTGCTTCGCAATGAATCCTAGGATATAGGTCAAAAAGAAGTGAACAGGACTTGGTGGCTGCAACCATTAAGGCTTGATTCATGGAAGCCTGTCCAATCTTGGTCAATGTCTTGCAAATGAAGCAGACTTGACTAGGAGAGAAAAAGTAGAGAGAGAGGATAGGAACTAATTTTTACCTGCAGGTCCAGATACTTGTTTGAGCAACCTTGCATCCTGTGATCGATACTCCTAAGGTAAAGCCTGCACTTTTATTTTTATATACAGAAATGAAATCAGTAGAGGGGTTAGTTAGACATGATTGCTAAGTTGCTGGCTAGATGATCAAGGTTGTTTCATTAGGATATTGCATAATGTGCTTCTGTGATTGACAGACTCTTAAGATGTGGTTTGCAACAAAGTAGAGGTTATGATTCTATGTTTGAATTTGATTTAGTCCCTGCTTTTCAAAACCTCTTTCATAAAGACTGCCTGTGTATTTGCTTGAGGACAAGCAAAAGGTTATGTTTGGGGGAGTTGATATACCATGGATTTTACCCGTTTTTACCCATGATATATGAGTGTTTTTACTACTATTATCTATGTTTTGGAGTCTATTAGGTATGTTTTCAGGTTCAGAAGCATTTTGGAGAAAAGTGATGTTTTAGGTGCCTTTTTGGAGCTTAAAGAAGAGTTCACCCGAGATCAAGACCAGAGGTCGACACCAGAGTTACACATCGATTGATGCACACTCTGTGCAATCGATCGACACACATTAGCCGAAGAACAATACATCGAGACCATAATCGATCGATGTACACCCTGTACTATCGATCGATACTGAGGCGGCAGAAAAACAAGTTGGACCTGGCCGAACTTGAAGCCCAAGATATCACATTTTACAAGAATGCCCCTGACGAGTTTTTTAACCTAATGAACTCATATTTATATGTGCCTAAGTGTTTTGGCAAAGATATAGTTTTTAAGAGTTGTTTAAGTTCTAAAAGAGTTTCTTCTTCTTCTACTCAATTTCTTTTACTGTTTTCATTACTTTGCAAGTTCTCAATAAAGTTCTATTCAGTTCTTTATTTGTTAACAAAGGTTATAGAATTCTAGACCTAGAGGAGAGATCCAAAGATATTTGTGATTGGAACCTAAATGTTCACCCTCTAATAGGTCTATGAACTTCTATTATTACCTTGTTGCTATGAACTACTTAGCCATGTCTGAGTAGATTCATTTGTTAGATTTAGGGTTTAAATATGATATGAGGGATTAGCCCAACCTATAATTGCTATAGTTGTGATATTTATTGTTAGGATTGTTCACTAATGCTTTTTCTAGCTTAGCTACCTAGAACATGAACTTGGATTGCTTGTTCATTACATGCAATGCCTGATAACATCCTAAACATGCTATGACCCTCTTAAGATATGTGAAAGCTGATCTAAGATCATGGTGAGCATTGTATCAACTCGCGCATAAAGCTTGCTTAGAGCCGTATCGATCGATACTCCTATAGAGTAATCGATCGACGTAGCTAGAGGTGTATCAGTCGATATTCCTATCGAACCATCGATCGATACCATCGGCAGAGTAGCCGACCGCAACACCATTTAGCATCTAAGTAATAGATGGTCTAAATAATGCGAGAGCTGATGGATTCATTTAATAAGTGTTGAGCTCTGACATATCATGCAAGCAACTTGTTAGCCTTTATAGTATTTATAATCCTGAATTCATGAATACTTACCCTGAATCTAACTACTTTTCTTTACTGTTTCAAAACCAAATCCTTTCAACTGAGTAATCTTATCCTTACTCAGAAACGGTGCACTTTACTTTAAACTATTTTCAACCTAGCATAGTCATTAAGATTGCATCTTATTTGTACACTAGCTCTCTGTGGATTCGATCCCTAAGTACTACAATTGAACCTCTTATTTGAGAGAGTAAAGTCACTCCTTAGGATAATTTGAGTGATATCAAATTTGGTACCGTTGCCGGGGAGCTTTGATACAATAGGATATAATCTGATTAGGTCTAGGTTATTTCTATTTTAATTTTAATTTGTTTTCTGACACAAATGCCCAGCAGCACCAGAAGCAACAAGAAATCCCAACTTTTGTTCTCAGAAGACCCTGCTAGCTTGGAACGTTCCATCCGCAAGGAAATCCATTCCGCATCGCTCGACGCCATCAACTGCCTGTCGACTGATATTGACGCACCCCTGCCGACCGAGACACCGTCTTTGTCAACTGATACTCGCACCTTCACGTCGACCGACACTACTTCACCTTCGACCGACATCTTTCATCCGACATCGATCAATACCCCTAACCGTATATCGATCGATACTACTCCGCAAGTCATGGTTGCGCCTATTATTTTCACACGAGATGAGAATGGAGACTTGCGTGACCAAGAAAGTCACCTTCGTAATGAAGCAGGTAAGAAAATCAACGCTCACAATGAAGTAATCCCTGAACCAGAAACTGCACCTACAGGAGCTGTTCTACCTGTAGAAGAGGCTGCTCGAACACTAGCTGACTACAACCGTCAAGATCAGTTCTACGCCAACAGATCAGCCATTCGTCCCCCTGCTATTCAGAGAGGCGATTTCGAGCTCAAGCCGCAGTACTACACCCTTGTGGGACAGACACCTTACAATGGGCTGTCCAGTGAGCATCCCATGGACCATCTGGAGAGGTTCGAGGATCTCATATCTGCTATCAAAGCCAATGGAGTCCCTGTGGACTACCTTCTCTGTAAGCTCTTCGAACACTCTTTATCTAGAGAAGCTTTACAATGGCTTAAGCAGCTACCACCAAGATCTTTTACATCCTGGAGCGACATCAAAAACGCATTTTTGCGTAACTTCTTTGATGATGCGCGAGCTGAAGACTTAAGGAGGAAAATTGCCACATTTAATAAGGAGCCTAGAGAGTCATTCAAGGATACTTGGATCAGATTCAAGTCTTACCAGCGAGACTGCCCACACCATGGATTCAACAAAGTGCAGCTGCTCTGCACTTTCTTCAGAGGCATCGCACTGAAATATCAGATGACTCTAGACACTGCGAGTGAAGGCAACTTCACCACAAGGAATCATGAAGATGCTGTGAAGCTAATAGACAACCTAGCATCCAGCAACAGCACAAAGAACATTGTAAGAGCAAGATCTGCAGCGTTCCTTGGAAAGGAACATATAAATGAGGTACAAGCTACACTAGACAATGTTCAGAAACTGCTAAACAAGAAAATCTGCTCAGTAGAGGATGCAGAAGCTGATGAAGAAGATGACTACATAGAAGCAGAAGTCAACTGGATCAGTGGAACCGGATTTCAGAGATCTGGAAACCAAGGAAACAGAAACTTCGCAGGACAGAGAGGAAACTTCAACAGCAGCAACCTGAACAACAACAGGAGTTATGGAAACTCATCTTACATGAAGCCACCCACACAAACCTCAGAAGGAAAGCTAGAAGACATGCTCAGCAAAGTTCTTGAAAGATCCACCAACGAGTGCAACACCATGAAGATACTTACCCACTAGGAGTTCGCAGCAAAGCACCCACATCCGCCCAGCCCTTACAACATCGACCGACAGGATAGACGTCCCATCGATCGACCGAATGATAAAGAAATCGATCGACACACTCCAGAAGTTGTCGATCGATATTCAGTTATCACACACCGAGTGCAACTTCCCAAGATAGATGTTGCACGACTTAATGTACTCTGGGAGCAATCTAAGCCTTCAAGAAACCCACCAACCGCCATAATGAAGAAACCCACGGATATTATTGATCCAATGGAGATAGAAAAGGAAAAAGATGGCATAGTTTTCAGAAAAAGGAAAGAGAAGGTTCCTAAACATCTTAAAAGAGGAGTTAGTGAGAAAGAGTTGGCAAGTTTCAGAAAGAGAGTCCTAAGGATACCTACAGAGAAACCCTTTGAAGAGGCTTACTTTTCACACAGATTGTGGATGTTTTTCAGAGAAACTAAGAAGACAGAAGAAGACATCAAGAGGATGTTCAACCAAGTCAGAGAAAGTATGAAGAAGAGGATCAAACTAGAGAAGAAGGGTGATCCAGGAAAGTTTGTTGTTCCTTGCTCAGTACAGGGGATCAACTTCCCACGTGCCCTATGTCACACAGGATCTGGAGTTAGCATCTTACCCAAGGTGATAGCAGACCATCTAGGTCTGAAGATAGAGCCTACTGAAGAATCGTTCATCTTTGTTGATTGTTCTCCGCAGAACTCTGGCGGAATTGTAAGAAACCTTGAGGTTACCATAGGAGAAACTCTAATTCCAGTAGACTTCCATGTCTGGACGTCAAGATAACCCTACCTACTTCTTTGCTACTTGGAAGAGCCTTCCTAGCCACAGTCTGAGCAGTCTGCAACCTTCATACAAACAAACTGTGCCTGACCCTAATCAACCCTACTGTATACTATGATCCAGTACGAGTCATCAAGGTCCCTAAGAAGATCCAAGACTGCTCAGACCTTGTAGCTGTTTGCTATTGTGGAGATGAATACGACTCACAAGGCGAATACGAGACAGAGACCGCAGAATCGATCGATAGTAGCACTGTCTCATCGATCATCTCTGGTGAACCGACATCGATCGACAGCTACACATGGTCATCGATCGATTCACTATTCAATCATAGCGAGGAGGAGTTTCCAGAAGGTGATTTCGAAATAAACACGTGGGAGAACGACTACTACATCCCACCACATGCTGCAAATACTACTCATATTGAGGAGTATACTGATGATTACGAGGAGGATAGAGCTATATAGTGTCACAACCTTCCAGAAGATGAAGATCGACTTCTCCACCACAACCTCAGAATCATGACATCGATCGAAAGGACCACATCCCCATCGATCGATACTACTTGCCTCGCATCATTCGACAACACAGTCAACAACACGCGAGACTTAATCGGGAGCTGGGCAAGCGACTACCAGTATGAGAGCTTCGCGGTCGAGACCGCCACACCAACATACATCACACTACCCGAAGAAGTCTCATCGATCGACATGGCACCAGTACAATCGACCGATAGGCCTGAACAACCATCGACTGATTTTAGAACCTTTGCCATCGACCGATACATACACCCAACCATCCCAGGTAACAAATTCAAATGCACTTAATTTCGGTAATCTAATCCCAGATGAGTTTGGTATTTTCAGGGATTCACAAGGCTTTGCACGCTCAATGGATGGACGAACACTCCACATATCCAGAGAAGACATTGCAGACGTCCTACAGTTAGCCAATGGATCCCACAACCTATTCCAGCAACAACGCTACGGACCAGACCACCATTATCAGCACCAGGAGGCAGACACAACAACTGAGCCAAAGGAAGCTGAGGATAACCATCTCAACAGGAAGGATCCATATCTGCAACAGAAATCGATCGATCCTGAGTGTGTTGCATCGATCGATAAGCGTCCCATATTCGGAAAGAGAGCCTTTCGATATGGAGTTCGAAAATTCTTTTGGGAGCAGAGAGATGAGTATGGGATCTACAGAGACGAGAATGGCTTTGCTAGAGGAAATAGATGGTGACGACATCAGAATTTTTAAAGACGACATCAAGAAACTGCTCCAAAGAACTTCAATGGACGAGCGCTCGTACATCTGTCTACCAGAGCACGCTAGTTCATTTACAAGAAGAGAAGTGTGCAAGAAAGCTACACCAAAGACGAAATCAACGAGATGTTCACCGGTTTATTTGGAGAACGCAAATGGGAAAAGCTCTCCATGGAAAAGAGTTTAGAAGAGGCCACAGACAAGCTTCGCAGTGAGATGAACTGGATGTTCAGTGTAGACCAAGGATTACTCAAGAAGGTTCAACGTCTTGAGCTGGAACTTGAAGATCTTCGCAACGCACAGAACCATAGCCAGAAAAGATCAATATTGATCGACGGAGTAACATCCACATCGATCGTTACGGAGCCCACACCATCGACCACTTACTCAAAACATGAGGTTGATGAGTCTCTTGGACATATATAGACTTCAGAGATCTGTACCAGAGCCGATTTAGATAAATTAGCTGATGAAGTCTACACGGCAATAACAAGCGTGGATGATTCACAAGATAGACGTCTAGACCAAACGTATTTCCCGCTTGTTAACGAGGTTGGAAGCATGGAATCTAGCATAGAAGGGATGCAGAAAAAAAATTAAAGCCATTCAGAGGCAGCTTGCGAGCAGATCTGCACCCTTAGAATCGATCGACATAAGGTCCAGCGCATCGATCGATGGACTTCAACAGCCATCGACCAACATTTCAACAAAGGAATCGATCGATACCAGCTCCATCCACGACAAAATGATCCAACGCCTTGATTCAATGCATGCGGAGCTCAGTGCTCTTTCAGAACATGCCTACAGGAAATTAGGATGGCACGAGTTCAGCATTCAAGGTCATGAAGAAAGGATTCAAAGGATCACTGATGAGTTGATTGAGATAAAGAAGAAACGAACCAGAGAATATGAAGCCACAAGAAGCCTATTTGACGCATGGTTCGGCGAGAAGAAAGATACAGAGGATACTTGTTTCTCAACAAGTACCTGGACTTCATCTCAGTAGCTCATTCCATCCAAACTCAAGCTAGATGACTATAATCAAAGCTCTAAGTGGGAGGCAACCCACTGTTATGTAGTTTTTAATTTAATTTTATCTTTAGGATTTTATTTTTTTCGTATTTGTTTTTCGTTGCAGTTACAACTAGACGATTGCCATTGAAATCGACCGACATGACACAGTCGATATCGATCGACATGAACCAAACAGAAGCGATCGACGAAGGCGACTCAACATCGATCGATACGCATTGCGGTCAGGTATATCGTTCTCAACTTTTTTGATATTAGTGTACTTTATTATTGCCTATGCCTCCACTGGACTGGTTATACATTGGGGGAAGTGTATGATTTAAGTCTGGGGGGATGATTACTGATGATGTTTACCTTTTGATTTCATCCAAAAATGTTTTCAAAATGGTTTCTATTGAGTCAAGAAAGGGATAATGATAATTTAAATTTTCACTTTTTATCTAACCAATCTTTTAGGCACCATTCTTAGATTTGTTGATGCAAAATGTACTATAGATGCTAAAGTTGATCACCTATCAGCTATGATAACACTTTCATTGATTGTCTGGAAGAACCAAAGCTGATTTCCAACCTAACCTGAAAATTCTTTGCTTGTCTTGGGGCTTGGTATACATGGGATCGGATGCTTCAAACAAGACTGGAAGGTAAAAGCCTTGTGTAGATAGTTTTATCACCCTCTTTCTCTCATTTTTGAAATTAGATTTAAGTTTTCTACAAAAAAAAAAAAAAATCGAAAATTATCTTAAATTTATGTTCTAGGATTAGTTAGTTATTAACTAGGAAGGAATTCGAACAGGGCTTGGCGGTTACCCCCCTCAAGACTTGATTCATAAGAATTCTATAGGTAAAGGGTTCGAACAGGGCTTAGTGGTTACCCCCTTCAAGACTTGCTTCGCAATGAATCCTAGGATATAGGTAAAATAAAAGTGAACAGGACTTGGTGGCTGCAACCATTAAAGCTTGATTCATGGAAGGCTGTCCAATCTTGGTCAATGTCTTCCAAATGAAGCAGACTTGACTAGGAGAGAAATAGTAGAGAGAGAGGATAGGAACTAATTTTTACCTGCAGGTCCAGATACTTGTTTGAGCAACCTTGCATCCTGTGATCGATACTCCCAAGGTAAAGCCTGCACTTTTATATTTATGTACAGAAATGAAATCAGTAGAGGAGTTAGTCAGACATGATTGCTAAGTTGTTGGCTAGATGATCAAGGTTGTTTAATTAGGATATTGCATAATTTGCTTCTATGATTGACATACTCTTAAGATGTGGTTCGCATCAAAGTAGAGGTTATGATTCTAAGTTTGAATTTGATTTAGTCCCTGCATTTCAAAACCTCTTTCATAAAGACTGCCTGTGTGTTTGCTTGAGGACAAGCAAAAGGTTAAGTCTGGGGGAGTTGATATACCATGGATTTTACCCGTTTTTACCCATGGTATATGAGTGTTTTTACTACTATTATCTATGTTTTGGAGTCTATTAGGTATGTTTTCAGGTTCAAAAGCATTTTGGAGAAAAGTGATGTTTTAGGTGTCTTTTTGGAGTTTAAAGAAGAGTTCACCCGTGATCAAGACCAGAGGTCGACACCAGAGTTACACATCGATCGATGCACACTCTGTGCAATCGATCGACACACATTAGCCGAAGAACGATACATCGAGACTATAATCGATCGATGTACACCCTGTACTATCGATCGATACTGAGGCGGCAGAAAGACAAGTTGGACCTGGCTGAACTTGAAGCCCAAGATATCACATTTTACAAGAATGCCCCTGACGATTTTTTTTTACCTAATGAACTCATATATTTATATGCCTAAGTGTTTTGACAAGATATACAAGCTTTTACATACAAGATATACAACTTTTCTACAAGTTTCTTCTTCTTCTACTTTTTTGTTTTTAGTGCTTTATTTGTTAACAAAGGTTATAGAATTCTAGACCTAGAGGAGAGATCCAAAGATATTTGTGATTGGAACCTAAGTGTTCACCCTCTAATAGGTCTAGGAATTTCTATTATTACCTTGTTGCTATGAACTACTTAGCCATGTCTGAGTAGATTCATTTGTTAGATTTAGGGTTTAAATAGGATATGAGGGATTAGCCCCAACCTATAATTGCTATAGTTGTGATATTTATCGTTAGGATTGTTCACTAATGCTTTTTCTATCTTAGCTACCTAGAACGTGAACTTGGATTGCAGTGTTCATTACATGCAATACCTGACAACATCATAAACATGCTATAACCCTCTTGAGATATGCGAAAGCTGATCTAAGATCATGGTGAGCATTGTATCAACTCGCGCATAAAGCCTGCTTAGAGCCGTATCGATCGATACTCCTATAGAGTAATCGATCGACGTAGCTAGAGGTGTATCGGTCGATATTCCTATCGAACCATCGATCGATACCATCGGCAGAGTAGCCGACCGCAACACCAGTTAGCATCTAAGTAATAGATGGTCTAAATAATGCGAGAGCTGATGGATTCATTTAATAAGTGTTGAGCTCTGACATATCATGCAAGCAACTTGTTAGCTTTTTATAGTATTTATAATCCTGAATTCCTGAATACTTACCCTGAATCTAACTACTTTTCTTTGAGTGATATCACACGGCTTTTACCTCGGCTACTGTTTTTGCGAGAGACTCGCGGAGATCGTGGATATCGCTATCGCTACCTGCGTTTTTCCGAGCTTGTGGGTGCTGGTTACGATGGATCCGAGTTTGATCCTCCGCCAGTTCATCCTGTTCCATCCAGTAGAGGTCTTCTTCCTCTTCTGTCATGGGTTTTTCGAAGGAGACCGTCTGTCGGGCAGATTGACTTCGGGTCCTTCTAGGATGGATGTCAGCGCTATCGTCCGAATGATCGGATCGATCGCTAATGTCCAAGTTGATTCGCTCAACGTTGTTCTCTTCGTTGTCCCCAACGGGAGGTGGAAGATTCTCCGTTGTCGGTTGCGCACCCGGTTGGAGAGGTTCGTCAGGGTTCTGGCCTGAAGAAGTCTTGTCTGCGCGTGCAGCTCGATCGCCCAGACTATCGAAATCGAGTCTTCTGCCACTGCGGGCTCTTGTGATCCCTCGCGGGGCCTTGCTCTTGGCCTTCGCCGTTAAGGTTTCCACCTGTTTTGCGAGAGAGGCCACGAGTTTTCCTTGTTTGTCCGCCTGTTTCTGAGAGAAGGCGAACATTTCTTTCATCTTGTCCACTATCGTGGTGTCAGCGGTGACCGTTGATACGTTTCCAGCTGGAGTGTTGTTTGCATTGGCATCGACGGGAGTTCCGTCGTGCGTTAGCGGGTTGTCAGTGTTGGTCGCCATATCAGACCGAGCGTGTGTGGTTGCGAGTGAGATAGATCCGTACCCACCCTCCTTCTAGCGCCAAATTGTGGGAACCGAAATTCGCATTGTCGATTTTAGTTGATTTGGAGGAAAGCCAAGTGAACCTAGCTTTCCCTGAAGGTCCCGGTTATCTGCTGGGCCAAACACGACACAATCAAAACGACGGAAAGATAAAGAAAAGAAATATGAAAATTGTAAGAAAAAGATAGAGCAAAAGATCTTATTTCCGAATCCGCGTTTGAGCGTGAACAACAGGTAAGAGCCTCGGCTACAAGGACTGTCGGCAAGTTCGCTAGTCTAGCAAACTAAGTTCTAACCTAGTTGAGTCGCAGCTCGCTAGTAAAAACGGAAAAAAGTGACTAAGTTGATCTAAGTGCTATGTTTCTCTCAAAACGTTCTTCTTTTGCTACTTGCCCCAGGCTCTCCTTATATACTCCGCTTTAGACGGTCTATTTCTCGTTTGGGCCGAATCTGTCGTGAATCGGGCTTCTTCCATTTTCGTCGGTCTTCATGCTTATCGGGAAAATTGAAATTTATCTTCGAGAAATCTGACATTTATCTTCGGGAAACTTGACATTTATCTCTTTATGTAAAGATAAACATGGGCCGTCAAGTCCATTTCGACTTGATCTCCTGGAAAGTCGTAAGTGGGCCGCTTGGTCGCGTTTGGGCCTTCCGGGGCCATTGCTTCGACCGTGGACGCTTTACGGTTTCACGAGAAACTATCCTGCCATGGTACATGCTTTACCGAAGGAACCCCAACTCCTCGTATAGTCTAGATGACTTGGTGTTTTCAGAATCACCGTGATCGTTTTATACGATGAATCGAAATTCATTCGTCAACCAAACTTTTGGTGGTCTTCCGAAGCTTTCCCGATTTATTTCGACCAGAGCGAAATTGGGTTCTCAGGTTTCATGTCTTTGAGGAGTTGAACGGTGAGTCTTCGAGCAAAGATACAAAATATAGAGTTGGACTAGTTGTCGAGACGGTTTTGCGGGGAGAAGGTCGCACCTGTCGAGTAGTCCGTATGCGGGCGCCCGTGACCAGGATGGGCGAGCTGGCGCACGGCGCCCGGGACCAGCGCGGGCGAGCTGGTGCCCGGCGCCCGTGACCAGCATAGGCGAGCTGGTGCCCGGCACCCGGGCCAAGCGCAGGCGAGCTGGCACCCGGTGCCCGGGACCCGCACGGGCAAGCTGGCGCCCGGCACACGGGACCCGCACGGGCGAGCTGGCGCCTGGTGCCCGGGGCCAGCGCGGGCGAGCCAGCGCCCGGCGCCCGGGGCCAGCAAAGGCGAGCCGGCGCCCGGGGCCAGCACGGGCGAGCCGGCGCCCGGCGCCCGGGGCCAGCACGGGCGAGCCGGCGCCCGGCATCCGGGGCCAGCACGGGCAAGCCGGCGCCCGGCGCCCAAGGCCAGCACGGGCGAGCCGGCGCCCGGCACCCGGGGCCAGCACGGGCGAGCTGGCGCCCGGCGCCTGAGGCCAGCACGGGCGAGCCGGCGCCCGGCGCCCGGGGCCAGTACGGGCGAGCCTGCGCCCGGCGCCTGGGGCCAGCACGGGCGAGCCGGCGCCCGGCCCCAACTGCCAGCAAGGGCGAGCCGGCGCCCGGCGCCCAGTGCCAGCACGGGCAAGCCGGCGCCCGGTGCCTGGGGCCAGTGCGGGCGAGAGCGCGCCCGGTGCCAGGCCGCAGCTGCTCTTGCTGGTGTCTGGGACCACGATGTGATCATCCCCTCCGACGTTTCGTCGAGCAACTAGTTTTTCTTGGTTTTATTCGTCACTTGATCCCTTTCGAGGACTTTTGGGTGTTGATTGCGTCTTTGACGGATTTTGACCCAACAGTTAGCCCCCCAGCTAGCTAGGATCTTTATTTTTGGTAACAGGTCCTAGCTTGCGGTATGGCTAGATAGGAAGGTGCGGAGACATAATGGTTTGCCGAAAGTCGGAGTAAATAATAACTTTTCTTTCTTTATAAAGATGGAGTAAGAATTTTTAATCATTCTAACTCATCACAAGAAATCTGACATTTATCTTCGGGAAACTTGACATTTATCTCTTTATGTAAAGATAAACATGGGCCGTCAAGTCCATTTCGACTTGATCTCCTGGAAAGTCGTAAGTGGGCCGCTTGGTCGCGTTTGGGCCTTCCGGGGCCATTGCTTCGACCGTGGATGCTTTACGGTTTCGCGAGAAACTATCCTGCCATGGTACTTGTTTTACCGAAGGAACCCCAATTCCTCGTATAGTCTAGATGACTTGGTGTTTTCAGAATAACCGTGATCATTTTATACGATGAATCGAAATCCATTCGTCAACCAAACTTTTGGTGGTCTTCCGAAGCCTTCCCGATTTATTTCGACCAGAGCGAAATGGGGTTCTCAGGTTTCATGTTTTCGAGGAGTTGAACGGTGAGACTTCGAGCAAAGATACAAAATATTGAGTTGGACTAGTTGTCGAGATGGTTTTGCAGGGAGAAGGTCGCACCTGTCGAGTAGTCCGTATGCGGGCGCCCGTGACCAGGATTGACGAACTGGCGCCCGGCGCCCGGCGCCCGTGACCAGCACGGGCGAGCTGGCGCCCGTGACCAGCACGGGCGAGTTGGCGCCCGTGACCAGCACGGGCGAGCTGGCGCCAGTGACCAGCACGGGTGAGCGGGCGCCCGGTGCCCGGGACCCGCACGGGCGAGCTGGCGCCCGGTGCCCGGGACCCGCACGGGCGAGCTGGCGCCCGGTGCCCAGGACCTGCATGGGGGAGCTGGAGCCCGATGCCAGGGACCCGCACGGGCGAGCTGGCGCCAGGCGCCCGGGACCCGCACGGGCGAGCTGGCGCCTGGCGCCTTGGACCAGCGCGGCCGAGCTGGCGCCTGGTCGCCCGGGGTACGCACAGGCGAGCTGGGCCCCCGGCGCTCGGGGGCCAGGGCACGGGCGAGCGGGCGCCCAGTGCCCCAGTGCCCAGGCACGGGCGAGGCCGGCGCCCGGCGCCTGGGGCCAGCATCGAGCGAGCCGGCTCCCCGGCGCCCGGGGGCCAGCACAGGCGAGCCGGCCGCCCAGGGCCAGCACGGGCGAGCCGGCGCCTGGGGCCCTCAGCACCGGCGAGCCAGCGCCCGAACGCCTGGGGCCAGCATGGGCGAGTCGGCGCCCGGCGCCTGGGTCTCCAGCATTGGGCGAGCCGGCGGCAGGCACCCAGGGCCAGCACGGGCGAGCCAGCGCCCTGTGCAAGCACGGGCGAGCCGGCGCCCGGTGGCCAAGCGCGGGCGAAGGCCGCGGTCGCCCGACGCACGGTGCCAGCACAGGCGAGCCCGGGCGCCCAGGCGCCCGGGGCCAGCACGGGCGAGCGGCGCCCGGGGCCAGCACGGGCGAGCCGGAGCCCGGCGCCCGGGACCAGGCCGCGGCCGCTTCTGCTGGTGTCCGGGACCACGATGTGATCATCCCCTCCAACGTTTCGTCGAGTAACTAGTTTTTCTTGGTTTTATTCGTCACTTGATCCCTTCCAAGGACTTTCGGGTGTTGATTGCGTCTTTGACCGATTTTGACCCCAACAGTGAGGTCGATGAGTCTCTCGGAGATACCCTGAAGGAACTGAGGAAAGCAGAAGATCGTTTCAGCAGCAAACTCACCAAAACCTGTTGACCTATCTTCCACAACCTAGGGGATCTAAGCATCTGCACCGAAGAGATGAAGAGATCTATCCGCCTTATCAATGAGGCGCATGCAGATATGAACCCCACGGCACCTTGCAATCCTTTTGGAGGATTGACTTGTCTTAAAGCAGTTGAGAGGAAACTTGCTGACATACACTTCTTAGTAGACAAAGAAGTGGAGGAACTCGGACTACGCATGGACACTATGATGCAGGAGGCTGAGAAGTTCCAACGCCAACTCGATTTTCAGACTGCATCAATTGCATTGATCGATGAGTACAACCTCACATCGATCGATAGGCGAATGACTGAAATCGACGGACAAATGAAGCTCTTTGCCGAGAAGCTTCACGAGAATCTGCAGATGAAGTCTACACGGAAATTACGAGCTTGGATGATTCGCAAGACAGACGTCTAGATCAGACGTATTTCCCGCTAAACAACATAGTTGGCGGATTGGAATCTAGCATAGAAGGGATGCAAAAAGGAATCAGAGCCATTCAGAGGCAGCTTGCGAGCAGACCTGCACCCTTAGCATTGATCGACAGAAAACCCAGCTCATCGCTCGACGGACCTCAACAGCCATCGACCGAAAATTCAACAAAGGAATCGATCGATACCAGCTCTATCCACGACAAAATGATCCAACGCCTTGATTCAATGCAAGCGGAGCTCAGTGATCTTTCAGAACATTCCTATGAGAAATTAGGATGGCACGAGCTCAGCATTGAAGGCCATGCAGAAAGGATTCAAAGGATCAATGATGAGGTGATTGAGAAAAAGAAGAAACGAACCAGAGAATATGAAGCCACAAGAAACTTATCTGACTCATGGTTCGGTGAGAAGAAGGATACAGAGGATATTTGTTTCCCAACAAGTACCTGGACTTCACCTCAGTAGCTCATTCCATTCAAAGTCAAGCTAGATGACTATAATCAAAGCGCTGAGTGGGAGGCAACCCACTGTTAGGTAATTTTTAATTTAGTTTTTATCTTTAGGATTTTATTTTTCGTATTTGTTTTTCTTTGTAGTTACGACTAAACGATTACCACTGAAATCGACCGACATGACACTGTCGATATCGATCGACATATACCAAACAATAACGATCGACGAAGGCGACTCAATATCGATCGATACGGATCACAGTCAGGTATTTCGTTCTACTTTTTCGATATTAGTATGTTTTATTTTTTCCTACGCCTTCACCGGACTAGTTATACACTGAGGACAATGTATGATTTAAGTCTGGGGGGATGATTACTAATGCTGTTTACCTTTTGACTTCATCTAAAATGTTTTTAAAATGGTTTTTATTAAGTCAAGAAAGGGATAATGATATTTCTAAAAATTTTCACTTTTTATCTAACTAATCTTTTAGGCACCATTCTTAGATTTGTTGATGCAGAATGTACTATAGATGCTAAAGTTGATCACCTATCAGCTATGACAACGCTTTCATTGATTGTCTGGAGGAACCAAGGCTGATTTCCAACCTAACCTGACATTCTCTGCTTGTCTTGGGGCTTGGTATAAATGGGATCGGATGCTTCAAACAAGTCTGGAAGGTAAAGCCTTGTTTAGATAGTTTTATCACCCTCTCTCTCTAATTTTCGAATTTAGATTTAATTTTCGTATTCAGTTAAAAAAAAATCGAAAATAAGCTTAAATATATGTTCTAGGACTAGTTAGTTATTACTTAGGAAGGAATTCGAACAGGGCTTGGCGGTTACCCCCTCAAGACTTGATTCATAAGAATTCTATAGGTAAAAGATTCGAACAGGGCTTGGTGGTTACCTCCTTCAAGACTTGCTTCGCAATGAATCCTAGGATATAGGTCAAAAAGAAGTGAACAGGACTTGGTGGCTACAACCATTAAGGCTTGATTCATGGAAGCCTGTCCAACCTTGGTCAATGTCTTGCAAATAAAAGCAGACTTGACTAGGAGAGAAATGGTAGAGAGAGAGGATAGGAACTAATTTTTACCTGCAGGTCCAGATACTTGTTTGAGCAACCTTGCATCCTGTCCTTGCATCTTGTGATCGATACTCCCAAGGTAAAGCCTGCACTTTTATTTTTATGTACAGAAATGAAATCAGTAGAGGGGTTAGTCAGACATGATTGCTAAGTTTTTGGCTAGATGATCAAGGTTATTTAACTAGGATATTGCATAATATACTTCTGTGATTGACAAATTCTTAGATGTGGCTTGCAACAAAGTGGAGGTTATGATTCTAAGTTTGAATTTGATTGAGTCCTTGTTTTTTAAAAACCTCTTTCATAAAGACTGCCTGTGTGTTTGCTTGAGGATAAACAAAAGGTTAAGTCTGGGGGAGTTGATATACCATGGATTTTACCCGTTTTTACCCATGGTATATAAGTGTTTTTATTACAATTATATATGTTTTGGAGTCTATTAGGTATGTTTTCAGGCTCAGGAGCATTTTGGAGAAAAGTGATGTTTTAGGTGCCTTTTTGGAGCTTAAAGAATAGTTCACCCGAGATCAGACCAGAGGTCGACATCCGGAGCTATACAGCGATCGATGCACATTCCGTGCTATCGATCGACACACATTTTCCGAGGAACGATACATCGACTCTAACATATCTTGCAAACAACTTGTTAGCATTTATAGTATTTATAATCCTGAATTCCTGAATACCTACCCTAAATCTAACTACTTTTCTTTATTGTCTTAAACCAAAACCTTTCAACTGAGTAAACTTACCATTACTCAAAAACCTGCACTTTACTTTAAACCATTTTCAACCTAGCATAGTCACTAAGATTGCATCTTATTTGTACACTAGCTCTCTGTGGATTCGACCCCTAAGTGCTACAACTGAACCTCTTATTTGAGAGAGTAAAGTCACTTCTTAGGGATAAACATTTGAGTGATATCACCTACCGACGACGCTCCTAACGACACAATCGTTTTCGAAGAGCGGGAAACCATCAGAATCGATAAACCTCACTGCGACCCGTTGGTCATCGATTTAGTGTTTCAAGACCTCGAAGTAGGAAGGGTCCTCATCGACACAGGCAGCACAGTCAATGTCATCTTCCGCGACACTCTCCAAAGAATGAACATCGAACTCGGGGAAGTCGTCCCGGAACCAAAACCTTTGACTGGTTTCTCGGGCACAACGTCGATGACTCTCGGATCGATCAAACTTCCGGTCATGGCTAAGTAAGTCACGAAAATGGTTCACTTCACCGTAGTCGATAACCCGGACATCTATAATGTCATCATGGGAACCCCCTTGATCAACGCTATGAAAGCGGTACCGTCGACTTACCACCTTGGCATCAAGTTCCCAACACCAAACAAAACAGCGGTAATCTGGGGATGTCAGAAACAGTCTAGGCCCTGCTTCTTGGCCGAGCACGAACTACGACAAACTCGGAACACCCCAATGGTCAGCCAGAAGCGTGTCAAGAAGACTTAGAGTACTCCCGAGAACCTCGTAAAAAGTGATTCGGAATCACTCGACCAGGCAACAACTCTGGACAGCGATGCAGTCCCGAAGTCCATCGCCTTACCAGCGGAAAACCCGACTCATGAAACGACCTCCGACTATGGGAACCGAAATTCGCACTGTCGATCTTAGTTGATTTGGAGGAAAGCCAAGTGAACCTAGCCTTCCCTGAAGGTCCCGGTTATCTGTTGGGCCACACACGACACAATCAATACGACGGAAAGATAACAAGACGAAATATAAAAATCGTAAAAAGAGTTAGAGCAAAAGATCTTATTTCCGAATTTGCGTTTAAGCGTGAACAACAGGAAAGAGATCGGCTACAAGAGCTGTCGATGAGTTCGCTAGTCCAGCCACCTATATCTAACCTAGTTGAGTCGCAGCTCGCTAGTAAAAACGGAAAAAGTACCTAAGTCGCTCTAAGTGCTATGTTGCTCTCCAAAAGTTCTCCATTGGCTCCTCGCCCCAAGCTCTCCTTATATACTCCTCTTAAGACGGTCTATTTCTCCTTTGGGCCGAATCTATCATGAATCGGGCTTCTTCCATTTTCGTCGGTCTTCATGCTTATCGGGAAAATTGACATTTATCTTCAAGAAATCTGACATTTATCTTCGGGAAACTTGACATTTATCTCTTTACGTAAAGTTAAACATGGGCCGTCAAGTCCATTTTGACTTGATTTCCTGGAAAGTCGTAAGTGGGCCGCTTGGTCGCGTTTGGGCCTTCCGGGGCCATTGCTTCCACCGTGGACGCTTTACGGTTTCGCGAGAAACTATCCTGCCAGGGTACTTGTTTTACCGAAGGAACCCCAAATCCTCGTATAGTCTAGATGACTTGGTGTTTTTAGAATAACCGTGATCGTTTTATACGATGAATCGAAATCCATTCGTCAACCGAACTTTTGGTGGTCTTCCGAAGCCTTCCCGATTTATTTCGACCAGAGCGAAATGGGGTTCTCAGGTTTCATGTCTTCGAGGAGTTGAACGGTGAGTCTTCGAGCAAAGATACAAAATATAGAGTTGGACTAGTTGTCGAGACGGTTTTGCGGGGAGAAGGTCGCACCTGTCGAGTAGTCCGTATGCGGGCGCCCAGTGACCAGGATGGGCGAGCTGGCGCCCGGCGCCTGTGACCAGCACGGGCGAGCTGGCGCCCGGCGCCCGGGACCAGCGCGGGCGACCTGGCGCCCGTCGCCCAGGACCAGCACGGGCAAGCTGGCGCCCGAGACCAGCGCGGGCGAGCTAGCGCCCGGCGCCCGGGGCCAGCACGGGCGAGCTGGCGCCCGGCGATTCTCCCGTTGACGAAGTGGTTGCGCCAAAGCACGAGGAAGAAGTTGAGGAAGATACGAGGGAGGCATACTACAGAGCTTTATGTGGCTCGAGTCCGCCTCCGCGGGACATCCCCATCCCTAGGAGACCTCCGAGGGTGCCGGGCGTGCCATTCTCACCAAGCATGGTCTCTACCGAGTACCTCACGATTCTTCGAAACTTTTACCAAGTTCCGAGTGGGGTTACGTTTCGGATTCCGACCGCTGGCGAGAGTGCAAGAAATCCTCCGCAGGGCTTCTTTACTTGTTATGAAGCCTTTCTCGCGTACTGCCGCATCTGGTTCCCGATCCCTGGTACTATTGTTCGTGCGCTTCGTCTTTTCGGACTTTCGATCAGCCAGCTCACCGTCCCGTCCTTAGAGAGTTGGCTTGGCATGCTAGTCTCGAGTTACGAGTTAGGCATGGACCTTAGTCCTAGCAATTTCGAGGGACTTTGGTATACTAAGCCAACGTCGATCGAAGGTGCGTATTCCGTGATCCCAAGGAAGGACATGGCCATAATTCAGGGGACTACTTCGAACCCCAAATCGTGGTTCGATCGCTTCTTCTTTGTCCAAATAGACGGGGATTCCGTCGAGGAAAGCTGCCTTCACTTATTCCCTCAGGAGTGGAACTTCGATCGCGGTAACACGACTAATCCTGTTTTTCGTTTTCGTAATTTTGAACGTGCATGAAGATAAAACTTTTGTTTATCGTGCAGCGAACAGGACCGTTGCGCATACTCATGCTGATAATTTCGTGAAACGAGACCTTCTTCGGGAAAGGCCATTCTTCTGGAGTACCTTTTCCGTTGAGTGGATTCAAAGTGCGGTGGAGCTCCATCGATCCCGAGTCACTCTTCAGCCTTTCGATGTTCCGTGCGACGTCGAGCCGATCGCTGTCTTGCCTGTTCGGAGGCGGAGAAATAGGTCTAGGATAGGCAAAGAGGTCGAATGCGAGACGGTCTCGGGAGATCCTTCGCCGTTAGGAGGAGACCTTAGCTTCGTTCCGGGGGAAGGGGGTGGAACCAGCGAGTTTCCCCTTCCCAGCAAATTTTTCGATGGTCTCCCTCCAGCGTTTACTAATGATGAATCGCTCGAGGATGATGCGAAGAAGAAAGTGTTTGTCGAGGGTTCTCGTCTGATCAATGAGGTTTATCCTTTGAACTTTGATCATATATATTACCATTGCTGCATATATACTTTTCTGATCCTAAGTTAATACAGGGAATGGCGGTGTTCGGAGCGGCACTCGATGGAAGCTTTCGAGGATCGAGGATCTCTCGTTTCAAAGCCGAAGAAGCCGAACGCGAACTCTTCCGTTTCCGGAAAGAGGTTGAGGAACAGAGCCGTAAGCAGGCCGAACTTCATTATCGAGCCCTTGTGCATGCGGAAAGGAGAGGAAGGAGAGTGATTGCCGCTGAGATGGCGCGGAGGGCTGAATCGTTTGCCACCGAGTTCGAGAGCTTGAAGGAAGCTCAAGAGTTTGTGGGTGATTTCCGCAAGTGTCGGGGATCGGTCGCTAACCTTCACAAGTCGCAGAACCCGGGCTTCTCCTTCTCCTCTGACATCGCTGAGATGGAAGGTCTCATGAGCGAACGTGCTCGCGCCGAATCCTTGGTTCCTCCGATCGAGGGAAGGGTCCGGAAGCTTTGGGACCCTATCGAGGTTTCGGAGGACACGGTGGAGGCCGGAGCAGGTGGAAACGCGGAAGGCGTAGATGAAGAAGTTGACCAGCCTGTGACTTCGTTCGGGATCTCCATGTCCGGATTTTTAGACGTTGATTACTGAGGATCGTTGTGATCGTATCCCTTTATCTTGATGATTGTGTGCTTGGCCGGATATGGCCGTTTATTTGTATATTCCACGACCGTAGGAGGTTGCGTAACTTTTGTATATTTCGGGACTGGCCGTTGGTGGCTTCGAATCCATGCCGTTTTCGCGGCTTGCATATATATTATGTGGATTTTGCAGGAATTTGCCTTGTGATTTGATTTATACTTTCGTCAAGTGTAGAAGGTAGAATTCGAGTAGTCACTTTGTATTCTAACTCTTATTTTGTCGCTAGGTCCGTGTACTACTTTGTAGCGAGTGTTTTAGGTGTTAGCGATGAGAGACATGTTTTTGGATCTCATATCTGGTGTCGATACTATGTCTGTGAGATGTCAAGATCCAGCAACACTGGGTTTAGGGCAAGACCTAGGCTTACTCTTAGCTTTAAGGCTATGCGATGACTGATCGGCTTTCGTTTTGCCTGTTAGTGATTTCTTCCTGATTCTTACTGATTAAAGTCCGCGACTTGGCGCCGGCTTATGCGACTTGTGTTGTAAGAATCGAGCTATCTCCAGAGAACATCCGGAGTGCTAAATCAAAATTTCGAGTTTTCTTGTATAGCGCGCTATGATATCCTTGTCGGATGTAAGAGGACCTTATTCTTGTGAAAAGGTCTGACTACGGTTTTGTATTAGTTAAACGTTTCTGTGTTCGTCCGTCGGGGCCAATCAACAGGCGTTTCTTTTTTTAAGTCGCAGGTGGACTGTTTTGATGGATGATGCGATTTTGATACCTTTGGGAAATTGCGACGTCTCGCGTTTCCCCAAAGATATGATTTTCGTTTTTCCGAAGTTTTTATGCGTAACTATATTAAGCACGCATTGAAAGGTTGATATAAATAATTTTATTGAAAAAGTTTCGAAAAATTCGAACACATGTGCGGGTATTTCGCGTTTTTGTGGGAGTATAGGAGTATACGTACCCACTCCCCCCCCCCCCCCTTTTTGGTGAGGGGGATAGCTGAACTCGCCGGGTTCCAACGAGCTGCCTACGTACCTCTTTCGAGGATCTACCCATCTCGTAGTTCTGATTGTTTCTGCGGACGTTTTTACTTCCCGTGTGTCGCCATTCCGATCGTACTAGCCGGATCGGTGGCCTGTGCGGGGGTCGAGTTGTCTGCTTTTACGGCGATGGACTCAGAGACTTCGTTGCTGTCTTGAATCGTTGCCTTTTCGGATTATTCTGGATCATCTTTTTTCGAGTTTTCAGGAATGTTGTGTGATTCCTTTGCTCGTTTCGGGTTAGCCGTAGGGGCGTTCCGATCTTTTCGCAGTTTGAACTCGGCTAGGTAGCAGAGTCTTGACTGTTTCTGACTTCCCCAGATTACTGCGGTTCCGGTTGGAATCGGAAACTTGATGCCGAGGTGATATGTGGATGGTACTGCCTTCATGGAGTTGATCTAAGGGGTTCCCATGATTGCGTTGTAGATAGCCGGGTTATCAACTACTGCGAACTCGACGATCTTTGTAACTTCCTTAGCCATGACCGGGAGCTTGATACACCCGAGGGTCATGGAAGTGACGCCCGAAAACCCAGTCAAAGGTTTTGGCTCGGGGATGACTTCTCCTAGTGGGATGTTCATCCTATAGAGGGTGTCGTGGAAGATGACGTTGACCGTACTTCCTATATCGACAAGGATGCGGCCAACTTCGAGATCTTGGATCACCAGGTCTATGACTAGAGGATCGTAATGAGGTTTGTCGATCCCGACAATTTCTTGTTCCTCGAAAACGATCGCATGGTTGGGAATATCGCTATCCGGAAGCCAGTTGGAACTCGTCTCGGCTTTTCGACCGTAGGCTTTGATCGACGAGACCGAGTATTGGTAGAACTGCGACCCTCCGATGATCATATTTACCCTCCGAGTTGATGGCGTAGTTATGTTCGCCTTGGACGTCTTCCCCTTCGTGATGGACGTACTTGTCTTTACGAGAGGGTTTCTTCTTTGAGGACGTTTTCTGCGGTCCATGCTTTTGCGATAGGACTCTCATCTCTTCCTCCATGACGATGAAGTCTGTTGCTTTGTGGAGGGTATCCTGGATCGTTTGTGGTTTCTCCAGCAATATCCACTTTTGGAAGTTCGACTTGTACCAGAGAGTTTTTCTCAGGGCGTCGATTGTGACTTTGTCGCTGATACCCGTCACTCTGGCCATCACCAGCTTGAACGTTCTCATGAAGACGCGAAGTGATTCGTCTTCCTTTTGAGCCAGACTCCATAAGTCCACGTCGGAAGTCTCTCTATCCATAAACATGGAATACTGTTTGAGAAACGCCGAGGCTAGTTGGCAGAAGCTTCCGATGGAGTTTCTTTTGAGCCGAGAGAACCATTCGAGCGCGGCGCCCCTGAGATTCTCGACAAAGAGAAGGAAGTGACCGGCGTCAAGTTCACGCTCCGGGAGTTTGCATCTTCCCATTGCGATCTGGAAGGACTATAAGTGTGCCTTTGGACCTGTGGTGCCGTTGTAGACGGGAATCCTGATCTTCCCAGAGTCTTAGATTCGCGTTTCTGTGATCCGAGCGGTGAACGGCGTTTTTCGTGTTTCCTTGAGAGGTTTCTCGATCTTGGGGGTGGCACTAGTTGCCTGGTGAATTTTGGATTTCACCGCTTTTACCTCGGCTACTGTTTTTGCAAGAGACTCGCGGAGATCGTGGATCTCGCTATCGCTACCTGCGTTCTTCCGAGCTTGTCGGCGCTGATTACGATGGATCCGAGTTTCATCCTCCGCAATTTCTTCCTGTTCCATCCAGTAGAGGTCTTCTTCCTCTTCTGTCATGGGTTTTTCGAAGGACACCGTCTGTCGGGCAGACTGACTTCGGGTCCTTCTAGGATGAACGTCAGCGCTATCGTCCGAATGATCGGATCGATCGCTAATGTCCAAGTCGATTCGCTCGACGTTGTTCTCTTCGTTGTCCCCAGCAGGAGGTGGAAGATTCTCCATGGTTGGTTGCGTACCGGTTGGAGAGGTTCGTTAGGCTTCTGGCCTGAAGAAGTCTTGTCTGCGCGTGCAGCTCGATCGCCCGGAGTCTCGAAATCAAGTCTTCTGTCGCTGCGGGCTCTTGTGATCCCTCGCGGGGCCTTGCTCTTGGCCTTCGCCGTTAAGGTTTCCACCTGTTTTGCGAGAGAGGCCACGAGTTTTCCTTGTTCGTCCGTCTGTTTCTGACCGGAGGCGAACATTTCTTTCATCTGGTCCAGTATCATAGTGTCAGCGGTGACCGTTGATACGTTTCCAGCTGGAGTGTTGGTTGCGTTGGAATCGACGGGAGTTCCGTCGTGCGTTTGCGGGTTGTCAGTGTTGGTCGCCATATCAGACCGAGCGTGTGTGGTTGCGAGTGAGATAGATCCGTACCCCTCCTCCTTCTAGCGACAAACTGTGGGAACCGAAATTCGCACTGTCGATTTTAGTTGATTTGGAGGAAAGCCAAGTGAACCTAGCCTTCTCTGAAGGTCCCGGTTATCTGCTGGGCCACACACGACACAATCAATACGACGGAAAGATAACAAGAAGAAATATAAAAATCGTAAAAAGAGTTAGAGCATAAGATCTTATTTCCGAATTTGCGTTTAAGCGTGAACAACAGGAAAGAGATCGACTACAAGCGCTGTCGATGAGTTCGCTAGTCCAGCCACCTATATCTAACCTAGTTGAGTCGCAGCTCGCTAGTAAAAACGGAAAAAAGTGCCTAAGTCGCAAGATGCCTCTACACAAGATGCAGTGCCCATCAACCAACATGTTCTCTTATCCAGCCCTCACATTGATTCACACACACACACAAGGTGAAGTCTCACAAATGGGCACATGATCTCAATCATTTGGCTAGGTGATCAAATGGTCTAATATGGATGAAAAGGAGGGTTCAATGCATCATTTCAAGGTGGCAATCACTCAAAAATCAAGGAGCTTGATCATTATGCAAAATTTATCTAAGACTAGGAGCAATTCATGCATACATGGATCCATCCTCATCATTCTACCCAAATCCTAAGTGATTACAAGTTCTACACCCCTCTTAATTCATCCCATAACCCAAAATGAAAACATACTCACATCACTCACCCAATGAACATTTTCTTTCTCATGATGCTACCTCTAAGGACCTCTATTCACATTCTAAACTCTAACCCTTAAATCTTTCCTTCCCCACTATCTTATTGAATCTTTTTTTTTTTTTTTTTCTTTTTCTTTTCTTTTCTTTTCTTTTTCTCTCTTTTTTTTTATATATATGCATGAGGGAGAAGGTCAAAGACTTCAACTAAGAGCTTTTCATTCATTTTTTTTTTATTTCTAGGTCCCTAGGGCTTTTCTTTATCAAAACTTTTTGTTCATCAATCTCAACTTTGCCACATCCCCAAACCCAAAATGTAAACAATTAGGTAACAAGCACTTCACTCACCATCCTAGAAGCTAGCTCAAATGATGACCCTATGCTAGCAAGAGATGAGAACAAATCCATGTCGCTCCCAATACTCTCAAGATTTTGCACATGACAAGCTATCAAAAGAGGCCTCACTCAAGCAAATCAATGTAGGCTTCAAAGAATGGATAGGGTTCAAGGTAAGGGAGTGCCATTTGGGTTAACAAAGGGTGGTACAATGGAAAAAGATAACCCAAATGTGTATGAGATCCATGATCAAGTATGCAAATGCCCATATGCAAGAGAGATTAAGTTCATTCAAGTCTAAGTTCAGGATGGAGCTGGTCTTAAGAACAATGCCAATATCAAGCAAGCAAGCAAGTTTCAAGAAGAGTTTTCAAGGCTCAAAGCATGCAAGCTTTTCAAAAGATGCTTAAGCTACTTGATATGTTTAACTAGGGTGTCAAATTCAGTGCAAACGAGTGTTCTTTACAAGGCAATGCTCCATATGCAAATGAATGCAACCTATATGCAATCTTACATGATTCAAAAATTTAAAATTTTTTTAGATTTTCTATGCACTTATGAATGTACAATGCAATGCATGAGACTCAAGATCACAGAGCAAACATGATCAAATGTCCGATACCTCCCCCACACTTAAATCACACAGTCTCCTGTGTGAGTAAGAGAGTAAGAGGTACCTCAACAAGGCAAAATCAAATGTATATACAAAAGGGTTGGAGTAATACCACACAAGGAGAGTTGGGCATGGTGCTTGTGGCATGACTAGAAGCTGGTTTGGTTCAATGCAACTAGAGGAGGCTGCTACATGGATCATAAGGCTTAGGTGGCTGACCACATTTCTTCTCTCCCCTAGTACTTGGAAAAACCTGAGAATCTTGACCACTTTTATTAAAAACTTAAAAGGAAATTCGAAATTGAAAAGCTATATACAAGGATAACCATGGGACTTCCTCCCAAGTGAGCTTGTTTTGAGTCACTTAGCTTGACTACCTGTTCTCTTTGACTAGTGAGAAGGAGGATCCTTCCCACCTTCAAGTGTGATGGTGAGGACTTGAGAGGGAAGCTCTTGAAGCTTGATAGGGTCATCTTGGAGCTGAGGAGTAATGATGGCTCTAGCACTTGAGAATGGTGTGGACCTGCCCTTATGCTTGATCTTGTACTCAATGGCTCCATCCTTGAGCTTCTTTGGATGGAGAGTGAGAGTGTGTGAGAGAAAATCAAGAGGTGGAGGATGAGGCTCTTTCACTATCTTCTTCTTGCCATGAGTGGCCTTTGAGGTTCCACCCATCCCCTCTCTTTTAGCACTTTCCAAGTGCTCAACACACAACTCCTTAGAACACTCTCCATCAAGACCTTCTTTCTTACCAACAACCTCGTCATCTTGGGGCTTCTCAACAGCTTGTGCAGCACGAGTTATTGTCCCACAATAGTTTGATTCGAGTGGGGGCTGGAGAGGATAGGAGACAGCTTTGTTGACATGCATGAGAGTGACCTTCTTGTTGGGAAAGTCAATGCAAGCTCCAACTGTTGTGAGGAAAGGAGTGCCAAGGATCAAAGGGACTCTTTCTGCAGATGCCATATTCAAAACAGTGAGGTCAATAGGTATGGTGCAGGATCCAATCTGCAAGGGAAAGTCCTTGATTATGCCAAGTGGGGTTGTAGAAGAGGAATCCCCAAAGGTGAGAGGAGGAGTATCTGTTTCCATGCTTTCAATCCCAATACTCTGCACCATGTCCAAGGAGATGACATTCACACTAGCTCCACTATCAACAAGAGCATCATCCATAGTTAGTTTACCAAGAGAGCAAGACAATGTGAACTTCCCTTGAGACTCAAGCTTAGGGAGGGACTTGGGAGGGATTGGTGGATCAATCTTCAGAAGTGAGATGTCCAAAAGTTCAGCCACTTCAGCTTGGTGGGTGAGAATGTCCTTTATGAGCATCATTTGGACATGAGCAGCATGCATATTGCTGATCTCTGGAAGCTTGACTCCAATATCACTGAGGTCTTTTCTGAATTTGGAGACCACTTTTTTCTGAGCTTTGGTGAGGAACCTTTGAGGGTAAGGAAGCTTATCATATGGTGATAGCTCAACCTCATTGTCTTCTTCCTTCACTTCTTTCAGCTTGGGGTTAGCACTCTTCTCAACTTGTGTCTCAACCTTAGGCTCATCAATCCTTCCTTGAACCTTCTTATCAGCTCTCTTCACAACTCTAGCTTCAGCTGTGGCCACAACCAGTCTCTTATCATTTTCAATCTGATTTCCAAGCACTAGCCTCTCAATCTCATCAACATCATTCTTATGATCACTCAATGCAATCCCTGAAGAAGTGGAGATGATAACATTGCAAGTGTCCTTAGGGTTCTTCTCTGGTTTCCCTGGTAGAGATCCCATTGGATTCTTGGAGGATGAAGACATGGATGTAACTTGGCTCTCCAAAGCTTTGAGGTGAGAGGCAAGTTGCATGTACTTGTTGTTGAGGTCAGAATAGGTTCCATCAATCTTAGCATGGATGTTCTTGAACTCATCACCAATGGTCTTAGCATTTCTTTCTTGAGCTTCTAAGAGTTGCTTGAACATGGACTCCAAATTTGAACTTGGAGCCTGAGCTGGAGAAGAGCTTCCTTGGGGCTGAGTAGGCTGGTTTGCTTGGTAACCTCCTTGGTGATTGTTGTAGTAAGGTCTATGCTGGTAGTTGTTTTGGTATTGGAAGTTGGGCTCTTTCCTATACCATGTGCCATTAAAATTGATGAAGCACAGCTCCTCTTGACCTTCTACACCATGAACTTCAGTAGTCCTAGCAGGCTGTTGCTGTTGCTGGTTCCCAATGGAGTGAAGCTGCTCTTGCTTAGCCCTCTCTACAAGAAGCTTGTCCAACTTTTCTTGGAGAGATTTCAGGGCCTTTCTTGTGTGCGGATCATCTTCATCAGTGCCTCTGTTGGCCCTATCATGCTCCTCACTGTAGACTGAGTCACTCCTGGCCATGTTCTCCACCAGCTCCTCAGCATCCTGCTCAGTTCTGCCCAAGAAGAACCCATTGCTGGTTGTGTCCAATCTGCTCCTGAACTCTGGTAGAGCACCTCTGTAGAAGGTACTAAGCAAACTCTCCTTGGTGAAGCCATGATGTGGGCATTGAGACCAATAGCCCTTGAACCTCTCCCATGCTTCACTAAAGCTCTCAAGGTTCTTCTGCTGAAAGCTAGAGATCTCATTTCTGATCTTGGCTGTTCTTGAGGTAGAGAAGAATTTCTCTAGGAATGCTCTCTTGCACTCATTCCAAGTAGTGATGGAGTCACTTGGAACAGCCTTCTCCCATAGATGTGCCTTGTCTCCCAAAGAGAATGGAAACAACCTCAGCTTGAAAGCATCTTCAGAGACTCCATTAATCTTGGACTAGCTACAGTAGCTATCAAATGTGTCCAAGTGATCAAGGGGATCCTCCACAGCAAGGCCATGGAACTTGTTGTTCTCAATCAAATGCAGCAGGCCTGCTTTGATCTCAAAGTTGTTGTTCTCCACAGCTGGTGCCCTTATCCCCAACCTATGACCATGAATGTGAGGTTGATCATAGGCTCCAATGGCTCTTGCTTGGCGTGGTTGGTGATGTGGCTGGCGTGGTGGTCTAGGATTGTCAGCTCTTGGACCATTGTCCCCTTGGACATTACCATCTTGAGGCAGATTCTCCATCTCAAACCCCAACCTTTGAAGATGAGCCTGTTGCTCTACTTCTCTTCTTTGTCTAGCTATCTCCCTCTCAAGTGCAGCATTCTCTTCAACAGTAGGAACCAAGTTGGATGCCCCTCTGCTTCTTGTGATCATACACCTGAAAGTAAAAGATAGAAGAGGCAAGAACCAATATCACAAGATACAATAAAAAGAAAAATGACTTAGTCTCAAGCAAATAACTAAATCCCAATGTCAAAAGCAACTTAGAACTTGGCAACGGCGCCAATTTGATGATTGGAATTTTCACGTCCTAATCAAATGTTGTAGAATACAAGATGTCAATCCAATTCTAAGAGATTCTAATGCAAAGGGAATGCAAGTTCATGCTTAATCTAAGTCTATCAAGATGAGAGGATGATTGTGAAACTAAGACAATATTAAAAATGCAATAAAAGATTGAACTTTCTTTCTTATGAGGAGAGTGAGACCCATGGGTATAGGGACTTGATATCAAATGATTAAGCTTCAATCCAAGATGCTAACTTTTCAATCAATCTAATCCTTATGCCTAGACAACAAAACTAAGCAAGCTCTATCCCTAGATGAATGCTCTTTTGCAATGATCACCCAAGTACACCAAATCCCTTTGGCTGTAATGATCAAAGCAAACATGGAGAATGAGTCTAATAGCAATCCTAGCTCCTTTGACAACTAATCCCTTAGGCAAAGCAAGCTAAAAGCATAGATGAGTTGGTTCAGGCATTTCATAGAACACCTTCCGGGCATGAAATGCCTATAGCTCTATGCTTGAGAGGCCAACTCAAATATAGCTTTAAAAACACCAAATCTATGCAAGGAAATGATAGATCTAACAATAGACACCTTGGATCTAACTTAATCACTCTCTATCACCCTAACCCATGGATCTTAGAAGGATCTACTCACTAATCCACATGCTTACTCTTAAACCCATGATAGATTTAAGCTTAAACATATAGAGAAAGAAAGGATATGAAATCAAACAATCAAGAATACAAAGACAAAGATGAGATCAAGATGAAACTTTACTCAAGAGGTTTAATGTGTTCTTAGATAGAAAAATGAGATAAGTCCCTCAAAGGGGATACAAGAGTATTTATATGGGGCTTGGAAACCCTTAAAAACATAAAATAAAAATTACTAAAAGGTCCTTGGCCAACTTGATTTTCAACCAATGAGAAGCAAGGAGAAAGGAAGAAACTGAGCCACCCGGGTCAGCTAGTGCCTGTCCAGGCCGGGTATGCCCAGGCCGGGTATGTCCTGCTCGTCCGGCATCCAGGCCGTGCGGCCTCTCTAGGCCGGGTGTGTTCGGCCGCGTGGTGGGCGTCCAGCTGGTGGCAGGACGTGCGGGTGTGTGTGGCCGGGTGATACTAGTCGGGTGTGCAGGCTGGTACGCGGGTAGGAGGAACTGTGGGACGTCCGAGTGTCCTGGTCCGGGTGGTGCTGGACGCGTCCGGAGCTCGTCTAGCATCAGAACGTGCGGGTCGTCCAGGTCGGGCAGGTGCTGTCGGGTGTCTTCTGGTGCGCGGGTGAGGCAAGGTCGGGTGCGTCCTTGGTCGTCCAGTCCGTCCGTCCCGTGCGGGTCCTTGTGCTCGGGTGGTATGGACCGCGTCCGTTCTAGGCGTTCAGCACAATCAGGACGTGCGGGTGCTTGTCCCCGGGTCGTCCTGGCCGCGTCCTGAGCTTGTCCAGGCGAGGTTTGATGGTTGGCCTCGGGTGTGCTCACCCGGGTTGCTTGACATGCTTCCACTCAATTGATCATAACTCCTCCAATATGGCTCCAAATGTCTTGAAACCACTTCCATTGGAAAGCTAACTCAGAATGCCATGTCTCCACCAAATATTAGCATCAGAAGGTATTCCTAAGGCCTCTGTCCATGTTCATCTTTAAACCCTTCTTTTTCATCACAAAACTCCCAAACATCTTCAATATCTCCAAAGTGTGCTCCAACACCTAATAGGGACTTATGAATGCAAAATGAGCCTAAAGATGCCTAATGCCTAATCTAAATGAGCAAAAATGCATAAGATATTATGGCTAAAAACATGTAAATATGCAAGACATCAGGCGCCCGGGACCAGCGCGGGCGAGCTGGAGCCCGGTGCCCGGGACCCAAACGAGCGAGCTGGCTCCCAGCGCCCAGGACCAGCGCGAGCGAGCTGGCACCCGGCGCCCAAAACCAGCGCGGGCGAGCTGGCGCCTGGCACCCGGGACCAGCGCAGGCGAGCTGGCGCCTGGGACCAGCACGGGCGAGACGGTGCCCGGGGCCAGCACGGGCGAGCCGGCGCCCGAGGCCAGCACGGGCGAGCCGGCGCCCTGCGCCCGGGGCCAGCACGGGCGGGCCGGCGCCCGGGGCAAGCTCGGGCGAGCCGGCGCCCGGCGCCCGGGTCAGCCATGGGCGAGCCGGCACCCGGCGCCCGGGGCCAGAACGGGCGAGCCGGCACACGGCGCCCGGCACCCGGGGCCAGCACGGGCGAGCCGGCGCCCAGCGCCCGGGTCCAGCACGGGCGAGCTGTCGCCCGGTGCCCGGGGCCAGGCCGTGCCTGCTCCTGCTGGTGTCCGGGACCACGATGTGATCATCCCCTCCGACGTTTCGTCGAGTAACTAGTTTTTCTTGGTTTTATTCGTCACTTGATCCCTTCCGAGGACTTTCGGGTGTTGATTGCGTCTTTGACCGATTTTGACCCCAACACCGACCTAACTAAAGCTTCAACGGCCGAAGTAACAGGAACGGTCCCATCCAGCGAGTTGGAACGCCCGTAACAACAAGCAGAACTACGAGATGGTTTGAACCTCGAAAGAGGAACGTAGGCAGCTTGTCTTATCGACAAGTTCAGCTATCCCCCTCATTAAAAAAGGGGGGAGTGGGTACGTATACTCCTATACTCCCGCCAAGTCCGAAATATCCATGCATATGATATTCTCGAAACTTTTTCAAATAATTTTTTTTCTTCTTGTCTCACGATTCACTTGCAATATGCCATAACAATCTGAGATCGCCCGGAGCAAGGGTTTACGAAAACGCATATCCATCCAAGCAGCCCTTTGATGAAAACTAAACAATAGTTCATACAAACTAGCGGTCAAGCAAGACCAAGAAAAATACATCTTCTCTAATAAACGAAGATTGTAACCATCTCAAGGACATATCTTCAGGGAAGCGAGATGTCGCAAAAATTCCTCAAAAGGTATTATCCGAACACACAGTCCTTCCGCGACTTTTTAAAAAAAAAAATATATATATATATATATGCCCGTCGATTGGCCCCGACGGACAAACCCAAAAACGTTCTCCAAAAAAGAACTCGTAATCAAACCTTTCACAAAAACTAAAGGTTCTCTTACATCCGACAAGGATACCATAGCGCGCTGTACAAAAAATCCGAAATTTTGGTCAGCACACCAGATGTTCTCTGGAGAGTGCTCAGTTCTTCCCACACAAGTCGTATAAGCCGGCACCAAGCCGCGGACTTTAAATCGGAAAGAACCAGGTAGAAATTGCCAACCGGCAAAACAAAGCCGATTAGTCGTTGCACAGCCTTAGAGCCGAAAGTTAACCTAGGTCTTGCCCTAAGCTCAGTCCTACTGGCCCGTTAACATCACAAGACATGATATCAAAACTGATACGAGATCTTAAAACATGTCTCCTCGTCCACATCTAAAAAACGCTCAAAAAACTTCGTAAAACTCCTAAACGTTTTCGAATACCCTCGTTCTTAAAAGAGCAAGGGAACAGGACGACAAACCAAGATTTAAGATACGAAGTGACTACTCATACCTTTCCCTCTAACACTTGAAAGAAGTATAAACTAAAAATCGCAGAATGATAATAAAAATATTCGTCATATACATAAAAGCCGCAGAGCGGCTGGGATTCAAAGCCACCAACACCCAGTCCCGCAAATATAGTCAAATGGACCCATAAGGCCATAGTACACTCATATAATCAACGGCCACACTCGGCCTAAAAATACAACATACTAAGATAAAGATAAATATTAGGGAAAGAAATCCCGACGATCCACAAAGGTCAAGGTCAAGGTACCCGGACATCGACACACCAAACGAGCTCACGGGCTGATCGACTTCTTCTTCCTCGTCCGCGGCACCGGCTTCTGCTTCTGCCATGTCCTCAGGGACCACGATGGGATCCCAGAGTACCCGGATCCTCCCCTTGATCGGAGGAACCGCCGACTCAGCATCGGCACACCCTTCCATAAGGCTCGACATCTCAGTGACCTCGAAAAGAAAGGAGAAGTTAGCGTCATGTGACTTCCAAAGGGTACCAACCGAGCCGCGGCATTCACGGAAGTCCCCAACGAAGTCCTGGGCGTCCTTGAAACTCCTGAACTCAGCATCGAACAACTAGGCTCTCCTCGCTAGCTCAGCAGCAACCGCCCTCCTCCCTTTCCTCTCCGCACAAAGGAGAGCTCGGGAATGAGATTCGGCCCGCTCACGATCTTTTTCCGCGACTTTGTTCTGGAAACGGACGAACTTCATCTCGATCTCTTCGGCTTTAAAATGCGAAAGACGCACTTCCCTGAAACCTCTGTCGAACGCCGCGTTGAAAACCTGCATCCCCTGCAAAAACCAAGGATCAAATACGGAAACTACGAACTAGTAATTGACGAGTAAAGAATTATCGGGAACCGAACCTCGTTGATCAATCGAGAACCTTCCGCGACCACTCCTATCCTTGATACTTTGTCCAGCAATGCTGGAGTAGTAAAACCAGGAGGAAGGTTAGCAAAGAAGTCGTCCGGAAGAGGAGCCTCGCTAGTCCCACTTCCAACACCCGGGGCAAAACTAGGAGTCCATCCGGGTAGCGGAAGGTATTCCGAGATGAAGTTCCCATCGTTAAAAGCTCCTGTAGCATCAGTATCGGGCTCAGGGATCACATTCCCCGGTGCATCTAGTTTCTGACCTGTTGCATTACGCAGATGACCATCCTGGACATACAGGTTTCCATTCTCATCCTGTCTGAGAAAAACAATCGCAACCATGCTTCGCAAGTGAGTATCGATCGATGCGGGAATCAGTCGACAGTTGAGTGTCGGTAGACTGCTGGATGCGGGAATCGGTCGATGTAGAACGTAAGTCCTTTCGGATTAAACATTCCAAGTGAGCAGGATCTTCTGAGAATAGCAGTTGTTTGTCCTTGTTGCTTCTGGTACTGCTGGGCATGCACCTGAAAAGACAAGAAAAATTTTGTATCAGAAAGGGGGTAAAGAAAAAAGGAAACCTAGAATCAATCAAATTAAATCTAATGGCGATCAAAGCTCCCCGGCAATGGTGCCCAATTTGATCTCACTCAAATTAACCTAAGGAGTGAATTACTCTCTCAAATAAGAGGTTCAGTTGTAATACTTAGGGATTGAATCCAAAGAGCTAGGAAACCAACTAAATTTAATCAGAGAATCAATTCTAGGTGAATTGTGGTTTTTATGGTTTAAAGCAATGTAAATAATCCTATGTAAACAAGGCAGTTGCTCGACTAACAAGATGATTGGTTTCAAACTTTATTTGGAAAACGCTGGACTTAGGGTTTCTATTCAGTTATTTAGAGATTATAATCTTATAGATGCCTAGCAGTTGCATGCACGATGTATTAGAGCTCAACTACTTTATTTAACAACAAGTCAATCAGCGCTCGCAATTTTTGGACGAGTCTATTAACTAGATCTAATGACCAGAACAAGAATGTTCGATCACCAGCAGTGTCGATCAATGATCTAGAGAGATATCGACCGATGCACCTTTCACGCCGTCGATCGATTGTCCAGTAAGGATATCGATCGACAAGCTTCCAGTTAAGCTTTACGCATGGGTTGAATTATGCTCACTAAGCTTCCTAGATCAGAAAATCACCTTACTCTAGAAATCATAGCTCAATAGATTGGTCAAGACAGTATTATTCAAGAGTGCTCAAACATACTAATTCCTAGAGTTCAATATTCTAGTTAGCAATTCTAGAACAAGCATTAAGAACAACCTATTGTTGAATACTACAACTTAGCAATCTATAGTTGGGGCTAATCCCTTTAACCTATTTAAACCCTAAAGCTAACAATGGAATTACTCAGACATGGCTAAGCAATTCATAACACAAACAAGGTAAGAAAAATGCATAGAATAGATAATAGAAGTAATGGAGTTCCAATCACAAATCTCTCTGGATCTTCTCTCTAACTCTCAAAATCTCTCTAAACTTTTGCTGTGAAAACAAGAATACAAAAAAGCTCTCTTGCCTCCTAACACCTAGGCAAGTATTTATCTATTAGGTTAAAAATTCGTCAGGGGTTATCTTGTAATTTGGTGAAGTCTTGGGCTATAAAACTTCTGGAACCAAATCAGGCTTCTCGCGTCTCGATATCGATCGATGGTATAGGGTGTACATCGATCGATTATAATTTTCTTTTGTCGGGTCTTTCTCTTCTGTATCGATCAACAGCACATTATGTGCATCGATCGATTATTGTCTCTGAATGTTGACCTCTGGTCTGGTTTGATGGTAAGCTCGGATGAAATCTCTTTTATATGATAAAAGGCTCTAAAATCATCACTTTACTCGAAAACCCTCCTGAACCTGAAAACATACATAGTAGGCTAGAAAACATAATAATTATATAGTGAAAGTGGGTCAAATCCATGGTATATCAATGTCATCATGCAGAAGCTATAAGTAGACCCTCTACATCTGCCAGTCAGACAGAAAAGGAGGAAGTTTGCTCCTGAAAGGGACGCGATCATCAACGAGGAAGTCAAGAATCTGCTCGATGCAGGGTACATTTGTGAGGTGCAATACCCGGAGTGGCTGGCCAACATGGTCGTGGTCAAAAATGAAAATGGGAAGTGGAGAGTTTGCATAGACTTCACGGACCTCAACATGTCCTTTGCCTCATATCAACAAACTCGTCGACGCCACGGCTGGGCATCAGCTGATGAGCTTCATGGATACGTTCTCCGGCTACAATCAGATACTTATACACCCCAAGGATCAGGAAAAGACATCCTTCATGACGTCCAGGGGCATCTATTGCTACAAAGTCATGCCTTTTATTTTGAAGAACGCAAGATCAACTTACCCAAGGCTGGTAAACATGATGTTCGCAGACCAAATTAGGCAGACTAAGGAGGTCTACTGTCATGTTACTGTTCCCGGAACTTGACATGGGACATAGACGTTTCATCAGAAACGGGATTGCTTGGGATCAGATCATGAGAATTGATCGTGAACAATCTGTATTGAAGTGTATGATCAAAATGGATCATGAGAAAACTAAGTCTAGGTCTAGAAATAGACCAAGGGACTTAGAATGATTGAATAAAATGAAAAAAGCTAGCTGGACGCAGTGTATAACAGCTAGAAGATACAAGGAAGAAGCTAACCCAGCTGAACGGAGCTCGCTTGGAGATCAAGTAGAGTGTGTCAGCTCCCTGAGAGTGTGTCAGTTCCCTGAGCTGGATGGAGTAGCTCACTCAGCTGGGTCAGTTGGGGATCATCTCAACTCAGCTGGACGTTGTCTTCATGTCTCGGGCAGTTGGACCAGGTCCGGAAAGTGACCGGGCCATGTGGACGACCCATGTGTACCGATGGGCTCTTGTGGTTGGGCCATGGGCATGGGCAATCTCTTTGGGCTTGTTTTGGACATATCCAGGAGTGGTTTGGAAGGCCCAAGACGTCTGATAACTTCCATAGACTCAGAAGTTATTTTAAAAAAAAAGAAGTAACCGCCCAAGAGCAGTTATGGGCAGTTATGGGCAATGGTTGGGAAATAACCAACCCTTCTTCTATAAAAGGTAGGCAACTCCGTGCCTTTGCAGGCACGCCCCTGAAACATAAAGAAAAACAGAGAGAAAAGGTTAGAAGGTCGGATTAAACAATCCAAACCAGAGAGAGAGATGTGAAAACAGCAAAGAGGCAGTTTTGGTGGGCAATCATGGGGAGGGTTTGAACGACCCTCTGGTGAGTTTTGCTATTTTTTTTCCATGCCATCGGCTTCCTCTAAATTCATACAACACATGCAAATATCCTGGAGAGATGATAGGAGGCCAGATTCCACTTCTAAGGGCTGAGACAGCCTTGAAGGCAGATGTGTGTAGAAAGGCAGTTTCATGGGCACTGAAGGGGGAAGTGATCATGGATGATCATTCCCTAGGATTCCTCTACACCTTGAGATCAAACGAAAATTGCCAGGAGAGAAGGGAGAAGGCCGGACTCCACTCTCAAAGCCATGAATAGCCTTGAAGGCAGATGCAGTGCAGAAATTGGTTTCATGGAAGTTCCATGGAAGGGATGATGGGTACGACCCATGATTGGATCTTATCAATACTGGGAGAATGAGATAAGGGCTTGATGGAGGTGTGCTTTGGAGGAGCATGGTCGCCCCTGATAAGGTAACAGGTGTGGACTGCGGACCATCGGACATAGCCAGATGCATATAGGCCGATCTGTTCCTGCAGTTACACCTTACTCTGTTTATATATTTATTCTTCATATTATTTATTCTGTTTATGATTGAGATTGATGATGAGACATGAAGGCACTGAACCATGGCCTTGGCCAGTTCAGGAAGCGAATGTCCTTGGCCATGGGCCGGACAGACTTATGGACTGAGTCGATTCATTGGATTCTGATTATGGGAATGTCTTAGTGGGGATTTATCAGGAGTTTTCATAAATTTTAATTAATTTTTGGAGCAGGTTTGCTTGAGGTCGAAATGGCACCTGAGGGTATATTAATGTCAGATCCTTGTGTTAGGTCATCTGATCATATGCATGTGTGCTGGGATATGTTGGTCACTTATGATATTGATCATAAGGATGGTTAGTCATCAATCTTGGTGTTGGTAAGCTATGTGCAAAGTATTGGCTGAGAGCAGAGAAGAAAAGTACTTCTAGTACTAGGTGGTGTAGAGCACTAGTATTGTGATGGGTGTACTTGTGCAAGGAAGGTCGTGTGTTATATGATCTTGGGCAAGGCTGAACGACCTGATCCTTGGTTGATGGATCAAGGTGTCTGCTCCGACCGATCAAAGGATGCACCGGTTGTAAGAGCAAGACTGATCGCGTCCATTGGGACATGGTTCCTTGGCTGGTCTGATAAATGTGAAGACTCATCAGTTCTGAGTCATGTGGGGTGGTTGGTTGAATGACTTAGGAACTAATGGGCCTTATTAGTCCTGGTGAGGACTTGACATTATTAGTCCATGAGAGGACTTGACCTTATTAGTCCTGGTGAGAACTTGACATTATTAGTCCATGAGAGGACTTGGCCTTATTAGTCCTGGTGAGGATTTGACATTAATAGTCCATGAGAGGGATTGAAATTATTAGTCCATGAGAGGACTTGGCATTATTAGTCAATGAGAGGACTTGATATTATTAGTCCATGAGGGGACTTGGTAATATATCTGTTGGGGTCAAAATCGATCACGACGGAATCAATGACTGAAAGTCTCTGAAAAGTATTTCTTGAAACAAAAAGTCTCGGATAATTTGAAAAGAAGTTATACGAGATTTTCTAAAATTAGAATATCCACTCTCTGGTGAGGTCGAAAACGGTTATCTCGAAATCAACGGTTAAAGATCTTTCCAAACTCAAAGATTTCCCGATGAACGGCCAACGGGGGAAAGATCGGGCAACGGAAAACCCACGGGCGGCAGAGAACCCCTGGCGCCGGCGGCAAGCGCCACGCAAGCCGGCCTGGCGCCGGCGGCAAGCCAGCCTGGCACCGGCGGCAAGCCAGCCTGGCGCCGGCGGCAGGCGTCCCGCAAGCCGACCTGGTGCCGGCGGCAAGCCAGCCTGGCGCCGGCGGCAGGCGTCCCGCAAGCCGGCCTGGCGCCGGTGGCAAGCCCCCTGGAACTGGTCGACGGCCCTCGTCCTGGTCTCGGTCCCATCATGCTCGATCTGATCCCCTCTTGGCTTGTTTGGATCAATCCTCGTGAGTTTGGTACGATCACGGCTACGGAATAAATATCTTTCGATTCAATTCGGTTGGAATCGTCCTCGATGTTTTACGACAAAAACTAGAAGGATTGGATTTCTCGTAGAAGATATCGTATAAAACGAGATCGATTAACTTGAACATCGATCCTTTAGGCTATACGGTTTATTTTACGAGAAAGATAGTCTTTTCGAGAAATCGTATAAAACGTTCAACGACTTAAGACAAGTCCAAGGACTTACTTACGATTTTAAGAATTCAGGCCCAATCAGGCTATGACGGTTTATCCAATTTCCCGAACATCGGATAAACATCAAGTCACCGAAAAATAGGGGAAACTCGAGGATAATTACAAAGATCGACGAAAATGGAATATTTCCTGAAGAGATAAACTTGGGCCCAAAGGCGAAGTCCATCATCCAAAGGCAAACCGACCTAGAAGTGAGTATATAAGGAGAGCAAGAGCAGAGGAGAAGGGGATCCGAAAATCCTAGATTGGAGACCTAGAGAGCTCCTGTTAGCTGATAGAACTTAGAATTTAGGCGGTTAGACTAGCAAGGCAGGCCCTAGAACGTCTGGCCGCCTCCTGCTCGCAAATCTTCGACATGCCTGTTTCTATGACAAACGCTCATACTAGACGAACCCGCCCAGACGGTTCGATCTCTTGTTCAATTCTTTGTAAACTGAACTTACGTCCGACTTGATCCTCGAAAGGGGTACGTAGGCAGCCTTTCTTAAGGTCCAGTCCAAAATCTTAACAAAATCTTTTCCGCATTTATTCGGTCACTTGTCGTTGGCTGTCGCAGAGAATCCGGACCTTCAGGGAAAGTCGAGTTAACTTGGCTTTCCTCCGTTTTTATTCATTAAAATCGACGGTGTGAATTTCGGTTCCCACAGTTTGGCGCTAGAAGGAGGGGGGGACGGATTACTCTTACTCATACGGCGGCAAAGCGCTTGATCAAACCGATGTCCGGAAATATGAAAGAAAAACTTGCAGTTTGCGTCAACGATGGTAAAACAACTCCAGCAGCGACTGTTCCTACGGCCAACGCTTACGCAAACGCCACGATGCTCGAGCAAATCAAAAACCTAGCTGCGGCTTTCCGCCACAGGAAGAGCACGAAAACGAGCTCGCAATTTCTCTATCTAAACAGAAAGGGCAACGATAAAATCTATCAAACCCCAAAAATTCGTCTTGTTACCAAGTTAGAGAAATTGCAACGAGCAAGGTTTCTACAAAAAACGTTTCTTTCGAGAACCTCTCGGAAAAATAAAACTTACTCTCCTTGAAACCTTGGGGAAACCCTATATTACTCGCGGAACAGAAGCACGGCAAATCGGTTCACCGATTCCCACTGCCATACTTCTTACAAACAACTCTAGAGGAACAAACGGGAAAACGAAAGGAGGCCGGAGCTTGATCTTACTAGGATGACTCGCCATAGGGTAAGATCAGTCTTCCCAGTTCGCTTTAGTAAGAGCCCACTTTGTTCTCCTTTGTGTATAGGTCAAAATGGCTTTCGTTTCATCTCAATCGGAGTTTCCGTTGAGATTTTACGAAGAGAACAAAGTCACTGTCTCGGCCACCTCGCCGTGGGCAAAGACAAACATTACCGAGGTCACCTCACCCTCCGACATGGCTACCTCGCCCTAGCGCAAACTCACTTTGTTCTCCTATGATTCTAGGTCAAGATGGTTTTCGTTTCGTCTCAATCGGAGCTTTCGTTGAGATTTTACGAAGAAAACAAAGTCGCTGTCCCGACCACCTCACCCATGGGGGAGGATTTCTTTGTCCCGTCATAGGACGAGCCCGGTCCTGTCTCAGTACCATGCATCTTTGCCTGAGTTTTCGTAAGTCGATCTTTGAGTCCGTGATCCCCGGGGATCGACGAAGGCGAGCAACAGCAGCATCGGCGTACGCGGGACACGGCACGGGCGGTAGGATGCCTGGCACCGGCGGCAGACCGACCACGCCGCGCCTGGCGCCGGCGGCAGACCGACCACGCAGTGCCTGGCGCCGACGGCAGACCAACCACGCAGCGCCTGGCGCCGGCGGCAGACCGACCACGCCGCGCCTGGCGCCGGCGTCAGGGCGCCTGGCGCTGGCGGCAGACTGACCACGCCGCGCCTGGCGCCGGCGGCAGACCGACCACGCCGCGCCTGGCGCCGGCGGTAGGGCGCCTGGCGCCGGCGGTAGGACACCTGGCGCCGGCGGCAGACCGACCACGCCGCGCCTGACACCGGCGGCAGGGCGCCAGGCGCCGGTGGCAGGTCGCCTGGCGCCGGCGGCAGGGCGTCTGGCGCCGGCGGCAGGGCGTCTGGCGCCGGCGGCAGGGCGCCTGGCACTGGCGGCAGGCTCGTCCTCTCCCGTCTGGCACCGGCGGCAGGCCCGTCGTTTCCCGTCTGGCGCCAGCGGCAAGGGTCCTGGCGCCCATCCGTGCAGTCGTCTCGTGATCTCGGGCAACGGCAACATCTTGGTCCCTTAAACCCATGTTCGGATTGTTCGAGAAACACGACGATTCTTCCGCAAAGCCTTCTCGATTGTTTAACAAAGTTCATATTTTAAAATCAAGCTCGGCAATATTTTACGAAACACCATTCGTAAAGTCATACAAGATCATATGAAACAATAAGGTCCAGGACCTAACCAGTTCGCTCATAGCCTGACGAGCTAAGAGCCTCACTCGAGGGGCGTCTTGCCCAATGTCTCCATTTGTCTAAAGCACCCACCTTAGCCTTCTTCGAGTTATCGCCTACTTCTCCTCCCTTTGTTTCAACGATTCTGTAATGTTCCTTTGGACACATTGTCAATTTAACCAGCAGTACGAAGAAACGAGAACAGGAACTTGGGCGTTCATATCTCTCTTTCGCTCCGATATTCTCGTCAGAATTTCATCAAAAAACCGATTCTCGTTCGTTATCAAAATTTTCAAAGTCCTTTGACGATGAACCGTTAAAAGTCACGAAAAAAAGAGGAACGGGCAAGAGGCAGCCTTGAACGATCGATGAGACTAAGGTACGTCCAACTTAGAAAATTTGTCAAGGTTTTAATTTTTGTAGGAAAGGAACAAAAACGTCTTGAAAACTTCCGTAGAATTTAGGGAACTTAGGACCTAGGTGGATAGTCTAGCAAGCTAAGTCTTAGGAAAAATTTCCAGTCTTGTTCCATCGTTCCTTGATTGTCCAGGCAGAACATGCAAACCGATCTAATCTCTCGAAAAACCGAGAAACGATCGCCACTCGTTCTAAAGCATACTCATCCCGCTTCCTAAAAGAAAAAAAAACGTACACAAGCCTTCGAAAGAACGGCTAACCCGTTTTCTTTCGTAAAATGAAAAGAGAAGTAGGTACACGTATACTATACTCGTATAATCCCATCTTCGAAAACTTTTTGCTTCAGCATCAAGACAACGCTTTTGACAAAACAAACTCTCGCCGCAATAAGATTCGTCTAAAAAACGCTAGCGGCATAGCCCAACCGTTACAAACATAATCTTGAAAACTCTACGTCGTCTCTCGTCGCAAACTCGCGACTAGAAACGTGTACCAACGTCAGACTGATAGCACGACGGTGAACTACGAAAATAACGAAATAACCTTCGGTAAAACTCCGTGAGTAATTCGAAGAAGCTTTCGTCCAAAGGTCGAAATCATAGCGGAAACATCTCCCGTGCAATCCGCGGAAACATCGCTACTTTGACAATCTGCGATTTTCTATCTCCATGAAACCGGTCATCCATTACTTTCCTATAACAAGAATATTTTAAACAAAACAGCCTATGAAAAAAACATGATCGGTCTCATGCAAAACGACTTCGCAGTACGCAAAAGTGAATGAGGAAAACATAATCCGTGGTCGCAAATATCGCAAGTAATTTGTGAGAAACACTCTCCAGTTACCTTTACAAAAACCCCTCTTACATCACTTTTACGAAAAATCCTCTGTATGGTCGTGTCAATTCATACAAAGCAACTTTCGTAAAATAAACATAATGGGTCCAACGGATAACTGTCATAGACAGTTTTTGCTCCACAAGGTTTCTGGCTCCTGCTTTCACTCCCCGCGGTTACGTCCGAGCAGGAAATAATCACGCAGGCGAACCCGCACGTGTCCTGCGTCGATCCCTTAAACTTTTTCCCCCCGGATAAAATAAAACGATTTTCATGCAACAAAAAAGAATTTATACGAACCATTCATCGCATAACTGAGACCTAAAGTGGAAGATCGTTTCTAAAAGCCATCAGCCATAACTCAGAAAACTCCGCTATGCTTACCATGTCTATCTCGGCAAATGCTATTTGGCCCTCGGCCAACTACGCCCTTTCGTAAAGCCCGGACCTGAATTCGGCATCCCCATTAAGGACAATCGTAAACTAACATGACCTTAATAAGGGTCATGGTCTGATCGTTTACCAACAACTTCCTTGGCGATACGGCTGAATCTAGCCTCCATGCCAATCCAAAGCTACTGAGCGACCACCACTCAATCACTTAATGGCTAAAAACAACAATCCACGATTTGTTCATAGAACGCCAAGTGACTATTACGCAAGCAATTTGTCGTATAACCCAGAATCAGAAATCATACGATAAACTCTTCATACCAAATCTCAGTCCTAAGAACCATATGGTTAACGGAAGATTTAAACTTATCGTCAACCGATTAAGTTCTATACACCCCGTAAACACGGCATGAAAAGAAACACTCGTGACAAGGCTCCAAGAGTTATACGAGTCATCCTTAATATATACAAACAAATCCCGGAAGGCCAACACTTCACGAAGCACTGTGAATGTAGATGCTTCTCCCTAGGTCGAACTTACGCGACCCCTTGGTCCTGCGTTCAAACCGAAACAACAGTTTCTGGCTGCGAACATTCGCAAAACATCTCCAAAGCCTGCGAACATTTCAACCACGAAATGCGGCACAAGGAAAACTCGACCTTCAGCACTGCGAGATGTCCGCTAACACTCGAAGGACATTCTTTTCCTCAAAACGTTACAGACGAAATCCTCGTCTCTAGAACTCAAAACATACAAACACACCTCTAAACGGTAACATGCCTCTAAACTGGCATCATTTCTTGTTGCTGATCACAACAAACGAACTCTAACGTCCTAAACAGACAAATAGCCGCCCATCAAGGGGTAGGCTCTCTTGCATCCGACAAGGATAAACATAGCGCGCTATACAAGAAATCCAAATTTTGGTTTAGCTCTTCGTAAAGGAAGTAGCTCGACTCACGCCTAGACAAATCATATAAGCCGACAACAATTCGCGGATTTTAAACGGTACGAGTCAGGTTAAAATCGCAAACAGGCAAAACGAAAGTCGATTTGTCATCGCAAAGCATCAGTCCAAGAGTAAACCTAGGTCTTTCCCTAAACCCAGCCACGCTAGATCTTGACATCTCACAGACATAGTATGGTATACGAGATCCAAAAATTTGTCTCTTCACTTAAGCCTATTCGTTTCACGAACTTTTTGCGTAAATCGGTAAACCGCGGAAAATCTCGCTTTATGCGAACAATAGGTACGGTGATCATCAGGGAACTAGGAATGAGACGACAACTCACCCCCTCTTTCTCATACTTCGAAAAAACTGAAGTTCATAAAAAATCGAAAAACACATAATGGCCTCACAACGCCCAGACCAAAACAAATACATCAACAGCATCATGCTCGAAAGTCTCTCATGACACATAACCAGACCATATAAGTCTCGCTGGTAAAAAAGATCACAAGGGTCTTAAACTCCAAAACGAACTACGGAAGCCTTGATCCCTACAACAAGGGTACGTAGGCAGCCTTCGAAAGGCGCAGCCCCAATCTTACCATTTCAACGGAGCCTTTCAACCATTAATTCCGCCTATCTTACCTGACATGTATTATCGCTCGCAAGAACATCACGAAGGTTCTAACGAGCTGGGGGGCTAACTGTTGGGGTCAAAATCAGTCACGACGGAATCAATGACTGAAAGTCTCTGAAAAGTATTTCTTGAAACAAAAAGTCTCGGATAATTTGAAAAGAAGTTATACGAGATTTTCTCAAATTAAAATATCCACTCTCTAGTGAGGTCGAAAACGGTTATCTCGAAATCAACGGTTAAAGATCTTTCCAAACTCAAAGATTTCCCGACGAACGGCCAACGTGGGAAAGATCGGGCAACGGAAAACCCACGGACGGCAGAGAACCCCTGGCGCCGGCGGCAAGCGCCACGCAAGCCGGCCTGGCGCCGGCGGCAAGCCAGCCTGGCGCCGGCGGCAAGCGTCGCGCAAGCCGGCCTGGCGCCGGCGGCAGGCGTCGCGCAAGCCGGCCTGGCGCCGGCGGCAGGCGTCCCGCAAGCCGGCCTGGCGCCAGCGGCAAGCCGGCCTGGCGCCGGCGGCAAGCCAGCCTGGCGCCGGCGGCAGGCGTCCCGCAAGCCGGCCTGGCGCCGGCGGCAAGCCCCCTGGCGCCGGTCGACGGCCCTCGTCCTGGTCTCGGTCCCATCATGCTCGGTCTGATCCCCTCTTGGCTTGTTTGGATCAATCCTCGTGAGTTTGGTACGATCAAGGCTACGGAATAAACATCTTTCGATTCAATTCGGTTGGAATCGTCCTCGGTGTTTTACGACAAAAACTAGAAGGATTGGATTTGTCGTAGAAGATATCGTATAAAACGAGATCGATTAACTTGAACATCGATCATTTAGGCTATACGGTTTATTTTACGAGAAAGATAGTCTTTTCGAGAAATCGTATAAAACGTTCAACGACTTAAGACAAGTCCACGGACTTACTTACAATTTTAAGAATTCAGGCTATGACGGTTTATCCAATTTCCCAAACATCGGATAAACATCAAGTCACCGAAAAATAGGGGAAAACTCGAGGATAATTACAAAGATTGACGAAAATGGAATATTTTCTGAAGAGATAAACTTGGGCCCAAAGGCGAAGTCCATCATCCTAAGGCAAACCGACCTAGAAGTGAGTATATAAGGAGAGCAAGAGCAGAGGAGAAGGGGATCCGAAAATCCTAGATTGGAGACCTAGAGAGCTCCTGTTAGCTGATAGAACTTAGAATTTAGGCGGTTAGACTAGCAAGGCAGGCCCTAGAACGTCTGGCCGCCTCCTGCTCTCAAATCTCCGCTCCTCTCAGAAGGATCGGACTATTCTTTTACTTCAGAGCTCCGCACATAGAAACCCTAGCCGTTATCTTTGACATGCCTGTTTCTATGACAAACGCTCATACTAGATGAACCCGCCCAGACGGTTCGATCTCTTGTTCAATTCTTTCTAAACTGAACTACGTCCGACTTGATCCTCGAAAGGGGTACGTAGGCAGCCTTTCTTAAGGTCCAGTCCCAAATCTTAACAAAACCTTTTCCGCATTTATTCGGTCACTTGTCGTTGGCTGTGACAAAGAATCCGGACCTTCAGGGAAAGTCGGGTTAACTTGTCTTTCCTCCGTTTTTATTCATTAAAATCGACGGTGTGAATTTCGGTTCCCACAATATCCTATAAAGCGTAAGGATATTGGATGATGCATGGGCTGAGATGAGCCAGATGCATATCAATTACTATTGAAGACTTTCCAAAGGTTACTTGGTCTGTGGAGATGGTTGGTTGAATGACTAAGTACCCAAGGGAAGAGTTTATGCCGGCATAAGTAAGCTAAGTCAGCTGAGACAAAGAGCTAACAAGCTCCGTGGATGTGGCAAAGGTATGGTCTAGCAATGTTGCTTAGATCAAGATAGAAGGGTTTAAGGGAATGGAACCTCGGATTTGTATGACTTAGTTTTGATTCAGAACCGACCTTGGAGCTAGCTGGTGGTTGAGTATACTAACCATTAGCTGAGGTGATTTGACCCTAGAAGTGTTAGATTGGTTTAGACAAATGGATGATAGTTGTTATTCCGCTGCGTATGTGTTGAATTGATCTAAGCTAGTAAATGACTAAGGTAGTCTTGAGCTAAGATCTGAGTTAGCCCTCGCCTATGGGCGATGTTTTAAATAAAGGGCGAAAACAAATTTAGAGGTTCGGTCAGTTTGTGGACCGAGCGACGTGAGGCATCGACCGAAGACTGAGAGGCCGGGATTGGGTCTTACAAGTTGGTATCAGAGCCTGGTTGATCCTGTCAAGGACAGTGCTCAATGATGTTGAGTTCCAAATCGAAATTATTCTGAAAACTGAGATGACTTGGAACCTTAGCTGTGGTGAGCCAAGTGAGAGTTGAGGTAAGATTGGGTTTCATGCTTGTGAACGGGGAAGTTCCAAGATGAGCCGGCTTAGCCAAGATGCACTCTCCAAGGGCAAGACCCTGAAAACAGAAAGGTTAGTTTATCTAGTTATTTGGAAGTAATAGACGGATTGGACGATGGATGCAATGCAAGATCTTTGTATGGACGACCTGGACCATGGAAGTAACATGGACCAGAGAGTGGCTTAGGTCGAAAGAAACGTGCAGCACTCTCTTGGAGGTAAGTGTTATCCCTTGGTGGCTGTTCAAAAATCAAGTGAGCATATGTGGTGTTCATGTAGATTTAAGGAAGACACTACATGGCTAGTACGAGTGGGCTTGTGATCAGATGGATCAGCTTGGACTTGGTATAAAGACAAGGTAAGATTCCTTAGATCAAGTTGAATGGAATGGACCACTTCCAAGAGGAATTTGAAACACGATGTTAAGTATCTTAGTATGATGAGGATTGAGGTATATTATAACACTCTTGTGAATGGTATGGGACGTTCACAGAAGTGTGACGCTTTGGAGAATGGTATGGGACGTTTTGTAAATGTGTGATCAAACTGAGATCCTAGTCATCTAGGTACTTAATGATCGGTGGTGTGGAAACACATGTACTTTTCGATATGGAGCTACACATGGTTTTGTGAGTCCAGGGAAGATCGGAAAGGGAATGTTCCGGGTTGGAACCTGGAATGGTCCTGACAAAGTGAGTGCGGCCGGAGGGCAGATTATGAACTCACTAGGTCTGGTTAAGGACATTCCAGTGATGATCTTGGACAGGCTGATTCCTGTAGATCTGATTGTCGTCCCCCTAAAGAATCATGAGGTGATCTTAGGTATGGACTGGCTTGGAAAGAATCGGGAAACTCTTGATTCTCACCTTCGAAGAGTGTAGTTTGAGAATGAGTTTGGATCCCCGATCAAGTTCCAAGGGATTAAGTGTTGGGGTCAAAATCGGTCAACGACGAAATCGTCACCCGAAAGTCCTCGAAAGAAAAACCAAGTGACGATCAAAATAAAGACACGGGTCGTCACTCGATGAACTCACAAGAAGGCATGAACGGACCGTGAGCCCCGGGGATCAACAAAGGCAAGCAGGCACCGGTGGATGCAGGACACGGCACGGGCGGCAGGATTGCCCTGTCCCGTCTGGCGCCGGCGGCAAGGGTCCTGGTTCCCATCTATGCAATCGTCTCGTGATCTCGGGCAACGGCAGCATCTTGGTCCCTTAAACCCATGTCCGGATTGTCCGCAAACTACAATGATTCTTCCGCAAAGCCTTCTCGATTGTTTAAAAGTTCATATTTTAAACGTCTAAAGTTCGAAGCCACATTACTCAAACCCTTGAAAACGGTTATCTCGAAATCTACGGCTAAAGATCCTTCCAAACTCAAAGATTTCCCGCACGAACGACTAAACGGGGGAAAGATCGAACAACAGAAAATCCACGGAAGGCAAGACGGTCTGGCGCCGGCGGCATGCGTCACGCGAGCCGGCCTGGCGCCGGCGGCACTCGTCACGCGGGCCGGCCTGGCGCCGGTGGCACGCGTCACGCGGGCCGGCCTGGCGCCGGCGGCATGCGTCAAGCGGGCTGGCCTGGCGCTGGGGGCACCCCGGCCTGGCGCCGGCGGCACGCGTTCCGCAAGCCGGCCTGGCGCCGGCGGCACCCCGGCCTGGCGCCGGTCGACGGCCATCGTCCTGGTCTCGGTCCCATCATGCTCGGTCCAATCCCATCTTAGCTTGTTTGGATCAATTTTCGTGAGTTTGGTACGATCACGGTTATTCTAAACACCAAACATCTCGACTACACGAGGAATTGGGAGTCCTTCGGAAATGCCGAAACCTTCAAAGACTATTCTTTCGAAAAACCGTAAAAACGTCTAAACGGCCCGACGTGGCCAAAACGGCCCACTTACGATGTTCCGAAAAGGAAGGATAACTATGAAGGTTTATCCTTATCCTCACATAAGAGATAAATGTCAAGTTTCCAGAAGATAAATGTCAAGTTTTCCGAAGATAAATGTCAAGTTTCCCGATAAACACGAAGATGGACGAAAATGGAAAAAACTCGATTCAGCCCGCAAGAAGATAGACCGTCTTAAGAAGAGTATATAAGGAGAGCTTTGGGCAAGGAGAAAATCATCACCAAACTTCCAGAGCACTTAGCACTTAGAGCGTTTTAGCATTCTTTTCTGTTTTCACTAGCGAGCTGCGACTCAACTAGGTTAAATCTAGGCGGCCGGACTAGCGGACCTTTCGACAGCTCTTGTAGCTTATTTCTTTACCCGTTGTTTACGCTCAAACGCGAATTCAGAAATAAGATCTCCTTTCGCTCTATTTTACGATTTTCATTTTTACAACTTTTTATCTCCATTGATTGTATCGTGTGTGGCCCAGCAGATATCCGGGACCTTCAAGGAAGATCGGGTTAACTCGGTTTTCCTCCACAAATCGTTTATCGGAAATTGACGGTGTGAATTTCGGTTCCCACATTAAGCCAATCTCTTTTTGTTTAGTGGTTTCAGCAATCCAAGTGGAAGGATGCTTGGAAATGGTTGTGAGGCCTTCTTGGCTACCATTTACACTAATGAGGTCGTAGGGGGTCGTGACCAGGATGGGATACGGTTGGTTCAGGAGTTCAAGGATGTGTTTCGGGCGCTGCAAGGTGTGCCTCCTGGCAGGGCTGACCCATTTATGATCGAACTTTAACCTGGAACGGCCAATGTCCAAAAGTCAGTAACGTATGGCACCAGCCAAAATGGCTGAGTAAAGAAGCAATTTGAGGAGTTGCTTGATAAGGGTTTGATACGCCCTAGTGTATTACCTTGGGGAGCACAAGTTCTTTTTGTGAAACAGAAAGATGATAGCTTCAGGCTGTGCATTGATTGAGACGGTTGAGTCCCAGAGTGGACCAGAACCGTAATAATCAAGTCCGGTAAGGGACGAGGATCAGGACACAACCTACTCAGAGATGGACCAATGGTCGAAATGCACGGTCGAGTCCCTAAGGGGACCAGGACTGGAATATGTTCACGTTCTAAATGGACCAGGATCGAAATATAACAAAGTCCAGTGATGGACAGAAGTCAAGTTGAGGCGGTTTAGTCTTGTAGAGACTAAGATAGCAATATGGCCAAGCTGGGAAAGGCTGTGGCTGGTTAGGGAATGATCCAGTAATTTGTGGCTGGAATCATAAACTTGGTGTCCGGGAAGGACTTAAGTAAACAGAACAATTTGTTAGGACTCGTGGTAGAACGAGAAGCCTAAAGATTGGAACAAGTTCTTTAAGATTTGACTGGTACATCGAGTGGCTTGGAGATTGGGTAGATCTACTAAGGATCGGTTACGCAGTATGTTCTTAAGAACTGAATATGATCTAGTCGTGGACTAGGGTCAGAGAGTTATAGACTTGGTGTTTACTAGAACCGCAACCTGGAGAGTTGGGCCAGTGACAAAAGTCATGTCCTTGTATGGGTGCTTGATGGACCACTTGATAAGATTTTGGGTTAAATCTCTATCAAGTGGGGGAGACTTGTTTATATGATGATCTAGACGTGGTCAGTGGGAAGGAACAAGGAGGGAGATGCAACGAATTGGTTATGGAGAACCAATCGAGCATGCTCCATGTTCCGAATGCAAAGAGTTCGGTTGGAACCTTTTTCATGAGACAAGATGTCAGCACCACTGCATTTGAGGATGAATCCATCCTAAGGTGGGGGGAGACTAGTCATGTTCCCGTTCCTGGAACTTGACATGGGACATAGACGTTTCATAAGAAATGGGATTACTTGGGATCAGATCATGAGAACTGATCGTGAACAAGCTGTAATGAAGTGTATGATCAAAATAGATCATGAGAAAACTAAGTTTAGGTCTGGAAATAGACCAAGGGACTTAGAAGGATTGAATAAGATGAAGAAAGCTAGCTGGATGCAGTGTATAACAGCTAGAAGATACAAGGAAGAAGCTCAACCAGCTGAACAGAGCTCGGTTGGAGCTCAAGTAGAGTGTGTCAGCTCCCTGAGAGTGTGTCAGCTCCCTGAGCTGGAAGGACTAGCTAACTCACCTGGGTCAGTTGGGGATCATCTCAACTCAGCTGGACTGAGTGTTCAAGTCTTGGGCAGTTGGATCAGGTCCGGAAAGTGACCGGGCCATGTGGACGACCCATGTATACCAATGGGCTGATGGGCTCTTTTTGATGGGCCATGGGCATGAGAAAAAACTTTGGACTTGTTTTGGACATATCCAGGAGTGGTTTGGAAGGCCCAGAACGTCTGGTAACTGTCATAGACTCAGGAGTTTTTTTTTTTTTAAAAGAAGTAACCGCCCAAGAGCAGTTATGGGCAGTTATGGGCAATGGTTGGCAAATAACCACCCCTTCTTCTATAAAAGGTAGGAAAGTCCGAGCCTTTGCAGGCACGCCCCTGAAACAAAAAGAAAAACAGAGAGAAAAGGTTAGAAGGTCGGATTAAACAATCCAAACCAGGGAGAGATGTGAAGGCAGCAAAGAGGCAGTTTTGGTGGGCAATCATGAGGAGGGTTATGAACGACCCTCTGGTGAGTATTGATTGTTGTTTGCCACGCCATGGGCTTCCTCTACATTTATTCAACACAAGAAAATAGCTTGGAGAGATGATAGGAGGCCAGATTCCACTTCTAAGGGCTGAGACAGCTTTGAAGGCAGATGTGTGTAGAAAGGCAGTTTCATGGGCACTAAAGGGGGAAGTGATGCACGACCCATGGGTGGTGTTTGATCATGGAAGATCACGCCCTAGGCTTCCTCTACAACTTGAGATCAAACGCAAATGGCCAGGAGAGAAGGGAGAAGGCCGGACTCCGCCCTCAAAGGCATGAATAGTCTTGAAGGCAGATGCAGTGCAGAAATTGGTTTCATGGAAGTTCCATGGAAGGGATGATGGGTACGAACCATAATTGGATCTTATCAATACTGAGAGTATGTGATAAGGGCTTAATGGAGGCGTGCCTTGGAGGAGCATGGTCGCCCCTGATAAGGTAACAGGTGTGGACTGCGGACCATCGGACATAGCCAGATGCATATAAGCCGATCTGTTCCTGCAGTTACACCTTACTCTGTTTATATATTTATTCATCATCTTATTTATTCTGTATATGATGAGACATGAAGGCACTGAACCATGGCCTTGGCCGGTTCAGGAAGCGAATGTCCTTGGCCATGGGCCGGACTGACCATAGTCGGTTGCCATATGATCCAGACCTTGGGGTTGGATTCTGATTATGGGAAACTGACTTTGGTGATTTATAGGAGTTTTTGACATATTTTAGTTAATTTTTAGAAATTAATTTGATGATGTCAACTTTTGACCGGTTGGACTGATCATGATCGGAATCCATATGGACTGGGTCGATTCATTGGATTCTGATTATAGGAATGTCTTAGTGGGGATTTATCAGGAGTTTTCATAAATTTTAATTAATTTTTGGAGCAGGTTTTCTTGAGGTCGAAATTGCACCTGAGGGTATATTGATGTCAGATCCTTGTGTTAGGTCATCTGATCATATTCATGTGTGCTGGGATATGTTGGTCACTTATGATATTGATCATAAGGAAGGTTAGTTGTCAATCTTGGTGTTGGTAAGCTATGTGCAAAGCATTGGCTGAGAGCCATGAAGAAGAGTACTGCCAATACTAGGTGGTGTAGACCACTAGTATTGTGCTGGGTGTACTTGTGCAAGGAAGTTCGTGTGTTATCTGATCCTGGGCAAGGCTGAACGACCTCATCCTTGGTTGATGGATCCAGGTGTCTGCTCCCACTGGTCAAAGGATGCACCAGATGTAAGAGCAAGACTGATCGGGTCCATTGGGACATGGTTCCTTGGCCGGTCTGATAAGTGTGAAGACTCATCAGTTCTGAGTCATGTGGGTTGGTTAGGATCTGATGGGCTGTATTAGTCCTGGTGAGGACTTAACATTATTAGTCCATGAGAGGACTTGACCTTATTAGTCCTGGTGAGGACTTGACATTATTAGTCCATGAGAGGACTTGACCTTATTAGTCTTGGTGAAGACTTGACATTAATAGTCCATGATAGGACTTGACATTATTAGTCCATGAGAGGACTTGGCATTATTAGTCCATGAGAGGACTTGGTATTATATCCTACAAAGCATAAGGATATTGGATGATGCATGGGCTGAGATGAGCCAGATGCATATCAATTACTATTGAAGACTTTCCAAAGGTTACTTGGTCTGTGGGGATGGTTGGTTGAATGACTAAGTACCCAAGGGAAGAGTTTATGCATGTATAAGAAAGGTAAGTCAGCTGAAACAAAGAGCTAACAAGCTCCGTGGATGTGGCAAAGGTATGATCTAGCAATGTTCCTTTGATCTAGATAGAATGGTTTAGGGGAATGGAACCTCGGATTTGTATGACTTGGTTTGGGTTCAGAACCGACCTTGGAGCCAGATGGTGGTTGAGTATACTAACCATTAGATGAGGTGATTCGAACCTACAAGTGTTAGATTGGTTTAGATAAATGGATGATAGTTGTTATTCCGCTGCGTATGTGTTGAATTGATCTAAGCTAGTAAATGACTAAGGTAGTCTTGAGCTAAGATCTGAGTTAGCCCTCGCCTATGGGCGATGTTTTAAATAAAGGGCAAAAAAAAATTTAGAGGTTTGGTCAGTGTGTGGACCGTGCGACGTGAGGCATCGACCGCGGCCCGAGAGGCCGGGATCGGGTCTTACATTTACACCGACGACATGCTGGTCAAGTCCCTGGAAGCCGAAGAAAATATATCAAACTACAGCAAGCCTTCTCTACTCTCCGGAGGTACAGCATGAAACTCAATCCAGCTAAATGCTCGTTCGGAGTCAGCTCCGAGAAGTTCTTGGGATACATCGTAACCCACCGGGGTATCGAAGCTAATCCAGAGCAGATCAGGGCCATCCACTCGATTCCTTCCCCAAAGCGCGTCGAGGAGGTCCAAATACTGACAGGTTGAATGGCGGCCTTGTATAGGTTTATTTCCAGACTCTCAGACAAGTCCCATGCCTTCTTTGAGACACTCAAGAACCCAAAAGATTTCCGATGGACAGAGAAATGTGAGTCTACTCTCCACGAACTCAAGGCGTATCTCACCACTCCTTCCCTTCTATCAAAACCTTTGATTGGCGAAGTACTACTGCTATATCTAGCAGTCTCAGAACAGGCGGTGAGCGCCGTCCTGGTATGCGAGGAGAGAAGAAAGCAGTTACCAATATACTCTGTGAGCAAAGCTCTCCTGGATGCTGAAACTCGCTACAGCCATCTCGAAAAGCTGGCCTTAGCCTTGATGGTCGCTACTCGCAAGCTGCGGCCTTACTTCCAAGCTCATCCGATCGTAGTTGTTACCTCTTTCTCCATCAAGCTGGTCCTCCATAAGCCCGAGTTCGTAGGACGTTTAGCTAAATGGGAAGTAGAGCTGCAAGAGTATGACATGATATTCCGACTAGCTACAACTATAAAATCGCAGGTCTTAGCTGACTTCGTGGCTGAGTTCTCTCCTGCCTTGCTCCCAGCTCTGGAACAAGAAGTACGCCTCCGAAGCTAGACACGGGAAGAAGGAGAATGGATTCTACACGTAGACGGGTCTAGTAACGTCAGAGGAGCTGGAGTAGGAATAGTGCTAACCTCAACGACAGGAAACACAGCCTCCAGGGCCGTAAGGTGCAATTTTAAGGCAACTGATATCACTCAAATTACCCTAAGGAGTGAATTACTCGTTCAAATAAGAGGTTCAATTGTAGTACTTAGGGATCAAATCCACAGAGAGCTAGGGCACACACTATAGATCTAAAAGTTATATGATTAAGCTAGGCTAATAGATTTATAAAGCAGTAAATATAGCAAGTAATAAATAAAGCAGTAAACAAGTTGAAAAAGACAATTGTTCAGCTTGGCAGAGAGTTGTTTGGTGGAATGATGGGTTGCTAGACTTAGGGCTTAGGCACGTGAATTATAATAGATAGGATGTTCAGGCGAGCTGATACACTAGGACTCAACCGCTCACTTTTTAACACTATCGATCGACGGTCGAGTGTCGATGTCGATTGACGGTCGACTCTTGATGTCGTTCAATGGTTGTGCCGAGTTGATTACCACTAAGAATGGTCGATCATCTCTCACGTACTTCTAACAAATCTAATTCAATCAGAATATTATCAGGCAAAGAATCTACTCTCGCAGTATCCTATGTCCTAAGTTCAGGATCTAATTGATTACTCTAGAACAATGCATTAAGAATAATTCTAATCAATGGGTATCATTTCTCTAACAATCCTATTTTGGGGCTAATTCATCAGAACCATATAGAACCCTAACCTAACAGGTGGATCTATTCAGACATGATAGTTGTCAGATAAATCATAGATGAATAGATATAAAATAGAAAGACATAGGTATAAAAACCAAATGAGTTCCTCTCTTCTCTCCTAACCTAAGAGAAACTTAAAAATAATAGAATAGGAAGCATAAAGAGCGTAGCTGTCAACAATAGCTTATAAAACACATAAATAGGGTTTCTGGTCGTCCAAGGGTATTTTGGTAACTTTGTGGTGTATTCTGGGCTTCAGTCGCTCATAAAATATACTCGGTCCACATTCTGGCTTCCTCATCGATCGATGTCAAGAATGCTGCATCGATCGATGTCAAGAATGCTGCATCGATCGACATACGTTCCTCCTCTCGACAATATTCTCTCGCGAGACAGACTGACAACTCTTCAGTAAAATGGGCATAACTTCTTCTACAAGATGCTGATTGACCTAAAACTGGTGCAATTGGAAAGCTAACTTAAATCTATATCTTGTGTCAAAAGATTAGCTCAATATAATGGTGGGAAGATCTCAATCCATAGTTAAAAATCTGACACATCTGTGCAGTTCTGCACATTCAAATGATTCCAAAAGACACCAAAATCACCACTTTCCTCCAAAACATACTTGAACCTGTAAATACTCTAAATAGACTCTATATCATAGTAAATATATCTTAAATCACTTATAAACCATGGGTAAAAGTGGGTAAAATCCATGGCCTATCAACTCCCCAGATTTACCCTTTTGCTTGTCTTCAAGCAAAACAAACAGGCAGTCTCTCTGAAAGAGGTTTGAAAACAGCAGGAACTCACACAATCTCTAAACTTAGAATCATCACGTTTACAATTTTGCAAGCCATATCAAATAATTCTCAACAACAGAAGAATTTTATATGCGATATCCTAGCTTAGCAATCAAATTCATCTAGCCAGCAGCTTAGCAAATCCTGTCTGACTAACGCCTCTACTAATCTCATTTCTTTGCATAAAAATAAAAGTGCAGGCTTTACCTTGGGAATATTGATCAAAGGACATGTGGATTCTTACTCAAGCAATTTTTGCTGAACACAAAGTAGTCAATCTCTCTGATCCTTTCTTCTCTCTCTTTTCCCCCTTTATTCTGGATCCTCATAGGTTCAACCCCAATGAACGTTAATGCCGATCAAGCGATCTTCGCTCATCTTGTTAACATTTAAAGAACAATACTTCCCAATTTTAACAAAGTGTAGGCGAATAATGGGGTCATCGGTAATGTACCTACCCCTCGCTTTCCAACAGTGTGTGATCATTCCCTTCCAAATTAGAATAATGGGGTCATCGGTAATGTACCTACCCCTCTGCATCTTCCAGGAAATCTTCTCACTTGGTAACTCTATGGATGCCGAAGAGAGAGAGAGACTACAAGAAAACACGCTAAATTCCGACGGACGTTCCGACGGACCCGAAAGTCGTCGGACGTTTTTGACGGCTTTCCGACGGAATTCTGACGAAATCAAAAAATACACGGTCGTCAGGAACAAAACTCGGTTCCATTTATTCCAGCACCTATTCCCGCTCCAGCTGCCGATCCCGCTGCAGCTGCTCCGCAGGATCCGGGGGTCATGCCAGTTGAAGTATTGGTTCAACAACCAGGTCGAGAGCATCTCCCGGTTCTCCATCCCAACCCACGACGGGGACATTCAACTTGGTTAGTATTGTTTTTTTTATATGTAGTGTTATTTTTTTTCCATTTAACTTTCTAACTTGCTTTTTTTTAAAGGTTCAACAAGTCGAGCAATGGCATTAGCAGGAGCATCAACCAGATGATGTATTCCATGCTCCATTTGGGATATCCGAAGTGGAGTTTCATCCCTTCCGACGAACGTGAGTTGTGGTTTCGTCAGTTTGCGGTAACTCTTCATTTTTTTTAAAGCATTTTTCAATTTTGATTTTTTTATTATATATATAATTATTAGAATATGTGTGTTTTGTTGCAACAATTCACTTGGCAGTCCGATCTCACGGAAACAGTCCGTCAGAAATTCAACGAAAAGGCGATGGACTCTTATACGAAGCAGATCAACTCGTGGAAGACAGTATGGCAGTAGAACAAGAGGCCATGGTACATCAACGGGACGGTGTGGGAGCAGTTGATAGACCATTGGCAGAAGGATGACACTGTACAGACGTCTCGTAAGAACTCAGCCAACCGGAAGAGCGATCGTGGCGGGAAAGGTATCTTTGTGCACAACCTCGGCGTTTGCTCTATGTCCTCTAAGGAGGATCAACTTGTAAGTTCTATTTTTTCTATTTATTTATCTTTATATTTATTTAAATAAATATTTTAATATATTTCTTGGCTAATTTTGTTTTTAGGTTGAAGCAAACGACGGTAATCATGTTGATCATCTCGATCTCCTGAGGGAGGCGTACACTAACAAGAATACGGGTCAAATTCAGGACCCCGTGATCCGAGAGGTCATTGAGATGGTGGAATCTCAAAAAGAAGCTTTTCTTGATTCTCAGCCTCTCTCTGATGACGCCGATTCTACGGGGAGCTTCAACCAACTTGTCCCGACTGCAAATAAACGAGATGGTCGAAAAGGTAAATTTTTTTATTAATATATTTCTTTTATAATGTACTTTACTAACTTTAAAAAAATTTTGTAGGCGGTTCCTAAAAGGAAAGGAGGCCGTTTAGTTGGGTTGGCCCGCCGTGCCTCTTCGTTCCCAGCTTCTTCTTCGCAAGTTCCTTATGCCGACCCCATGATTCTAGAGCAGCTACAGAACAAAGATGAACGGATTGGGGCATTGGAGGAGCAGAACGCCACTATCCTTGCTGAGCTGGCGGATCAAAAGAAGACCAATGCCGAGATATTGGAGAGGCTAGATCCCTTGTTTCCTTCGAGTTCTTAGTTTTTTTCTGAATTTCAAAACTTTGTGAATGTTTCTTTTTTTTTCTATCTCGCTTTGTATGAATTTAAATTCTAAAATATTATTACTTTTGAATTTCATATTTTGTTTATTTATTAATTTTAAATATTACAAAAATATTTAAAAATGCATAATATATATATTTAAAAAATGCACAATTCCGACGAACTATAGGCGTCGGACTATTCTGACGGATTATGTTGTCGGAATATTCCGACGACCTAGGTTCGTTGGAATTATCCGACGACCCGTGGTTCGTCGGAAATAATATTTTCCGACGAAGCATGTTCGTTGGAATATTCCGACGAATCCGTGTCGTCGGAATATTACGATGACTGTTTTCCGTCGGAAATTATTGTTTCCGATGAACTCTGTTCTCGGAAGATGTTGTCGGAGTGTCATGGGAACTTCGTCAGAATTTGGTTTCTCGGTATTCGTCATAAAGTCGTCGAAATAGTCTGACGAAATTCCGAAGAATTTTTTTTCCGACCAAATGATACTGACGACCTCTTTCGTCAGAAATTCGTCAAAATATGTCTATTCCGACGAATTTCTGACGATTTCGTCCGTCAGTATACGCCTGTTTTCTTGTAGTGGAGAGAGAGAAGGGAACCAGAGTCATACGATTTTACTTCATAGGCTTGCAAAAGGAGTCAGTCCGATGTATACCAAACACCAAAACAAGCAGATCAAGTCAAATTAGGTTGGAAATCAGCTTTGGTTCCTTCAAACATTCCTAGCAAGCGTGGTGATAGTTAACAGGTGATCCACTTTAGCATCTCTAGTACATTCTGCAGTCAACAAATCTAAGAGTGATGCTAAAAAGTTGTTAGATAACAAGATTTAAAAAGTTCATCATCCCCTTCTTGACTCAATAAAAAAAATTTTGAAAACATTTTATAAGTCATCGTCGATTCCTATGGAAACTCGTCTTCCTCGGATCTCTCTTTTTTTTTTATTTTTTTTATCTGACAAAAATAAAATATGAAAAGTCAGTACTGAATAAAAAGAAAACCAATTATCTATTTTTTTCCGTTGAATAGTGACTCTGCTATAGTAGCCCTGATACAGTAAAGTTGCTACAGTGTCGATCGATTTTCTTGCTACAATGTCGATCGATTTTCTTGCTACAGTGTCGATTGATTTGCCTGCTAAAGTGTCGCTCGGCGCTGCTACAGTGTCGTTGTTACTGTTCATCTTCTCTCTTTTTTTTTTAAATCTGCAATAAATAAAAACGAGAATCAGTAATAAATAAAATTAAAACCAAATTTAAAACAAACCTGACAGTGGGTTTCCTCCCACTCAGCGCTTATTTTTCAGTCATTAGCTTGACTTCTGGAGATCTGATTCAGTCCGGATTAGAATGAGAACTTACTCCAAACCAATTCTCAAAGTCTACTCTCTGAAGCTTTATCATTCTTTTGTTAAAGCCTCCTCCATAGACTCTTCTCCTTTGTCTATCATCTCAGCAAAGAGGAGTGCTCGAAGCTTTGCAAATGGTTGTGAGAAACATTTGCTGCGCACTCTAGATTTCCTGACACCATCTAAGCAGTGAGGAATCAATGATTACAGAGAACCTTCCTTGATCCTTTTTCTCTTCTTCCAATTCCTTCTCTTCTTTCCCCCAGACTTGTCTGATCGCGTGGTGTTGCCTCCATCAAAAAGATTTTGATACACCTCAAACTCATTCTGCTCTGATACACGATGGGCGTCGATCGATGTTGAAGTTGTAGTGCCGATCGATGCCGGTTTGTTGATGTCGTTCGATACTGCTTTTGTTGGGCCTATGTCGACGTCACCTCTATATCTCAATCCTCTTCTCTTAGAAGCTTCTACATTGATATGATCATCAAATACCCCACTTTAGGAACATAGATGCACACTTCTATCTGGTGGGATGGGAAATTCAGCTTCAATTACAGCGCATGGAACCACAATCTTCAGAGGTTCATGTATCCTCTTCACCCTTTTGTGAAACCCAACCGCTATTTCTGCGCAGATTGGTGGTCTCAGATATTTGGTAACAGCAAGGTGTGAGGCCTCAGACTTGTACTCTCTTTCCTCAACTGGTTCCAACTCAACTATGTATCCTGGCAGCTCGTCCAACGATGGGTGTCGATCGATATCATCAGGTGGATGTCGATCGATGTAGTCGATTAGATGTAGATCGATGATGTAGGGTGCATATCGATCGATGATGAAGGGCGGGTATCGATCGATCGAATCATGTTGGTGTCGAACGATGCTAACCTTTGGTGAAGTTTCCAGATCTTTTTCCGAAGTGTGCTGATCAAGCTTCATCTCCAAGTCCTGTCCCAGATTTTCAGGCTGTTCTTCATACTCTAGCTTCAAGAAGTATTAATTTCTCTACTCAAATCCAAATCTCCAAGCTGTTTTCTATCCTCTGGCTCCAAGAGGTCTTCCATGGTAATCTCTCTGTCTGCATCTAAGGCAGGATAACAACTTGGTACATCACTGCTCTTCTGTGCTGAGTCTGCAATGTTCTGAGGACAACTCGATCTTTCATTAATTTTGAATGGTGTTGATCGACAACAAGAGTTTGTGTCGATCGATGCTGAGATGCTGTTGTCGATTTATGCGGAGGTGCTAATGTCGATCGATGTTGAGGCCGGATCACTGATATCAGCTTCTTCTACTCTGTTCGGCTCTCTAGATCCATTCTGTTCATCATCCTTTATCATATATTCCAGCATAGACCTCAACTCAATCTCTAGATTTGCTGCAGCTTCATAGATAAATTTGTTGAGGAAAGCATTTGTGATGTTATTCCACGTAGTGAGAGATACTGTTGACAACTTCCTAAACCAACATGCTGCTTCTCCAGCAAAAGATTATGAGAATAGTTTGCGGAAGTAGTAGTCTTCGGAGACTCCATTGCATTTGATGGTCGATCTGCGTATGCCTCGAGGTGGCTAGTGGGATCTTCATGAGGAAGACCATGAAAGACATGCTGACCCACAAGAGAGATATATGCAGGGTTCAGCTCCAGGATAGTAATCTGAAGTTTTGAACGACGCAATGCTGACCTTTTAGCATAGAAATCCTCAGTTATGATGTAGTCTCTAAGTGCCTTCTGTCGTTCAGTCCCAGCATTCATAGCAGTAGCATCAGGGGTTGCAGTCCCCTGTGTATAAATCAACTGTCCAGCATTGTTGCGAGTGAGACCTTCCTTGTCTCGCCTGATACCATTCTCATCAACCTTAAGTATGAGCACTTCGACCTTCTCTGTCTCAATGCTGGTAACTTTTGTCGCCATGAACAGTGTTCGGATGAACAGTCTTGCGATGAACAGTGTCCGGATGAACAGTGTCCGGGTGAACAGTGTTCAGATGAACAATGTCGATCGACACGGCATGAACAGTTTCGATCGACGGGAGATGAACAGTGTCGATCGACGGAAAATAAAGAGTATTTTGATGAACAGTGCTGATATGAACAGTACCGATATGAATAGTAACTGGATGAACAGTACCAGGATGAACAGTACTGGGATGAAGATTATTTTCCGAAACCTGATGAATAGTGTCGTTTGATTCTTGGTTCACGCTGTCGATCAATGTTGTTTGGATGGTATCGATTGACACTGGATGATTAGTGTCGTTCGATATTCGGATTTTTATGTTGTTGCTCGCTGCCTAGAGGGTGTCGACTGCCCTCTTAGACTTATGGATCACGTGTTCTAAATCTAATGGCTCTGCTAGGAAGAGCCTTATCCCCTTGTTGCTTCTGGTACTCATATGTATGTTCCTGAAAACAAGAAAAAAATTTCGTAACTAACTTAAAACAGTAAATAAAACCTAGACTAAATCTAACTAAACAAGATCTAATGGCGATCAAAGCTCCCCGACAACGGTGCCAAATTTGATATCACTCAAATTACCCTAAGGAGTGAATTACTCTCTCAAATAAGAGGTTCAGTTTTAGTACTTAGGGATCAAATCCACAGAGAGCTAGGGCACACACTAGATCTAATAGTTATATGATTAAGCTAGGCTAATAGGTTTATAAAGCAGTAATATAGCAAGCAATAAATACAGCAGTAAATAAGTTGAACAAGACAATTGTTCAGCTTGGCAGAGAGTTGTTTGGTGGAATGATGGGTTGCTAGACTTAGGGCTTAGGCACGTGAAGTATAATAGAAAGGATGTTCAGGCGAGCTGATACACTAGGACTCAACAGCTCACTTTTTAACACTATCGATCGACGGGCGAGTGTCGATGTCGATAGACGGTCGACTCTTGACTTCAATCGAGGGTTGTGGCGAGTTGATTACCACTAAAAATGGTCAATCAACTCTCGTATTTCTAACAAACCTAGTTTAGTCAGAATATTATCAGGCAAAGAATCTACTCTCGCAGTATCCTATGTCCTAAGTTCATGATCTAGTTAATTATTCTAGAACCATGCATTAAGAGTAGTTCTAATCAATGGGTATCAATTCTCTAACAAGGACCCTAAACCTAATAGGTGGATCTATTCAGACATGATAGTTGTCACATAAATCATAGATGAATATATATAATATAGAAAGCAATTGCTATAAAAAACCAAAAGAGTTCCAAGAGGACTCTGAAGGAGTTCCTTCTTCTCTCTTAACCTAAGAGAAACTTAAAAATAATAGAATAGAAAGCATAAAGAGCATAGCCGTCAACAATATCTTAGAAAACACATAAATAAGGTTTATGGTCGTCCAAGGTATTTTGGGAACTTTGTGGTGGTTTCTGGGCTTCAGTCGGTCATAAAATATACTTGGCCCATATTCTGGCATCCTCATCGATCGATTTCAAGAGTGCTTCATCGATCGACATACGTTCCTCTTCACGACAACTTCCTCTCGCGAGGCAGACTGACCACTCTTCAGTAAAACGGCCATAACTTCTGCTACCGGATACTGATTGACCTCAAACCGGTGGCTTTGGAAAGCTAACTCAAATCTCTATCTTTTTTCAAAATATAAGCTCAATCTAACTGTGGTAAGGTCTCCAGAAATAGCTAAACATCTGATGCATCTGTGCAGTTCTGCACTTTCAAAAGATTCCAAAAGGCACCAAAATCACCACTTTCCTCCACAATATACCTGAACCTGTAAATACTCTAAGTAGACTCTATATCGTAGTAAATATATCTTAAAGCATTTATAAACCATGGGTAAAAGTGGGTAAAATCCATGGACTATCAGCAACCAACAACGAGAGTGAGTACGTGGCTTTAATCGCAAGGCTAACACTTGGCCACCAGATGGGTGCAGAGAACATCCAGGTCTTCAGCGACTCTCACCTAATAATCAACCAGGTGCAGGGAGAATACCAGGCCAAAGACGACAGCATGACCCAGTACTTGGCGGTCGCTCAACGCCTCCTCAAGAAATTCAGAAACTGCAAGCTCACGCAGATTCCTAGGGAGCAGAACTCGCAAGCAGATGCTATGGCCAATCTAGGGTCCGCCCTGGAAACAAGAGTCAGATGAGCATCCCCCTGTTGGTTCTTCAATGGCCAGCTACCCTGGAGGAATCACAGCCTGTAGCAAACTCTGCTATCAAGGGAGGCGAGACCTGGATGACTCCCTTAGTTCGGTACCTAGTGAATGATATTATCCTGTAAGACCGTAATGAAAGTAAAAAGATCAAGAAACAAGCAGCAAAGTACTGCATCTCTCAATGAGTACTATATCGGGGGTCCTTCTCCGGCCCGTACCTACGGTGCGTCACGTCTGGGAAGTTGCTAGGATCCTCGTGGAGCTACACGAAGGATGTTGGGGAAAAATACTCAGGTATTAGATTTCTCTAGACCCTGGATAGGACACCGGCCTCCAGGTTCCTGCTAGAAACGGCTCCCGGGTCCGACCCCTGCATCGGTCCCTTCCTCCGGGAAAAATGGAAACTTCCAACAGAGAGAACCTTCCATATTTCCGGATATGGAAGCTTTCTACTCTTTGAGACTGGCCTCAAGCGACCTAGAGACGACTATATAAAGGGAACCTAAACCCTAAAGCAAGGGATCTACACTTCAAGACTTATAGACTAGGGTTACGCGGCTAGAACTAGGGTTGATACACCAATTTGTTGTAGTCCCTGCTCTATTCATCAATAATACGTCTCTTCAAGTCTTATTCTCTACAAATCTCTCGAAATACATAGCTTATCCATCGTTTCGTAGTACTCTAGAAGATCCTACACAAAAATTCCCTAACAGTTTGGCGTTAGAAGAAGGGGAGTAATCCAAACTACGTGACGATGGCGGTGGATGAGCACGACGATTTACCAGAATCCACTCCGAGAGAAGCCGAGCTTCAGAGGCAGCTAGAAAGCGTGCAAAGCCAAGTAACCGAGCTACACAAAGCTTGGGAAGCTGCCGCGGAGAACCCCGAGATCCTCTCGGCAGTCCAGGGTTTGAAAGACAAGCTGGACAACACTCCAAATGGCTGGAGAAAATCGCGGAGAAACTTGACCAAGCCCTCAACACGGTTAGCAACAAGAAGCGTCGCTTCCGAACTCAAATTCTGCCTATGCTCACTTCGGAGACGCCCAACTCCGGGGGAGACGCGACTCATCCGCAGGCGGCGCTCAATGGAAACGGGGCAAATTGGGAGGAAGCCAGAAATGCTCAGATACATAACATGGAGGAGAGCGATTCTGAGTCGGAACCCGACAAAGATGCGCGCGAAGGAGCAACCACAACGAGGTCCTCCATGACTTCCTATCAGGAGCAGATATTCTCCAAGAATTTCAATGCCATCCAGTCTATGGTAGAAAGACTTCCAGGAGCTGCTCCCCCAATTCAAAAGAGCAGTCCTGACTCCTACGCAGATACACCCTTTGCGGATGAGAGCGCACTGATCGAGATGCCGAGGAAGTTCTCCTTCCTTAATATAAAGATGTCCGACGGCATGGGAGATCCAGATGACCACATCGCTCAGTACAAGCAGAGGATGCTCGCCGTAGCACTCACTAGAGAGTCGTTTGAAGCCACAATGTGCAAAGGATTCGTTTCAACCCTAGTGGGCCCTGCCTTGCAATGGTATATCAACCTACCTACCAGGTCCATATCCTCTTTCATAACTCTCAGCGACCAGTTCGTGGAGCACTTCGCAAGTAGCAGGAACCTGGAGAAAACATTGGAATGTCTCTACGAGATTCACCAGCGCCGGACAGAATAATTGTGAAGCTATATAGCGCGTTTCAACCAGGAGAAGGTGGCAGTTCCCGGGTGTAACGTCCCTACTGCAATATCCGTCTTCAAGAGAGGCCTACTCCCAGACAAGGACCTCTACAAAGAACTAACCAAGTATCAGTGCAAGACCATGGAAGACGTGTTATCCCAAGTCTGGGCTCAGGTAAAATGGGAAGAAGACGTCACGAGCCGCGGCAAGGCATTGCTGAAACAAGGCCAAAAGGTAACCAAGCAAGATAGGCACGATCGAGATGAGTGGCCCTCTCAAAGGCCATCCAAGGATTCCGAGAACAGGAACCGGGGTAAATATCAGTACTGCCCAACCGAGAAGGCAGAAGGAATGGCAGTATCCACGTGGCCTGACATCTCCAACCTCTCCATATCGAGGGCGAAACTGATCAGTGTTCTGAGGCAGCTGGGCCAACAGGTCAAGTGGCCTCAGATGATGAAAGCACCCGAGTCCTTCCGGAACCCTGACCTTTGGTGCGACATCCACAGTGACCACGGTCACAATAAAAAGAACTGCGTTGCGCTGATGATCGAGGTCAACGAGCTACTCAAGAGGGAACATCTCCGGGAATTCCTTTTGGACAGGCCAAGAGCCATCTGAGCAAGGGAACATCCGGAAACCCCACTGAAGCTGTCCCTTCTCGCCACCTTGGCAGGATCGAACGATCCATGTCATATCCGGAGGCTCGGAGATAAGCGGCATAAGCCATCCAGCCGCCAAGAAGAGTACCAGAACGCCAAGCACGGCCTAGAGACTGCCAAGCCTAAGCGCCTACTCCTGGGAACTGTTAGAGGATTTTTGTGTAGGTAGAGTATTCGAGAACAATTTCGTGAGGACTAAAGAGAATAAGATTGAAAGAGACTTGAGGAGGCGTTTTATGGAGTAAACAAGCTGGAATTACAAGGTATTGATTAAGAACCCTAATTCTAGCCGTCTAACCCTATTCTCCAAGTATAAAAGTGTCAATCCCTTACTTTAGGGTTTAGTTTCCCTTTATATAGTCTTCGTGGACTGCTGGGAGTCGGTTTGGAGTAGGTGGGAATCTTCCATATCCGGAAATATGGAAGGTTCTCCCAATCGGAAGTTTTCCATTTTTTCCCGGGGGAAGGGACCGATGCAGGGGTCGGACCCGGGTGCCGTCTCTAGCAGGAACCTGGAGGACGGTGTCCTCCCCGGTGTCTGGAGAAATCTCATACCTGAGTATTTTCCCCAACAGTTTGCCCCTTGTCGATTTCGACATCGGAATCGGGGAATAATGTGTGCACTCGAGTCAACCAAAGTTTCTCATTCTCAGCAGGCATTTTCTAGGTAGGACATCGCTCCAATAATTCTGCTTTGCCGGGTTCTTCTTAGGTTAGAACCGTATATTGAACCCGGGGGAGGTCTGGCCCCCTTAGAGTAAACCGGGGTCTGGCGCTCTATGTTCTGACTCTGGAGTCTGTATGAAGCTCATAGCCTGGATGATTTCCTCGGGAGGTGAGGCTGGAGTGCGGAGCTTGCTTCTATGGTGCGGGACCGAGACCAATAGTGCAATTTCCAGTTCTTGGATACCTCCTTGGGCCTAAAACAAAGCCGGGTGGCGCTTTCAATTTTCAGATACCCGGCAGAATGAAAGACGTGGGATAATGGAGCCTCGAAGTTCGCTCCCTCGCGTGGCATCCTCTTAATGGCGTGTGGAGGTTTTGATTAGGATTTACAACCCTTTTCCCGCCTAACGGGACTCTCCACTTTCCTTTCTCTTCTCTCTCTAAGGTTCTTCGGCGACTAACTCATGCTCGGATTTCCGTCTTACCCAGGTAACCTCCTTTCTTTCCTCCATTTCTTCTCCGAGTCTCTTTTCTTAGATCCGATATCGTCCCCTATGATGAAAGACAAGCTAGATCCCACCCAAGGTTCTTCCTCTATAGGAGGTAGGGTTCGTTCTAAGAACACAATCAGAACCGATCGGCGCAAATACATGGATTCCTCGGAGCTTTCTTTGATCTAATCTCGGGGATCGAGAAGCTGGGCTATGCTGCCAGTGAAGGCATGCCGTCGTCGGCTGAGATGGAGAGGCTGTCTCCGGTTAGTCCTTTGTCGATAATAGGGGTTGAACAGGTCGCGAGCTGGAGAGAGAAGTGCCAACTTTCCGACTATGTCGTCATTCGGATCCCGGGTCCTATCGATAGGGTTTCGGATTTCGAATATGACGAGGTGCCGGTTTACAGAGGCTTCTTTGAGTCGGGTTTCAGGGATCGGGCTCCCTTGTTGGTAGCCAAGGTGTCAGTGATGCTGGAGATCTCACCGGGTCACTTGAATCCTCCGTCTTGGCAAACTTTGATAGCCATGCAGAATCTAGGTGATCTCGAGGGCCTTGTTTTCGGTGTCGCTGAGGTTCTGTACTTCTACTTCATCTCTCCCTTGAATGGAGGGGAGGGGAGGTATCATCTGCACCCTCGTCTTAAAGAGCATCCGGTCCAGGAAATCCATAAGAGGGAAAGAAAACGCCATCCTGTCTTCGAGAGTCGCAGGATCGAGAAGTGTGCATTCATGCATCTTCCGGGGTTTTCCTCAATTTGGCGCGTAGCTGGTGGGTTATAGGAGTTACAACGGTTATTTTTGACAATATGATAATAATGACCTTTGTTTCTCTCTGCACACACTTCTCGCGAAGCTCCTCTCCGAGAAAGAAGACGATTGAGCAGGTTCTGAAGCTTTCCATCGAACGGCACCGGATTCCTTTCCTGGTGAGTAAAGAAGCGTTGATTCGTTGCAGCATCTAGGGTAAGTCTCCATTCCCCTTCTTTTTAACTTCTTGGTATTGTCCCAGGTTGATATCAATGTTATTTCTCCAGGTGTTATGTCGGGATCTAAGGGCGACGAAGCGTTGGCAAACTTCGAGAAGGCTTTTGCAGCAATTTTGTGGGAACCGAAATTCACACTGTCAAATTAAGTTGTTTTGGAGGAAAGCCAAGTGAACCTAGCCTTCCCTGAAGGTCCCGGTTATCTGCTGGGCCACACACGACACAATCAGTACAACAAAGAGAATAAGAAAAACGGAATGAAAATCGTAAGAAAAAAAGAATAGAGCAAAAGATCTTATTTCCGAATCCGCGTTTGAGCGTGAACAACAGGTAAGAGCCTTGGCTACAAGAGCTGTCGGCAAGTTCGCTAGTCTAGCAACCTAAGTTCTAACCTAGTTGAGTCGCAGCTCGCTAGTAAAGACGGAAAATAATGCCTAAGTTGCTCTAAGTGCTATGTTGCTCTCAAAAAGTTCTCCTTTTGCTCCTCGCCCCAAGCTCTCCTTATATACTCCTCTTTAAGACGGTCTATTCTTCCTTTGGGCCGAATCTATCGTGAATCGGGCTTCTTTCCATTTCCGCCGGTCTTCATGTTTATCGGGAAACTTGACATTTATCTTCAAGAAACTTCACATTTATCTTAACATTTATCTTATGTTAAGATAAACATGAGGCGTCATGTCCATCTCGACTTGATTTCCTGGAAAATCGCAAGTGGGCCGATTCAGTCGCGTTCGGGCCTTCGGGGGCCGTTGTTTCGATCGCGGACGTTTCACGATTCGGTCGCGTTTGGACATGGGTGCTGGCGCCCGGCGCCTGTGACCAGCACGAGCGAGCTGGCGCCCGGCGCCCGTGACCAGCAAGAGCGAGCTGGCGCCTGGCACCCGTTACCAGCACGGGCGGGCTGGCGCCCGGCACCCGTGACCGGCACGGGCGAGCTGTCGCCCGGCGCCCGTGACCGGCATGGGCGAGCTGGCGCCCGTGACTGGCACGGGCGAGCTGGCGCCCGGTGCCCGGCGCTAGCACGGGCGGCCGGCGCCCGGCGCTCGGCACCATCACGGGCGAGCCGGCGCCCGGTGCCCGGCGCCAGTAAGGGCGAGCCGGCGCCCGGCGCCCGACGCCAGCACGGGCGAGCCGGCGCCCGGTGCCAGCACGGGCGAGCCAGCGCCCGGCGCCCGGGGCTAGGCCGTGGCCGCTCCTGCTGGTGTCCGGGGCTACGATGCGGTCATTCCTTCCGACGTTTTCGTCGAATAACTAGTTTTTTCCTTGGTTTTATTCGACGCTTGATTGTTTCCAAGGACTTTCGGGTATTGATTGCGTCTTTGACCGATTTTGACCCCAACAGTTAGCCCCCCAGCTAGCTAGGACCGTGGTTTTTGGTAACAGGTCCTAGCTCGCAGTATAGCTAGATAGGAAGGTGTAGAGACGCAATCGTTTGCTGAATGTTGGAGTAAATAGTAACTTTTCTTTCCTTATAAATATGGAGTAAGAATTTTCAGTCATTCTTACTTGATCACAAGGATTTTACCTTCTAAAGTTTCTCTCTCAAGAAAATGTCTTCAAGATCAAGATCCTCTAAAAGGAATTCTTCTTCTCACTCATCTTCGGGCGATTCTCCCGTCGATGAAATGGTTGCGCCGAAACACCAAGAAGAAGTTAACGAGGATACGAGGGAGGCATACTACAAAGCTGTATGTGGCTCGTGTCCGCCTCCGCGGGACATCCCCATTCCCAGGAGGCCTCAGAGGGCGTCGGGTGCGCCTTTCTCACCAAGCAGGGTCTCTCCCGAGTACCTAACAACTCTCCGAAACTTTTACCAGGTTCCGAGTGGGGTCACGTTCCGGGTTCTGACCGCTGGCGAGAGCGCAAGGGATCCTCCGCAGGGCTTCTTTACTTGCTATGAAGCTTTTCTTTTGTATAGCCGCATGTGGTTCCCGATCCCTGGTACCATTGTCCGCGCGCTTCGTTCTTTCGGACTTTCAATCAGCCAGCTCACTGTCCCGTCTTTGGAGAGTTGGCTCGGCGTGCTAGTCTCGAGTTACGAGTTAGGTATGGACCTTACTCCTAGTGATTTCGAGGGACTTTGGTATACAAATCCAACGTCAATTGAAGTTTCGTATTCCGTGATCCCACGGAAGAACATGGCCATAATCCAGGGGACTACTTCGAACCCCAAGTCGTGGTTTGATCGCTTCTTCTTTGTACGAATAGATGGGGAATCCGTGGAGGAAAGCTGCCTTCACTTGTTCCCTCAGAAGTGGAACTTCGATCGCGGTAACACGACTAATTCTCTTATTTTTTTTGTTTTCATACTTTGAACGTGCATGAAGATAAAGCTTTTGTTTATCGTGCAGTTAACAAGATTTTCGCGCACACTCATGCCAATAATTTCGTCAAACGAGACCTTCTTCGGGAAAGGCCATTCTTCTGGAGTACTTTTTCCGTCGAGCGGATTAGAAATGCGGTGGAACTCCATCGATCCCGAGTCGCCTCTCAGCCTTCCGACGTTCCGCGCGACGTCGAGCCGAATGCTGTTTTGCCTGTTCGGAGACGGAGACATAGGTCTCGGAAAGGCAATGAGATCGAATGTGAGACGGCCTCGGAAGATCGTTCGCCATTAGGAGGAGACTCTGGCTTTGCCCCGGGTGAAGGGGGTGGAACCAGCGAGTTTCCTCTGCCTAGCAATTTTTTCGATTGTCTCCCTCCAGCGTTTACTACTGATGAGTCGCTCGAGGATGACGTGAAGAAGAGAGCTTTTGCCGAGGGTACTCAACAAATCAACGAGGTTTATCCTTTGAAATTTGATCATATATATTACCATTGTTGGATATATTTTTCTGATCCTAAATTTATACAGGGGATGAGGGTGTTCGGAACGGCACTCGATGAAAGATTTCAAAGATCGAGGATCTCTCGCTTCAAAGCCGAGGAAGCCGAACGCGAACTCTCCCGTTTCCGGAAAGAGGCTAAGGAACAAAGTCAGAAGCAGGCCGAACTTCATTCTCGGGCTCTTGTTCGTGCAGAAAGGATACGGAGGAGAGCGATCGCTGCCGAGATGGCGCGGAGGGCTGAATCGTTTGCCACCGAGTTCGAGAGCTTGAAGGAAGCTCAAGAGTTTGTGGGTGATTTCCGCGAGTTCCGGGGATCGGTCGCTGACCTTCACAAGTCGCAGAAACCGGGTTTTTCCTTCCCCTCCGAGATTGCTGAGATGGAAGGTTTTATGAGTGAATGTGCTCACGCTGAATCCTTAGTTCCTCCGATCAAAGGAAGGGTCAGGAAGCTTTGGGACCCCATCGAGGTTTTGGAGGATACGGTGGAGGCCGAAGCAGGCGGAGACGCGGAAGGCGTAAATGAAGAAGTTGACCAGCCTGTCACTTTGTTCGGGATCTTCACGTCCAAATACCTTGACCTTGATTACTGAGGATTGTCTTTGGGATTATGTCCCTTTATCTTGATAGTTGTTTGCGTGGCCGTGTGAGGCCTTTTTTATTTGTATATGCCGCGACCGTAGGAGGTCGTGTAACCTTTGTATATTTCGGGACTGGCCGTTGGTGGCTTCGAATCTCTGCCGTTTCCGCGGCTTGAATATATATCATGTGGATTTTGCAGAAATTTGCCTTGTGTTTTGATTTATACTTTCGTCAAGTGTAGAGGGTAGAATCCGAGTAGTCACTTCGTATTCTAACTCTTATTTTGTCGCTAGGTCCGTGTACTACTTTGTAGCGAGTGTTTTAGGTGTTAGCGATTAGAGACATATTTTTGGATCTCGTATCTAGTGTCGATACTATGTCTGTGAGATGTCAAGATTCAGCAAGACTGGGTTTAGGGCAAGACCTAGGCTTACTCTCAGCTTTAAGGCTATGTGATGACTGATCGGCTTTCGTTTTGCCTGTTAGTGATTTTGTCCTGACTCGCACCGTTTTAAAATCCGCGAATTGTTATCGGCTTATATGATTTGTTTAGGTGCGAATCGAGCTACTTCTGTTTGGAAGAGCTAACCAAAATTTTGGACTTCTTGTATAGCACGCTATGATATCCTTGTCGGATGTAAGAGGACCTTGAAAAAGGTCTGACTACGGTTTTGTATTAGTGAAACGTTTCTGTGTTCGTCCGTTGGGGCCAATCGACGGGCGTTTGTTTTTTAAGTTGCAGGTGGACTGTTTTGAGGGATGATGCGATTTCGATACCTTTAAGAAATTGCGACGTCTCGCGTTTCCCCGAAGATATGATTTTTCGTTTTTCCGAAGTTTTGATGCGTTACTGTGTTAAGCATGCTTTGAAATTTTGATAAAAAGAGTTGTATTGAAAAGTTTCGAAAATTTCGAATACATGTGCGGATATTTCGCGTTTTTGTGGGAGTATAGGAGTATACATACCCACCCACCCCCTTTTTTTGGTGAGGGGGATAGCTGAACTCGCCAGGTCTCGACGAGCTGCCTACGTACCTCTTTCGAGGATCAAGCCATCTCGTAGTTCTGATTGTTGCTGCAGACATTTTTACTCCCGGTGTGTCGCCGTTCCGATCGTACTAGTCGGATCGGTGGTTTGTGCGGGGGTCGAGTTGTCTGCTTTTACGGCGATGGACTCAGAGACTTTGTCGCTGTCTTGAATTGTTGCCTGTTCGGATGATTCTGGATCATCTTTTTTCGAGTTTTCAGGAATGTTGCGTGATTCCTTTGCTCGTTTCGGGTTGGCCGCAGGGGCGTTCCGATCTTTTTGCAGTTTGAACTCGGCTAGGTAGCAGAGTCTCGACTGTTTCTGACTACCCCAGATTACTGCGGTTCCGGTTGGAGTCGGAAATTTGATGCCGAGGTGATATGTGGACGGTACTGCCTTCATGGAGTTGATCCAAGGGGTTCCCATGATGGCATTGTAGATGGCCGGGTTGTCGACTACTGATGTCTTGCATATTTTCATTGTTTTAGCTTTCCATTTTGTGCATTTTATCCCTTCTAGATTAGGCATTAGGCATATTTAGGTTCATTTTGCATTCATAAGTATTTATCAGGTCTTGGAGTGTACTTTGGAGAATTTGAAGGTGTTTGGGGGTACTTTGTTACAAAAAGGAAGGGTGAAAGATGGACATGGACGATGGCCATAAAGAAGAGACAGCGGGAACATACAGCGTACGCGGCTTGGAGCACCCGGACGAAGCTACCCGCGTACGATCACCAACCCACCGGACGTCCACACCCGACTGGACGCCCCCCGCGTGCGAGCATACCCGGACGTCCACACCCGACTGGACGCCACCCGCGTGCGAGCCTACATGAGCGTCCACACCCGAGGAAGACGACCCGCACGGCCCGACAGTGGAGAACGCCCAGGATCAGGATGCGGCCGATCACACCCGATCTCCCTCACCCGCGTACAACTCCACTCGACCCCAGTACACTCGAGCAGACGACACCCGACCTTGGCACACGCGGCCTGAAGCACCCGCACGGCCTGCTCACCCGACTTGGAGGACGCGGCTTGAAGCACCCGCACGGCCTGCACACCCGACTGGAAGGACGCGTCCTGAAGGACCCGCACCTCCTGCTTGCTGCTGGACATGGACAGCACGCGGCCTAGAGCACCCAGGGAGGACAACCCGAGCAGTCGGACAAGCCGGACGAGCATCCTCATACGCGGGTGGCCATACCCGGCCTGGTGGAAGCCTATCCGACCAGGGTATCCGAGTTTCTTCCTTTTGGAGCATTTTGATTGGCTTAGACCATTAATCTTCTAAGGGCTTTTTAGTCATTTTACTTCTATGTGTTTAGGGCTTTTAAGCCTACAATAAAAACTCTCATTAACCCAAGTTTGAGACTCATGTTATTTATTATCTAAGAACACAAACCTTTGAGGAAAGCTTCATCTTTGATTTATTATCTCATCTCATCTTGTGTTCTTGATTGTTTATTTCATCTCCTTTCTTTCTCTATATGTTTAAGCTTGAATCTCTCATGGGTTTAAGAGTAAGCATGTGGATTAGTGAGTAGATCCATCTAAGATCCATGGGTTAGGGTGATTGAGAGTGATTAAGTGTAGATCCAAGGTGCTTAGGGTTAGATCTATCATTTCCTTGCATTGATTTGGTGTTTTTAAAGCTATATTTGAGTTGGCCTCTCAAAGATAGAGTCATAGGCATTTCATGCCCGAAAGGTGTTCTATGAAATGCCTGAACCAACTCATCTATGCTTTTAGCTTGCTTTGCCTAAGAGATTAGTTGTCAAAGAAGCTAAGATTGCTATTAGACTCGTTCTCCATGTTTGCTTTGATTATTACACCCAAAGAGATTTGGTGTACTTGGGTGATCATTGCAAAAGAGCATCCATCTAGAGATAGAGCTTGCTTAGTTTTGTTGTCTAGGCATAAGGAATTAGATTGATTGATAAAGTTAGCATCTTGGATTGAATCTTAATCATTTGACATCAAGTCCCTACACCCTTGGGTCTCATTCTCCTCATAAGAAAGAAAGTTTTACTTTTTGTTGCATTTTACTTATTATCTTAGTTTAATCATCATCCCCTTTAATGATTGCATTTAGATTAAGCATAGACTTGCATTCCCTCTGTTTCATGGTCACTTAGGACTGGTTCGACAATCTTATATACTACATCATTTGATTAGGACCTTAGAAAAGTTTTTTCATCAAATTGGCGCCGTTGCCAAATTCTAAGTTGATTGTGACATTGGGATTTAGTCACTTGCTTGAGACTAAATCATTTTTCTTTTCTTGTGATATTGATTCTCCTTTTGCCTCTTCCTTTGATTTTCAGGTGTATGAACACAAGAAGCAGGGGTGCAACTAACCTGGTTCCCACTGTTGAAGAGATAGCTACACTTGAGAGGGAAATAGCAAGAAGGAGAAGAGAAGAAGAGCAACAGGCTCACATTCAGAGGTTGGGATTTGAGATGGATGATCACCAGCGTCAACCCCAAGATGGCAATGGTCAAGGAGCTGACAACCTTAGACCACAGCGCCAACAACAACAACAACACCCACAGCGGCCAGCTAGAGCCATAGGCACCTATGACCGTCCTCACATTCATGGCAACAGGACGGGCATCCGCGCACCAGCTGTGGAAGCTAACAACTTTGAGATCAAGTCAGGCTTGTTGAGTGTGATTGAGAACAACAAGTACCATGGCTTGGCTGTAGAAGACCCATTTGATCACTTGGACAAGTTTGATAGCTATTGTGGCTTGTCCAAGACCAATGGTGTGTCAGAAGATGCCTTCAAGCTCAAGTTGTTTCCATTCTCTCTAGGAGACAAGGCACGCCAATGGGAGAAATCTCTACCTAGTGATTCCATTACTACTTGGGATGATTGTAAGAAGGCCTTCTTGGAGAAATTCTTCTCCACATCAAGGACAGCCAAGCTGAGGAATGAGATCTCTAGTTTCCAGCAGAAGAACTTGGAAAGCTTTAGTGAAGCATGGGAAAGGTTCAAGGGGTATCAAGCAAAGTGCCCACACCATGGCTTCTCCAAGGAGAGTTTGCTGAGCACATTCTATAGAGGTGCCCTTCCTGATTTTAGAGCAAGATTGGATACAGAAAGCAATGGTTTCTTCCTGGGCAGGTCTGAAGAAGATGCTGAGGAGCTGGTGGACAACATGGTGAAGAGTGATTTAGTTTACAGTGGAGAACATGACAGAGCTGATAGAACAACCAGAGTTGATGACAACCAGACCAAGAAGGAAATAAAATCCTTGCCAGAGAAGATAGACTTGCTGATTGCTAACCAAGCCAAACAAGAGCAGATCCACTTTGTGGGTGGTCCAAGTCAGGAAACTCCTCCTAAGGTAAACAAAGTTGAAGGGTTAGAAGGGCAAGAAGAGCTTTGCTTCATCAACAACAATGGTTCTTGGTACAGGAAGGAACCTAACTTTCAGTAAAACAACTACCAGCAAAGGTCTTATCCCAACAACCAGCAATGAGGCTATCAACCAAAGCAAAATACTCAGCAAGGAAACTACCAGCCTAGGCAGAATCCTCCTCCTGGTCTTACAAACCATGGCAATCAATCTACTCAAGCTCAAGGTAGCTCCTCCCAAGCTAAAGCTCCAGATTCATCTATGGAAGCTATGTTCAAACAACTATTGGAAGGTCAAGCTAGAGCAGCCAAAGACATTGGCCATGAGTTCAAGACTGTTCACTCTAAGATTGATAGCAGCTACCCTGAGCTAAACAACAAGATTAGAGCTTTGGAGAATCAGTTTGCTTCTATGAACTCTCAGCCAAGTCGCCAACAAGGAACATTACCAGGAAAGGCTGAGCAAAACCCCAAAGAACCAATGAAGGCAATCACTTTGAGAAGTGGTAGAGAGCTACCTCCAAGAACTCTCCCCAAGGATGGTGAGACACTAAGTGGGGGGGTGGCTATCAACATTGATGATGATGTTGTGATTGTAGATGAGAAAGTTGATATTCTAGAAAATATTGTTGAAGCTAAGGGTAAAGGAAAGGTTGGAGAAGAAAAGAAAGCACTAAAGCATGATGAAGTTGCCACTCCAACAAAAGTGTCTTCTTTTGTTCCTCCTCCCTATGAACCTAAGCTGCCATTTCCTGGAAGATTCAAGAAGCAACTTTTGGAGAAGTACAAAGCACTCTTTGAGAAGCAAATGAGTGAAGTTCAAGTCACAATGCCAATCATTGATGGCTTCATGCTTGTACCTCAATACAGCAAGTTCTTGAAGGATGCTGTGGCTGCCAAGAAGAAAGAAATGGAAGGCATGATGGTTCTTACTCATGAGTGCAGTGCCATCATCCAGAGATTGACAATCCCTAAGAAGCTAGAGGATCCAGGCTGCTTTACCCTACCTTGTGCCATTGGTCCTTTGATGTTTGAGAGATGTCTATGTGATTTGGGAGCTAGTGTCAGTCTCATGCCTCTATCTGTTGCCAAGAAGCTTGGGTTCAGCCAATACAAGAAGTGCAAACTCTCTTTGGTGCTTGCTGACCGCTCAGTCAAATTCCCCATTGGTATCCTTGAAGACCTCCCTGTGATGGTGGGAAACTGTGAAATTCCTACTGATTTTGTTGTTCTTGAGATGGATGAAGAAGCTAGAGACTCCTTGATCCTTGGAAGACCATTCTTAGCCACAGCAAGAGCCCTTATCAATGTGAAGGAAGGCAAGATTGATCTTCATTTGGGGAAAGAACACACTCTCCATTTTGATGTCAATGAGGTAATGAAGAGGTCAACTGTGCAAGGCCAAGTGTTTTACATAGAAGAGATGGAAGCTCTTGCTGATGAGCTCTTTGAGGAATTGGCACTAGGAGAGTTGACAATAGAGGACCCTTTGCAGCATGCTTTGACAGTGGATAAAGAGGTCCAAGTGGTTGAGAACCAAGAGAGTGATGCTATTGCAGCCATGCTGGATTCTCGCAAGAAGATTGTTGACAAAGGCCAGTATGAGGACCTCAAACAAGAGGTGCACCAAGCTGTTTCAGCCACTCAACAAGAGGACACCCAACAAGATGATTGGAGTGAGCTCAAGGCACCAAAAGTGGAGCTAAAACCTCTTCCCCATGGTGTAAGGTACGCATTTCTAGGCCCTAATGAGTCATATCCTGTCATTGTGAGTAGTGAACTTACTGAACTTGAGCTTTCTCAACTTTTAAATGCACTTAAAAAGTTTAGAAAGGCAATTGGATACTCACTAGATGATATTAAGGGGATATCACCTTCTTTGTGCATGCATAGGATACATCTAGAGGATGAATCAATGACTTCTATAGAGCATCAAAGAAGGTTGAATCCTAACCTGAAGGATGTTGTAAAGAAGGAGATTCTTAAGCTCTTAGATGCTGGTGTTATCTACCCTATTTCAGATTCTAAATGGGTATCTCCTGTGCATGTAGTTCCAAAGAAAGGTGGTATCACTGTGGTTAAAAATGACAAGGATAAATTGATACCAACTAGAACCATAACTGGCCATAGGATGTGTATTGATTATAGAAAGCTCAACTCAGCATCTAGAAAGGATCATTTTCCATTGCCATTCATTGATCAAATGCTTGAGAGACTTGCAAACCATCCTTTCTATTGTTTTCTTGATGGGTATTCAGGGTTCTTCGAAATCCCCATACATCCCAATGATCAAGAGAAGACAACATTCACATGCCCCTATGGCACCTTTGCTTATCGAAGGATGCCATTTGGGTTATGTAATGCTCCAGCAACCTTTCAAAGGTGCATGATGTCTATCTTCTCAGATCTCATTGAGGATATAGTGGAGGTATTCATGGATGATTTCTCTGTCTACGGATCTTCGTTTTCTGCTTGTTTGTCCAACTTGTGCAGGGTCCTACAGAGATGTGAAGACACCAACCTAGTGCTGAATTGGGAGAAGTGTCATTTCATGGTCAAAGAGGGGATTGTCACAAGATTTCAGAAAAGGGCATTGAAGTGGACAAGGCTAAGATTGAGGTGATGGTCAGCTTGCCACCACCAAAGACAGTGAAAGACATCAGGAGCTTCCTTGGCCATGCTGGGTTCTATAGAAGATTCATCAAGGACTTCTCAAAGATTGCTAGACGCATGACCAAGTTGCTGTGCAAGGAGGCCGCTTTCAGCTTTGATGAAGATTGTCTTGAGGCCTTCAAGAAGATAAAAGGTGAAGAAGATAAAAGGTGACCTTGTTAGTGCTCCCATTGTCCAGCCACCTGATTGGGACCTCCCCTTTGAGATAATGTGTGATGCTAGTGATTTTGCTGTTGGGGCTGTCTTGGGGCAGAAGAAGGATGGCAAAACTCATGTGATTTATTATGCTAGCCAAACCCTGAATGATGCACAGATGAAGTATGCCACAACAGAGAAAGAGATGCTGGCCATTGTCTTCGCCTTTGAGAAATTCAGAAGCTACCTGGTGGGTTCCAAGGTCATTGTGTATACTGACCATGCAGCTTTGAGACACCTCCTAGCAAAGAAGGATGCCAAGCCAAGACTACTAAGGTGGATCCTTTTGCTTCAAGAGTTTGAATTGGAGATTAGAGACAAGCAAGGGATTTAGAATGGAGTTGCTGATCACTTGTCCAGGTTGAGGATTGAAGGTGGAATCCCTATTGATGAGGGACTTAGATAAGAGCATGTCATGGCCATCATGTCAGTGGTGGCAGTCATTGAGACTGGAAAAAAGATTGAAGAGGTTAAGGCAGCTGAAGAGAACAACTTACCTTGGTACGCTGATTTGGTTAACTACTTAGCCACTGGGAAGGAACCATTGGGACTTGCAGGGTATGAGAAGAAGAAGTTCTACAAAGATTTGAAGAGATACTATTGGGATGAACCATACCTTTACACCCTATGCAAAGATCAGATTTATAGAAGAGTGGTGGCTGAAGAAGAAGTTGAAGGGATCCTCTCACATTGCCATGGATCTTCCTATGGAGGCCATTTTGCTACATTCAAGACTGTCTCAAAGGTGCTACAAGCTGGATTTTGGTGGCCACACATGTTCAGGGACTCACAAGACTTCATTTCAAGATGTGACTCTTGCCAAAGGAGTGGGAACATTACTAAGAGGAATGAGAACATTACAAAGAGGAATGAGATGCCCCAAACCCCAATCCTTGAAGTGGAAGTGTTTGATGTTTGGGGGATTGACTTTATGGGACCCTTCCCTTCTTCTTATGGTAACAAATACATCTTGGTGGCTGTGGACTATGTATCAAAGTGGGTGGAAGCAATAGCAAGTCCTACAAATGATTCAAGAGTGGTGGTAAAAATGTTCAAGAGCACTATTTTCCCAAGGTTTGGAGTTCCAAGAGTGGTCATAAGTGATGGCGGTTCACACTTCATCAACAAAGTATTCGAGGGTCTTCTCAAGAAGAATGGAGTGAAACACAAGGTTGCAACACCCTATCACCCTCAAACAAGTGGCCAAGTGGAGGTCTCCAACAAGCAAATCAAGGGGATCTTGGAGAAGGTTGTAGGAACCAAGAGGAAGGATTGGTCAGCCAAGCTTGATGATGCCCTTTGGGCATATAGAACAGCATTCAAGACTCCTCTAGGCACCACTCCCTTCAACCTTGTCTATGGAAAGTCTTGCCACCTGCCATTTGAGCTTGAATACAAGGCATTGTGGGCTGTGAAGCTTCTAAACTTCGACATCAAGGGTGCAAAGGAGAAGAGACTTCTTCAACTCAATGAACTGGACGAGATAAGGATGGATGCCTTTGAGAATTCAAGGATATACAAGGAAAAGACTAAGGCTTTCCATGACAGGCACATCCTCAAGAGAGAGTTCAAGGCAGGAGATCAAGTGCTTCTTTACAACTCTAGACTGAAGCTGTTTCCAGGAAAGCTAAAGTCAAGGTGGTCTGGTCCATTTGTGATCAAAGAAGTGAGGCCCTATGGAGCCATTGTGTTATGGGATAAGCAGGGTAATGACTTCACAGTTAATGGCCAGAGACTCAAGGAATACATGGCCACAATACCAAAGGAGGATGGGACATCAACCCCATTCTCTGATGCTCCCTTTGCCTAACCTCAAAGGAGGGAAAGTCAAGCTAGTGACTTTAAACAAGCTCACTTGGGAGGAAGTCCCATGGTTATCCTTGTACATATTGCATTCGGATTTTTATTTTTCAGCCACAAGTCCTTTGAATGATGATGGGGCCAGGTTGGGAGCTTGAGAATGAATTCACTGAGGTTATGAGATGGAGGAGACACGAAAATAAGTGGGTTGGCTCAGCAATCAAGAGAAAAAAAAGAGGTGAAATTCTGACCTTGAGGTTTGGACGGACACACCCGGGTGGTGTTACTCGGGACAAGGCACCCGCACGGGTGGATCGATCAGGACGGACGGACACGCACGGGTGATGTTACTCGGGTTGAAGTAGCCGCACGTGTGGAGGGATCAGAACGGACGGACGTACCCGGGTGTTGTTACCCGGGACGCAGCACCCGCACGGGTGAAACGAGCAGGACGGACGGACGGACGTACCCGGGTGGTGTTACCCGGGATGCAGCACCCGCACGGGTGAAATGATCAGGACGAACGGACGGACGTACCCGGGTGGTGTTACCCGGGACGCAGCACCCGCACGGGTGGAACGAGCATACGCGGGTGGACATACCCGGGTCGTCCAAAAGCCCCAGCACCCGCGTACCGGCCATGACCCGCGTAACGACCCAGCCGCGACCCGCCCGGCCCAGGTAAGTGTTTTTCCCTTTTTTCCGACCCAAACCCACCTGAACCCGACCCAGAACCCTTTTACCCGACCCAGAAACATTATAAAACCCTAAGCCACCCTCTCTTTCCTCATTTCATCTTCTTCCTCACATCAAAATCCTCTCTAGCCTCCAAGAACATAAATTCCCATAACTTTGTCAAATCTCAACCAAATCACAAATTTCTTTTTCCCACATCAAGGCCTTCTTCCCCTAGATATAATTCCTTGAACCTTTTCATCTTTATCCTTCATCCAAAGCAAGGTATGGTATCTCTAAGTTCAAATTCGTAACCCTCATGAACCCTAAAAATTTGAACTTGAAATTTGAGCTTTTTCTTGCTAGATTCTTGTAATTTAGACTAGGGAAAGCTTATATATCATGCTGGGTAGTTGATTTCATGGTGGAATTGAGATTAATTTGAACTTTGACAAATTAGGGTTCATGAGATTTGTTTTTTTGAAAAGGCTCTTACTTTTGGTTGATTATGGTCTAGATTGATTGGAATTGATGTTCTAGAGCTTGTTTAGCATTCAATTTCAACTAACTTGATGCTTTTGCTTGGAAATAGGCTAGATTAGGTTCCCTTGTTCATAAAAAAAAAAAAAAAAAAAAAAGAAAAATTGTGAAATTTTGTGAACTTGGGAGCTTGATTGCTTTGATAGTCTTGCTAGGTTGCTGGTTTTAGATTAGGTTTGCAAGTGTTCATTCAAGCACCTATCTTTTCCAAAGTATTCTTTCTTCCTTGTGCTTAATCTTGTCCAAGTCTTGATATTTTTCAGGTTCAAATGGGAAGGAAAGATGAGAAATTGATTGCACAAGAGAAGGCTGAGGCTGCTGAGAAAGAGACTGCTAGGTTTGGAAAAAAATTAGGCTCCATGCCTGAATCTGAGGAGGAACGTAGGCAACAAGCTTTGGCTATGTTGAGACAGAAAGCACAAGCCAAGAAGGTTGGAAAAAGAATGGTTGATGGGGCAAACAAGCAACCCAAGCATGAAGGAAAAAGGATGGTTAGTAATGAGAAAGGAACTGCTGGTGCCCACAAGCAATCTCAAAGGGATGGAAAATAAGTGGTTGATGTTGATCACAAGACTACCAAGGAGGATGGCAAGAGGTTGGCTAGTGATGAGAAAGTGCTTGATGATGCTTACAAGAAGGCCAAGAAGGATGGAAAGAGAGTGGCTGTTGGTGATCATAAGAACACTCCTTCAAAGAAAGCTAGAGCTCCAAGATCTCACAGTGTGGGACCTCTTGTTTTGGAGAAGAACACAAAGAAGGATGCTGAGAAACCCACTCCTCCCACCAAGATCAGAATCAAGGCACCAAACCCAAAGACATTGGCACCTCCACCCTTGGAGCCAGTAGATGCAACTGTTGAAGAAGCATCCTCTCCAAATGGAAGTGTGGCTGAGCAAGAAACTTTCGAAAAGTTAAGGTTCAACCCTCATAGAGATCGACAAAAGAAGCCCACTGAAGTCGAACTATTGGAGCAGATGAGGCAAGGAGTATCTTGGCCTCCAACCAGATTTGCTGATATGAGGCTAATGAGGGAGCTAGAGATTGACCAAGACATGAAGGATTTGCTTGCTCTCATGAACATGGACAGCTTCTATTCCATGGCTCACCCAACACATAAAGAGGTCTCTTGCCAATTCATGGCATCCTTGGAGGTCACATTCCACTCCTCTTTACATGAGGAACAAGGGTGGGGAAAAATCAGTTTCAAGATTGATGAGAAGCCTTATTTCATGACCTTTACTGAGATTGGAGAGGTGCTAGGCCTCAAGGATTTGAAGGAGTCTTCTTTGCCTAAGCTGAAAGGGCTTCATAAAGGAAAGACCCTTCCCCACTTCACTTACAAGTTCTTATCCGGCAAGGATAGAGTGTCCAGCAGAGACAAGAATGCTTCTATCAGGCATCCATCAGTCCGCTACCTCCATAGGCTGATTGTCCACACCATCTACCCAAGGAAAGAGCCAAGCAACGTGAATGGAGAAGACTTGAACCTCATGCACCAAGCCATCCAACACTTTGCCTTACCTCCTCACCTACCTGAAATCCCCACTGATATCTACGCTGAGTTTGGTATGGTTGGATACTTTGTGAGGCGCCTCATGTACTACAAGGATTATGCTTGGACAAACAGGGATCCAGAGGCTCAGATTGGAATAGGCGGCTTGATCACACCTTTGCTTGAGCACCAGGGTATTGCCTTGGGAGATGATGCATCCGGTCCCTCTTTCATTGATCTCACCTACTTGAAGTCAGCTCATTACTTCTCTGGAAGATACAATGGGAAGTGTGTTTACTCGTACTTGAGAGGTTCCACCACAGTTGAGCTGCTTCTCCCTAACTATGAGCTCACTTCATTGAGCACACCAGGGACTATAAGTTTTGATATCATTGAGCAGCACCTCCTAGGTAGTCATGGGACTCTAGGCCCTATGGTATTGCACATAAACTAGAGAGCAGCAGCAAAGGCAGCTAAGTTTGATCAGGGATATTCCAGCAGAGCCACAGCCCATCTCTTTGGTCCTCCTCGCTATAAGTTTGAGCAATGCACCAGTGCCCTGCCTATTGGTCCCATTCACCAAGCTCATGACCAGATTAGCACATTACAAAGGTGGAACAGAGCTCAAGATAGGACTATCTACAAGCTCACTAAGAAGTGCAAGGAATTGAGGAAAACTGTGAAGAGACAAGCTGAAGCTTCAGCTCAGTTCATGAGAAAGGTTGCTGATGTTCTGAATAGGGGAGCTGTATCAGGCTGCAAGGCTGAGGATTTCGATCTTGATGCTTTCCTTGCACCCCCTCCTCTGCACCTTCTTGACCCCAATGCGCCTCAGACCGAGAAGCAAGCCCTCCGTAGCTTGAGGAACCCTTACATCGCCCCATCCGCGTCCGGAAACAAGTCACCAAGCCAAAGCACCACTGCTGACGAAGAAGACTCTGAGGGTGAGGCATCAGCCTCATCCCATGCTCCATGAGGTACTCCACTTCCTGATCATTGTATATACCATTCATCTTTGCATTTAGATTTCTTTTCTTTCTTTTAGGCCCTTCTCTACATTTAACAAACACAGAGACTGTGTGAATTAAGTGTGGGGGAGGTGTCAAGTTGCTAATAGTCTTGTGTTTTATGGCATTTGCATGCACTTGTAGATAGTTATTGCATAAAAAAAAAAAATCATGTAGTTGCAATAGGATTGAGTCTAGATCATTCACTTGCATAAAAAAAAAGATAGAAAAATCATCATATAGGTTGCATCATGCATAAGGGGACAAGGATGATAGCTGCCTTGTAAGGATGCTCATGCTAAGTTCTTAAAGTGATAACCTTCATAACCATAGTAAGTAGCTTGAGCAATCTTAGGATAGCTTGTAAACTTTGTGCCTTGAAATCTCTTCCTAAAGCTTATTTAATTGTTTGATGCTCTCTCTTTGAAGTTTGCTCCTGTCATATTTAGACTCTAAGTCTCTTGCTCATGGTCCCTTGTGTACTAAGTCATGGATAGAACACTTGAGTTGTCCCTCCCATTGTTTGCCTTTCTTTTTGGACATACTCAAGTGGCATTCCACACCCTTAAACCCTTTCCTCCTTTCAAGCCTTCATTGTTTGTTGAGTGAGGCCTTCTTTGGAAAGCTTTACATGTGCATAATGTTGAGAGTATTGGGAACGACAATGCTTGGTCTCCATTTTAGCTAGATTAGACACTCATATGGTCTAGCTTCTAGGATGGGGGTGAGTGTTGTATGGTGTGATCTTGGGAAGTGAGAAAGGTTTATGAAAGAAAAGGTTGACTCATGGAGCTCTAAAAGTTATAAGTGATTAAGTCTAGAAGGGATAAGAGAAATTAAAAATTGTAAGCTCTAAGTTAATAAGAAAGTCTTGGCCCCCATAAAAAAAAAGAAAAAGAAAAAAAAAAAAAGAGAAAAAGAATAATGAAAAGGGGGCTAGCAATGTTTAGAAAGAGCTGATAAAAATTTAAAATGTGAAAAATCCCTTGTAGGCTTCAATAAGAAAGAGCTCTAAGTGAGAAAGTATCTTTGAGTATTTTGGGGGAATCTTTGGGTGAGAGATGTGAGTGATATTTTGACATTGGGGAATAGAGTAAAATTTGCTTTCATGTTTAGGAAAAGGGTAGGATAATGGAGATTGAGCATTGTATGCATGAATTGATCCCTTTCTTAGATATATTAAGTGCAATGTCAAAGCTACTTTGTTTTGAGAGGAAACCACCTTGAAAGATGATCTTGAACCTCTTGATTCACTTTGCACAAAAGCCTCCTTCTCACCAAACCAAATGATTTGGACCATTTGACCATTTGCAAGATTTCTATTGAGTTTGCTTAATGATTGTAAGAGAGCAAGTGGATTTGTGGATTCATGATGAGTAAGTGTAGGGATCAAAAGAGTTGAGATAGGTCTTGAGAAGTTAGAGTTGGATTGAGTGTTTGCTCTAGCTAGTTGGTATGATTATGCAAGGTTACTAAGTTGAGAACTAAGAAGAGCAATCTTTTGGCTATGAGTCCCCTCCTTCAAACCTCTCCTCCTTAGTCCTTGCTAGTTTACTTGTGGACAAGTAAAGGACTAGTGTGGGGGAGTTGATGTCTTGCATATTTTCATTGTTTTAGCTTTCCATTTTGTGCATTTTATCCCTTCTAGATTAGCCATTAGGCATATTTAGGTTCATTTTGCATTCATAAGTCTTTATCAGGTCTTGGAGTGTACTTTGGAGAATTTGAAGGTGTTTGGGGGTTCTTTGTTACAAAAAGGAAGGGTGAAAGATGGACATGGGCGATGGCCATAAAGAAGTCTTTCTGTGCTAAGATTTGGTGGGGACATGGCATTTTGAGTTAGCTTTCCATTGGGAGTGGTTTCAAGCCATTTGAGGCCATATTGGAGGAGTTATGATTATTTGAGTGAAGGCATGTCAGTACACCCGGGTCAGCACACTCGGCCTGACCAGCCCGCACGGAACGAGGGTATGATGCTGGACGATGCAGCACCCGGACGAACGTACGCGACCTCGATAACCCGCACGTACTGACCGCGGGAACAGACAGCGTACGCGGCTTGGAGCACCCGGACGAAGCTACCCGCGTACGATCACCAACCCACCGAACGTCCACACCCGACTGGACGCCACCCGCGTGCGAGCATATCCGGACGTCCACACCCGACTGGATGCCACCCGCGTGCGAGCCTACCCGAGCGTCCACACCCGAGGAAGACGACCCGCACGGCCCGACAGTGGAGAACGCCCAGGATCAGGACGCAGCCGATCACACCCGATCTCCCTCACCCGCGTACCACTCCACTCGACCCCAGTACACTCGAGCAGACGACACCCGACCTTGGCACACGACTTGGAGGACGGGGCTTGAAGAACCCGCACGGCCTGCACACCCGACTGGAAGGACGCGGCCTGAAGGACCCGCACGTCCTGCTTGCTGCTGGACACGGACAGCACGCGGCCTAGAGCACCCGGGGAGGACAACCCGAGCAGTCGGACAAGCCGGACGAGCATCCTCATACGCGGGTGGCCATACCCGGCCTGGTGGAAGCCTATCCGACCAGGGTATCCGAGTTTCTTCCTTTTGGAGCATTTTGATTGGCTTAGACCATTAATCTTCTAAGGGCTTTTTAATCATTTTAGTTCTATGTGTTTAGGGCTTTTAAGCCTACTATAAATACTCTCATTAACCCAAGTTTGGGACTCATGTTATTTATTATCTAAGAACACAAAACTTTGAGGAAAGCTTCATCTTTGATTTATTATCTCATCTCATCTTGTGTTCTTGATTGTTTATTTCATCTCCTTTCTTTCTCTATATGTTTATGCTTGAATCTCTCATGGGTTTAAGAGTAAGCATGTGGATTAGTGAGTAGATCCATCTAAGATCCATGGGTTAGGGTGATTGAGAGTGATTAAGTGTAGATCCAAGGTGCTTAGGGTTAGATCTATCATTTCCTTGCATTGATTTGGTGTTTTTAAAGCTATATTTGAGTTGGCCTCTCAAAGATAGAGTCATAGGCATTTCATGCCCGAAAGGTGTTCTATGAAATGCCTGAACCAACTCATCTATGCTTTTAGCTTGCTTTGCCTAAGAGATTAGTTGTCAAAGAAGCTAAGATTGCTATTAGACTCGTTCTCCATGTTTGCTTTGATCATTACAGCCAAAGAGATTTGGTGTACTTGGGTGATCATTGCAAAAGAGCATCCATCTAGAGATAGAGTTTGCTTAGTTTTGTTGTCTAGGCATAAGGAATTAGATTGATTGATAAAGTTAGCATCTTGGATTGAATCTTAATAATTTGATATCAAGTCCCTACACCCTTGGGTCTCATTCTCCTCATAAGAAAGAAAGTTTTACTTTTTGTTGCATTTTACTTATTATCTTTGTTTAATCATCATCCCCTTTAATGATTGCATTTAGATTAAGCATAGACTTGCATTCCCTCTGTTTCATGGTCACTTAGGACTGGTTCGACAATCTTATATACTACATCATTTGATTAGGACCTTAGAAAAGTCCTTTCATCAACTACTGCGAACTTGACGATCTTTGTGACTTCCTTAGCCATGACCGGGAGCTTAATGCTCCCGAGGGTCATGGAGGTGACGCCCGCAAACCCAGTCAAGGGTTTTGGCTCAGGGACGACTTCCCCAAGTGGGATCTTCATCCTGTAGAGGGTGTCTCGGAAGATGACGTTGACCGTACTTCCTGTATCGACAAGGATGCGGCCAACTTCGAGATCCTGGATCACCAAGTCGATGACTAGAGGATCGTAATGAGGTTTGTCGATTCCGACAGTTTCTTGTTCCTCGAAAACGATCTTGTGGTTGGGAATATCGCTATCCGGAAGCAAGTTGGAACTTGTCTCGGATTTCCGCCCGTAGGCTTTGATCGACGAGACAGAGTCTTGATAGAACTGCGACCCTCCGATAATCATATTTACCCTCTGGCGACTGCTGTTGTTCCCCTGGTCGTCCTGTCTCCTTCCGCGCTTCTAACCCGATTGACTTTCAGACGCGCGGTCCTCGGGGACAGTCTTGTTTGTTTTTGGGCGGTCAGACTCCAGGAGCAAGTTCTTTATACTCTTGACCTTCGATAGTTCGGCGGCGACGAGCTTTGCCGCGAGCCTGGCGCCGAGAACCTTGCAGTTTGCGGTGGAGTGACCTCTGGTTTCGTGGAACTCGCAGTAGGAATTATCCTTGTACTGGTTCCTGGTCCAGGTGTTTCCGGAGGTTTTTCCATGCTCCGAATTGATGGCGTACTTATGCTCGCCTTGGACGTCTTCCCCTTCGTGATGGACGTACTTGTCGTTACGAGAGGGTTTCTTCTTTGAGGACGTTTTCTGCGGCCCATGCTTTTGCGATAGGACTCTCATCTCTTCTTCCATGACGATGAAGTCCGTTGCCTTGTGGAGGGTATTCTGGATCGTCCGTGGTTTCTCCAGCAATATCCACTTTCGGAACTTTGACTTGTACCAGAGAGTTTTCCTCAGGGAGACTATTGCGACTTTGTCGCTGATACCCGTCACTCTGGCCATCACTAGTTTGAACCTTCTCATGAAGTCGTGAAGTGATTCGTCTTCCTTTTGAGCCAGACTCCACAAGTCACGTCGGAAGTTTCTCTGTCCATGAACATGGAAAACTGTTTGAGAAATGCCGAGGCTAGTTGGCGGAAACTTTCGATGGAGTTTCTTTTGAGCCGAGAGAACCATTCGAGCGCTGCGCCCCTGAGATTTTCCACAAAGAGAAGGCAGTGACCGGCGTCTCGTTCACACTATGGGAGTTTGCATCTTCCCATCGCGATCTGGAAGGACTGTAAGTGTGCCTTCGGATCTGTGGTTCCATCGTAGACGGGAATCCTGATCTTCCCAGGGTCTGAGATGCGTGTCTCTGTGATCCGAGCGGTGAACGGCGTTTTTCGTGCTTCCTCGAGAATTCTATCGATCTCGGGAGCGGCACTAGTTGCCTAGTGAATTTGTGATTTCACCGCTTTTACCTCGGCTACTGTTTTTGCGAGAGACTCGCGGAGATCGTGGATCTCGCTATCGCTACCTGCGTTTTTCCTAGCTTGTCGGCGCTGGTTACGATGGATCGGAGTTTGATCCTCCGCCAGTTTTTCCTGTTCCATCCAGTAGAGGTCTTCTTCCTCTTCTGTCATGGGTTTTTCGAAGGAGACCGTCTGTCGGGCAGACTGACTTCGGGTCCTTCTAGGATGAACGTCAGCGCTACCGTCCGAATGATCGGATTGGTCGCTAATGTCCAAGTCAATCCGCTCGACGTTGTTTTCTTCGTTGTCCCCAGCGGGAGGTGGAAGATTTTCCGTGGTCGGTTGCGCACCCGGTTGGAGAGGTTCGTCAGGCTTTTGGCCTGGAGAAGTCTTGTCCGTGCGTGCAGCTCGATCGCCCGGAGTCTCGAAGTCAAGTCTTCTGCCGCTGCGGGCTCTTCTGATCCCTCGTGGGACCTTGCTCTTGGACTTTGCAGTTAAGGTTTCACCTGTTTTGCGAGAGAGGCCACGAGTTTTCCTTGTTCGTCCGTCTGTTTCTGAGCGGAGGCGAACATCTCTTTCATCTGGTCGAGTATCGTGGTGTCAGTGGGACCGTTGATACGTTTCCATCTGGAGTATTGGTCGCGTTGGCATCGACGGGAGCTCCGTCGTGCGTTTGCGGGTTGTCAGTGTTGGTCGCCATATCAGACCGAGCGTGTGTGCTTGCGGGTGAGATAGATCAGTACCCCCCCTCCTTCTAGCGCCAACCTGTGGGAACCGAAATTCACACTGTCAAATTAAGTTGATTTGGAGGAAATCCAAGTGAACCTAGCCTTCCCTGAAGGTCCCGGTTATCTGCTGGGCCACACACGACACAATCAGTACGACAAAGAGAATAAGAAAAACGGAATGAAAATCGTAAGAAAAATGAACAGAGCAAAATATCTTATTTCCGAATCTGCGTTAGAGCGTGAACAACAGGTAAGAGCCTTGGCTACAAGAGCTGTCGGCAAGTTCGCTAGTCTAGCAACCTAAGTTCTAACCTAGTTCAGTCGCAGCTCGCTAGTAAAGACGGAAAATAATGCCTAAGTTGCTCTAAGTGATATGTTGCTCTCAAAAAGTTCTCCTTTTGCTCCTCGCCCCAAGCTCTCCTTATATACTCCTCTTTAAGATGGTATATTCTTCCTTTGGGCCGAATCTATCGTGAATCGGGCTTCTTTCCATTTCCGCCGGTCTTCATGTTTATCGGGAAACTTGACATTTATCTTCAAGAAACTTCACATTTATCTTCGGGAAACTTAACATTTATCTTATGTTAAGATAAACATTGGGAGTCATGTCCATCTCGACTTGATTTCCTGGAAAATCGCAAGTGGGCCGATTTGGTCGCGTTCTGGCCTTCGGGGGCTGTTGTTTCGATCGCGGACGTTTCACGATTTTTGGGAGAAAACAGCCTGTCATGATACTTGTTTTGCCGAAGGAATCTCAATTCACCGTATAGTCTAGATGACTGGTGTTTTTAGAATAACCGTTATCGTTTTATACGATGAATCGAGATCCATTCGTGAACCTTTGGTGGTCTCCCGAAGTTTTCCCGATTTATTTCGACCAAGACAAATCGGAGTTCTTGGATTTCTTGTCTCCAAGGAGTTGAACGGTGAGTCTTCGAGCAAGGATACAAAGTGCATAGTTGGACTAGTTTGTTGAGACGGTTTTGCGGGAAGAAGATCGCACTTGTCGAGTGGTCCGTACTTGGGCACCCGGGATTTGGACATGGGTGCTGGCGCCTGGCGCCTGGGATTTGGACATGGGTGCTGGCGCCCGGCGCCTTGGATTTGGACATGGGTGCTGGCGCCCGGCACCTGTGACCAGCACGGGCGAGCTGGCGCCCGGCGCCTGTGACCGGCAAGAGCGAGCTGGCGCCCGGCGCCCGTGACCAGCACGGGCGAGCTGGCGCCCGGCGCCCGTGACCGGCACAGGCAAGCTGGCGCCCGGCGCCCGGTGCCAGCACGGGCGAGCCGGCGCCCGGTGCCAGCACGGGCGAGCCGGCGCCCGGTGCCAGCACGGGCGAGCCGGCGCCCGGCGCCCGGTGCCAGCACGGGCGAGCCGGCGCCCGGTGCCAGCACAGGCGAGCCGGCGCCCGGTGCCCCGTGCCAGCACGGGCGAGCCGGCGCCCGGTGCCCGGTGCCAGCACGGACGAGCCGGCGCCCGGCGCCAGCATGGGTGAGCCGGCGCCTGGCGCCTGGGGCTAGGCCGTGGCCGCTCCTGCTGGTGTCCGGGGCTACGATGCGGTCATCCCTTCCGACGTTTTCGTCGAATAACTAGTTTTTTCCTTGGTTTTATTTGACGCTTGATTGTTTCCAAGGACTTTCGGGTATTGATTGCGTCTTTGACCGATTTTGACCCCAACAAATTTCGGCGAAGAGGGCGGCTCCCAAGCGTGCTACCCCTACTGAGGATGAAGATGACGTTCAGTTCATCAGGATTAACAAGCGTAAGGGTGCAACTACTCCAGCTCCTGCTTCCTCCAAGAAGAAATCTAAGGCCTCTTGACACGTTTTCGGGGCCTCTCCATCGTCGTGTGATCTAGTCACCGTGCTTTCTAACCTTTACACCAAGGTGTTCCCGTCAACTTCGGCATCTCAGCCAGAAGGAGAAGGCTTTTGCAGAAATTTCGGCGAAGAGGGCGGCTCCCAAGCGTGCTACCCCTACTGAGGATGATGATGACGTTCAGTTCATCAGGACTAACAAGCGTAAGGGTGCAACTACTCCAGCTCCTACTTCCTCCAAGAAGAAATCTAAGGCCTCCGGACCCGTTTTCGGGGCCTCTCCAACGTCGTGTGATCTAGTCACCGTGCTTTCTAACCTTAACACCAAGGTGTTCCCGTCAACTTCGGCATCTCTGCCAGAAGGAGACTCTCGCGAGATCGTGCGATCTCTTCAGAGGGACCTTCTCCAGGTAACGTACTGCTCTTCTTCTTTTTTTTACTTGCTGAGAGCCTGGTTCCTACTGCTGACTGGGGTATTCTTATGCAGACGATGTCCCAGCTTTTTTCCATCTCGAGGAAAGAATGGATGCACAGACTTCGGCTAAGGTGGAGATAGACGCCTTGACTTCTCAGCTACGTGAAGAAAAAGATAACGCCTTGGCCAGGGAAAAGGAGATCAAGGCTCTGAAGCTCAAGATCAGGAACCAGGAAGAGGCAGGGGTCATTGTGGGAACTCAAATTCACACCGTCGATTTTAATGAATGGAGGAAAGCAAAGAAAACCCTAATTTCCTTGAGGTCCGGATTCTCTGCGAGAGACAACGACAAGTGACCAAATGAATGCGGAAAATACCAAAAGATAACAAAACGAGTCTAGTAAAAAGTAGATCTTTATTTTGAGTTTGCGTAAGAGCACTGCGCTGATTACAAAAGATTGCAAAAGCTTCGGCCGCGAGAGCTGTCAACGATATTCCTAGTTCTTGCCGCCTAAAACCTTAAACCTAATTGGGTCGCAGCTCGATAACAAAAGACGAAAAACATACGAAAATTTTTTTGTTAACATTTGGGACTGGACCTTATGAAAGGCTGCCTACGTACCTCTTTCGAGAATCAAGTCGGACGTAGTTCAGTTAGAAAGAATTGAATAAGAGATCGAACTGCCTGTGCGAGTTCGTCTAGTATGAGTGCAAGTCATAGAAACATGCATGTCGAGAATAATGTCTAGGGTTTCTAAGTGCAGAGCTCTAGAGTAAAAGATATGTCCCCCCTCCACCTTTGCTCAAACTCTCCTTATATAGGTCTCCAAGTCGGTGGCCCTTTTACTTCTTGCCTTTGGGCCCAAGCTTATCCTTTTGCGGAAATATTCCATTTTCGTCGATCTTCATGATTATCCTCAAAACTTCAGATTTATCTTCGGAAACTTGACATTTATCTTCTTCTGCAAATAAGGGATAAACCTTCATAGTAATATTGGGCTCAATCTCGTCTAAAATCGTAAGTGGGATTTTAGCCGCGTTTTGGACCTCTTAGGGCCGTTTCTCGACTTTAAACGTTTTTGCAATTTCTTTGAGAAATCACCTTCGATACGACGCCGGTTTTTATAAAAGAACTTTCAAACCAATCGTCTAGTCTAGGCAGTTGATGTTTAAGTTAACCGTGGCCGTTTTATAGGATGGATTTGAACTCATACGAGGAAAGAAGTTTCCGCGGTTTTATCGTAAAGTTTCAAGGATAACTCCAATCGAGTCGAAAAAGGGACATTGGGTCCATGGCTCAGAGTGTGTGATTGCACAGAGAACATGGGAATTGATACAGGTTAACTGGCCAGGTCGCGCCGTGCTCGCCCAGGACGAGCTGGCCAGGACAGGACTGAGCTTGCCCTAGGGCGAGCTGGCCGGGACAAGGCCGAGCTCGCCCTAGGGAAATCTGGCTGGCTGGGGACCGAGCTCGCCCTAGGGCAAGCTGACTGGCTCCGGACCGAGCTCACCCTAGGGCGAGCTGACTGGTTCAGGACCGAGCGCGCCCTAGGGAAACCTGGGAAGACTGAGCTTGCCCTATAGTGAGCTGACCTGATAAGAACAAGTTCTGACCTTCTTTCGGTGGTTCGAACGTTTGGGTAACGCTGGTAGTCTCCTTTTCCCGTTTCATCGTTTTTTTCCGAGAGTTGTTTGTCGAAGAGATTGAAAATTCTAATTCGAGAACTTGTCGTATAACTTCTTTCCAAATTATACGAGACTTTTTGTTCCGAGAAATACTTTACGGGGACTTTCAGGCATTGATTTCGTCGTGACCAATTTTGACCCCAACAGTCATGGCGGCGGCGGAGAACATTTATCTGAGGGAGCAGCTAGAAGAGCGGGAGGAAGAGGTGTGCGATCTGAAGAGCGCTGCAGAGATCTTTGATGCCAAGAAGGATATTGTAATAACTCGCCCAAAAGGGTAAAATGGCAGTGATCGACAAAGTCAGAATTTGGAGACGAGCTTTAGAGAAGCAAAGTATGATGAGGAATTTTGAGTTTCCATCACAAAATATTGGATATGGTTTAGAGAAAATAGAAGTTTGGTCGAGCATCAGAATAGTGGTCGAACCGCGGGCAATAAAGAGCGGTCGAGAAATTTTGAAGACCGAGGTGGTCGAAGAATTGATCGTGAAGGAATCTTAAGCTGCTCGACCCTGTTAGAGAGGGTGTTAGAGTGATCAGACGGATGTTTTGGAAGAATAAAAATTTTGGAAGCACGACGTTTTAGAAGCACGACATTTTCGAAGCTGCGAAGTTTTCCCGGAAAAATTTCGTATCAGTAAAATATGATTTTGGAAGTCGGAAGCAGGACGGAAATTTAAGCAGGACGGAAAGCAAGCACGGCGGGATCGAAGCACGACGGCAAAACCCGAAGTTTGCTCAAATCGCTAATTTCGGTATTGTGAATTTTTCAAGGAAGCCGGAGCCTCGGAAAATATCTTTCTCAAATTTCAGAATCCTTTTGGAGTTTATTAAAAATATTCAGCACATCACAACGGGAGCGGAAAATTATTCGGGATTGATCGCGGGTCGAAAATTCACCGGAAGGGTCAAAACCAGTCGAATGTACCGAGAAGCTCGAGTTGGCTCAAACTAAGGGATAAGATTATGGTGACAACTGTCTAACCAGCTGAGTGACAACAGAAGCTTGAGGTGTCGCCGTGCATGGAAGCAAGACATGCAGAAGCAAAAACTGTCGCGATATCTGCAACCGAAGCATGGTGATCGACACGCACAGGGCAGTGTGTCGCGACGCATGCACTCCATTCATGCTGATGGACATCTGGTCGTCCAGGAAGGAGAAGAGGTGTCACTTTTCATGTAATCCAGGCCATGCAGTCAGCCATGTGGAGCACGAGGTGCCACCGTGCATGCAACCGGAGCCATGAGAGCCGACACACGGGCTGCCACAAACCTGAAGCTGATTGGTTGCTGTCTTCTATAAATATCCCACGACCCCAGCTCATTTCAACACATCCAGACCTGTCCAAAGCAACATAAAGACTTTCCGATCTTTTTCGAGAGTTTTCGAGATCAGTTTCTCTACTGATTTCAAGTCAGCCCCCAAGGAAGGTTTTGTCCAACTGAAGTTCAACCAAGTGGAGATCAATTCAGATAGGAAGCAAGTCAACGTGGCTAGAGAGAGAGAGTAGTCATTTCCGAGGACCGATACTCCACCGGGAAGCCAAGTTCTGTCCAATCGATGATTCTCTACGATTGTGACGCGGAAGTTCTGCCCAAATCAATCCGTCCACTCTATTAATATTCTTTGATGATCAAGGGGAGTTGATGTCCAAGATCAGTTCAGTTTTCATGGTTCAGTTCAGTTGAGGTCATAGTTTGATACTCCGACCAGAATTCCGAAGGAATCGTCCAGCAGATAGGGTAGGTTCTGCTCGAGTTGAGTTCAGTCCAAAACAGTATCAGGGGAGGTTCTGTCCAAGTCAAGTCAGTCCAGTCCAGTCCATTCAAGACGTCCAGGTTGGGTTTGGCCAAGTCCTCTCCGATCAACCAGCTGCTTATCGCCATCGAACACTGTGAGTTGGCTTGCTTGAATTTTGTTTGGAATTTAGGATAGATAGATTAGTGAGTTGGCTTGTTTGAATTCTGTTTGTAATTTAGGATAGATAGATTAGTGAGTTGGTTTGTTTGAATTCCACTTGGAATTTAGGGTAGTTTTATTACTTGATTGGGTTCCACTCGGAACTTAGGTTAGATCGAGTTGCATATAGATTAGATTAGATTAGATCACGCTATTGCATGATAGAGTCCTTAGTTTTATTTTATTTAACCAGAATCAGTTTAGCACCGGCTAAGCTGAGATGAAAGGAATTAAAACTGAATTAATAACCTGACTAGGACTAGGACTAGGATGCATCATGTTTTCTATTCTTGCGTGTTGATATTGTTTAGTGCAGGTTCCCGTTATCTTTAAAGATAGTTTCTCAGCAGGAAGCTGAGCTATCTGGGTAACGGCTTGTTGAGTTGATTGCTTGTTAGATTAAATGCTTGTTGATTGAGGTTAGTCAGGTCTTGGTAAGGGATTCACTAACCGGTTGATTTGATTATTATTATTATTGTTGTTTAGTTTTGTAGTATTAGTGGTCTTAGGCCATATAGACTGGACTACTCGTACTAGTAGTTAGTGTCGTAGATTCTTAGGTGTTATTAGGATAGTGTGTCGAGTGTGTTGCCGCACATAACCCGCCCATACTAGGCTTGTTTAGGGGTTGATTAGTCTTTCCTCACCCTCGTATTCAGCGGGTTCAAGGAAATCCCTTATTCGCTGGATCGGGAAGACTCAGAGAGATGTGATCATGGCCTAGGGCTGAGTGATTACACGACAGTGTAATGTGGCAGTGACCCGAAGGACAGTGGGCTGTCGCGCGGTGACCCGAATGACTGTGGGCCGCGGTCGGTTGAAAGTTCCTTCTTCTGGCCTATGTGGTAGGGGGATAGGATATTGCCGATAGAGAGGATGAACATGAAGTCACCATTTCCCGGGTTAGAGTGTCGTGTGTAGTTAGAGTCGAGTCGTAGTTAGTTAGTATCTTATTATTGTGATTGTGGTTGTTTGATTTGCTCGCAGGTTTCTAGCATTGAGATCTAATTCTGGATTTGGTACCGGATTAGGCTTGGTGTCTCTTTGGTTAGTGTGGACCCGAAGTTGATTGTTATATGATTTGAGGGATTGCTTGTGAAGGGTGGTGGATATCAAAAGCTATGCGGTATCATTGGTTGGCCGATCATGTTCTTGTCTGATTGTTGTCGACCAGTTAATGATCCTTGTATAGTCTAAGTGTCAAACACTACATGAGTATTGAACTCATGCGTATATATGGTTAACTAGGGATTGGTTGTTGACTTGTTTTCACGCAGGTTCCCGTCACTTGAAGTTAGATCATGGCAGGAGGCCAAGTCTAACTTAGTAAAGGTTTGTTTAGCTTTATCTTTGATTGCTTGCTTAGGATAGAATTGTTGTTATTTTTGGTTGTCTGGGTTAGTCCTAGGTTAGGGTAGTTGTTCCAGCTCACTGAGTGACATTAGGTTACTCACCCAACTCTCGTTGTCCTTTTTGCAGGTAGCTTTAGTAGAGTTCATCGGATAGCTTTGTGCTGGATGTTAGGACCGCCGGTGTAGATTTTCATCCCTTTTGTTAACGGTATTTTGGATTTGCATTTAGTTGACTCGATTTGGCATTAGGCTGGGACCGGTCTCAAATTATTCAATGTATGAATATTTCATAAATAAATAAAGTAATTGTTTATATGCGCATCATGGTACTCTGATAATTGACTAGTCCGGTCTAACACAACAATAGATCTTGGTACGGGTTGAAAAGACTTAGGCCTCGATCTAATAGAAACTGTTAAGTCTTGGTACGGGTTGCAAATCCTTATGCCTTGATTTAGCGGGACGAGTTGTAAACGAACTGGTCTAAGTTGCGGAGTAAATTGTGCGACATTGACAGGATTGTTACTAACCTGTCACATAGCGCTTCCGGATCAGGGTGTTGGGTTGGACGGTCAGTCATGTTCTTGTTTGATTGTTGGCTGCCGGTTGGCCTTTCATCTCCAATCCTTGGTGTTGGTCGCTCCGTCGGTCATGTTCTTGTTGGATTGTTGGCCGGTGGTTCAACCTATGTCTAGGACGGTCCGGGGGTGTTACAGAGGTGGTATCAGAGCATGGTTTCGTCCATGCTTCCGGAAATCATGATTTAATCGGTTTTCAAATATTTTTATCGAGTCAAAATGAGTCACAAAAGGCATAAGGGAAACCGGTCACGTCCAGCGATAGGATTTGTGGTTTTAGGAATTAGAATTAGGTAGTAGAATCTAGAATTGCTAGGTTGTTGGTTATAATTGTTAGGTTGTTTGGTTAGAATTGCGATTAGGTTGTTGTTAGTTTTTGTTAGGTTGTTTTTAGCTAACTTGCGTGTGAAGTGTTCTTTTGAGTTGCAACTTGTAAGTGTGTTCGTTGATCGGAACTTTAAGGATGGAAACCTTAAAGTGAAGAGAGTTCAAGGCCAAAAACCCAAAGCCGAAGAGAAAGAGTGAAGATAGATTCAGAGGACTGGACAGTGGTATTGACTGGATAAATTGGAAGAAACATGACTTCGTGGGAAAGGACTTCATTAGCATTTGGTAAAAGGAAGAACAAGAAAACGGTTGGCGTAATCAGAGGTGCAGATGGACAAGATATTTTCATGAGAAATGAGTGTTGTGGCAGAGTAAAACTAAGAGGATGACTCAGTGATCATTCAAGTGAAGATATACAAAGACGATTTTGGCTACCTTGGAGAGTATACTCAAGGGACATGGGCAGACAAGTAAAGAATTATGGAGATGAGTTGAGATCGAGTGAAGCATGGGAAATCAAGAAGTGAAGAGAGGACTGGATTCAAGACCAAGGCAAATGCTTGGAAGGTATCAAGATGAAGCGAGTTCAGATGGATTCAAGACCAAGGCAATCACCTCCTTTATATGGATGGAGTAAGAAATCTCATTCTTTACTTCACCATAAGAATTTTACTCTCTCTCTCTCAAGAGTCCTTTCTCTCTCTTTAAGAACAATGTCTTCAAGATCCTCAAAGAGAAACTCTTCTTCCCATTCATCCTCGGATGACTCTCCTGCCCATGTGACGGTGAAGCAGGAGGAGTTGGTCGAGGAGGAAAAGAAGAATGCGTATTACCGAGCCCTTGTAGATTCGCCCCTAACACTGCCAGAGATCCCTGTTCCGAGGAGGCCTCTGAGGCAGCCCGGTGCTCCTTTTGCGCCGAGCTCGGTTTCTCGTAAATATCTCAAGGTTCTTCGAGATTTTTACCAGGTTCCTGAAGGAGTCAAATTCCGGATTCCCGTTGGTAACGAGAGTGCAAGGAATCCTCCGCAAGGTTTCTTTACATGTTACGAAGCTTTCTTTACGTACTGCCGTATGTGGTTCCCGATCCCTGGTGCCATTGTTCGTGCGCTTCACCGCTTTGAACTTTCGATCAGCCAACTCAGCGTTCCTGCCTTGGAGAGTTGGCGTGGCGTACTGATCGCTAGCTACGAACTCGGGATTGATCTTGGTCCCGATGATTTCGAAGGTCTTTGGGGCACTCGGCCGACGGAGAGTGACGGTTACTACTCCATGCTGCCTAAGAAGGATATGGCCGTGATTCAGGGGACTATTTCGAATCCCAAATCGTGGCAGGAGCGTTTCTTCTTCGTCCAAATAGATGGCGAGTCTGTCGAGGAGAGCTGCCTCCATCTATTTCCGCGAGCATGGAACTTCAACCGAGGTAATACGACGAAAACCCTGTTGTCTATTTCACCTTTTCGGAAGTGCGAGTTTTAGTGAAAAATTTTCGTTTTGTAGGGAACAACCCTACTGCGCATTTGCCTGGTGACGTCTTTGTCAAGAGAGATCTTCTTCGTCAAAGGCCGTTTTTCTGGAAATCCTTCACCCTCGAAACGGATTCGAGATGCGGTTAGACTTTATCGGTCCCGAGCTCCTGTCCCGTCGTATGATGCTGAACCTGTCACCGCAGCTCCTACTCGGAGGCGCAGACAGAGGTCTTGTAAGGGGAAGGAAATCGATGATGGGGAAGGCTCGGAAAGTCCTTCACCGTTGGGAGAAAAAGCAAGTTTTACTCCAACGGAAAAAGGCGGAGCCAGCGGTTTTCCACCTAACAACTTCTTTGATGGCCTTCCTCCGGAGTTTACTACTGATGAGTCGCTGGAGGATGAGGAGAAACAACGGGTTTTTGCCGAGGGCTCCCAATGTGTCAACGAGGTTTGGCCCTTCGAACTTCTTAACCTTGTGTACGAATCATATATAAGCATACTTGCTGATCTTGAGTTTATGCAGGGACTAAGAGTGTTTAGTGAGGCGCTTGACTCGAGTTTCCGCAAATCCAGGATTGCTAACTTCAAGACCACAGAAGCAGAGCGAGAGCTTTTCCGGTTCCGACAAGAGGTAAAGGCGCAGAACGCGAAGCAAGCTGAGCTTCACGCTCGAGCTCTCGTTCGGGCGGAAAGGAGAGGAAGAAGGATGGTCGCAGCGGAGGTGGCAAGACGGACGGAATTGTTTGCTGCTGAGTTTCAATGTTTTAAAGAAGCTCAGGAGTTTGTTGGTGATTTCCGCGAGTGCCGGGGTTCGGTCGTAAACCTTCACAACTCTCAGAACCCGGATTTCTCCTTCGATTCCGAGATTTCTGAAATGAAGGATTTCATGGCCGAGTGCGCTCATGCTGAGTCCTTGGTTCCTCCGGTAGAAGAAAGAGTCCGGAGACTATGGGAACCTATCGAGGTTTCCGAGGATACGGTGGAGGCCGGAGCCGATGAGAACGCCGAGGGTGGTGGGAACGCTTAAGGCGTGAATGAGGAAGTGGACCAGCCTGCTAGTTCATTTGGGATTTCCGCATCCGGATTTCTCAATGTTGACTTCCTTTTGTGAATCGTATTTTTTGGCCGTGTGTGGCCGTTTTTAGTAATTTTATTCTGCGACCGTTGGAGGTTGCATTCTTATGTTTTGGGACTGGCCGTTGGTGGCTTTGAATCCTGCCGTCTTTTGCGGCTTTTATGAAAATGAAAATTTGCGAGATTTCGTCTTTTGTTTTGATTTATACTTTCGTCAAGTGTAGAGGGAAGGATGCGAGTAGTCACTTCGTATCCTAACTCTTTTTTTGTCGCTTGGTCCGTATGCTACTTTTTAGCGAGCGTTTTAGGTGTAAGCGATAAGAGACATGTTTTGGGATCTCGTATACGATACTATGTCTGTGAGATGTCAAGATCCAGCAAGACTGGGTTTAGGGCAAGACCTAGGTTTACTCTCAGCTTTGAGGCAGTGCGATGACTGATCGGCTTTCGTTTTGCCTGTTAGTGATTTCTTCCTGATTCTTTTCGTTTAAAGTCCGCGACTAGTCGCCGGCTTATATGACTTGTGTTAAAAGAATCGAGCTATCTTCGGAGTTTATCCGAGACGCTAAACCAAAATTTTGGGTTTCTTGTATAGCGCGCTATGATATCCTTGTCGGATGTAAGAGGACCTTGTAGGTCTGACTACGAGTTTTTATTGAGTGAAACGTTTCTTGTTTGCGTCCGTCGGGGCCAATCGACGGGCGTGAGTTATTTTTAAGTCGCTGGTGGACTGTCTTTTGCGGATAATACGAGTTTTGTTATCTTTTTAAGAAGTTGCGACGTCTCGCGTTTCTTTTGAAGATATGATTTTCGTTTTTCCGAAGCGTTTATGCGTTTAAGTGAGCATGAAAGATAGAAAGAATTTTATTAAAAATTTCGAGAAGTTCGAGTACATGTGCGGATTTTTCGCGTTTTTGTGGGAGTATAGGAGTATACGCACCCAGTCCCCCCCCCCTTTTTGGTGAGGGGGATAGCTGAACTCGCCGGGTTTCGACGAGCTGCCTACGTACCTCTTTCGAGGATCAAGCCATCTCGTAGTTCTGATGGTTGCCGCAGACGTTTTTACTCCCCGTGCGTTGCCGTTTCGACCGTGCTGGTCGGATCGGTGGTTTGTGCGGGGGTCGAGCTGTCTTCTTTCACGGCGGTGGACTCAGAGGCTTTGTCGCTGTCTTGAATCGTTGCCTGTTTGGATGATTCTGGATCATCTTTCTTTGAGTCCTCGGGAATGTTGTGTGATTCCTTTGCTCGTTTTTGGTTGGCCGCAGGGGCGTTCCGATCGTTCCGATCGTTCCGATCTTTCCAATACTTTGCATAAATTATTGAGCCAGCTTTTGAAACTTGATCCATAGACTGAAAAGTCATCCATAAAGACTTCCATAAAATCCTCAATCATATCCGTAAAGATTGACATCATCCAGCTTTGGAAAGTTGCGGGGGCATTACAAAGACCAAATGGCATCCTGCGATACGCAAATGTTCCATAAGGACATGTAAAGGTTGTCTTTTCTTGATCATCAGGATGAATAGGGATCTGGAAGAACCCGAAATATCCATCAAGAAAACAGTAGTACTGGTCAATACATCAAGAAAGGTAGGGGAAAATGATCATTTCTAGTAGCGACATTTAGTTTCCTATAGTCAATACACATCCGATGTCCTGTGACGGTACGTGTAGGAATAAGCTCATCATTTTCGTTCTTCTCTACTGTAATACCTCCTTTTTTGGGACAACATGCACATGACTTACCCATTTACTATCCGAGATATGGTAGATAACTCCAGCATCTAAAAGCTTAATAATTTCCTTCTTTACTACTTCTTTTAGATTTGGATTTAATTTTCTTTGCTGCCCTATTGATGATTTTGAATCGTCCTCCAAATAAATACGGTGCATGCAAATATCAGGACTGATGCCAGGAATGTCATCAAGAGAATAGCCGATGGCTTTTCTGTACCTGCGCAATTTGTTTAACAATAGTGCAAGTTCTCCATTAGTAAGATTAGCATTTACGATGATGGGGAAAGATTGATCATAGAAGAATGCATATTTTAAGACCCACTGGAAGTGGCTTCAATCCAACCTTTGGTGCTTTGTCCTTATACCATTTGACTGATGAAGACGGTTGTCGGTCAATGGCCTCTCGGAGATATAGATTGACAATAATATCCGAGTCATCATCTTCCTTGACATTTGCTACCTTAATGCTCGCGTTCATTAAGTTCAGGTAATCGTTTTCTCTACTATCTATGCTGAAAATTTCTCCTTCGATATTGGTAATAGCGTTTTTTAAGGGGTCACCTGAGCATATACCCAAGAATGATTCATTTTCCAGCTCAGAGATTCCTTCCGCGTAAAAGGCTTGATTATCAATCAGGGAGCGTTTAATCATCTTTTCCATATCAATGGTCATTGAGATGTCTCCGATGTTCAAATTTTTTTGCCCTTCCTTCAGGTCAATGATTGCTCCAGCCGTAGCTAGGAATGGTCGACCCAATATGAGGGGATCTTTTGGTTCCTGTCTGTATTTCAACGCAACAAAATCCGTAGGCACGAGGAAATTGTTAATCCTTACGGGCACATCCTCGAGTATCCCTTCTGGTACCCTGATAGATCGATCAGCTAGAAGATCATTACCATAGAAGATCAACTTGCCTAGCAAGACTCTTGGACGGATCTAGCAACTAGGCCAAGCTCTTTGTGTGTGCTCTTTTCCTTGCTCTTGGTTTTGTCCCAAATGGGTTTTCCAGAGGAAGGTTTTTAACGAGGCCACAACCTGCTTTACACATTTCCCAAGTGCTATCTCGATCCAAGACTATGAAGACTTATGTCATTGTTTTATGTTTTCATCTTAGACTATAGTTTTAATTCTCATTTACTTCCGTGACCTAAAGGAGCCTGTTCCTTTAGTTCTTATTTATGTGTTTGCGCAAACCCTCTTTTTGGGTAGACTTGAAATAACTTAAAACGTTTCTTCTAAAAGAATACCCTAGAGCTCTCTCTCAAGAACTCGCCTCCTTCTCATTGCCTTGTGAGACCAGTACCTCCACGGCCTTGAGAAACCGGTGTTGTATCACGAGCTTTCCATCTCTCGTGTGGTGTACTTCAATCCATCAGTTCCTGTCCGGATCCCTTTGGTTGATTAGATCAGTCCAAAGCCGGATCACCCTTGTGCTAGATTGGCCCTCCTCTCTTGCTTAGTGATCAGCTTAGGCGTGTATCATTTCTGGTATCAGAGCTGAAATTCCTTCAGCACCAGGTTGCACCTATCCTTGTTTTTATTATTTGAAATCATTTTGTTCTTGTTATATTTGCATCCATAATTCGAAAACCAAAAAAGAACCCTTTTTGCATCTCATTTATTTTATTCGTATTGCATCTAGTCTTTTAATCAAAAATCATAAAATGTTCTTTCTCTTGCTTGTTTACCTTATTCTTCGTGTAGTTTTGGAGTTTCAGTAACAGTTTGATCCGAAATTGTTTTTAAAAGAATCATAAAAAGTGTTTACAAAGTTGCATATTCGAGCTTCCTTTCTTGGTCAAGATTTATTTCAAATCCTGGTAGAGATTTTTCGATCTTGGTCGAGACTTTCCTTATTTGGTCGAACCTTTTGAAAGTTTTCCTTTTCTTCGAACATAAGATCAGCCTTGCCCCTTTTACGTACCAAACTTTATTTCTTTGCTTATTTTTGATTTCAACATTATATTTTGCCATTCTAAAGTTAAAAAAAATATTTCAAGTTTATTTCTTAAAGATTTTGCAACTTTTCCTTTTTGCTTTCTTCTCTTTCGTCGACCACAACCCAAACTCTATCGTTGTTTCTCTTTAAGTAAGCAAAGAAAGAAGAACAGCCGCCATGGGAGATGAGACCCAAGCAGCCTTGATGCAAGCCATCCGAGATCTGCAAGAAGAGATGAAGAACATGAGACAAGATCTTGGAGAGAGGATGAACAGAATCGAGCAAAGGCCAACGCCTAGGCTACCTATCCGAGTTAATCTTGGAACTGCTCAAGCCAATCCAACTGGCACTGCTCCAAGGAGAACTTGAGTACGCATCAATGATAATCCAGAGACTAGCAACGCACACCAACAACAAGAATATGACCCCGGACCATACTATCCATTAAACCAAAACCCAAGGAGAGTTGATGTGCAAGGGGAAGATGGAGATGAAGAGGAAGAGGACTACAACCGTCCTCCAAGGGTGAGGCGTAATCAGAACCAGTATCAACCTGAGGAAGACTACGATGCTCCTCCAAGGGCGCGACAGAACCAGAACCAGTACCAAAACAACATCAAGCTCAAGGCGCCAGTCTATGCTGGAAAGGTGGATCCAGAAGCTTACCTTGAGTGGGAGAAGAGAATGGATCATATCTTTGAATACTACAACCATCCTGGTTCGAAGAGAGTAGCACTCGCTGTGGCTCAGCTTACGGACAACGCACTTATCTGGTGGGAAAGGCTAACATCAGACCATAGAAGAAACCAACTGAGGCAGCTTCAGTATTGACTAGACATGAAAGACCTTATGCGCCAACGATTTGTTCCACAACACTTCCATAGAGACCTACAAAGGCGTTTTAGCACTCTAAAGCAAGGAACTAAGCCAGTGAAAGAGTATTATGAAGAGTTTGAGCGCCTAAGGAACAGGCTTGGGCTCAATGAGGACGAGGAATCCATCATGGCTCAATTTGTTGATGGACTACAAGACCGGATCAGTAACAAAGTGGAGAGGCAAAACTACCTAGACTTCAAAGATCTATTCCATTTAGCCATCCAAGCTGAGAACCATATCAAGAAGAACTCCACAAGAAAAAAACCACAAACTACTTGGGGAGCAAGCAACAACAACAACTATAGCAAACCCGTGGACAAGGGAAAAGGAATTGATATGGGAAATCAGAACCAGACCCGTCCTACTGAACAGAACAAAGACAGTCGAGCTGAACAAAACAAAGCAACTAATCCTCAACGAGCCAGAGACATCACATGTTTCAAGTGCAAGGGCCGAGGGAATATGGCAAGAGACTATCCTAACCAGAGGGTAATGCTAATAACTGAAGATGGAGGGTATGAGTCTCAAGATGAGGGTGATGTAGAAATGCTTGAGGAGTATGGAGAGATAGAGTATCCAGACGTGGGAGAGACTCTTGTAACTAGGCGTGTGCTGAGTGTGATGGTACAACCAGCTGAGACAATTCAGAGAGAGAATATCTTCCATACACGCTGCACCATCAAGGACAAGGTATGTAATCTCATCATTGATGGAGGATCATGCACTAATGTTGCTAGCACTCATATGGTTGATAAACTTGGCCTAGAAAAGACTAAACATCCCCATCCTTACAAGCTAAGATGGTTAGATGATAAAGTTGAACTTAAAATTCAAGATCAAGTGCGCATACCATTTAGCATTGGGAAATATCATGTAGAAGTTACTTGTGATGTAGTACCTATGCAAGCTAGTCATGTCCTACTAGGTAGGCCATGGCAGTGGGATAGGGAAACTAAACATGATGGTAGAACTAATATGTACACATTGATGCATGATAAGCGCAAGATTAGTCTAGCACCTCTTACACCTATTCAAGTTCATGAAATACATTTGCAAATGGCTAAGAAAAAGGAGAAAATTGCTAAGTCTAACTTTCTTATCCAGCCTAGTCATGTAAGAAAGGCTATTGCTTCTAAACACACAATGCTACTAATGATCTTTAAGAAGCTTTTGAGTGCAGATTTTGAGCTGACATTACCTCCAGAGATCAGTGATCTTCTTAACAGGTTCAAAGAAGTGTTTCCAGAACAAATACCAGCCGGCTTGCCACCTTTAAGAGGGATAGAATATCAGATTGACTTTGTTCCTGGTGCGGCCTTACCAAACAAGCCAGCATACCATGTGAACCCTGAGGAGTGTAAAGAACTAGAAAGACAGGTTCAAGAGTTGTTGGACAAAGGATACATGAGAGAAAGTCTCAATCCTTGTGCTGTACCCGTACTGCTGGTCCCCAAGAAAGATGGAACATGGAGGATGTGTATAGACTGCCGAGCAATCAATAACATCACCATCAAATACCGCCACCCTATTCCACAGCTAGATGTCATGCTAGACGAGTTAAGTGGAGCCACTATCTTTTCAAAGATAGATCTTAAGAGTGGTTATCACCAAGTGAGAATGAAGGAAGTAGATGAGTGGAAGACAGCCTTCAAAACCAAGCAAGGTCTTTATGAATGGATGGTAATGCCATTTGGTCTCTCCAATGCTCCAAGTACCTTCATGCGCCTAATGAACCATGTTCTTAGGCCATACATCAGTAAGTTTGTTGTAGTTTATTTTGATGACATTTTAATTTATAGCACAAGCTTACTTGAACATCTATCACATCTTGAGTTGGTATTAAAGACACTTGAAAAGGAAGGACTTTATGCAAACCTCAAGATGCGTACATTCTAAACTGAAAAACTTGTTTTCCTTGGCTTTGTTGTGAGTTCACAGGGATTACAGGTTGATGAGGAGAAGGTGAAAGCAATTCAAGAATGGCCAGAACCAACAAACATCAGCCAAGTCAGAAGTTGCAACGGTTTAGCTAGCTTCTATAAGCAATTTGTCAAGGATTTCATTAGTATAGCTGCGCCACTTACTCCTGTGGTGAAGAAGCGAGTTTGTTTTGTTTGGGAGAAGGCTCAACAGGATGGCTTTCAGACCTTGAAAGATCGTTTGACTCATGCACCAGTACTGGTCCTGCCTGACTTCAGCAAGACTTTTGAAGTAGAGTGCGATGCATCAGGGATTGTGATATGATCATGGACCAGCAAGTTGATAAAGATGGAGAGTTCAAGCTAGTTGGTGGAGATGGAGAGCTTAAAGATAAACCAGCTGAAGAAGATGATGTCTTAGCCATTCCCAAAGGTCCCATGACTCGTGCAAGAACAAGAAGACTCAATGAAGCTGTTGGAAACATACTTAAGACCTCTAAGAAGCAAGAAGACTGTCTTGGTAGAAGCTTGATCCGCCAAGAAACACTTATCACCATTCATGTCATCTTACCATCAAGCTGATCATCATCTAGGCAAGTGGCTTGGTGTACTCTTTTTCCCTTGATTAGTTTTGTCCCACTGGGTTTTCTAATCAAGGTTTTTAACGAGGCATCAAGTTCACTTACATATCTCCTAGGTGATGCATCATCGGTGCATCTCGGATGCATTTTTATCTTATGTTATAATTAGACTATGGTTTTGTTATTTTTCTTTTGTATTTTGAAACACAAGGAGCGTGTTCCTTTAATGAGCTTGTGCATGTACAAGTCTCAGCCTATATATATTGAGTGTAGCCGCAACCCTAAGTATCAATCAAGTCTTTTCTTTAAACCTTTGTGTTTTCTTTCTCGCTTGCTTGTCGTGAGAGAGTGTCTGGTGTGTAATATCCAGTCTGTTGGTGTGTAATATCCAACATCTGAAGGCTTTAGTGAGGTGTGTCATATCCGATCTAAGCCTAGGAGTATCAAGAAGCCTTTCCACAGCCTCTTGTGTCACCAATCGATCCACGGCCTTGATAAACTTGAGTCTTTGACTCGTTATTGCAAGGATCTATCCAGTTCCATCCAGAGAAGCATCCTAGGAGTTCATTAAGGGGTATCAGAGCACTCTGGAAGGGGAGTTTTGATTTCTCTTTTGTGTGTTCATAAGATCTGTTCCTTATCAGTTCATATCTTTGATCTTTCGATTCTTGTGTGTTGTTTCTCGCTGGATCTGATTGTTTTCATTGTTAGGATTGATAGATCAATTGTTTTGTGATTCAATATTGGCAGATCTAAGAGTTTTGATCAAGTTTTAAACAAAACCTTTTCACCTTCTTGTCGATTACGTTACTAGATTGATTGATCTGAAAGTTTCTAGTGTTGTGTGTTTCGATCTGTTCTTGACAGCATAAATCAGAGTCCATTGAATAACAAATCATCATCTGTTGAATCTTATCTGTTTTGTTTTGATTTCGAGAGTTATATAGTTCAAATCGTCGAGTTTTGCTCAAGTATCATCTTTGCCGCTTTGATTTGAATCTCTGTTTCCTTATTTGGATTCTTTGTGTTTTAAATCCTTTGAACTACTTACTGGTTCATGTTTGTTTTGTGTATCAGGAAGCAATAGGATCCGAGGAGGATGATGCAACTTTTATGAGAAGGAACCGAATGTTACAAGAAGCAATCACCAAACAAGTTATGGATGCTATGGTAAAGTTGCTGAAAGAAAGGTATGATCAGAGACCGAATGATGGACAGGAACAAACACCTGATCAGATATGTGAGCAAAGAAGGAACAGACGTGGTCAGCGTGAACATGCTGGATCAGAAGAGACTGATAACTTCTATGAGAAAAGTAGCCATAGCTCCGGTTCAAGACCTAGCAGTAGAAGATCTCGGCATGATCATGAGGGCCGTAGACACAGACGCATTGAGCTAGCTGGAATAAAGCTTAAAATCCCTCCTTTCCATGGCAAGGCTGATCTAGATGTGTATCTTGAGTGGGAAAAGAAGATAGAACTTGTCTTCAACTGTCAGCATTATTCAGAGACTAAGAAGATTCAAGTGGCTGCTACTGAATTCTATGATTATGCTTTGAGCTGGTGGGATCAGTTGGTTACAAACAGGAGGGGCAATGGTGAATATCCTATTGATACATGGACTGAGATGAAGGTTGTTATGCGCAAGAGGTTTGTACCAAGCCATTATCATCGTGATCTCCATCAAAGGTTGAGAAAGCTCACACAAGGATCACGGTCTGTAGAAGAGTACTTTCAAGAAATGGAACTGCTAATGTTGAGGGCTTGTATATCAGAGGATAGAGAGGCTACTATGGCATGGTTTCTTGGAGAACGTAACCGTTAAATACAAGACAATGTGGAGATGCAGCACTACGTGGACTTGGAAGAAATGTTGCACAAAGCTATTCTTGTAGAGCAACAAGTGAAAAGAAAAGGGCATTCTCGGAGTAGCTATGGAACTAAGTATCACGGTACTAAGGAGGATAAACCGGGCTACCAAAAGGTGAGTAAGCCATATCAGAAAGAGGAGGCCAGACCTACTGGTACTATCAACAAAAAGCTGAGGCCTCTACTACCTGATCAAGAGATGTTAAGTGCTTTAAGTGTCAAGGAAGAGGACATTATGCTAATGAATGCACCAACAAGCGTGTGATGATCCTTCTTGATAATGGAGAATATGAGTCTGAGGATGATGAGCCGGAGCAAGAGGAAGAGGAAGGATCCAGTTCAGAAGAGGAGTATGTAGCCAGTCCGGTTACTGGAAGATTGTTGGTTTCCAGAAGGACTTTGAATCTGCAAAGTAAGACGGAGGAATTGGAGCAAAGAGAAAATCTATTCTACACTCGATGTCTTGTGCAAGGAAAAGTCTGTAGTCTTATAATAGATGGAGGCAGCTGTGTTAATGTTGCAAGTGAGACTATGGTAAAGAAGCTGGGATTGAAGGTTCAGAAGCATCCTAAACCGTACAGGCTACAATGGCTCAATGAAGAGGGAGAGATGAGAGTTTCTACTCAGGTTATGGTTCCCTTAGCCATTGGAAAGTATGAAGATGAGGTTCTGTGTGATGTCTTACCTATAGAGGCTGGTCACATTCTTCTGGGAAGGCCGTGGCAATCAGATAGACGTGTGATGCATGATGGATATGCAAACAAGCACACCTTTGAGTTTAAAGGAAGAAAGACCGTTCTTGTGCCACTTACTCCTAAAGAAGTACAACAAGATCAACTTCAGCTACAAACTCAGAAAGAAACCGACCTCAAAGCTGAACCAACCAAGCAACAAAACTTCTATGCCAAGTCTGGTGATGTTAAGAGAACTCTCTGCTCTAACTTACCTATTCTAGTGTTCATCTATAAGGAAACACTCTTGATTTTACCTGATCTTGCACCGGTGTATCCGAGTGAACTTGTTGAGCTTTTGCAGGAATATAAAGATGTGTTGCCTGAAGATAACCCCATTGGACTACCACCAGTAAAAGGGATAGAGAACCAAATCGACTTTGTACCTGGTTCTACCCTTCCTAACCGGGCAGCATACAGAACTAATCCGATGGAGACTAAAGAGCTACAAAGACAAGTGGAGGAACTGATGGAGAAAGGCCATATCTGTGAGAGCATGAGTCCTTGTGCGGTACCAGTGCTTTTAGTTCCCAAGAAAGATGGAAGCTGGCGCATTTGTGTTGATTGCAGAGCCATCAACAACATAACAGTGAAGTATCGCCACCCTATTCCTAGATTAGATGATATGCTTGATGAGTTGCATGTTCTTGCATCTTTTCTAAAATTGATCTAAAGAGTGGATATCATCAAATTAGGATGAAAAAGGGCGATGAATGGAAAATTGCATTTAAAACAAAGCATGGTTTGAATGAATGGTTAGTAATGCCATTCGGATTGACAAATGCACCTAGTACATTCATGAGACTGATAAATCATGTGCTTAGATCATTCATAAGATTGTTTGTTGTAGTTTATTTTGATGACATCCTAGTCTACAGAAAGTGTCTAAAGGAGCATATAGATCATCTTAGAGCTGTTCTTGATGTGTTAAGGAAAGAAAGACTATATGCTAATCTTAAGACGTTTACTTTTTGTACAGATAACTTGGTCTTTTTAGGTTTTGTTGTGAGTGCAGATGGAGTCAAAGTTGATCAGGAGAAAGTGAAGGCTATACAAGAGTGGCCGAGTCCTAAGACAGTGGGAGAAAGAAGCTTTCATGGACTTGCTGGCTTCTACGGGCGATTTGTGAGGGACTTCAGTACTATAGCAGCTCCCTTAACTGAGGTTATCAAGAAAGATGTGGGATTCAAATGGGGAGAAGCTCAACAAAATGCCTTCCAATGCCTAAAAGGGAAGCTTACTAATGCCCCTCTTCTTATACTTCCTGATTTTGCAAAAACACTTGAAATTGAATGTTATGCCTCAGGAATTGGTATTGGTGCTGTGTTGATGCAGGAAAAGAGACCCATTGCATACTTTAGTGAGAAGCTTGGAGGAGCAACACTCAACTATGCAACATATGACAAGGAATATGCTTTGGCGAGGGCTTTACAAACTTGGCAACATTACTTATGGCAGTTTGTCATCCACACAGACCATGAGTCTCTCAAATACCTTAAGGGTCAGAACAAACTAAGCAAAAGACACGCGAGATGGGTTGAGTTCATAGAAACCTTTCCTTATGTGATCAAGTACAAACAACGTAAAGAAAACATAGTGGCTGATGCATTATCTCGAAGGTATGTCCTCTTAAACACCCTAGATGTCAAGCTATTGGGTTTTGAGCAGATTAAAGGTATGTATGAAAATGATCCTGACTTTAAAGATGCTTATAAGTCAAGTGAGAAATTTGCTGCTGGACATTACTTTCAAAATGATGGCTTTCTCTTCTATGATAACCGATTGTGTGTGCCTAATTTCTCTTTGAGAGACTTGTTTGTTAGGGAATCTCATGGAGGAAGCCTCATGGGGAACTTTGGTGTTGCAAAGACTCTTAAAACATTGCAGGATCATTTCTTTTGGCCTCGGATGAGAAGAGATGTGGAGAAACTTTGTGAGAGGTGCGCAACATGTACGGAAGCTACGTCAAAGGTTCAAAGCCACGGTTTGTATACTCCCTTACCCATCCCTTCTCATCCTTGGAATGATATCTCTATGGACTTCATAGTTGGATTGCCTAGAACTAGAACCGGAAAAGATTCAATCTTTGTTGTTGTGGATAGGTTCTCAAAAATGGCACATTTCATAGCTTGTCACAAAACTGATGATGCATTTCATATTGCTAACCTGTTCTTGAAAGAGATTGTGCGTTTACATGGCATGCCTAGGACTATAGTTTCTGATAGAGACACTAAGTTTCTTAGTTATTTCTGGAAGACTCTTTGGTCTAAGCTAGGTACTAAGCTATTGTTCTCTACTACTTCTCATCCACAAACTGATGGGCAGACTGAGGTAGTTAATAGAACTTTAGGAACTCTTTTGCGTGCATTCATTAAGAAAAACTTGAAATCATTGGAAGACTGTTTGCCTCATTGTGAATTTGCATATAATCATGTTGTGCATTCTGCTTCTAAGTTTTCACCTTTTGAAATTGTTTATGGGTTCAGTCCCACCTTTCCTTTGGATTTAATACCTTTAACTGAGTGTGAAAGGGTCCGCTTTGATGGCAAAAAGAAGGCAGAGATGGTGAAACAACTCCACGAGCAGGCTAGGCTCAACATTGAGGAGAAAACTAAGCAGTATGTCAAAGATGCTAACAAAGGAAGGCGTGAGATGGTCTTTGAAGTAGGTGACCAGGTTTGGGTTCACCTAAGGAAAGAGAGGTTTCCCAATGAAAGGAATTCCAAGCTAATGCCGCGGATTGATGGATCTTTTGAGGTCACAAAGAAGATCAGCAACAATGCCTACAAGCTGGATTTGCGAGGTAAGTATGATGTGAGTGATAGCTTCAATATTACTGACTTGATCCCTTTTATTGCAGATGAGACAGATTTGAGGACAAATTCTTTTCAAGAGGGAGGGGATGATATGATCATGGACCAGCAAGTTGATAAAGATGGAGAGTTCAAGCTAGTTGGTGGAGATGGAGAGCTTAAAGATAAACCAGCTGAAGAAGATGATGTCTTAGCCATTTCCAAAGGTCCCATGACTCGTGCAAGAACAAGAAGACTCAATGAAGCTGTTGGAAACCGAAATTCACACTGTCAAATTAAGTTGATTTGGAGGAAAGCCAAGTGAACCTAGCCTTCCCTGAAGGTCCTGGTTATCTGCTGGGCCACACACGACACAATAAGTACGACAAAGAGAATAAGAAAAAAGGAATGAAAATCGTAAGAAAAAATAATACAGCAAAAGATCATATTTCCGAATCCGCGTTTGAGTGTGAACAACAGGTAAGAGCCTTGGCTACAAGAGCTGTCGGCAAGTTCGCTAGTCTAGCAACCTAAGTTCTAACCTAGTTGAGTCGCAGCTCGCTAGTAAAGACGGAAAATAATGCCTAAGTTTCTCTAAGTGCTATGTTGCTCTCAAAAAGTTCTTCTTTTGCTCCCCGCCCCAAGCTCTCTTTATATACTCCTCTTTAAGACGGTCAATTCTTCCTTTGGGCCGAATCTATAGTAAATCGGGCTTCTTTCCATTTCCGCCGGTCTTCATGTTTATCGGGAAACTTGACATCTATCTTCAAGAAACTTCACATTTATCTTCGGGAAACTTAACATTTATCTTATGTTAAGATAAACATGGGGCGTCATGTCCATCTCGACTTGGTTTCCTGGAAAATTGCAAGTGGGCCGATTCGGTCGCGTTCGGGCCTTCGGGGGCCGTTGTTTCGATCGCGGACGTTTCACGATTTTTCGGAGAAACCAGCCTGTCATGATACTTGTTTTTCCGTAGGAATCTCAATTCACCGTATAGTCTAGATGACTGATGTTTTTAGAATAACCGTGATCGTTTTATACGATGAATCGAGATCCATTCGTGAACCTTTGGTGGTCTCCCGAAGTTTTCCCGATTTATTTCGACCAAGACGAAACAGGGTTCTTGGGAGCTGGCGCCCGGCGCCTGTGACCAGCACGAGCGAGCTGGTGCCCGGCACCTGTGACCAGCACGAGGGAGCTGGCGCCCGGCGCCCGTGACCAGCAAGAGCGAGCTGGCGCCCGGCGCCCGTGACCAGCACGGGCGAGACGGCGCCCGGCGCCAGCACGGGTGAGCCGGCGCCCGGCGCCAGCACAGGTGAGCCGGCGCCCGGTGCCAGCACGGGCGAGCCGGCGCCCGGCGCCCGGGGCTAGGCTGTGGCCGCTCCTGCTGGTGTCCGGGGCTACGACTCGGTCATCCCTTCCGACGTTTTCGTCGAATAACTAGTTTTTCCTTGGTTTTATTCGACGCTTGATTGTTTCCAAGGACTTTCGGGTATTGATTGTGTCTTTGACCGATTTTGACCCCAACAGTTAGCCCCCCAGCTAGTTAGGACCGTGGTTTTTGGTAACAGGTCCTAGCTCGCGGTATAGCTAGATAGGAAGGTGTAGAGAGGCAATCGTTTGCCGAAAGTCGGAGTAAATAGTAACTTTTCTTTCCTTATAAAGATGGAGTAAGAATTTTCAGTCATTCTTACTTCATCACAAGGATTTTACCTTCTAAAGTTTCTCTCTCAAGAAAATGTCTTCAAGATCAAGATCCTCTAAAAGGAATTCTTCTTCTCTTTCATCTTCGGGCAATTCTTCTGTCGATGAAGTGGTTGCGCCGAAACACGAAGAAGAAGTTGACGAGGATACGAGGTAGGCATACTAGAAAGCTGTATGTGGCTCGTGTCCGCCTCTGCGGGACATCCCCATTCCCAGGAGGCCTCAAAGGGCGCCGGGCGCGCCTTTGTCACCAAGCAGGGTCTCTCCCGAGTACCTCACAACTCTTCGAAACTTTTACCAAGTTCCGAGTGGGGTCACGTTCCGGATTCCGACCGCTGGCGAGAGCGCAAGGGATCCTCCGCAGGGCTTCTTTACTTGCTATGAAGCTTTTCTTTCGTACAGCCGCATGTCGTTCCCGATCCCTGGTACCATTGTCCGCGCGCTTCGTTATTTCGGACTTTCAATCAGCCTGCTCACTGTCCCGTCTTTGGAGAGTTGGCTCGGTGTGCTAGTCTCGAGTTACGAGTTTGGTATGGACCTTACTCCTAGTGATTTCGAGGGACTTTGGTATACCAAGCCAACGTCAATTGAAGGTTCGTATTCCGTGATCCTGCAGAAGGACATGGCCATAATCCAGGGGACTACTTCGAATCCCAAGTCATGGTTTGATCGATTCTTCTTTGTACGAATAGATGGGGAATCCGTGGAAGAAAGCTGCCTTCACTTATTCCCTTAGGAGTGGAACTTCGATCGCGGTAACACGACTAATTCTCTTCTCTCTTTCTTTTTGTTTTCGTACTTTGAACGTGCATGAAGATAAAGCTTTTGTTTATCGTGCAGTTAACAAGATTGTCGCGCACACTCATGCCGATATTTTCGTCAAACGAGACCTTCTCTGGGAAAGGCCATTCTTCTGGAGTACTTTTTCCGTCGAGCGGATTCGAAATGCGGTGGAACTCCATCGATCCCGAGTCGCCTCTCAGCCTTACGATGTTCCGCGCGACGTCGAGCCGACTGCTGTTTTGCCTGTTCGGAGACGGAGACATAGGTCTCAGAAAGGCAAAGAGGTCGAATGTGAGACGGCCTCGGAAGATCGTTCGCCATTAGGAGGAGACTCTGGCTTTGCTCCGGGAGAAGGGGGTGGAACCAGCGAGTTTCCCCTGCCTAGCAATTTTTTCGATGGTCTCCCTCCAGCGTTTACTACTGATGAGTCGCTCGAGGATGACGTGAAGAAGAGAGCTTTTGCGGAGGGTACTCAACGAATCAACGAGGTTTATCCTTTGAACTTTGATCATATATATTACCATTGTTGGATATATTTTTCTGATCCTAAATTTATACAGGGGATGAGGGTGTTCGGAACGGCACTCGATGAAAGCTTTCGAAGATCGAGGATCTCTCGCTTCAAAGCCGAGGAAGCCGAACGCGAACTCTTCCGTTTCCGGAAAGAGGCTAAGGAACAAAGTAAGAAGCAGGCCGAACTTCATTCTCGGGCTCTTGTTCGTGCGGAAAGGAGAGGGAGGAGAGCAATCGCTGCCGAGATGGCGCGGAGGGCTGAATCATTCGCCACCGAGTACGAGAGCTTGAAGGAAGCTCAAGAGTTTGTGGGTGATTTCCGCGAGTGCCGGGGATCGGTCGCTAACCTTCACAAGTCGCAGAAACCAGGTTTTTCCTTCCCCTCCAAGATTGCTGAGATGGAAGGTTTTATGAGTGAATGTGCTCACGCTGAATCCTTAGTTCCTCCTATCGAAAGAAGGGTCAGGAAGCTTTGGGACCCCATCGAGGTTTCGGAGGATACGGTGGAGGCCGAAGCAGGTGGAGACGCGGAAGTACTAAATGAAGAAGTTGACCAGCCTGTCACTTCGTTCGGGATCTTCACGTCCGAATACCTTGACCTTGATTACTGAGGATTGTCGTCGGTATTATGTCCCTTTATCTTGATAGTTGTTTGCGTGGCCGTGTGAGGCCTTGTTTATTTGTATATGCCGCGACCGTAGGAGGTCGTGTAACCTTTGTATATTTTGGGACTGGCCGTTGGTGGCTTCGAATCCTTGCCATTTCCGCGGCTTGAATATATATCATGTGGATTTTGCAGAAATTTGCCTTGTGTTTTGATTTATACTTTCGTCAAGTGTAGAGGGTAGGATCCGAGTACTCACTTCGTATTCTAACTCTTATTTTGTCGCTAAGTCCGTGTACTACTTTGTAGCGAGTGTTTTAGGTGTTAGCGATGAGAGACATGTTTTTGGATCTCGTATCTGGTGTCGATACTATGTCTGTGAGATGTCAAGATCCAGCAAGACTTGGTTTAGGGCAAGACCTATGCTTACTTTAAGCTTTAAGGCTTGATGTCTTGCATATTTACATGTTTTTAGCTATCATATCTTGTGCATTTTTACTCATTTAGACTAGGCATTAAGCATCTTTAGGCTCATTTTGCATTCATAAGTCTCTATCAGGTGTTGGAGTACACTTTGGAGATATTGGAGATGTTTGGGAGTTTTGTGATGAAGAAGAGGAGTTGAAAGATGAACATGCACAGAGGCCTTAGAAATATCTTCTGATGCTAAGATTTTGTGGAGACATGGCATTCTAGCTTTCCAATGGAAGTGGTTTCAAGACATTTGGACCCATATTGGAGGAGTTATGATCAATTGAGTGGAAGCATGTCAAGCCACCCGGGTGACCATACCCGAGGTCGACCACTGCGCATGCTGGACGCCTAGAACGCACGCGGCCTGGACATGCTCGGGCGAGGGAACGTGCAGGACAGCATCTGGGAAGGACGAGACACGCGGGCTGGAGTGCTCGGGGTAGCTTACCCGCACGGGTTAGTCCCTGCCGATGGAGACGCGGTCTTGCACACGCGGGCGAGACTACCCGCACGGGACGGAGCACGGACGCATTGGATGCGCGGTCTTGGATGCTCGGGAGAGACTGCCCGCACGTGATGGACACGGGACGAACGGACGGGACGTGACCAAGGACGCACCCGACCTTGCCTCACCCGCATACAAACCCACTCGACCTCGTCCACCCGGCCACTACTACCCACGCATGGAGACACCCGGACAGCACCTACCCGACTGCTTCTACCCGCACGGCCGCACGTCCAGGACACTGGAACACACCCGGCTGGAACACACCCGGCCATGGACCACACAGCCTGACCCGGGTGGCTCACCTCCTTCCTTTCTCCTTGCTTCTCATTGGTCGAAAATCACTTGGCCAAGGAAATTTTAGTAATTTTGTTTTATGTTTTCAAGGGCTTTCAAGCCACCTATAAATACTCTTGTAATCTCATTAAGAGATCCAACTTCTTTTCTCTCAAAAACATAATAAGATCTTGAAGAAAGTTTGGATCTTTATCCTTTTTATCTCATTTCTTTTGTGTTTAATAGATTATCTTCTTCTCTAATCATGTTTAGCCTTGAATCATCATTGATTTTGAGGTTTTCAATGGCTATTAGTGAGTAGATCTATCTAGGGTTCATTGGCTTGGGAGACGAAGGGTGATTAAGTGTAGATCCAAGGTGCTTAGTGTTAGATCTATCATTTCCTTGCATTGATTTGGTGTTCTTCATGCTATATTTGGGTTGGCCTCTCAAACATAGAGCCATAGACATTTCATGCCCGAAAGTTGTTCTATGAAATGCCTGAACCAACTCATCTATGCTTTTAGCTTGCTTTGCCTAAGAGATTAGTTGTCAAAGAAACTAGGATTGCTTTTAGACTCATTCTTTATGCTTGCTTTGATCATTACAGCCAAAGAGATTTGGTGTACTTGGGTGATCATTGCAAAAGAGCATCCATCTATAGATAGAGCTTGCTTAGTTTTGTTGTCTAGGCATAAGGAATTAGATTGATTGAAAAGTTGGCATCTTGGATTGAACCTTGATCACCCAAAGTCAATTCCCTTGTCCCAAGAACCCCTTGCCTCATTGAGAAAGAAAGTTCAATCTTTTATTGCATTTTTAATATTGTCTTAGTTTCATAATCATCCTCTCATCTTGATTGCACTTAGATTAAGCATGAACTTGCATTCCCTTTGCATTAGAATCTCTTAGAATTGGATTGACATCTTGTATTCTACAACATTTGATTAGGACCTAGAAAAGTCCTATCATCAAATTGGCGCCGTTGCCAAGTTCTAAGTTTATTTTGACATTGGGATTTAGTCATTTGCTTGAGACTAAGTCTTTTTAATTTTTTTTTATTATCTTGTGATATTGGTTCTCTTGCTTCTTCTATCTTTGACTTTCAGGTGTATGATCACAAGAAGCAGAGGGGCATCTAACTTGGTTCCTACTGTTGAAGAGATTGCTGCACTTGAGAGGGAGATAGCAAGACAAAGAAGAGAAGTAGAGGAACAGGCTCATCTTCAAAGGTTGGGGTTTGAGATGGAGAATCTGCCTCAAGATGGTGATGTCCTAGGGGGAAATGGTCCAAGAGCTGACAATCCTAGACCACCACGCCAGCCACATCACCAACCACGCCAAGCAAGAGCCATTGGAGCCTATGACCAACCTCACATTCATGGTCATAGGTTGGGAATCAGAGCACCAGCTGTGGAGAACAACAACTTTGAGATCAAATCAGGACTGCTCAATGTGATAGAGAACAACAAGTTTCATGGCTTGGCTATGGAGGATCCACTAGATCACTTGGATCAATTTGACAAGTATTGTGGTGTGTCCAAGACCAATGGAGTCTCTGAAGATGCTTTCAAACTCAGGCTGTTTCCTTTCTCTCTAGGAGACAAAGCTCATCAGTGGGAGAAGGCTCTTCCAAGTGACTCTATCATCACTTGGAATGATTGCAAGAGGGTATTCCTAGAGAAGTTCTTCTCTTCCTCAAGGACAGCTAAGATCAAAAATGAAATCTCTGGTTTTCAACAAAAGAATCTTGAGAGCTTCAGTGAAGCATGGGAGAGGTTCAAAGGCTATTGGTCTATGTGTCCACATCATGGCTTCACCAAAGAGAGCTTGCTTAGCACCTTCTATAGAGGAACTCTACCACAGTGCAGAAATAGGCTTGATACTGCTAGCAATGGTTTCTTTTTGGGAAGAACTGAAGAGGATGCTGAAGAACTAGTAGAGAACATGGCCAAGAGTGACTCAGTTTATAGTGAGGAGCATAATAGAGCCCATAGAAGTGATGACCAGCACACAAGGAAGGAAATCAAGACCTTGCAAGAAAAGATAGATTTGCTTCTCTCCACCCAAGCTAAACAAGAGCAGCTGAATTTTGTGGGTGCCCCTAGTCAAGAGGTTCCTCCTCAATCAATGAGGTTGATGGTTTAGAAGTCCAAGAGGAGTTGTGCTTCATCAATACTAATGGCACATGGTATAGGAAGGAGCCAAACTTCCAATACCAAAACAACTATCAGCCAAGACCTCACTACAACAATCAACAAGGAGGCTACCAAACAAATCAGTCATCTCAGCCTCAGGGAAGTTCTTCCCAAGCTCCAAGCTCAAAAATGGAGTCCATTTTCAAGCAACTCTTAGAAGCTCAAGAAAGAAATGCTAAGAACATTTGTGATGAGTTCAAGAACATCCATGCCAAGATTGATGGAACTTATTCTGATCTCAACAACAAGTACATGCAACTTGCCTCTCACCTCAAAGCTTTGGAGAGCCAAGTTGCCTCCATGTCTTCATCCTCCAAGAATCCAATGGGATCTCTACCAGGAAAACCAGAGAAGAACCCTAAGGAGACTTGCAATATTATCCTCTCCACTTCTTCAAGGTTTGCGTTGAATGATCATAAGAATGATGTTGATGAGATTGAGAGGTTAGTGCTTGGCAATCAGATTGAAAATGATAAGAGACTGATTGTGGCCACAGCTGAAGCTAGAGTTGTGAAGAGAGCTGATAAGAAGGTTCAAGGAAAGATTCTGAAGATTGATGAGCCTGCGGTTGAGACACAAGTTGAGAAGAGTGCTAACCTCAAGCTGAAAGAAGTGAAGGAAGAAGACAATGAGGTTGAGCAATCACCCTATGATAAGCTCCCTTTCCCTAAAAGGTTCCTCACCAAAGCTGAGAAAAAAGTGGTCTCCAAATTAAGAAAAGACCTAAGTGATATTGGAGTCAAGCTTCCAGAGATCACCAATATGCATGCTGCTCATGTCCAAATGATGCTCATACAGGACATTCTCACCCACCAAGCTGAAGTGGCTGAGCTTTTGGACATCTCACTTCTGAAGATTGATCCACCAATCCCTCCCAAGTCCCTCCCTAAGGTTGAGTCTCAAGGGAAGTTCACCTTGTCTTGCTCTCTTGGTAAACTAACTATGGATGATGCTCTTGTTGATAGTGGTGCTAGAGTGAATGTCATCTCCTTGGATATGGTGCAGAGTATTGGGATTGAAAGAATGGAACCAGATACTCCTCCTCTCACCTTTGGGGATTCCTCTTCTACAACCCCACTTGGCATAATCAAGGACTTCTCCTTGAAGATTGGATCCTGCACCATACCTATTGACCTCACTGTTTTGAAGATGGCATCTGAAGAGAGAGTCCCTTTGATCCTTGGCACTCCTTTCCTCACAACAGTTGGAGCTTGCATTGACTTTCCCAACAAGAAGGTCACCCTCATGCATGCCAACAAAGCTGTCTCCTACCCTCTCCAACCTCCAATGGAATCAGACTATTGTGGGACAATCACTCGTGATGAAAAAGCTGTTGAGAAGCCCCAAGATGAAGAGGTTGTTGGTAAGAAAGAAGGTCTTGCTGGTGAGTCTTCAAAAGAGTTGTGTGATGAGCACTTGGAAAGTGCTAAAACAGAGGGGATGAGTGGAGTCTCAAAAGCCACTCATGGCAAGAAGAAGATGGTGAAAGAGCCTCATCCTCCACCTCTTGATTTGCTCCCACACACTCTCACTCTCCATCCAAATAATCTCAAGGATGGAGTCATTGAGTACAAGATCAAGCACAAGGGCAGATCCACACCATTCTCAAGTGCTAGAGCCATCATCACTCCTCAGCTCCAAGATGACCCAATCAAGCTTCAAGAGCTTCTCTCTCAGGTCCTCACCATCACTCTTGAAGGTGGGAAGGATCCTCCTTCTCACTAATCCAAGAGAAAAGGTAGTCAAGCTAGTGACTCAAAACAAGCTCACTTGGGAGGAAGTCCCATGGTTATCCTTTTATATAGCTTTGCAATTTCAAATTTCCTTTTAAGTTTTTAATAAAAGTGGTCAAGATTTTCAGGTTTAGCCAAGCACTAGAGGAGAGAAGAAAGGTGGTAAACCATCTAAGCCTTATGATTTCCATGTAGCAACCTCCTCTAGTGGCTATGAACCAAGCCAACTCCTAGTCCTAACGCCCAAATCTCCATATGTGGTATCACTCCAACCCTTCTTGTATATACATTTGCTTTTGTCTTGTTGGGGTATCTCTTTCCCTCTTACTCACACGGAGACTGTGTGATTTAAGTGTGGGGGAGGTACCGGATATTTGATCATGTTTGCTTTGTGATTTTGAGTCTCATGCATTGCATTGTACATTCATAAGTGCATAGAAAATCCAAAAATTTTTAAATTTTTGAACCATGTAAATTGCATCACTTGCATCCTTAAGATTGAGTCTAGAGCATATAGGTTGCATTCATTTGCATATGGAGCATTGCCTTGTAAAGAACACTCGTTTGCACTGAATTTGACACCCTAGTTAAACATATCAGGTAGCTTGAGCACCTTTTGAAAAAGCTTGCATGCTTTGAGCCTTGAAAACTCTTCTTGAAACTTGCTTGCTTGCTTGATATTGGCATTGTTCTTAAGACCAGCTCCATCCTGAACATAGACTTGAATGAACTTAATCTCTCTTGCATATGGGCATTTGCATACTTGATCATGGATCTCATACACATTTGGGTTATCTTTTTCCATTGTACCACCCGTTGTTAACCCAAATGGCACTCCCTTACCCTTGAACCCTATCCATTCTTTGAAACATACATTGATTTGCTTGAGTGAGGCCTCTTTTGATAGCTTGTCATGTGCAAAATCTTGAGAGTATTGGGAGCGACATGGATTTGTTCTCATCTCTTGCTAGCATAGGGTCATCATTTGAGCTAGCTTCTAGGATGGTGAGTGAAGTGTTTGTTACCTAATGATTTACATTTTGGGTTTGGGATATGACAATGTTGAGATTGATGAACAAAGAAAGTTTTGAGAAAGAAAAACCCTAGGGACCTAGAAATGAAAAAATGAAAAGCTCTTGATTGATGTTTTTGACCTTCGCCCTCAGGTGTATACATAAAAAAAAAAGAAAAGAAAAAGAAAAAGAAAGATTCAATAAGATAGTGGGGAAGGAAAAACTTAAGAGTTAGAGCTTAGAATGTGAATAGAGGTCCTTAGAGGTTGATTCATGAGAAAGAAAATGTTCATTGGGTGAGTGATGTGAGTATGTTTTCATTTTGGGTTATGGGATGAATAAAAAGGGTGTAGATCTTGTAATCACTAGGGAATTGGGTAGAATGATGAGGATGGATCCATGTATGCATGAATTGCTCCTAGTCTTAGATAAATTTTGCATAATGAACAAGCTCCTTGTTTTTTGAGTGATTGCCACCTTGAAATGATGCATTGAAACCCCCTTTTCATCCATATTAGACCATTTGATCACCTAGCCAAATGATTGAGATCATGTGCCCATTTATGAGACTTCACCTTGTGTGTGTGTGTCAATGTGAGGGCTGGTTAAGAAAACATTTTGGTTGATAGGCATTGCATCTTGTGTAGAGACATAAGAGTAATTGATAGGCCTTGTAAAGCTAGAGCATAATAAGAGAGTTTGCTCATGCTATTTGCTATGTTTCTTTAGGATGTCAGGTTGAGTGCTATGAGTGTTTCCTTTGGCTTTGCTCCCATCCATGCATCCATCTCCCTTGTGTTTGAAAAGTTTACTTGAGGACAAGCAAAGGTCTAGTGTGGGGGAGTTGATGTCTTGCATATTTACATGTTTTTAGCTATCATATCTTGTGCATTTTTACTCATTTAGACTAGGCATTAAGCATCTTTAGGCTCATTTTGCATTCATAAGTCTCTATCAGGTGTTGGAGTACACTTTGGAGATATTGGAGATGTTTGGGAGTTTTGTGATAAAGAAGAGGAGTTTAAAGATGAACATGGACAGAAGCCTTAGAAATATCTTCTGATGCTAAGATTTTGTGGAGACATGGCATTCTGAGTTAGCTTTCCAATGGAAGTGGTTTCAAGATATTTGGAGCCATATTGGAGGAGTTATGATCAATTGAGTGGAAGCATGTCAAGCCACCCAGGTGACCATACCCAAGGTCGACCACCGCGCATGCTTGACGCCTAGAACGCACGCGGCCTGGACGTGCTCGGGCGACGGAACGCGCAGGACAGCATCTGGGAAGGACGAGACACGCGGGCTGGAGTGCTCGGGGTAGCTTACCCGCACGGGTTAGTCCCTGCCAATGGATATACGCGGTCTTGCACACGCGGGCGAGACTACCCGCACGGGACGGAGCATGGACGCATTGGATTCGCGGTCTTGGATGCTCGGTAGAGACTGCCCGCACGGGATTGACACGGGACGAACGGACGGGACGTGACCAAGGACGCACCCGACCTTACCTCACCCGCATACAAACCCACTCGACCTCGTCCACCCGGCCACTACTACCCGCGCATGGAGACACCCGGACAGCACCTACCCGACTGCTTCTACCCGCACGTCCAGGACACTGGAACACACCCGTCTGGAACACACCCGGCCATGGACCACACAGCCGGACCCGGGTGGCTCACCTCCTTCCTTTCTCCTTGCTTCTCATTGGTCGAAAATCACTTGGCCAAGGACATTTTAGTAATTTTTTTTTATGTTTTCAAGGGCTTTCAAGCCACCTATAAATACTCTTGTAATCTCATTAAGAGATCCAACTTCTTTTCTCTCAAAAACATAATAAGATCTTGAAGAAAGTTTGGATCTTTGATCCTTTTTATCTCATTTCTTTTGTGTTTAATAGATTATCTTCTTCTCTAATCATGTTTAGCCTTGAATCATCATTGATTTTGAGGTTTTCCATGGCTATTAGTGAGTAGATCTATATAGGGTTCATGGGCTTGGGAGAGTAAGGGTGATTAAGTGTAGATCCAAGGTGCTTAGTGTTAAATCTATCATTTCCTTGCATTGATTTGGTGTTCTTCATGCTTTATTTGGGTTGGCCTCTCAAACATAGAGCCATAGGCATTTCATGCCCGAAAGGTGTTCTATGAAATGCCTCAACCAACTCATCTATGCTTTTAGCTTGCTTTGCCTAAGAGATTAGTTGTCAAAGAAGCTAGGATTGCTATTAGACTCATTCTTTATGCTTTCTATTGGGGTCAAAAATGGTTATCTCGAAATCTACGGCTAAAGATCCTTCCAAACTCAAAGATTTCCCGCACGAACGACTAACGGGGGAAAGATCGGGCAACAGAAAACCCACGGGCGGCAGAGAACCCCTGGCGCCGGCGGCGCGCGTCACGCGAGCCGGCCTGGCGCCGGTGGCGCGCGTCACGCGAGCCGGCCTGGCGCCGGCGGCACCCCGGCCTGGCACCGGCGGCACACGTCACGCGGGCCGGCCTGGCGCCGGCAGCATGCGTCACGCGGGCCGGCCTGGCGCCGGCGGCACCACGGCCTGGCGCCAGCGGCCACGTCACGCGGACCGGCCTGGCGCCGGCGGCACGCCGGCAGCACGCGTCACGCGGGCCGGCCTGGCGCCGGCGGCACCCCGGCCTGGCGTCGGCGGCACGCGTCCCGCAAGCCGGCCTGGCGCCGGCGGCAAGCCTCCTGACGCCGGTCGACGGCCCTCGTCCTGGTCTCGGTCCCATCATGCTCGGTCTGATCCCATCTTGGCTTGTTTGGATCAATCCTCGTGAGTTTGGTACGATCACGGCTATGGAATAAACATCTTTCGATTCGGTTGGAATCATTCTCAATGTTTTACGACAAAAACTAGAAGGATTGGATTTTTCTCGTAGAAGATATCGAATAAAACAAAGATCGATTAACGTAAACATCAATCCTTTAGGCTCTACAGTTTGTTTTACGAGAAAGATGGTCTTTTCGAAAAATCGTGCAAAACGTTCAACGACTTAAGACAAGTCCACGGACTTACTTACGATTTTAAGAATTCAGGCCCAATCAGGCTATGACGGTTTATCAGATTTCCCGAACGTCGGATAAACATCAAGTCAGCAAAAAATAGCGGAAAACTCGAGGATAATTACGAAGATCGACGAAAATGGAATATTTCCTGAAGAGATAAGCTTGGGCCCAAAGGCGAGGTCCATCATCTTAAGGCAAACCGACCTAGGAGCGGGTATATAAGGAGAGCAAGAGCAGAGGAGAAGGGGATCCGAAAATTAGACTTAGAGCATTCTGCTAGCTTAGAAGAATTAGGGCTTAGGTGGTTAGACTAGCGGAGCAAGGCTTAGGACGTTTGGCTGCCTGCGACTCTATATTTTTCTTTAATCGCAAATCTCTCTGTCTTTCGGAGAATCCTTGTACTCATATCTTTCATCTAATAAAACGCCTTCGGGGAAATATTTCAACTCTTATTTTTATCTATTGAACTTTCTCGATTTCGTGTGGCAACGCAGAGAATCCGGACCTTCAAGGAAAGTCGGGTTTACTTGGCTTTCCTCCGCAATCTTATTTATCGGAAATTGACGGTGTGAATTTTGGTTCCCACAGTTTGGCGCTAGAAGGAGGGGGGGAAGGATTCTCTAACTCGAAAACCACCAATCGATCGAAGTTCAGTATGGCTTCTTCGTCAGCCCGCAACATCGTATCTTTCGAGGATCGAGCAACGGCCAGTATGGCCAAACCTCACAACAATCTCCTCGTAATAGAACTCACAATCCAGGATATTGACGTAGCAAGGGTATTAGTCGACACCGGATGCTCGGCTAATATTATCTATAAAAGCACCCTCGAGAGGATGGGCGTCGCGTAAATCGGTAAACCGCGGAAAATCTCGCTTTATGCAAACAATAGGTACGGTGATCATCAGGGAACTAGGAATGAGACGACAACTTACACCCTCTTTCTCATACTTCAAAAAACTGAAGTTCATAAATAATCAAAAAAAGTTTCATAGATTGAGACCGCAAAAGTTCAAACAAAACCCCGAAAAGGGGCAGGGATTCAAAGCCACCAACGGCCAGTCCCGGTAAATACATCATGGCCTCTTAACGGCCGAAACACATATAAAATCCCAGAAGGGATTGATAAACCTAGACGCTCCCAGGAGCGTCACCTTCATCCTCACTCGCGATAGGGATAGCCTCGCCGTCGCCTCCCTCGGTCGCATTGCCACTACCCGGCTCGTCCACGCCAGCCTCGCAATCCTCTCTCGTGCGCTCCTGATCTTCTGAGTCTTCGGAGGTCAGCGCAAGGGTGCATTCGGCCTGCAGGCCGGCAAGGATTGAATCAAAATCTCCTTCGGTGGCCGCCCACTCTCCTTTGCAGGACGATAGTCTGGCCTCCTCCAAATCCAAAGACGGGGACTCGTCACCTCGAAGCAACTCGAGCTCGCTCAGACTCCCCTTGATCCCCGCTAAAGCCAAGTCCCTCTTGCGGACAGCTATCAAGGACTCAAACAGGATGCCCATCCTCGTCAGACGACCAAAGAAGTCGTCACGAGTATCGGCAACCTCCGAGGATCTACGGGCGTTCGTCTCCTCATAAGTCTGGATCTTCTGCTGAAGGCGGCGGACTTCCGAGGATTTTCTCCTTTTCTTCTTCTTCACCTTGAGTAACGAACTCGCGGTTTTCCCAAGGTCACGCTCAAGATCGCTGATACGAACCTCAAGCTGGGACGTCTGGGCGGCATGGGTGTCCTCGACAGGCTGCAATGCAGCCTTAGTACGCTTCAGCGCTTCCTGCGACGACTCCAGTTCCTTCGATAGACGAATGACTTCCGACCCGCACTCGCCAAGCATTCCGTCAATCAGTGACACAAACTGTCCGCAAAAGAAGGGGTAAGTATCATCGTAAAAAAGAAGGGGATATAAGAATTGCAGATAGATTAAAATCGAACCTTGGAACGATGACACGCCGACGGCTGTGAAAGTTCGCCCTCCTCACTCTTTGCACCCCGCTTCGTTTTTGCTCCAGACGCCGCACCAGCCCTTGCTCTTCCCTTGGGCAACGGCGCGGCACCAGCCGCTGGCAGTCCCAAGACGAGTTCCCTCTTCGCCGGGGGGAGAGGTGTAGATTCTATCGCATCCTCTCTTCTGGAGATCACGATCGGAGCAGTCGAAGAACCCGATGGATGGACCTGAACATCAGGAATCTGTTCAGGAACAGTAACCCCTTCCGCAGGCAGGAGGGCATCGGGTGGGACTTCGGGGCAAGGAACCGGAAGAACAGGCGAAGAGGCCGAAGGAGCAGGCAAAGAAATCGGAGGAACAGGCAAAGGAGTTGGAGCCGCGGAAGGAACATCGGGCGTCTCGGTCCTCGCCCGCTTCGAGCCTTTCGCAGCACTGCGCCGGGATAGCTTAGCCTTGAAAGAGTCAAACCCATCAATGAGGGACGGAGTAGCATCCTGAACGGCTGGAACCACCGGAACTTGGCTGGCCGGAACCGACGGAGCGTGGCTGGCCTCGCCCATCTCAACATCAGAATCATTCTTTTCAACTTGGGATGAAGACATTTTCTTTCTTGAGAGAGAAGAAGAGAGGATTTGAAAAGATGTGAAGAATGAGAAGGGAAGGCTGGCTATTTATAAGAAAAGGGGGGAGATGACATAGGTTTCTCGCGGAAAAGAATCCTTAGCCGAAAATTTCGATTTTCAGAAAATTCTAACTATTCGCCCGTAAAATCGTCTCCGATCTTACGAGCTGGGGGGCTAACTGTTGGGGTCAAAAACGGTTATCTCGAAATCTACGGCTAAAGATCCTTCCAAACTCAAAGATTTCCCACACGAACGACTAACGGGGGAAAGATCGGGCAACGGAAAACCCACGGGCGGCAGAGAACCCTGGTGCCGGCGGCACTCGTCACGCGAGCCGGCCAGGTGCCGGCGGCACGCGTCACGCGGGCCGGCCTGGCGCCTGCAGCACCCCGGCCTGGCGCCGGCGGCACACGTCACGCGGGCCGGCCTGGCGCCGGCGGCACGCGTCACGCGGGCCGGCCTGGTGCCAGCGGCACCCCGGCTTGGCGCCGGCGGCATGCGTCACGCGGGCCGGCCTGGCGCCGGCGGCACCCCGGCCTGGCGCCGGCAGAACGCGTCCCGCAAGCCGGCCTGGCACCGGCGGCAAGACTCCTGACGCCGGTCGACGGCCCTCGTCCTGGTCTCGGTCCCATCATGCTCGGTCTAAACCCATCTTGGCTTGTTTGGATTAATCCTCGTGAGTTTGGTACGATCACAGCTACGGAATAAACATCTTTCGATTCGGTTGGAATCGTCCTCAATGTTTTACGACAAAAACTAGAAGGATTGGATTTCTCGTAGAAGATATCGTATAAAACAAAGATCGATTAACGTAAACATCGATCCTTTAGGCTATACAGTTTGTTTTACGAGAAAGATTGTATCGTGCAAAACGTTCAACGACTTAAGACAAGTCCACGGACTTACTTACGATTTTAAGAATTCAGGCCCAATCAGGCTATGACGGTTTATCCGATTTCCCGAACGTCGGATAAACATCAAGTCACCAAAAAATAGCGGAAAACTCGAGGATAATTACGAAGATCGACGAAAATGGAATATTTCCTGAAGAGATAAGCTTGGGCCCAAAGGCGAGGTCCATCATCTTAAAGCAAACCGACCTAGGAGCGGGTATATAAGGAGAGCAAGAGCAGAGGAGAAGGGGATCCGAAAATTAGACTTAGAGCATTCTGCTAGCTTAGAAGAATTAAGGCTTAGGTGCTTAGACTAGCGGAGCACGGCTTAGGACGTTTGGCTGCCTGCGACTCTATATTTTTCTTTAATCGCAAATCTCTCTGTCTTTCGGAGAATCCTTGTACTCATATCTTTCATCTAATAAAACGCCTTCGGGGAAATATTTCAACTCTTATTTTTATCTATTGAACTTTTCGATTTCGTGTGGCAACGCAGAGAATCCGGACCTTCAAGGAAAGTCGGGTTTACTTGGCTTTCCTCCGCAATCTTATTTATCGGAAATTGACGGTGTGAATTTCGGTTCCCACACTTGCTTTGATCATTACAGCCAAAGAGATTTGGTGTACTTGGGTGATCATTGCAAAAGAGCATCCATCTAGAGATAGAGCTTGCTTAGTTTTGTTGTCTAGGCATAAGGAATTAGATTGATTGAAAAGTTGGCATCTTGGATTGAACCTTGATCTCCCAAAGTCAATTCCCTTGTCCCAAGAACCCCCTTGCCTCATTGAGAAAGAAAGTTCAATCTTTTATTGCATTTTTAATATTGTCTTAGTTTCATAATCATCCTCTCATCTTGATTGCACTTAGATTAAGCATGAACTTGCATTCCCTTTGCATTAGAATCTCTTAGAATTGGATTGACATCTTGTATTCTACAACATTTGATTAGGACCTAGAAAAGTCCTATCATCAAGGCTATGCGATGACTGATCGGCTTTCGTTTTTCCTGTTAGTGATTTCGCCCTGACTCGCACCGTTTTAAAATCCGCGAATTGTTATCGGCTTATATGTTTTGTTTAGGTGCGAATCGAGCTACTTCCGTTTGGAAGAGCTAACCAAAATTTTGGACTTCTTGTATAGCGCGCTATGATATCCTTGTCGGATGTAAGAGGACCTTGAAAAAGGTCTGACTACGGTTTTGTATTAGTGAAACGTTTCTGTGTTCGTCCGTCGGGGCCAATCGACGGGCGTTTTTTTTTTAAGTTGAAGGTGGACTGTTTTGATGGATGATGTGATTTCGATACCTTTGGGAAATTGCGACGTCTCGCGTTTCCCCGAAGATATGATTTTTTCGTTTTTCCGAAGTTTTGATGCGTTACTGTGTTAAGCATTCTTTGAAAGTTTGAAGAAAGATGAGCCAAAGAGAGTACCAGCTGAGAAGAATCAAGCATCAAGTGAAGTTATTTTGCGCAACCTATATCTGCTATAGTTGTGATAATTATTGTTAGAACTGTTCACTAATGCTTTTTCTAGATTAGCTAACTAGAACATGAACTTGGATTGCATTATTTATTTAATATTATTCCTGATAACATCCTATACATGCTATGACCCTCTTGAGACAATCGGAAGCTGATTTAAGATCATTTTTGGGGTCAAAATCGGTCAACGACGAAATCGTCACCCGAAAGTCCTCAGAAACTAAGTGAAGATCGAAACCGAGAAACGGGTCGTCACTCAGAAAAATAAGTAACAATCGAAACCGAGAAACGAATCATCACCCGACGAACTTACGGGAAGGCACGAACGGACCGTAAGCCCCGGGGATCGACGAAGGCGAGCAACAGCGGCATCGGCGGACGCGGGACACGGCACGGGCGGTAGGGCGCCTGGCGTCGGCGGCAGACCGACCACGCCGCGCCTGGCGCCGTCTCGGTCCCATCGTGCTCGGTCTGATCCCGTCTTGGCTTGCTTGGATCAATCCTCGTGGGTTTGATACGATCACGGCTACGGAATTAACATCTCTCGATTCGACTCGATTGGAATCATCCTCGATGTTTTACAACATAAATTAGAAAGGCTGGATTTCTCGTACAGGATATCGTGTAAAACAAGATCGATTAACTCGAAAATCGATCCTTTAGGCTATACGGTTTATTTTACGAGAAAGATAGTCTTTCCGAGAAATCGTATAAAACGTTTAACGACTTAATACAAGTCCACGGACTTACTTACGATTTTAAGAATTCAGGCCCAATCAGACTATGACGGTTTATCCATTTTCCCGAACATCGGATAAACATCAAGTCATCGAAAAATAGGGGAAAACTCAAGGATAATTACGAAGATCGACGAATATGGAATATTTCCTGAAGAGATAAACTTGGGCCCAAAGGCGAAGTCCATCATCCTAAGGCAAACCAACCTAGAAGTTAGTATATAAGGAGAGCAAGAGCAGAGGAGAAGGGGATCCAAAAATCCTAGAATCTAGACTTAGAGAACTCCTGCTAGCTTAGAGAACTTAGAACTTAGGCGGTTAGGCCAGCGAGGCAGGACTTAGAACGTCTGGCCGCCTCTTGTTCTAGTTTTATCTTCTCTGCAGACCCCTGTTCCTCTCAAAAGGATCTAACAATTCTTTTACTCAGAGGTCCGCACATAGAAACTCTAGGCATTATCTTCGACATGCCCGTTTCTATGACAAACGCTCATACTAGACGAACCCGCCCAGACGGTTTCGACCACCTCGCCCATGGGGGAGGATTTCTCTGTCCCGGCATAGGACGAGCCCGGTCCTGTCTCAGTACCATGCATCTTTGCCTGAGTTTTCGTAACTCGATCTTTGAGTCCGTGAGCCCCGGGGATCGACGAAGGCGAGCAACAGCAGCATCGGCGGACCCGGGACACGGCACAGGTGGTAGGACGCCTTGCGCCGGCGGCAGACGGACCACGCCGCGCCTGGCGCCGGCGGAAGACCGACCACGCCGCGCCGCGCCTGGCGCCGGCGGCGGACCGACCACGCCGTGCCTGGAGCCGGCGGCGGACCGACCACGCCGCGCCTGGCGCCGGCGGCGGACCGACCACGCCGCGCCTGGCACCGGCGGCAGGGCGCCTGGCGCCGGCGGCAGACCGACCACGCCGCGCCTGGCGCCGGCGGCAGGGCGCCTGGCACCGGCGGCAGACCGACTACCCCGCGCCTGGCGCCGGCGGCAGGGCGCTTGGCGCCGGCGGCAGGGCGCCTGGCGCCGGCGGCAGGCTCGTCCTCTCCCGTCTGGCACCGGCGGCAGGCCCGTCGTCTCCCGTCTGGCACCGGCGGCGGACCAACCACGCCGCGCCTCGCGCCGGCGGTGGACCGACCACGCCGCGCCTGGCGCCGGCGGCAGACCGACCACGCCGCGCCTGGCGCCGGCTGCGGCTGCAGGGCGCCTGGCACCGGCGGCAGACCGACTACGCCGCGCCTGGCGCCGGCGGCAGGGCGCGTGGCGCCGGCGGCAGGGCGCCTGGCGCCGGCGGCAGGCTCGTCCTCTCCCGTCTGGCACCGGCGGCAGGCCCGTCGTCTCCCGTCTGGCGCCGGCGGCAAGGGTCCTGGCGCCCATCCGTGCAGTCGTCTCGTGATCTCGGGCAACGGCAACATCTTGGTCTCTTAAACCCATGTTCGGATTGTTCGAGAAACTTGACGATTCTTCCGCAAAGCCTTCTCGATTGTTTAACAAAGTTCATATTTTAAAATCAAGCTCAGCAGTATTTTACGAAACACCATTCGTAAAGTCATACAAGATCATATGAAACGATAAGGACCTAACCAGTTCGCTCATAGCCTGACGAGCTAAGAGCCTCACTCGAGTGGCGTCTTGCCCAATGTCTCCATTTGTCTAAAGCACCCACCTTAGCCTTCTTTGAGTTATCACCTACTTCTCTTCCCTTTATTTCAACGATTCTGTAATGTTACTTCGGACACATTGTCAATTTAACCAGCAGTACGAAGAAACGAGAACAGGAACTTGGGGGTTCATATCTCTCTTTCGCTCCGATATTCTCGTCATAATTTCATCAAAAAACCGGTTCTCGTTCGGTATCAAACTTTTCAAGGTCCTTTGATGATGAACCGTTAAAAGTTACGAAAGAAAGAGGAACGGGCAAGAGGCAGCCTTGAACGATCGATGAGACTAAGGCAGAACATGCAAACCGATCTAGTCTCTCGAAAAACCGAGTAACGATCGCCACGCGATCTAAAGCATACTCATCCCGCTTCCTAAAAGAAAGAAAAAACGTACACAAGCCTTCGAAAGAACGGCTACCCCGTTTTCTTTCGTAAAATGAAAAGGGAAGTAGGTACATATACTTTACCCGTATAATCCCATCTTTGAAAACTTTTTGCTTCAGCATCAAGACAACGCTTTTGACAAAGCAAACTCTCGCAGCAATAAGATTCGTCTAAAAAACGCTAGCGGCATAGCCCAACCGTTACAAAGAAACCCTAGGCATTATCTTCGACATGCCCGTTTCTATGACCAACGCTCATACTAGACGAACCAGGCCCTAGAACGTCCGGCCGTTTCCTGCTCGCAAATCTCCGCTCCTCTCGGAAGGATCGGACAATTCTTTTACTTAAGAGCTCCGCACATAGAAACCCTAGGCGTTATCTTCGACATGCCTGTTTCTATGACAAACGCTCATACTAGACGAACCCGCCCAAACGGTTCGATCTCTTGTTCAATTCTTTCTAACTGAACTACGTTCGACTTGATCCTCGAAAGGGGTACGTAGGCAGCCTTTCTTAAGGTCCAGTCCCAAATCTTAACAAATCTTTTCCGCATTTATTCGGTCACTTGTCTTTGGCTGTCGCAGAGAACCTGGACCTTCAGGGAAAGTCGGGTTAACTTGGCTTTCCTCCGTTTTTATTCATTAAAATCGACAGTGTGAATTTCGGTTCCCACAGCCTGGCGCCGGCGGCAAGCCCCCTGGCGCCGGCGGCAAGCGCGACGCAGCCGGCCTGGAGCCGGCGGCAAGCCCCCTGGCGCCGGCGGCAAGCGCGACGCAGCCAGCCTGGCGCCGGCGACGGTCCTCGTCCTGGTCTCGGTCCTCGTCCTGGTCTCGGTCCCATCGTGCTCGGTCTGATCCCGTCTTGACTTGCCTTGATCAATCCTCGTGGGTTTGATACGATCACGACTACCGAATTAACATATATCGATTGGAATCATCCTCGATGTTTTACGACAAAGATTAGAAAGGTTGGACTTCTCCTAGAGGATATCGTGTAAAAAAGATCGATTAACTCGAACATCGATCCTTTAGGCTATACGGTTTATTTTACGAGAAAGATAGTCTTTCCGAGAAATTGTTCAACGACTTAAGACAAGTCCACGGACTTACTTACGATTTTAAGGATTCAGGCCCAATCAGACTATGGCGGTTTATCCAATTTCCCGAACATCGGATAAACATCAAGTCACCGGAAAATAGGGGAAAACTCGAGGATAATTACGAAGATCGACGAAAATGAAATATTTCCTGAAGAGATAAACTTGGGCCCAAAGGCGAGGTCCATCATCCTAAGGCAAACCGACCTAGGAGTGAGTATATAAGGAGGGCAAGAGCAGAGGAGAAGAGGATCCGAAAATCCTAGAATCTTGACTTAGAGAACTCCTGCTAGCTTAAAGAACTTAGAACTTAGGCGGTTAGGCCAGCGAGGCAGGACTTAGAACGTCTGGCCGCCTCTTGTTCTAGTTTTATCTTCTCCGCAGACCCCTGTTCCTCTCGGAAGGATCTAACAATTCTTTTACTCAGAGCCCCGCACATAGAAACCCTAGGCATTATCTTCGACATGCCCGTTTCTATGACCAACGCTCATACTAGACGAACCAGGCCCTAGAACGTCCGGCCGTTTCCTGCTCGCAAATCTCCGCTCCTCTCGCAAGGATCGGACAATTCTTTTACTTAAGAGCTCCGCACATAGAAACCCTAGGCGTTATCTTCGACATGCCTGTTTCTATGACAAACGCTCATACTAGACGAACCCGCCCAGACGGTTCGATCTCTTGTTCAATTCTTTCTAACTGAACTACGTTCGATTTGATCTTCGAAAGGGGTACGTAGGCAGCCTTTCTTAAGGTCCAGTCCCAAATCTTCACAAACCTTTTCCGCATTTATTCGGTCACTTGTCTTTGGCTGTCGCAGAGAACCTGGACCTTCAGGGAAAGTCGGGTTAACTTGGCTTTCCTCCGTTTTTATTCATTAAAATCGACAGTGTGAATTTCGGTTCCCATAGCCTGGCGCCGGCGGCAAGCCCCCTGGCGCCGGCGGCAAGCCCCCTGTCGCCGGCGGCAAGCGCGACGCAGCCGGCCTGGCGCCGGCGGCAAGCCCCCTGGCGCCGGCGGCAACCGCGACGCAGCCGGCCTGGCGCCGGCGGCCGGTCCCCTGGCGCCGGTCGACGGTCCTCTTCCTGGTCTCGGTCCTCGTCCTGGTCTCGGTCCTCTTCCTGGTCTTGGTCCCATCGTGCTCGGTCTGATCCCGTCTTGGCTTGCTTGGATCAATCCTTGTGGGTTTGATACGATAACGGCTACGGAATTCACATCTCTCGATTTGACTTGATTGGAATCATCCTCGATGTTTTACGACATAAATTTGAAAGGTTGGATTTCTCGTAGAGGATATCGTGTAAAACAAGATCGATTAACTCAAACATCAATCCTTTAGGCTATACGGTTTATTTTACGAGAAAGATAGTCTTTCCGAGAAATTGTATAAAACGTTTAATGACTTAAGACAAGTCCACGGACTTACTTACGATTTAAAGAATTCAGGCCCAATCAGACTATGACGGTTTATCCAATTTCCCGAACATCGGATAAACATCAAGTCACCAAAAAATAGGGAAAACTCGAGGATAATTACGAAGATCGACGAAAATGGAATATTTCCTGAAGAGATAAACTTGGGCCCAAAGGCGAAGTCCATCATCCTAAGGCAAACCGACCTAGAAGTGAGTATATAAGGAGAGCAAGAGCAGAGGAGAAGGGGATCCGAAAATCCTAGAATCTAGACTTAGAGAACTCCTCCTAGCTTAGAGAACTTAGAACTTAGGCGGTTAGGCCAGCGAGGCAGGACTTAGAACGTCTGGCCGCCTCTTGTTCTAGTTTTATCTTCTCCGCAGACCCCTGTTCCTCTCGGAAGGATCTAACAATTCTTTTACTCAGAGCCCCGCACATAGAAACCCTAGGCATTATCTTCGACATGCCCGTTTCTATTACCAACGCTCATACTAGACGAACCAGGCCCTAGAACGTCCGGCCGTTTCCTGCTCGCAAATCTCCGTTCGTCTCGGAAGGATCGGACAATTCTTTTACTTAAGAGCTCCGCACATAGAAACCCTAGGCGTTATCTTCGACATGCCTGTTTCTATGACAAACGCTCATACTAGACGAACCCGCCCAAACGGTTCGATCTCTTGTTCAATTCTTTCTAACTGAACTACGTTCGACTTGATCCTCGAAAGGGGTACGTAGGCAGCCATTCTTAAGGTCCAGTCCCAAATCTTAACAAACCTTTTCCGCATTTATTCGGTCACTTGTCTTTGGTTGTCGCAGAGAACCTGGACCTTCAGGGAAAGTCGGGTTAACTTGACTTTCCTCCGTTTTTATTCATTAAAATCGACAGTGTGAATTTCGGTTCCCACAGCCTGGCGCCGGCGGCAAGCCCCCTGGCGCCGGCGGCAAGCGCGACGCAGCCGGCCTGGAGCCGGCGGCAAGCGCGACGCAGCCGGCCTGGAGCCGGCGGCAAGCCCCCTGGCGCCGGCGGCAAGCGCAACGCAGCCAGCCTGGCGCCGGCGGCAGGCCCCCTGGCGCCGGTCGACGGTCCTCGTCCTGGTCTCGGTCCTCGTCCTGGTCTCGGTCCCATCGTGCTCGGTCTGATCCCGTCTTGACTTGCCTTGATCAATCCTCGTGGGTTTGATACGATCACGACTACCGAATTAACATATCTCGATTGGAATCATCCTCGATGTTTTACGACAAAGATTAGAAAGGTTGGACTTCTCCTAGAGGATATCGTGTAAAAAAGATCGATTAACTCGAACATCGATCCTTTAGGCTATACGGTTTATTTTACGAGAAAGATAGTCTTTCCGAGAAATCGTTCAACGACTTAAGACAAGTCCACGGACTTACTTACGATTTTAAGGATTCAGGCCCAATCAGACTATGGCGGTTTATCCAATTTCCCGAACATCGGATAAACATCAAGTCACCGGAAAATAGGGGAAAACTCGAGGATAATTACGAAGATCGACGAAAATGAAATATTTCCTGAAGAGATAAACTTGGGCCCAAAGGCGAGGTCCATCATCCTAAGGCAAACCGACCTAGGAGTGAGTATATAAGGAGGGCAAGAGCAGAGGAGAAGAGGATCCGAAAATCCTAGAATCTTGACTTAGAGAACTCCTGCTAGCTTAAAGAACTTAGAACTTAGGCGGTTAGGCCAGCGAGGCAGGACTTAGAACGTCTGGCCGCCTCTTGTTCTAGTTTTATCTTCTCCGCAGACCCCTGTTCCTCTCGGAAGGATCTAACAATTCTTTTACTCAGAGCCCCGCACATAGAAACCCTAGGCATTATCTTCGACATGCCCGTTTCTATGACCAACGCTCATACTAGACGAACCAGGCCCTAGAACGTCCGGCCGTTTCCTGCTCGCAAATCTCCGCTCCTCTCGCAAGGATCGGACAATTCTTTTACTTAAGAGCTCCGCACATAGAAACCCTAGGCGTTATCTTCGACATGCCTGTTTCTATGACAAACGCTCATACTAGACGAACCCGCCCAGACGGTTCGATCTCTTGTTCAATTCTTTCTAACTGAACTACGTTCGACTTGATCTTCGAAAGGGGTACGTAGGCAGCCTTTCTTAAGGTCCAGTCCCAAATCTTCACAAACCTTTTCCGCATTTATTCGGTCACTTGTCTTTGGCTGTCGCAGAGAACCTGGACCTTCAGGGAAAGTCGGGTTAACTTGGCTTTCCTCCGTTTTTATTCATTAAAATCGACAGTGTGAATTTCGGTTCCCATAGCCTGGCGCCGGCGGCAAGCCCCCTGGCGCCGTCGGCAAGCCCCCTGTCGCCGGCGGCAAGCGCGACGCAGCCAGCCTGGCGCCGGCGGCAAGCCCCCTGGCGCCGGCGGCAACCGCGACGCAGCCGGCCTGGCGCCGGCGGCCGGTCCCCTAGCGCCGGTCGACGGTCCTCTTCCTGGTCTCGGTCCTCGTCCTGGTCTCGGTCCTCTTCCTGGTCTTGGTCCCATCGTGCTCGGTCTGATCCCGTCTTGGCTTGCTTGGATCAATCCTTGTGGGTTTGATACGATAACGGCTACGGAATTCACATCTCTCGATTTGACTTGATTGGAATCATCCTCGATGTTTTACGACATAAATTTGAAAGGTTGGATTTCTCGTAGAGGATATCGTGTAAAACAAGATCGATTAACTCAAACATCAATCCTTTAGGCTATACGGTTTATTTTACGAGAAAGATAGTCTTTCCGAGAAATTGTATAAAACGTTTAATGACTTAAGACAAGTCCACGGACTTACTTACGATTTTAAGGATTCAGGCCCAATCAGACTATGGCGGTTTATCCAATTTCCCGAACAACGGATAAACATCAAGTCACCGGAAAATAGGGGAAAACTCGAGGATAATTACGAAGATCGACGAAAATGGAATATTTCCTGAAGAGATAAATTTGGGCCCAAAGGCGAGGTCCATCATCCTAAGGCAAACCGACCTAGGAGTGAGTATATAAGGAGGGCAAGAGCAGAGGAGAAGAGGATCCGAAAATCCTAGAATCTTGACTTAGAGAACTCCTGCTAGCTTAAAGAACTTAGAACTTAGGCGGTTAGGCCAGCGAGGCAGGACTTAGAACGTCTGGCCGCCTCTTGTTCTAGTTTTATCTTCTCCGCAGACCCCTGTTCCTCTCGGAAGGATCTAACAATTCTTTTAATCAGAGCCCCGCACATAGAAACCCTAGGCATTATCTTCGACATGCCTGTTTCTATGACCAACGCTCATACTAGACGAACCAGGCCCTAGAACGTCCGGCCGTTTCCTGCTCGCAAATCTCCGCTCCTCTCGCAAGGATCGGACAATTCTTTTACTTAAGAGCTCCGCACATAGAAACCCTAGGCGTTATCTTCGACATGCCTGTTTCTATGACAAACGCTCATACTAGACGAACCCGCCCAGACGGTTCGATCTCTTGTTCAATTCTTTCTAACTGAACTACGTTCGACTTGATCCTCGAAAGGGGTACGTAGGCAGCCTTTCTTAAGGTCCAGTCCCAAATCTTCACAAACCTTTTCCGCATTTATTCGGTCACTTGTCTTTGGCTGTCGCAGAGAACCTGGACCTTCAGGGAAAGTCGGGTTAACTTGGCTTTCCTCCGTTTTTATTCATTAAAATCGACAGTGTGAATTTCGTATCCCACAGCCTGGCGCCGGCGGCAAGCCCCCTGGCGCCGGCGGCAAGCCCCCTGGCGCCGTCGGCAAGCCCCCTGTCGCCGGCGGCAAACGCGACGCAGCCGGCCTGGCGCCGGCGGCAAGCCCCCTGGCGCCGGCGGCAAGCGCGACGCAGCCGGCCTGGCGCCGGCGGCCGGTCCCCTGGCGCCGGTCGACGGTCCTCTTCCTGGTCTCGGTCCTCGTCCTGGTCTCCGTCCTCGTCCTGGTTTTGGTCCCATCGTACTCGGTCTGATCCCGTCTTGGCTTGCTTGGATTAATCCTCATGGGTTTGATACGATCACGGCTACGGAATTCAAATCTCTCGATTCGACTCGATTGGAATCATCCTCGATGTTTTACGACATAAATTTGAAAGGTTGTATTTCTCGTAGAGGATATCGTGTAAAACAAGATCGATTAACTCGAACATCAATCCTTTAGGCTATACGGTTTATTTTACGAGAAAGATAGTCTTTCCGAGAAATTGTATAAAACGTTTAACGACTTAAGACAAGTCCACGGACTTACTTACGATTTAAAAAATTCAGGCCCAATCAGACTATGACGGTTTATCCAATTTCCTGAACATCGGATAAACATCAAGTCACCAAAAAATAGGGAAAACTCGAGGATAATTACGAAGATCGACGAAAATGGAATATTTCCTGAAGAGATAAACTTGGGCCCAAAGGCGAAGTCCATCATCCTAAGGCAAACCGACCTAGAAGTGAGTATATAAGGAGAGCAAGAGCAGAGGAGAAGGGGATCCGAAAATCCTAGAATCTAGACTTAGAGAACTCCTCCTAGCTTAGAGAACTTAGAACTTAGGCGGTTAGGCCAGCGAGGCAGGACTTAGAACGTCTGGCCGCCTCTTGTTCTAGTTTTATATTCTCCGCAGACCCCTGTTCCTCTCGGAAGGATCTAACTATTCTTTTACTCAGAGCTCCGCACATAGAAACCCTAGGCATTATCTTCGACATGTCCGTTTCTATGACCAACGCTCATACTAGACGAACCCGCCCAGACGGTTTGATCTCTTGAACCCTAGGCATTATCTTCGAAACCCTAGGCATTATCTTCGACACGCCCGTTTCTATGACAAACGCCCGGATACTATGTCCGACTTGATCCTCGAAAGGGGTACGTAGGCAGCCTTTCTTAAGGTCCAATCCCAAATCTTAACAAAACCTTTTCCGCATTTATTCGGTCACTTGTCGTTGGCTGTCGCAGAGAATCCGGACCTTCAGGGAAAGTCGGGTTAACTTGGCTTTCCTCCGTTTTTATTCATTAAAATCGACGGTGTGAATTTCGGTTCCCACAGGCAACGGGAACTTCTTGGTCCCTTAAACCCATGTTCGGATTGTTCGAGAAACACGACGATTCTTCCGCAAAGCCTTCTCGATTGTTTAAAAAAGTTCATATTTTAAAATCTAAGTTCGAAGCTTCATTACTCAAACCCTCGAAGACGGGAAGTCTACGAATCCAAGTCCATCTCGATCCGATACTCAAGAAATCTTGGAAGACCATAAAAGGTTCAAATGATGAATGGATTTCGATTCGTCGTATAAAACGATCACGGTTATTCTAAACACCAATCATCTCGACTATACGACGAATTGGGATTCCTTCGGAAATGCCGAAACCTTCGAAGAATATTTTCTCGAAAAACCGTAAAAACGCTTAAAAAGCCCGACATGACCAAAACGGCCCACTTACGATTTTCCGAAAAGGAAGGATAACTATGACGGTTTATCCTAATCCTCGCATAAGAGATAAATGTCAAAGTTTCCAGAAGATAAATGTCAAGTTTTCCGAAGATAAATGTCAAGTTTCCCGATAAACACGAAGACGGACGAAAATGGAAAAAGCCCGATTCAGTCCGAAGGAAGATAGACCGTCTTAAGAGGAGTATATAAGGAGAGCTTTGGGCGAGGAGCAAATCATCACAAAATTTCCAGAACAATTTAGCACTTAGAGCAAATTCAGCATTTCTTTTCTGTTTTCACTAGTGAGCTGCGACTCAACTAGGTTAGATTTAGGTGACCGGACTAGCGGACTTTTCGACAGCTCTTGTAGCCGATTTCTTTACCTGTTGTTCACGCTCAAACGCGAATTCGGAAATAAGATCTCTTTCGCTCTATTTTTACGATTTTTATTTTACAACTTAAATTCGCATTGATTGTGTCGTGTGTGGCCCAGCAGATATCCATGACCTTCAGGGAAGGTTAAGTTTACTTGGCTTTCCTCCAAATCAAACGAAAACTCGACAGTGCGAATTTCGGTTCCCACAGTTTGGCGCTAGAAGGAGGGGGGGTTACGGATCTATCTATATCGCAACTGCACAAGCTCGATCATGTCTACTGACGCCACCAAAGACCAGCCAACGCTAGACGGAACACCCGTCGATGCCAATGTTGAGAAGACTCCAACTGGAGATACGTCCATAGTCACTGCTGATTCAAACACTGAGACGCTCAGACAGAAGAAGGAACTGTTCACCTCCGCCCAAGAGCGGGCGGAACAACAGGACAAGCTGATAACCTCGCTTGCAAAACAGGTCGGCACCTTAACTGCGAGGAGCAAGCTGCCGCGCGGATCCACCAAGGCACGGCACGGTAGAAGACTCGACTTCGGATCTCCCGGAGAACGAGAAAAAGATTCCCCGAAAGAGTCCACTCCCGAGGAAACGGCTCCAAAAGGACAGTGAACGACCTCGCAGAACCTTCCACCCCCGGCTACGGGAAACAAGGAAAGCGACGTCGAGCGCATCGATCTGGATATCAGCGACCAATCGGATCCTTCCGATGAAGACGCTGACATCCACCCCAATAGGACCCGAAGCCAGTCCGCTCGGCAGACGGTATCCTTCGAGAGGCGCATGACAGAAGAGGAGGAAGACCTCTACTGGATTGACCAGGAAGAACTCGAGGAGGATCAAGCTCGGATCCATCGCGACCAGCACCGACAAATTCGGAGAAACGCCAGTAGCAATAACGAGATCCATGATCTCCGCGAATCTCTCAAAAAGACGGTGGCCGAGGTGAAAGCAGTGAAATCGCAAATCCACCAGGCGACCAGTTCCGCCCCGAGATCGATAGACTTCTCGAGGAAGCACGGAAAATGCCATTCACCCCTCGGATCACGGAAACACACATCTCAGACCCAGGGAAAATCAAAATCCCGGTCTATGACGGTACTATGGATCCTAAGGCGCACCTGCAGTCTTTCCAGATCGCAATGGGTAGATGCAAACTCCCGGAGCGCGAACGAGACGCGGATCATTGTCTTCTCTTCGTCGAGCACCTCAAAAGTGCTGCACTCGAATGGTTCTCCCGGCTCAAAAGGAACTCCATCGGAAGCTTCCGCCAATTGGCCCCGGCATTTCTCAAACAGTACTCCATGTTCATGGACAGAGAAACGTCCGAAGTGGACCTATGGAGTCTAGCTCAGAAGGAAGACGAGTCGCTCCGCGACTTCATGCGAAGATTCAAACTGGTGATGGCCAGAGTAACAGGCATCAGCGACAATGTCGCAATCGACGCCCTGAGGAAAACTCTCTGGTACAAGTCGAAGTTCCAAAAGTGGATATTACTGGAAAAGCCGCGGACAATCCAGGATACTCTCCACAAAGCAACGGACTTCATCATCAGGGAGGAAGAGATGAAGCTTCTATCGCAGAAGCACGGATCGCAGAAAACCGCATCCAAGAAGAAACCCACTCGTAACGACAAGTATGTCCATCACGAAGGGAAAGAAGTTCAAGGCGAGCATAACTACGCCATCAATCCAGAGAAGGGTAAAACCTCTGGAAACACCTGGATCAGGAACCTGTTCAAGGATAATTCCTACTGCGAATTCCATGATACCCGAGGTCACTCCACCGCGAATTGCAAAGTTCTCGGCGCCAGGCTCGCCGCAAAACTTATCTCTGGCGAGCTGTCCAAAGTCAAGAGCATCAAAGACCTGCTCCTGGACTCCGACCGCCCAAAAACCGATAGGGCCACTTCCGAAAACAACGCACCCGAAAGTCAATCGGGCGAGAAACGCGGAAGGAAACAGGACGAACACGGAAACAACAACAGCCGCCAGAGGATAAACATGATCATCGGAGGATCGCAGTTCTTCCAAGACTCGGTCTCGTCGATCATTGCTTATGGGCGGAAAGCCGAGACAAGTTCTAACTGGGTCCAAAAGGATGACCTCCCCAACGACTTGATCGTTTTTGAGGAAGAGGAAACCATCGGAATCGACAAACCTCATTTCGATCCTCTCGTCATCGACTTAGTGATCCAGGATCTCGAAGTTGGCCGCATCCTTATCGATAAAGGAAGTACGATCAAGATTATGTTCCGCGACACGCTCCAAAGGATGAACATCCTGCTCAGCGAAGTCATCCCGGAACCGAGACCTCTTACGGGAACCCTCGGAAGAATCCGGCTCCCAGTTATGGCCAAGGAAGTCACAAAGATTGTCGAGTTTGCCATAGTCGACAACCCCGCAATCTAAAACGTGATTATGGGAACCCCCTGGATCAATTCCATGAGAGCGGTACCATCCACATACCATCTCGGCATCAAGTTCCCAACTAAAAACGGAACTGCATTAATCTGGGGAAGTCAGAAACAGTCGAGGCTCTGCTTCCTGGCCGAGCACAAACTACGGAAGAATCGGAACGCCCCAACGGCTAACCCAAAACGATTAAAGGAATCACGAGACATTTCCGAGAACTCGGAAAAGGATGAGCCAAATGCATCCAAACAGGCAACGGCTGCAGACAGCGAGATCGTCTCAGAGCCTATCGCCATAGAAGCGGATAATTCAACCCTTGAACACACTACCAATCTAGCTATTACGGTCGAAGTAGCAGCACCCAAGGAATAAAAACGTCCGCAGCAACAATCAAAACTACGAGATGGCTTGATCCTCGAAAGAGGTACGTAGGCAGCTTGTCGTATCCCGGCAAGTTCAGCTATCCCCTTCGCCAAAAAGGTGGTGGGTACGTATACTCCTATACTCCCACAAAAATTTGTGCATGGACATGTACTCGAAATTTTCAAAAAAGTTTCAATAAAATTCTTTCTATCTATTTTTTATGCTCACTTAATATAGTAAACGCGTAAACACTTCGGAAAAACGAAAATCATATCTTCAAAAAGAAACGCGCGACGTCGCAACTTCTGAAAAAGATAACAAAACTCGTATCGTCCGCTAAAACAGTCCACCTGCGACTTAAAAATAACTTACGCCCGTCGATTGGCCCCGACGGACGCACAAAGAAACGTTTCACTCAATACAAGCTCGTAGTCAGACCTATAAGGTCCTCTTGCATCCGACAAGGATATCATAGCGCGCTATACAAGAAACCCAAAATTTTGGTTTAGCGTCTCGGATAATCTCCGAAGATAGCTCGATTCTTTTAACACAAGTCATATAAGCCGGCGACTAGTCGCGGACTTTAAAAGAAAAGAATCAGGAAGAAATCACTAACAGGCAAAACGAAAGCCGATCAGTCATCGCACAGCTTTAAAGCTGAGAGTAATCCTAGGTCTTGCCCTAAACCCAGTCTTGCTGGATCTTGACATCTCACAGACATAGTATCGTATACGAGATCCCAAAACATGTCTCTTATCACATACACCTAAAACGCTCGCTAAAAAGTAGCAATAGGACCAAGCGACAAAAAAGAGTTAGGATACGAAGTGACTACTCGCATTCTTTCCTCTACACTTGACGAAAGTATAAATCAAAACAGAAGACGAAATCTCGCAAATTTTAATATATTCATAAGGCCGAAAAAACGGTGGGATTCTAAGCCACCAACGGCCAGTCCCAAAAACATAAGAATGCAACCTCCAACGGTCGCAGAATAAACTCCTAAAAATGGCCACACACGGCCAAACATACAACTCACAAAGAAAAGTCAACATCGAGAAATCCAGACATGGAAATCCCGAATGAACCCGCAGGCTGGTCCACTTCCTCGTTCACACCTTGGGCGTTCTCACCACCCTCGGCGTTCTCATCAGCTCCTGCCTCCACCGTATCCTCGGAAACCTCGATAGGCTCCCATAGTCTCCGGACTCTTTCTTCGACTGGAGGAACCAAGGATTCAGCATGAGCACACTCGGCCATGAAATCCTTCATCTCAGCAATCTCGGAATCAAAGGAGAAATCCAGGTTCTGGGACTTGTAAAGATTTACGACCGAGCCCCGGCACTCGCGGAAATCGCCAACAAACTCCTGAGCATCTTTGAAACATTGAAACTCAGCAGCAAATGATTCCGCCCGTCTCGCCACCTCGGCTGCGACCATCCTCCTTCCTCTCTTTTCCGCCCGAACAAGGGCTCAAGCATAAAGCTCAGCTTGCTCTGCGTTCTGCGCCTCTACCTCTTGTCGGAATCGGAAGAGCTCTCGCTCAGCTTCTTTGGTCTTGAAATTAGCAATCCTAGACTTGCGGAAACTTGAGTCAAGCGCATCGCCAAACACTCTTAGTCCCTGCATAAATTCAAGATCAATAAATATACATATATACAGATTCAAAAATACGGTTAAGAAGTTTAAGGGGCAAAACCTCGTTGATCCGCTGGAAACCCTCGGTAAAAACCCGTTGCTTCTCCTCATCCTCCAGCGACTCGTCAGTAACGAACTCCGGAGGAAGGCCGTCAAAGAAATTGTTGGGGAGTGGAAAATCGCTGGCTCCGCCTTTTTCCGTTGGAACGAAACTAGGGTTTTCCCCCAACGGTGAAGGGTCTTCCGAACCTTCCCCACAGTCGAAATGCCAAAGGCATGCTCCAACAATCACTATTTACCCCGACTTTCGGCAAACGATTACGTCTCTACACCTTCCCATACTGCTATACCGCAAACTAGGACCCGAAAGGCACTACGGTTCCTAGCTAGCTGGGGGGCTAACTGTTGGGGTCAAAATCGGTCAACGATGAAATCGTCACCCGAAATTCCTCGGAAGAAAACTAAGTGACGATCGAAACCAAGAAACGGATCGTCACTCGGAAAAACTAAGTAACAATCGAAACCGAGAAATGAATCATCACCCGACGAACTTACAGGAAGGCACGAACGGACCGTGAGCCCCGGGGATCGACGAAGGTGAGCAACAGCAGATCAGCGGACGCGGGACACGGCACGGGCGGTAGGGCGCCTGGCACCGGCGGCAAACCGACCACGCCGCGCCTGGCGCCGGCGGCAGGGCGCCTGGCGCCGGGGGCAAACCGACCACGCCGCGCCTGGCGCCGGCGGCAGGGCGCCTGGCGCCGGGGGCAGGCTCGTCCTCTCCCATCTGGCGCCGGAGGCAGGCCCGTTGTCTCCCGTCTGGCGCCGGCGGCAAGGGTCCTGGCGCCCATCCGTGCAGTCGTCTCGTGATCTCGACCAACGGGAACATCTTGGTCCCTTAAACCCATGTTCGGATTATTCGAGAAACACGATGATTCTTCCGCAAAGCCTTCTCGATTGTTTAACAAAGTTCACATTTTAAAATCTAAGTTCGAAGCCTCATTACTCAAACCCTCGAAGACAGGAAGTCTACAAATCCAAGTCCATCTCGATCCCGATACTCGAGAAATCTTGGAAGACCATAAAAGGTTCGAATGATGAATAGATTTCGATTCGTCGTATAAAATGATCACGGTTATTCTAAACACCAATCATCTCGACTATACAAGGAATTGGGATTCCTTCGGAAATGCCGAAACCTTCGAAGACTATTTTCTCGAAAAACCGTAAAAACGTCTAAAAAGCCCGACACGACCAAACAGCCCACTTACGATTTTCCGAAAAGGAAGGATAACTAGACGGTTTATCCTTATCCTCACATAAGAGATAAATTTCAAAGTTTCCAGAAGATAAATGTCAAGTTTTCCGAAGATAAATGTCAAGTTTCCCGATAAACACGAAGACGGACGAAAATGGAAAAAGCCCGATTCAGCCCTAAGGAAGATAGACCGTCTTAAGAGGAGTATATAAGGAGAGCTTTGGGCGAGGAGCAAATCATCACAAAATTTCCAGTGCAATTTAGCACTTAGAGCTGCGACTCAACTAGGTTAGATTTAGGTGGCTGGACTAGCGGACTTTTCGACAGCTCTTGTAGCTGATTTCTTTACCTGTTGTTCACGCTAACGCGAATTTGGAAATAAGATCTCTTTCGCTCTATTTTTACGATTTTTTATTTTACAACTTAAATTCGCATTGATTGTGTCGTGTGTTGTCCAGCAGATATCCGGGACCTTCAGGGAAGGTTAAGTTTACTTGGCTTTCCTCCAAATCAAACGAAAACTCGACAGTGCGAATTTTGGTTCCCACAATCATGGTGAGCACTGTATTAACTCGCGCATAAATTCTGCTTAGAGCTGTGTCGATCGATACTCCTATGGAGTAATCGATCGACGTAGCTAGAGGTGTATCGGTCGATATTCCTATTGAATAATCGATCGATACTGTTGGCGATATAGCTGACCGCAAACACCATTTAGCATCTAAGTAATAGATGGTCTAAATATTGCGAGAGCTGATGGATTTATTTAATAGTGTTGAGCTCTGACATATCATGCATGCAACTTGTTAGCATTTATAGTATTTATAATCCTGAACTCCTGAATACCTACCCTGAATCTAACTACTTTTCTTTATTGTCTTAAACCAAAACCTTTCAACTGAGTAATCTTACCATTACTCAAAAACCTGCACTTTACTTTAAACCATTCTCAACCTAGCATAGTCACTAAGATTGCATCTCATTTGTACACTAGCTCTCTGTGGATTCGACCCCTAAGTTCTACAACTGAACCTCTTATTTGAGAGAGTAAAGTTACTTTTTAGGGATAAACATTTGAGTGATATCAAATTTGGCGCCGTTGCCGGGGAGCTTTGATACAATTAGATTTAATCTGATCAGGTCTAGGTTATTTTTACTTTAAACTGTTTTCTGACACAAATTATTTTTCCTTGTCTTTTCAGGTACATGCCCAGCAGTACTAGAAGCAACAAGGCATCTCAACTAGCTAGCTTGGAACGTTCAATCTGCAAGGAAATCCGTTCCGCATCGACCGACATCAACAACTGTCTGTCGACTGATACCAATGCACCACTGTCGACCGAGACACCGTCTTCGTCGACCTATACTACTTCACCGTCGACCGACACGCTTCATCCGACATCGATCGATACCCCTAACCGTATATCGATCGATACTTTTTCGCGAGTCATGGTTGCGCCGATTATTCTCACACAAGATGAGAATGGAGACTTGCGTGACCAAGAAGGTCACCGTCGTAATCAAGCATGTCAGAAGCTCAATCCTCAGAATGAAGTAATCCCTGAGCCAGAAACTGCACCTACAGGAGCTGTTCAACCTGTAGGAGAGGCTGCTCGAACACTAGCTGACTACAACCGTCCAGATCAGTTCTACACCAACAGATCAGCCTTTCGTCCCCCTGCTATTCAGAGAGGCTATTTCGAGCTCAAGCCGCAGTACTACACCCTTGTGGGACAGACACCCTCCTGTGGGCTGTCCAATGAGCATCCCATGGACCATCTGGAGAGGTTCGAGGATCTCATATCTGCTATCAAAGAAAATGGAGTCCCCGTGGACTACCTTCTCTGTAAGCTCTTCAAGCACTTTTTATCTGGAGAAGCTTTACAGTGGCTTAAGCAGCTACCACCAGGATCTCTTACATCCTGGAGCGACATCAAAAACACATTTCTGCGTAACTTCTTTGATGATGCGCGCGCTGAAGACTTAAGGAGGAAAATTGCCACATTCAACCAGGAGCCTGGAGAGTCATTCAAGGATACCTGGATCATATTCAAGTCTTACCAGCGAGATTGTCCACACCATGGATTCAACAAGGTGCAACTGCTCTGCACTTTCTTCAGAGGCATCGCGCTGAAATATCAGATGGCTCTGGATACTGCGAGTGAAGGCAACTTCACCACAAGGAATCCTGAAAATGTTGTGAAGCTAAAAGATAACTTAGCATCCAGCAACAGCACGAAGAACATTGTAAAAGCAAGATCTGCAGCGTTCCTTGGAAAGGAACAGATAAATAAGGTGCAGGCTACACTTGACAATGTTCAGAAGCTGCTAAACAAGCAAATCTGCTCAGTGGAGGATGCAGAAGCTGACAAAGAAGATGACTACGTAGAAGCAGAAGTCAACTAGATCAATGGAACTGGATTTCAGAGATCTGGAAACCAAGGAAACATAAACTTCTCAGGACAAAGAGGCAACTTCAACAGCAGCAACCCCAACAACAACAGGAGTTATGGAAACTCATCTTACATGAAGCCACCCACACCAACCCCAGAGGAAAAGCTAGAAGACATGCTCAGCAAAGTTCTTGAAAGCCAGCAGCAGTTAGAGGTGAACTTCAATGGAAAGATCGACGCTGTCTACACCACCTTGAACACAAAGCTTGATGCTTTGAGCACTCATGTGAAGAAGCTGGAGACTGAGGTGATTCAGACAGGAGAAGCTGTTAAGAAGCAGGAAGCTTTATGAAAAGGGACTGGAGAAGAAACAACAGGCCACAACGTCATAGCTATCATAGAAGACGATTTTTGGAGAGTGGTGAAGCATGAGAAGCTGCAACAGGGAGACTTCCAGATCGAAAGTTCCATGAATATTGGCGGAAACCATTGGTATCAACCGATGTCAGGACATGACTATCGATCGATGTACGCCAACTCAAATCGAATGATGGACTCGGACGAGCATCGATCGATGGACCTTGAAGAATCTACTCACGAGTGCAATGCCGTAAAGATACTTACTCACGAGGAGTTCGCAGCAAAGCACCCACATCTGCCCAGCGCTTACGAAATCGATCGACATAATGGATGTTCCATCGATCGACAGAAGGATGACGAAATCGATCGACATACTCCAAAACCTATCGATCGATATTCAGTTATCACACGCCGAGTGCAACTTCCCAAGATAGATGTTGCACGACTTAATGCAGTCAAGGAGCAATCTAAACCCTCCAAAAGCCCACCATAAGTTATCTTGAAGAAACCCACGGATACCCTAGAGCCCATGGAGTTACAACAAGAAACCGAAGGCCATACTCTCAGAAAAAGGAAAGAGAAGCTTCCTAAGCACCTTAAAAGGGGAGTCAACGAGAAGGAATTAGAAAGCTTCAGAAAGAGAGTTCTAAGAATACCTAAGGAGAAGCCGTTCGAAGAAGCATACTTCACACACAGATTGTGGATGTTTTTCAGAGAGACAAAGGAGACATAAGAAGATATCAGAATGATGTTCAATCAGGTCAGAGAAACCATGATCAGGAGGATCAAACTAGAGAAGAAGGGTGATCCAAGGAAGTTCGTTGTTCCTTGCTCAGTCCATGGGATCAATTTCCCACGTGCCCAATGTGACACAGGATCTGGAGTCAGCATCTTACCCAAGGTGATGGCAGACCATCTAGGTCTGAAGATAGAACCCACAGATGAAACATTCATCTTCGTAGATTGTTCTCAGCAAAACTCTGGAGGCATCATCAGACACCTGGAGGTCAACATAGGAGAAACCCTAGTTCCAGTAGTCTTCCATGTCTTGAACATCAAGGTAACCCTACCTACTTCTTTGATACTTGGAAGAGCCTTCCTAGCCACAGTTGGAGCTGTCTGCAACCTTCAGACGAACAAGCTGTGCCTAACCCTGATCAATTTTACGGTCTACTATGATCCGGTACGAGTCATCAAGGTTCCTAAGAAGATCCAAGACGGCCCAGACCTCGTAGCTGTTTGCTATTGTGGAGATGAATACGATTCACAAGACGCATACGAGACGGAGTACGATGAATCGATCGATTGTGGCACTGTCGCATCGATCGATACTCGTGAATCGATATCGATCGACAGACATACATGGTCATCGATCGATTCGCGATTCAACCAGATCGAGGATGAGTTTCCAGACGGTGACTTCGAGGTAAACAAGTGGGAGAATGACTACTACATCCCACCACATGCTGTAGATACTGCTCATATTGAGGAGTATACTGATGATTACGAGGAAGAGAGAGCGCTAGAGTATCACAACCTGACAGAAGATGAAGATAGACTTCTCCACCACAACCTCAGAATCAACACATCGATCGATAGGACCTTCTCCCCATCGATCGATACTACTTGCCTCGCATCGTTCGACAACACGGTCAACTACAAGCGAGACGGAGACTACTCAATCGGGAGCTAGGAAAGCGACTACTAGCACGAGAGCTTCACGGTCCAGACCGCAACACCAACATACAACACTAAAGTCGAGGAAGTCTCATCGATTGACACGACACAAACACAATCGACCGATAGGCCTGAACAACCATCGACCGATAGGCCTGAACAACCATCGACCGATCCCGAACCTGTGCCATCGACCGATACAACCATCAAACCATCCCAGGTAACGAATTCAACTGTACCTGATTTCGGTAATTTAACCCCGGATGATTTTGGTGTTTTCAGGGATTTAAAAGGCTTTGCACGCTCAATGGATGGACGAACACTCCACATATCCGGAGAGGACATTGCAGAAGTCCTACAGGTTTCCAACGGATCCCAAAACCTATTCCAGCAGCAACGCTACGGACCAGATCACCATCATCGGCACCAGGAGGCAGAAACAACAGCCGAGCCAAATGAAGCTGAGGATAACCATCTCAACACGGAGGACCCAGATTTTCAACGGACATCGATCGATAGGGAGTACATGACATCGACCGATAGGCGTCCTGAATTCGGAGAGAGAGCTTTTCGATATGGAGTTCAAAAATTATTTTGGGAGCAGAGAGATGAGTATGGGGTCTACAGGGACGAGAAAGGGTTAGCTAGAGGAGTAGATGGAGACGTCATCAGAGTTTCTAAAGACGACATCAAGAAACTGCTTCAAAGGACTTCAATGGACGAGCGCTCTTACATCTGTCTACCAGAGCACGCCAGTTCATTTACAAGAAGAGATTTGGTGCACGAAATCGACACCAAAGATGAGATCAACGAGATGTTCACTGGTCTACTTGGAGAACGTAAGTGGGAAAAAATCTCCATGGAAAAGAGTTTAGAGGACGCTACAGACAAGATTTGCAGCGAGATGAACTGGATGTTCAGTGCAGACCAGGCATTAAGCAAGAAGGTTAAACGTCTTGAGCTGGAACTTGAAGATCTTCGCAACACCCAGAACCACGGCCAGACAAGTTCAATATCGATCGACGGAGTAACATCCATATCGATCGATATGAAACCTGCACCATCGACCACCTACTCAAAACGTGAGGTCGATGAGTCTCTCAGAGATATCTTGAAGGAACTGAGGAAAGCAGAAGACCGTTTCAGCAGGAAACTCACCAAAACCTGTGAACCTATCTTCCACAACCTATGGGATCTAAACATCTGCACCGAAGAGATGAAGAGATCTATCCGCCTTATCAATGAGGCGCATGCAGATATGAACCCCACAACACCTTGCAATCCTTTTGGAGGATTGACTCGTCTAAAAGCAGTTGAGAGGAAACTTGATGACATACACTTCTTAGTAGACAAAGAAGTGGAGGAACTCGCACTACGCATGGACACTATGCAGCAGGAGGCTAAGAAGTTCCAACGCAAACTCAATTTTCAGGCTGCATCAATTGCATCGATCGATGAGTATAACCTCACATCGATCGATAGGCGAATGACTGAAATCGACGGACAGATGAAGCTCTTTGCCGAGAAGCTTCACGAGAATCTGCAGAAGCACACATCGACCGATGAACAACATGTTGCATTGATCGATATACAGACTTCCGAAATCTGTACCAAAGCTGACTTGGATAAGTTAGCTGATGAAGTCTACACGGCAATTACGAGCTTAGAAGATTCGCAAGAGAGATGTCTAGATCAGACGTATTTCCCGCTAAACAACATAGTTGGCGGATTGGAATCTAGCATAGAAGGGATGCAAAAAGGAGTCAGAGCCATTAAGAGACAGCTTGCGAGCAGACCTGCACCCTTAGCATCGATCGACAGAAAACCCAGCGCATCGCTCGACGGACCTCAATAGCCGTCGACCGACAATTCAACAAAGGAAACGATCAATACCAGCTCTATCCACGGCAAAATGATCCAACGCCTTGATTCAATGCAAGCGGAGCTCAGTGATCATTCAGAACATGCCTATGAGAAATTAGGATGGCACAAGCTCAGCATTGAAGGTCATGCAGAAAGGATTCAAAGGATCAATGATGAGGGAATTGAGATAAAGAAGAAACGAACCAGAGAATATGAAGCCACAAGAAGCTTATTTGACTCATGGTTCGGTGAGAAGAAGGATACAGAGGATACTTGTTTCCCAACAAGTACCTGGACTTCACCTCAGTAGCTCATTCCATCCAAAGTCAAGCTAGATGACTATAATAAAAGCGCTGAGTGGGGGGCAACCCATTGTTAGGTAATTTTTCATTTAGTTTTTATATTTAGGATTTTATTTTTCGTATTTGTTTTTTCTTTGTAGTTACGACTAAACAATTACCACTGAAATCGACCGACATGACACTGTCGATATCGATCGACATATACCAAACAATAACGATCGACGAAGGCGACTCAACATCGATCGATACAGATCACGGTCAGGTATTTCGTTCTACTTTTTCGATATCAGTATATTTTATTTTTGCCTACGCCTTCACCGGACTGGTTATACACTGAGGACAGTGTATGATTTAAGTCTGGGGGGATGATTACTGATGCTGTTTACCTTTTGACTTCATCTAAAATGTTTTCAAAATGGTTTTTATTGAGTCAAGAAAGGGATAATGATATTTCTAAAAATTTTCACTTTTTATCTAACCAATCTTTTAGGCACCATTCTTAGATTTGTTGATGCATAATGTACTATAGATGCTAAAGTTGATCACCTATCAGCTATGACAACGCTTTCATTGATTGTCTGGAGGAACCAAAGCTGATTTCCAACCTAACCTGACATTCTTTGCTTGTCTTGGGGCTTGGTATACATGGGATCGGATGCTTCAAACAAGTATGGAAGGTAAAGCCTTGTGTAAATAGTTTTATCAATCTCTCTCTCTCTCATTTTCGAATTTAGATTTAATTTTCGTATTCAGTTAAAAAAATAAAAATCAAAAATAAGCTTAAATATATGTTCTAGGACTAGTTAGTTATTACTTAGGAAGGAATTCGAACAGGGCTTGGCGGTTACCCCCCCTCAAGACTTGATTCATAAGAATTCTATACGTAAAGGATTCGAACATGACTTGGTGGTTACCCCCTTCAAGACTTGCTTTGCAATAAATCCTAGGATATAGGTCAAAAAGAAGTGAACAGGACTTGGTGGCTACAACCATTAAGGCTTGATTCATGGAAGCCTGTCCAACCTTGGTCAATGTCTTGCAAATAAAAGCAGACTTGACTAGGAGAGAAATAGTATAGAGAAAGGATAGGAACTAATTTTTACCTGCAGGTCCATATACTTGTTTGAGCAACCTTGCATCCTGTGATCGATACTCCCAAGGTAAAGCCTGCACTTTTATTTTTATGTACAGAAATGAAATCAATAGAGGGGTTAGTCAGACAAGATTCCTAAGTTGTTGCCTAGATGATCAAGGTTGTTTAACTAGGATATTGCATAATGTACTTCTGTGATTGACAGATTCTTAGATGTGGCTTGCAACAAAGTAAAGGTTATGATTCTAAGTTTGAATTTGATTGAGTCCCTGTTTTTTTTAAAACCTCTTTTATAAAGACTGCCTGTGTGTTTGCTTGAGGACAAGAAAAAGGTTAAGTCTGGGGGAGTTGATATACCATGGATTTTACCCGTTTTTACCCATGGTATATAAGTGTTTTTATTACTATTATCTATGTTTTGGAGTATATTAGGTATGTTTTCAGGCTCAGGAGCATTTTGGAGAAAAGTGATGTTTTAAGTGCCTTTTTGGAGCTTAAAGAAGAGTTCACCCGAGATCAGACCAGAGGTCGACATCCGGAGCTATACATCGATCGATGCACATTCCGTGCTATCGACCGACACACATTTGCCGAGGGACGATACATCGAGATCATAATCGATCGATGTACATCCAGTACTATCGATCGATATCGAGCGGCGAAAGAAGACAAGTTGGACTTGGCCGAACTTGAAGCCCACGACATCATATTTTTACAAGATTGCCCCTGACGAATTTTTAACCTAATGAACTCATATTTATATGTGCCTAAGTGTTTTGGCACAAAAAAAAGCTTTTTCACCACCACCTTTTTACACATTTCTTTTACCATAGTTTCATTACTTTGCAAGTTCTCAATAAAGTTCTATTCAGTTGTTAATTCTTTACTTGTTCTTCTTAACAAAGGTTATAGGATTCTAGATCTAGAGGAAATATCCAAAGAGATTTGTAATTGGAACTTAAATGTTCATTCCTCTAATATATCTATGAACTCCTATTATTACCTTGTTGCTATGAATCACTTAGCCATGTCTGATTAGATTCACTTGTTAGATTTAGGGTTTAAATAGGATATGAGGGATTAGCCCCAACCTATATCTGCTATAGTTGTGATATTTATTGTTAGGATTGTTCACTAATGCTTTTTCTAGATTAGCTAACTAGAACATGAACTTGGATTGCATTATTTATTTAATATAATTCCTGATAACATCCTATACATGCTATGACCCTCTTGAGACAATCGGAAGCTGATCTAAGATCATGGTGAGCACTGTATCAACTCGCGCATAAGTTCTGCTTAGACCCGTATCGATCGATACTCCTATAGAGTAATCGATCGACGTAGCTAGAGGTGTATCGGTCAATATTAGAGGTGTATCGGTCAATATTCCTATCGAATAATCGATCGATACTTTTGGCGATATAGCTGACCGCAAACACCATTTAGCATCTAAGTAATAGATGGTCTAAATATTGCAAGAGCTGATGGATTCATTTAATAGTGTTAAGGTCTGACATATCATGCAAGCAACTTGTTAGCATTTATAGTATTTATAATCCTGAACTCCTGAATACCTACCCTGAATCTAACTACTTTTCTTTATTGTCTTAAACCAAAACCTTTCAACTGAGTAATCTTACCATTACTCAAAAACCGGCACTTTACTTTAAACCATTTTCAACCTAGCATAGTCACTAAGATTGCATCTTATTTGTACACTAGCTCTCTGTGGATTCGACCCCTAAGTGCTACAACTGAACCTCTTATTTGAGAGAGTAAAGTCACTTCTTAGGGATAAACATTTGAGTGATATCAGTATCTAATGCAGAAGAAAGATGCGAAGCCATGACTCATACACTGGATTTTACTACTCCAGAAATTCGATATAGGAATTAAAAATAAACGGGGAGTAGATAATGGAGTCGCCGACAATCTTTCTCGGATAAAAATAGAGGATGACGTCCCTATAGATGATTTCTTCCCAACAGAGAATGTTGCCTGAATAGATACATCCTTCGTCGGTCAAATATCTCTCGCATCCGATGAGACATCGATCGACGCTAAAGATGATATGTTGATCGATTCCCTAGATGGAGTGTCGCTCGATTTTGACAATATCGCAACGCCCAATATTACTAATAACCAAAATCACGACACCTTGTCTATAATTATCACTATTGACATAAAGGTTAACGTTTCTGGCAACACATTAAATCATGAGCCTGATCCTACTACAGATGAAAGGTCAAGACGGGAAGTGCACGCGATTTGGAAAAACCCAAAAGATGGACCCTGGTATGCAGATATAGTTAACTATTTAGCAGCTGATGTTGAACCAGAGGACCTCAACGGTTATATGAGGAAGAAATTCCTTAGAGAAATTAGGAGATACCACTGGGATGAACCTTACCTCTACAAGCATTGCTGTGATGGAATGTATAGACGATGCGTATCCGAAGCTGAAATTCCAGATATCATATTAAAATATCATGGATCCGACTATGCAGAACATTTCGCCACCTTTAAAACGGTCTCAAAAGTTTTCCAAGCAGGATTTTGGTGGCCGACAACATTTCGTGATGTTCATGCATTTATAGCACAGTGCGACAGATGCCAAAGACGAGGAAAAATCAGCAAGAGACATGAAATGGAACAGATGTTCATTCTAGAAGTGGAAGTCTTTGACTGCTGGGGGATAGATTTTATGGGTCCTTTCCCATCCTCATACGGAAACAAATATATACTAGTCGCTGTAGACTACGTATCCAAATGGGTCAAAGCAGTAGCTTCCCCAACTAATGATGCATTTGTAGTTGTAAAGTTTTTCAAGAGTATAATCTTTTCGCGATTTGGAGTTCCTAGAGTAGCCATTAGTGACGGTGGATCCCATTTCATCAACAAGGTCTTTGATGGACTGCTCAAAAAGAACGGTGTTCACCATAGAGTTTCTACACCCAACCATCCATAAACAAGTGGTCAGGTAGAAGTTTTTAATCGGCAAATCAAGGAAATTTTGGAGAAAACCGTAGGAATCTCCAGAAAAGATTGGTCTCGGAAACTGGATAATGCACTTTGGACTTACAAAACCGCTTATAAGACACCGCTGGGAGGACACCTTTTCATCTCCTTTATGGAAAATCCTGTCATTTACCAGTCGAACTGGAACACAAAGCAGCCTGGGCCGTAAAATTGCTGAACTTCGATATAAAGCCAGCTGCTGAAAAGAGATTTATTCAACTTAACGAGCTCAATGAAATAAGACATTTAGCCTATGAGAATTCAAAGTTATACAAAGAAAGAATGAAAGCATATCATGATAAGAAGATCATATCCCGACACTTCGAACCAAATGATCAAGTACTTTTATATAACTCTCGGCTAACGCTATTTCCCGGAAAACTCAAATCTCGTTGGTCAGGACCTTTTACAATAACAGAAGTGAAACCTTATGGAGCCATAACACTAATAAACGAAAAAGGAGCGAGTAAAACGCTATTGGGCCAAACCACCAAGCATTAGGCCCATTCGTTTAGAACCTCCCGATGACTGATTATTTAGTCAATAAGTCAAGCTAACGACTTAAGCAAAACGCTAAATGGGAGGCAACCCATTTTTGTTTTTTATTCGTAATTTTAATTTTTAGTTTCAATTTTAATTTTAATTATATTGCTTAGAGTTTTTAGAAAAAAAAAGAAAGAGATGAGGGGGAAGAAGATATCGACCGACGCAACCCCCATTGCGTCGATCGATGCGGATTTATCGGAGGCGAGCCTCATTTAAGTCGACATCCACCTCTTTCTCCCCCATTTTGCAAAACCCTAACGAAAACAAAACATCCCGATTCTCTCTCGATTCTTGACGGAATCTCTCCATTTCTTGTCCTAATCCACTCGATTTTCAACTCTCTATCTGTTTAGGTCATTCATTCATCCGATCTACAAGGTATGATTTCAAAATTCTCTATTTTTCGGAAGTTTTAAAGTTGAGTTTTGAGATAAACTATAACACATGATTAGGCTAGATTTTAGGATGGTTTAGGAGTATATTGTGATTATCTAGTGTTAGGGTACTGAATTTTGTGTTTCTTATGCTTTGGAATTGCGATTTGGGTTGAATGATTTTTGCAGGTTCCGCGAGTCGATATCGATCGACACAAGATGTGTCATATTGGTCGATATGCTCGTTGTCGATCGATTCTGAAGTCGTATATCGACTGTTTACTACAGTCATATATCGATCGTGTCCACCATTGTTCATCGATCGATGTGGTCCTCTATCGACAACATGCTCTAACTTCAACTCTCTTTTGTGTTCTCTTTACAGATGAGTTCACACAGAGACTGCAATAGAGAGAGGAGGACGAAGAAGAGGCTGGACCGAGCCGGTACCTCCAGGCAACCATTGCCGTCATCTTCATCATCTCCATCCCCCTCTCCACGAGCTGACGAGAGAGAGCCTTGGCCTCGGGACGATAAAACCCGATCGCCACCTTTGAGACCTTCAGAGACCCGAAGGCCGTGGTCAAGATCCGCAAATGCACCCACCGCGCACTCTCAGCGACATGGGACGACTACAACAGCCTGTTCTACAACACATGGATGGACGTTGCTATTGAGACTTTACGGTTCATCGATCAGGCTACCGTGAGGAGGCTCGGGATTGAGTCGGATCTGGCCGACATGATCGGGCTGTTGGGGTTTGGCTCCATGGCCACTCGTCCATACAACCTCCATGTCCCTCTGGTCAGACAGTTCCTGGCCACAGCCCAGCTCACCTACCGTAACTTGAGGGCGAGAGTTGCAGGAGACGGCACCTTTTCCTTCTTCGCCAGAGGCATCAGAGGAAGCATGAAAAACGTCGTTCACCGCTCAGATCACAGAGACACGCATCTCAGGCCCTGGGAAGATCAGGATTCCTGTCTACGACGGAACCACAGATCCGAAGGCACACTTACAGTCCTTCCCGCGATGGGAAGATGCAAACTCCCGGAGCGTGAACGAGACGCCGGTCCCTGCCTTCTCTTTGTCAAAAATCTCAGGGGCGCCGCGCTCGAATGGTTCTCTCGGCTCAAAAGAAACTCCATCGGAAGTTTCCGCCAACTAGCCTTGGCGTTTCTCAAACAGTACTCCATGTTTATGGATAGAGAGACTTCCGACGTGGACTTATGGAGTCTGGCTCAAAAGGAAGACGAATCACTTCGCGACTTCATGAGAAGGTTCAAGCTGGTGATGGCCAGAGTGACGGGTATCAGCGACAAAGTCGCAATCGACGCCCTGAGAAAAACTCTCTGGTACAAGTCGAAGTTCCGAAAGTGGATATTTCTGGAGAAACCACGAACAATCCAGGATACCCTCCACAAAGCAACAGACTTCATCGTCATGGAGGAAGAGATGAGAGTCCTATCGTAAAAGTATGGACGGCATAAAACGTCCTCAAAGAAGAAACCCTCTCGTAACGACAAGTACGTCCATCACGAAGGGGAAGACGTCCAAGGCGAACATAACTACGCCATCAACTCGGAGCAGGGAAAAACCTCAGGAAACACCTGGACCAGGAACCAGTACAAGGATAATTCCTACTGCGAGCTCCACGACACCAGAGGTCACTCCACCGCGAACTGCAAGGTTCTCGGCGCTAGGCTTGCCGCAGAACTCCTCGCCGGCGAACTGAAGAAGGTCAAGAGTATAAAAGACTTGCTCCTGGAGTCCGACTGCCCAAAAACAACCAAAACTGTCTCCGAGAACCACGCGCCTGAAAGCCAATCAGGTGAGAAGCGCGGAAGAAGACAGGACAACCAAGGGAACAACAGTAGTCGCCAGAGGGTAAATATGATCATCAGAGGGTCGCAGTTCTAGCAAGACTCGGTCTCGTCGATCAAAGCCTACGGGCGAAAAGCCGAGACGAGTTCCAACTGGCTTCCGGATAGCAATATTCCCAACCACGCGATCGTTTTCGAGGAACAAGAAACTGTTGGGATCGACAAACCTCATTATGATCCTCTATGGTGATCCAGGATCTAGAAGTTGGCCGCATCCTTGTCGATACAGGAAGTACGGTCAACGTCATCTTCCGCGACACCCTCTATAGGATGAACATCCCACTAGGAGAAGTCGTCCCAGAGCCAAAACCTTTGACTGGGTTTTCGGGCGTCACTTCCATGACCCTCGGGCGTATCTAGCTCCCGGTCATGGCTAAGGAAGTTACAAAGATCTTCGAGTTCGCAGTAGTTGATAACCCGGCTATCTACAACGCAATCGCGGGAACCCCTTGGATCAACTCCATGAAGGCAGTATCGTCCACATATCACCTCGGCATCAAGATTCTGACTCCAACCGGAACTGCAGTAATCTGGGGAAGTCAGAAACAGTCAAGACTCTGCTACCTAGCCGAGTTCAAACTGCGAAAAGATCGGAACGCCCCTGCGGCTAACCCGAAACGAGCAAAGGAATCACACAACATTCCTGAAAACTCGAAAAAAGATGATCCAGAATCATCCGAACATGCAACGATTCAAGACAGCGACGAAGTCTCTGAGTCCATCGCCGTAAAAGCAGACAACTCGACCCCCGCACAGGCCACCGATCCGGCTAGTACGATCAGAATGGCGACACACGGGGAGTAAAAACGTCCCCAGCAACAATCAGAACTACGAGATGGCTTGATCCTTGAAAGAGGTACGTAGGCAGCTCGTCGGAACCCGGCGAGTTCAGCTATCCCCCTCACCAAAAAGGGGGGGGGGGGGGGGGGAGTGGGTACGTATACTCCTATACTCCCACAAAAACGCGAAATACCCGCACATGTATTCGAATTTTTCAAATTTTTTTCAATAAAATTCTTTCTATCAACCTTTCGATGCGTGCTTAATACAGTAACGCATAAAAACTTTGGAAAAACAAAAATCATATCTTTGGGGAAACGCGAGACGTCGCAATTTCCCAAAGGTATCAAAATCGCATCATCCATCAAAACAGTCCACCTGCGACTTAAAAAAACAAACGCCCGTTGATTGGCCCCGACGGACGAACACACAAACGTTTCACTAATACAAAACCGTAGTCAGACCTTTTCACAAGAATAAGGTCCTCTTACATCCGACAAGGATATCATAGCGCGCTATACAAAAAAACCCGAAATTTTGGTTTAGCACTCCAGATGTTCTCTGGAGATAGCTCGATTCTTACTACACAAGTCGCATAAGCCGGCGCCAAGTCGCGGACTTTAATCAGTAAGAATCAGGAAGAAATCACTAACAGGCAAAACGAAAGCCGATCAGCCATCGCATAGCCTTAAAGCTGAGTGTAAGCCTAGGTCTTGCCCTAAACTCAGTCTTGCTGGATCTTGACATCTCACAGACATAGTATCGACACCAGATACGAGATCCAAAAACATGTCTTTCATCGCTAACACCTAAAACACTCGCTACAAAGTAGTACACGGACCTAGCGACAAAATAAGAGTTAGAATTCAAGTACCCTCTACACTTGACGAAAGTATAAATAAATGACAAGGAAAATTCCTGCAAAATCCACATAATATATATGCAAGCCGCAAAAAACGGACGGGATTCGAAGCCACCAACAGCCAGTCCCGAAATATACAAAAGTTACGCAACCTCCTACGGTCGCGGAATATACAAATAAACGGCCACATCCGGCCAAGCATACAATCATCAAGATAAAGGGATACGATCCCAACGATCCTGAGTAATCGAGGTCAAGGTATTCGGACGTGAAGATCCCGAATGAAGTCACAGGCTGGTCAACTTCTTCATCTACGCCTTCCGCGTTTCCACCTGCTCCGGCCTCCACCGTGTCCCTCGGAACCTCGATAGGGTCCCAAAGCTTCCGGACCCTTCCCTCGATCGGAGGAACCAAGGATTCGGCGCGAGCACATTCGCTCATGAGACCTTCCATCTCCGCGATCTCAGAGGAGAAGGAGAAGCCCGGGTTCTGCGACTTGTGAAGGTTAGCGACCGATCCCCGACACTCGCGGAAATCACCCAGAAACTCTTGAGCTTCCTTCAAGCTCTCGAACTCGGTGGCAAATGATTCAGCCCTCCGTGCCATCTCAGCAGCAATCACTCTCCTTCCTCTCCTTTCCGCACGCACAAGGGCTCGAGAATGAAGTTCGGCCTGCTTACGGCTTTGTTCCTCAACCTCTTTCCGGAAACGGAAGAGTTCGCGTTCGGCTTCTTCGGCTTTGAAACGAGAGATCCTCGATCCTCGAAAGCTTCCATCGAGCGCCGCTCCGAACACCGCCATTCCCTGTATGAACTTAAGATCAGAAAAGTATATATGCAGCAATGGTAATATATATGATCAAAGTTCAAAGGATAAACCTCATTGATCAGACGAGAACCCTCGACAAACACTTTCTTCTTTGCATCATCCTCGAGCGATTCATCAGTAGTAAACGCTGGAGGGAGACCATCGAAAAAGTTGCTGGCAGGGGAAACTCGCTGGTTCCACCCCTTTCCCCCGGAACGAAGCTAGGGTCTCCTCTTAACGGCGAAGGATCTCCTGAGACCGTCTCGCATTCGACCTCTTTGCCTTACCTAGACCTATGTCTCCGCCTCCGAACAGGCAAGACAGCGATCAGCTCGACGTCGCAAGGAACATCGGAAGGCTGAAGAGTGACTCGGGATCGATGGAGCTCCACCGCACTTCGAATCCGCTCAACGGAAAAGGCACTCCAAAAGAATGGCCTTTCCCGAAGAAGGTCTCGTTTGACGAAAATATCAGCATGAGTATGCGCAACGGTCCTGTTCGCTGCACGATAAACAAAAGTTTTACCTTCATGCACGTTCAAAAGTACGAAAACGAAAAACAGGATTAGTCGTGTTACCGCGATCGAAGTTCCACTCCTGAGGGAATAAGTGAAGGCAGCTTTCCTCGATGGACTCCCTGTCTATTCGGACAAAGAAGAAGCGATCGAACCACGATTTGGGGTTAGAAGTAGTCCCCTGAATTATGGCCATGTCGTTCCTTGGGATCATGGAATACGCACCTTCGATCGACGTTGGCTTAGTATACCAAAGTCCCTCGAAATCGCTAGGACTAAGGTCCATGCCTAACTCGTAACTCGAGACTAGCACGCCAAGCCAACTCTCTAAGGACGGGACGGTGAGCTGGCTGATCGAAAGTCCGAAAAGACGAACCGCACGGACAATAGTACCAGGGATCGGGAACCACATGCGGCAGTACGCGAGAAAGGCTTCATAACAAGTAAAGAAGCCCTGCGGAGGATTCCTTGCACTCTCGCCAGCGGTCAAAATCCGAAACGTAACCCCACTCGGAACTTGGTAAAAGTTTCGAAGAATCGTGAGGTACTCGGGAGAGACCATGCTTGGTGAGAATGGCGCGCCCGGATACTCGGGAGGTCTCTTGGGGATGGGGATTTCCCGTGGAGGCGGACTCGAGCCACATAAAGCTCTGTAGTATGCCTCCCTCGTATCTTCCTCAACTTCTTCCTCGTGCTTTGGTGCAACCACTTCGTCGACGGGAGAATCACCCGAAGATGAGTGAGAAGGAGAATTTCTTTTAGAGGATCTTGGTCTTGAAGAGATTTTTTCTTGAGAGAGAAACTCTAGGAGGTGAAATTCTTGTGATGAGTAAGAATGATTAAAAATTCTTACTCCATCTTTATAGAGAAAGAAAAGTTACTATTTACTCCGACTTTCGTCATACGATTACGTCTCCACACCTTCCTATCTATCCATACCGCAAAGCTAGGACCTGTTACCAAAAATCACGATCCTAGCTAGCTGGGGGGCTAACTGTTGGGGTCAAAATCGGTCAAAGACGCAATCAACACCCGAAAGTCCTCAGAAGGGATCAAGTGACGAGTAAAACCAAGAAAAACTAGTTACTCGACGAAACGTCGGAGGGGATGATCACATCGTGTTCCCGGACACCAGAAAGAGCGGCCACGGCCTGGCCCCGGGCGCCGGGCGTCGGCTCGCCCGCGATGGCCCCGGGCGCTAGGAAGCCGGCAGGCCCGTTGGCTGGCCCAAGGCGCCGGGGGCCGGCTCGCCCGTGCTGGCCCCGGGCGCCGGGCAACCGGCTCGTCCGTGCTGGCACCGGGCGATGGGGCGCCGGGCGCCGGCTCAACACCCGTGCGGGCCCCCGGGTGCCGGGCTTCCGGCTCTCCCGGGCTGGCCCCGGGCGCCGGGCGCCAGCTCCGCCCGGTGCTGGCACCCAGGCGCCGGTTCGCCCGTGCTGGCCCCACAGGCTCCCAGGCGCCGGCTCGCCCGTTGCTTGGCCCCCAGCGCCGGGCGCCGGCTCGCCCGTGGTGGCCCCGATTGCCGGCTCGCCCGTTGCTGGGCCGCTGGGCATCGGGCCGTCCGGCTCTCCCCGGGCTGGCGTCCCGGGCTCACGGCTCGCCCGTGCCGGCCCCGGCAACCGTGATCCGGCTCGCCCGGGCTGGCCTCGGGCGCCGAGCGCCGGCTTCACTTGTGCTGGTCCCCGGCGCCGGCTTGCCTGTGCTGGCCTGGGGCGCCGGGGGCCAGCTCGCCTGTGCTGGTCCCGGGCGCCGGGCGCCAGCTCGCCCGTGCTGCTCCCGGGTGCCGGGCGCCTGCTCGCCCACGCTGGTCCCGGGCGCCAGCTCGCCCGTCTGGTCACGGGCGCCCGCATACGGACTACTCGACAGGTGGGATCTTCTCCCCGCAAAACCGTCTCGACAACTAGTCCAACTCTATATTTTGTATCTTTGCTCGAAGACTCACCGTTCAACTCCTCGAAGACATGAAACCTGAGAACCCCATTTCGTTCTGGTCTAAATAAATTGGGAAGGCTTCGGAAGACCACCAAAAGTTTGGTTGACGAATGGATTTCGATTCATCAGATAAAATGATCACGGTTATTCTAAAAACACCAAGTCATCTAGACTATACGAGGAGTTGGGGTTCCTTCGGTAAAACAAGTACCCTGGCAGGATAGTTTCTCGCGAAACCGTAAAGCATCCACGGTCGAAGCAATGGCCTTGGAAGACCCAAACGCAACCAAGCGGCCCACTTACGACTTTCCAGGAGATCAAGTTGAAATGGACTTGACGGCCCATGTTTATTTTTACATAAAGAGATAAATGTCAAGTTTCCCGAAGATAAATGTCAGATTTCTTGAAGATAAATGTCAAGTTTCCCAATACGCATGAAGACCGACAAAAATGGAAGAAGCCCGATTCACGATAGATTCGGCCCAAAGGAGAAATAGACCGTCTTAAGAGGAGTATATAAGGAGAGCTTGGGGCGAGGAACAAAGGGAGAACTTTTTGAGAGCAACATAGCACTTAGAGCGACTTAGACAATTTTTTTCCGTTTTTACTAGCGAGCTGTGACTCAACTAGGTTAGATATAGGTGGCTGGACTAGCGAACTCGTCGACAGCTCTTGTAGCCGATCTCTTTCCTGTTGTTCACGCTTAAACGCAAATTCGGAAATAAGATCTTTTGCTCTAACTCTTTTTACGATTTTTATATTTCGTCTTGTTATCTTTCCGTAGTATTGATTATGTCGTGTGTGGCCCAGCAGATAACCGGGACCTTCAGGGAAGGCTAGGTTCACTTGGCTTTCCTCCAAATATACTAAAATCGACAGTGCAAATTTCGGTTCCCACAGCAGCTCGCGATGTCGTCTCCTTCAAGCACCGGGCAACGGCTGACCAGGCCAAACCCCATAATGATCTCTTTGTCGTCGAGCTGACAATCCAGGACATCGACGTAGCAAGAGTGTTGGTCGACACCGGATGCTCGGCCAATATTATCTACAAAAGCACCCTTGAGAGGATGGAGGTCGACCTGTGCGCTGTCACAGAAGAACCCAGCCCAATAGTCGGACTCTCAGGAGATGCTACTATGACCCTCGGCTCGATCAACCTTGTGGTTAGAGCCGGGAGCGTCGTCAAAGTCACGGAATTCTTAGTCGTCGACTGCCGGACATCATACAATGCGATCATCGGAACTCCATGGCTGAATTCTATGAGAGCGATCCCCTCAACGTTTCATCTGTGCCTTAAGTTTCCAACCCCCCGTGGAGTCGAAACTATACGAGGAGATCGCAGGATGGCGCAAGTATGTTTTACCGCTGAGCTGAAAAGAAAGAACTCAGCAGCCGAGACCTCCCGCGACAAGAAAATAAAGCTGACTCCCGATGAGAGCACCCGAGAACAAGACTCGGACGTCTTCTGGCGGTCTCAGAGAGTCGAAATTCTAGATGGAAAGCACGAACCAACTTCTGAACCGGTGATCTCGGTCTGCCTAGACGAATCATTCCCGGAACGGTGCGTCGAGATCGGGGCCAACCTCCGCAGCCTTTGAGAACAAGGCTCATAGCCTGTCTTAAAAAGAACCTCAGTACGTTCGCTTGGACCGCGGAGGATATGCCAGGGATCGACATCGGCATAACTTGCCACGAGCTCAATATTAACCCGACCTACAAACCCGTCAAGCAAAAAAGACGGAAACTAGGACCAGAGCGTGCCACCGCGGTAAACGAGGAGGTCGAAAAGCTCCTTAGAGTAGGGTCAATAACGGAGGTCAGGTACTCGGACTGGCTCGCCAACCCCGTCGTGGTCAAAAAGAAGAACGGCAAGTGGCGAGTCTGCGTCGACTTCACTGATCTCAACAAGTCCTGCCCAAAAGATTGTTTTCCACTTCCGCATATCGACCGATTGGTCGAAGCAACAGCATGAAACAAACTTTTATCATTTATGGACGCCTTCTCCGGGTACAACGAAATCATGATGAACCCGGATGACCGCAAGAAGACTGCATTCATCACCGACCACAGAACGTATTGTTACAAAGTGATGCCTTTCGGCCTCAAGAACGCAGGCGCTACCTATCAGCGACTGGTCAATCGAATGTTTTCCAAACAACTCGGAAAAACAATGAATGTGTACATCGATGACATGCTCGTAAAATCCCTTGACGAACACGATCACGTATCCCACTTGGAAGAGTGCTTCGCAAGGTTGAATTTACACAACATGAAATTAAACCCGGCTAAGTGTAGGTTCGCTGTGGCATCGGGAGAGTTTCTCGGTTACCTCGTCACGTGTCGCGGAATCAAGGCTAATCCCAAACAGATAGACGCATTGATAGAAATGGCCTCACCAAAGACAAAACGGGAAGTCCAGAGACTAACTGGAAGAGTCGCGGCCTTAAAACATTTTATCTCACGCTCAACGGAAAAGTGCCTCCCTTTCTACGACACATTGAAAGGAAATAAGAAATTCGAATGGTCAGAAGAATGCGAAAAAGCTTTCCAACAGCTAAAGCATTACCTGGCCACTCCTCCCGTCCTCGCGAAACCAGTAGAAGGGGAACCCTTGTTCCTGTACATCGCAGTCTCCTCGACAGCAGTAAGTAGCGTGTTGATTAGGGAAGAACGCGGTGAGCAAAAACCAATCTTCTACATAAGCAAAACGCTACTGGACGCTGAGACCCGGTATCCCCTAATGGAGAAACTAGCATTTGCGGTTGTGACATCGGCAAGAAAGCTCCGGCCGTACTTCCAGTCGCATACTATAATAATCCTCACTACCTTCCCCCTGCGAACAATCTTGCACAGTCCGAGTCAGTCAGGACAACCCGCGAAATGGGCGATCTAACTAAGCGAGTACGATGTAGAGTACCGCCCGAGAACCTGCGCAAAATCTCAAGTACTAGCAGACTTCTTGGTAGAATTGCCCATGGGGGATATGACGAACACTGTACCAGATTCGACTTGGATCCTTCAAGTCGACGGATCATCATCCAAACAAGGATCCGAGATCGGAATCCGGCTCAAGTCTCCGGCCGGCGAAGTCTTGGAACAATCATTCCGATTAGAGTTCCATGCGTCAAAAAATGAGGCCGAATATGAAGCACTCGTTGCAGGGTTACGACTTGCCCACGGGCTCAAGATCCGCAATCTCACGCTTACTGTGACTCTCAGTTGGTCGCAAATCAGTACAGCGGAGAATACGATGCAAGGGACGAAAGAATGGAGGCATATCTAAAACTCATCCAAGACCTCTCCCGATATTTCGACCACTTCGCCCTCACTAGGATTCCTCGCTAGGAAAATACTCAGGCAGATACCTTGGCGGCACTCGTGTCAAGTTCAGATTCTGGACTGAGACGGGTAATCCCCGTCGAATTCATCAAACATCCGAGCATCGGACCACCAGTGATCGCTAATTTGATTCAATAACAAATCGAAAATGCGGAGGAAATTGAAGACCCACCAGAAGAAAACGTGGATCAGTCGGAAACGGCTGCGACAGCCCATGGCTAGAACCAATCCGAGCATACATAATCGACTGAGCACTTCCAACCGAGAAATGGGCGGCCCGCAAAATTAAGACCCATGATGCACGATACGTAACGGTAGAAGGAGAAATCTACAAATGGAGATTCTCCGGCCCACTCATGACCTGTGCCGAAGGTGAGAAAGCGAGGAGAGTCATGGAAGAGGTCCACTCCGGATCATGCGGGAACCACTCCGGCGGAAGATCTCTCGCTATCAAAATAAAACGCCATGGTTATTACTGGCCGACTATGATCAAGGACAGCGAAAAGTTCGCACGAAAGTGCGAAAAATGCCAAAGGCATGCACCGACAATCCATCAACCCGCGGAAGTCCTCTCATCCATCTCATCTCCGTATCCTTTCATGCGATGGTCCATGGATATCGTCGAACCATTGCATAACTCGAAGCAGAAACGCTTCCTCTTGGTCCTTACAGATTTCTTCTCAAAGTGGGTAGAGGAGGACTCCTACGCAAGCATCAAAGACGTACAAGTCGAGAACTTCGTATGGAAGAACATCATCACCAGACACGGTGTCCCTTACGAAATTGTAATAGACAACGGATCTCAGTTTATCTCTACCCGATTCGAAGCATTCTGCGAGAAGTGGAAGATACGCCTGACCAAGTCAACTCCAAGATACCCGCAGTGTAATGGCCAGGCAGAGACCATCAATAAAACCGTCCTCGACGGGTTGAAAAAGAGTTTAGAAGCCAAAAAGGGGCGATGGGCAGAGGAGCTCGAAGGAGTCATTTGGTCACATCGTACGATCCCAAGATGAGCTACGGGTGAAACCCCGTTCGCCCTCGTTTACGGGACGGAATGTATGATCCCCGCGGAAGTAGAATTTCCCGGAGTACGGAGAAGATTCCTCCCTGAACGAGAAGATGTTAACAGCGCGATGTTGCTGGATCAGCTCGATCTCATCAACGAACGACGAGACCAAGCGCTCATACGAATCCAGAAATACCAGCACGCTGCCGCTAAATACAATAACTCGAACGTCCGCCACTGCAGGTTCAAAGAAGGCGATCTGGTTCTATGGAAAGTTTTCCAAAACACGGCTGAACGTAACGCTGGAAAATTGGGAGCAAACTGGGAAGGACCATACAAAGTAATAAAGGTAGTCCGACCCGGATCGTATCAAATCGCGAACACGCAAGACGTCAAGATCCCAAGAACCTGGAACGCGATGCATCTTAAGAAATACTACCACTAATCGCAACGTGGACTCTAAAGAACTACGAGATGGCTTGATCCCCGGAAAAGGGTACGTAGGCAGCTCGCCATGCGAGTTCAGCTATCCCCCCACCTTAAAAAAGGGGGGGGGAGTGGGTACGTATACTCCTATACTCCCATAAAATTTCGAATGAAAACGACCTTTTCGAAACTTTTCACCATTAAATCTGGTAATCTTGCATTCACCTAACAAAAGCCCACAAAAATGCGGCATAAAAAAATATCTCTACTTCTGGCATTGCGAGACGTCGCAGCACGCTCGAAGTTACAATTTTCCCCTCCACAGAAACGACGTTCTTGTTCTTGGAACAGGTTCAAACACACCTCTAAAACGGTAACATGCCTCTAAAATGGTATCATTTCGTTGTTGCTGATCACAACAAACGAACTTTAACGTCCTAAACAGACATTAGCCGCCCTCGAAAGGACAGGCTCTCTTACATCCGACAAGGATAACATAGCGCGTTATACAAAAAATCCAAAATTTTGGTTAGCACCTCCAAACGGTCTTTGGAAGTAGCTCGATTCGTGCCAAGACAAGTCATATAAGCCGATAACAATTCGCGGACTTTAAATCGGTACGAATCAGGTTAAAATCGCAAACAGGCAAAACGAAAGCCGACTTGTCATCGCAAAGCCTTAGTCCGAGAGTAAACCTAGTTCTTTCCCTAAACCCAGTCTTACTGGATCTTGACATCTCAAAGGCATAGTATCAGCAGCCTGATATGAGATCCCAAAACTTGTCTCTTTGCTTAAGTCTGATCGTTTTTACGAACCCTCGCGTAAAGCAAAAACAACGTGCACTCAACAAACGATAGATACGGTGATAATCAGGGGGCAAGGAGTGAGACGACAACTCATATCCTCGCCCTCTAACTTCGAAAAACCCGAAGTTCTCTTAATTTATAATAACCGAAAAAGAGTTTTATAGATTGTGCCAGCCATCTTACAAAAAGCCCTAAGAAGGGCAGGGATTCAAAGCCACCAACGGCCAGTCCCGAAACATACAAATCCGCGCCCTTTCAAACAGGCCAAAATAAAATAAAAATCCTCGAAAGGATCACAAACCTAGGTACTCTTCAGAGCACCGCCTCAATCTTCAGCCTCAATGGAACTTGGAACCACTTCGTCATCCTTCACTCCAACTTCACCCCTCTCGGTCCCGTCATCCTCGCCCTCTCCGACCACCGGATCTCGTCCTTCGGGTTCTCCCAAACACGGCGTAAAGGTGCACTCGGAATGGAGCTGAGAGATGATCGAGTCGAATCCTTCCTCGGAAATTTTGAGCTCCTCCTTGCGAGATAGTAGTCGAGCCTCTTCGGAGTCTATAGTCGGAGCCCTTTCGCCTTTAAGCAATCGGATTTCGCTCAGGCTTCCCTCAACGTTCGCCAGGGCCAAGTCTCTCTCGTGAACCGACAAGATGGAACCAAACAGAGCAGCCATCCTCGCTAGACGAGCGCGGAAGTCATCGCTCGAGACGACGACCTCGGACTCTTCTCGTTGTTGGATTTCGCGCTGTAGACGATGAACTTTGGAGACCTTCTTCTTTTTCTCCTTCTTCAACTTGAACAAAGCACTCGCCGACTTCCCAAGATCCCGCTCCAAATCACCAACCTGAGTTTCCAATCGAGAGACCTCACCAGCATGAGCTTCCTCGACGGATTTCAGCGCATCCTCCGACTTCTTCTTTGCTTCCCACGACTCGGCTAGGTCCTTAGTGATGTCTTGCATATTTTCATATATTTAGCCATCTTTTTATTGCATTCTTTGAGTTGTAGGCTAAGATTTAGGCATGTCTAGGATAATTTTGCATTCATTTGTCCTTATCAGGTGTTGGAGTATGCTTTAGGCATGTCTAGGATCACTTTGCATTCATTTGTCCTTATCAGGTGTTGGAGTATGCTTTGGTGAGATTTGAGGTGTTTGGGAACCTTATGACCCAAAAAGAAGTGAAGAATCAAGATTGGCCAATAGAAGAGAAGTGAAATCAAGAGAAGAGAGTTGGACCGGGTAGCCTAGACCGGCTATATACACCCGGACGGATCAGGTGGGATCAGCACGTCTGGATGACCGGGTTGATGCGTCCGGACTTGAGTAACCGGACGGGAGAAGAGACGGACAGCCGGGTGCACACGTCCGGATAGGGACACTCGGTCAGGAGGAACCCGGAGCAGACCATGTCCGGGGTGGCCTGTCCGGCTAGAAGCACCCGGTCATGAAGAAGATGCTGAGGACTGGGGTGAGACGACCGGGGTGAGACGGACGGCCTGGTGAACCCGGACGGAGCAAGGAACGCGGCCAGCTGGACGGCCGGGTAACCTGGACCGGGTTGGATGGTTGTGATTCACCCCTGACCAAATTTTATGCTTCATTCCCATTGGTTTAAACCCATTTAGCTTAAGGACTTTTTAGTAATCTTGTTTGATGTTTCTAGGGCTTTTAAGCCTAACTATAAGTACCCTTGTTATCCCTAATTTGGGACTCATGTTATTTTCTATCTAAGAACACAAACCTTTTGAGTAAAGTTTCATCTTTGATTCATAATCTCATCTCATCTTGTGTCTTTGATTGCTTGATTTCATCTCCTTTCTTTCCCTACCTGTTTAAGCTTGAATCTCTCATGGGTTTAAGAGTAAGCATGTGGATTAGTGAGTAGATCCATTTAAGATCCATGGGTTAGGGTGATTGAAAGTGATTAAGTGTATATCCAAGGTGCTTAGTGTTAGATCTATCATTTCCTTGCATTGATTTGGTGTTCTTAAAGCTATATTTGAGTTGGCCTCTCAAACATAGAGCTATAGGCATTTCATGCCCGGAAGGTATTCTATGAAATGTCTGAACCAACTCATCTATGCTTTTAGCTTGCTTTGCCTAAGGGATTAGTTGTCAAAGAACCTAAGATTGCTATTATACTCATTCTCCATGTTTGCTTTGATCATTACAGCCAAAGGGATTTTGTGTACTTGGGTGATCATTGCAAAAGAGCATTCATCTAGGGATAGAGCTTGCTTGGTTTTGTTGTCTAGACATAAGGAATTAGATTGATTGAAAAGTTAGCATCTTGGATTGAATCTTCATCATTTGATATCAAGTCCCTATACCCATGGGTCTCAATCTCCTCATAAGAAAGAAAGTTTTACTTTTTGTTGCATTTTACTTATTGTCTTAGTTTGATAATCATCCTCTTTAATGATTGCATTTAGATTAAGCATATACTTTCATTCCCTTTGCTTTATGGTCACTTAGAACTGGTTCGACAATCTTATATACTACATCATTTGATTAGGACCTTAGAAAAGTCCTTTCATCAAATTGGCGCCGTTGCCAAATTCTAAGTTGATTGTGACATTGGGATTTAGTCACTTGCTTGAGACTAAATCATTTTTCTTTTCTTTTGATATTGATTCTCCTTTTGTCTCTTCCTTTGATTTTAAGGTGTATGAAAACAAGAAGCAGGGGTGCAACTAACCTGGTTCCCACTGTTGAAGAGATAGCTACACTTGAGAGGGAAATAGCAAGGAGGAGAAGAGAAGAAGAGCAACAGGCTCACATTCAGAGGTTGGGGTTTGAGATGGATGATCACCAGCATCAACCTCAAGATGGCAAGCTGACAACCTTGGACCACAGCGCCAGCAACAACAACACCCACAGCGGCCAGCTAGAGCCATTGGCACCTATGACCGTCCTCACATTCATGGCAATAGGACGGGCATACGCGCACCAGCTGTGGAATCTAACAACTTTGAGATCAAGTCAGGGTTGTTGAGTGTGATTGAGAACAACAAGTACCATGGCTTGGCTGTAGAAGACCCATTTGATAACTTGGACAAGTTTGATAGCTATTGTGGCTTGTCCAAGACCAATGGTGTGTCCGAAGATGCCTTCAAACTCAAGTTGTTTCCATTCTCTCTAGGAGACAAGGCACGCCAATGGGAGAAATCTTTACCTAGTGACTCATCTATGCTTTTAGCTTGCTTTGCCTAAGGGATTAGTTGTCAAAGAACCTAAGATTGCTATTATACTCATTCTCCATGTTTGCTTTGATCATTACAGCCAAAGGGATTTTGTGTACTTGGGTGATCATTGCAAAAGAGCATTCATCTAGGGATAGAGCTTGCTTGGTTTTGTTGTCTAGACATAAGGAATTAGATTGATTGAAAAGTTAGCATCTTGGATTGAATCTTCATCATTTGATATCATGTCCCTATACCCATGGGTCTCAATCTCCTCATAAGAAAGAAAGTTTTACTTTTTGTTGCATTTTACTTATTGTCTTAGTTTGATAATCATCCTCTTTAATGATTGCATTTAGATTAAGCATATACTTTCATTCCCTTTGCTTTATGGTCACTTAGAACTGGTTCGACAATCTTATATACTACATCATTTGATTAGGACCTTAGAAAAGTCCTTTCATCAAATTGGCGCCGTTGCCAAATTCTAAGTTGATTGTGACATTGGGATTTAGTCACTTGCTTGAGACTAAATCATTTTTCTTTTCTTTTGATATTGATTCTCCTTTTGTCTCTTCCTTTGATTTTAAGGTGTATGAAAACAAGAAGCAGGGGTGCAACTAACCTGGTTCCCACTGTTGAAGAGATAGCTACACTTGAGAGGGAAATAGCAAGGAGGAGAAGAGAAGAAGAGCAACAGGCTCACATTCAGAGGTTGGGGTTTGAGATGGATGATCACCAGCATCAACCTCAAGATGGCAAGCTGACAACCTTGGACCACAGCGCCAGCAACAACAACACCCACAGCGGCCAGCTAGAGCCATTGGCACCTATGACCGTCCTCACATTCATGGCAATAGGACGGGCATACGCGCACCAGCTGTGGAATCTAACAACTTTGAGATCAAGTCAGGGTTGTTGAGTGTGATTGAGAACAACAAGTACCATGGCTTGGCTGTAGAAGACCCATTTGATAACTTGGACAAGTTTGATAGCTATTGTGGCTTGTCCAAGACCAATGGTGTGTCCGAAGATGCCTTCAAACTCAAGTTGTTTCCATTCTCTCTAGGAGACAAGGCACGCCAATGGGAGAAATCTTTACCTAGTGACTCCATCACTACATGGGATGATTGCAAGAAAGCCTTCTTGGAGAAGTTCTTCTCCACATCAAGGACAGCCAAGCTGAGGAATGAGATCTCTAGTTTCCAGCAAAAGAACTTGGAAAGCTTTATTGAAGCATGGGAAAGGTTCAAGGGGTATCAAGCTAAGTGCCCACACCATGGCTTCTCAAAGGAGAGTTTGCTGAGCACATTCTATAGAGGTGCCCTTCCTGAGTTTAGAGCAAGATTGGATACAGCAAGCAATGGTTTCTTCCTGGGCAGGTCTGAAGGAGATGCTGAGGAGCTGGTTGAAAACATGGTGAAGAGTGACTCAGTTTACAGTGGAGAACATGACAGAGCTGATAGAAAAACCAGAGCTGATGACAACCAGACCAAGAAGGAAATCAAATCCTTGCAAGAGAAGATAGACTTGCTGATTGCTAACCAAACCAAAAAGGAGCAGATCAACTTTGTGGGTGGTCCAAGTCAGGAAACTCCTCCTAAGGTTAATGAAGTTGAAGGGTTAGAAGGGCAAGAAGAGCTTTGCTTCATCAACAACAATGGTACTTGGTACAGGAAGGAGCCTAACTTTCAGTATAACAACTACCAGCAAAGGTCTTATCCCAACAACCAGCAAGGAGGCTATCAACCCAACCAAAACACTCAGCAAGGGAACTACCAGCCTAGGCAGAATCCTCGTCCTGGTTTTACAAATCATGGCAATCATTCTACTCAAGCTCAAGGTAGCTCCTCCCAAGCTAAAGCTCCAGATTCATCTATGGAAGCTATGTTCAAACAATTATTGGAAGTTCAAGCTAGAACAGCCAAGGACATTGGCCATGAGTTCAAGACTGTTCACTCCAAGATTGATAGCAGCTATACTGAGCTAAACAACAAGATTAGAGCTTTGGAGAATCAGTTTGCTTCTATGAACTCTCCGCCAAGTCGCCAACAAGGAACACTACCATGAAAGGCTGAGCAAAACCCCAAGGAGCCAATGAAGGCAATCACTTTGAGGAGTGGTAGAGAGCTACCTCCAAGAACTCTCCCCAAGGATGGTGAGACACTAAGTGGGGGGGGGGGGGGGTGGCTATCAACATTGATGATGATGTTGTGATTGTAGATGAGAAGGTTGATGAGGAGATTCTAGAAAAGATTGTTGAAGCTAAGGGTAAAGGAAAGGTTGGAGAAGAGAAGAAAGCACTAAAGCATGGTGAAGTTGCCACTCCAACAAAAGAGTCTTCTTTTGTTCCTCCTCCTTATGAACCTAAGCTGCCATTTCCTGGAAGATTCCAGAAGCAACTTTTGGAGAAGTACAAAGCGCTCTTTGAGAAGCAAATGAGTGAAGTTCAAGTCACAATGCTCATCATTGATGCCTTCAAGCTTGTCCCTCAATACAGCAAGTTCTTGAAGGATGTTGTGGCTGCCAAGAAGAAGGAAATGGAAGGCATGATGGTTCTTACTCATGAGTGCAGTGCCATTATCCAGAGATTGACAATCCCTAAGAATCTAGAGGATCCAGGCTGCTTTACCCTACCTTGTGCCATTGGTACTTTGATGTTTGAGAGATGTCTATGTGATTTGGGAGCTAGTGTCAGTCTCATGCCTCTATCTGTTGCCAAGAAGCTTGGGTTCAGCCAATACAAGAAGTGCAAACTCTCTTTGGTGCTTGCTGATCGCTCAGTCAAATTCCCCATTGGTATCCTTGAAGACCTCCCTGTGATGGTGGGAAATTGTGAAATTCCTACTGATTTTGTTGTGCTTGAGATGGATGAAGAAGCTAGAGACCCCTTGATCCTTGGAAGACCATTCTTAGCCACAGCAGGATCCCTTATCAATGTGAAGGAAGGCAAGATTGATCTTCATTTGGGGAAAGAGCACACTCTCCATTTTGACATCAATGAGGTAATGAAGAGGTCTACTGTGCAAGGCCAAGTGTTTTACATAGAGTAGATGGAAGCTCTTGCTGATGAGCTTCTTGAGGAATTGGCACTTGGGAAGTTGGCAATAGGGGACCCTTTGCAGCATGCTTTGACAGTGGATAAAGAGGTCCAAGTGGTTGAGAACCAAGAGAGTGATGCTATTGTGGCCATGCTGGATTCTTGCAAGAAGATTGAGGATAAAGGCCAGTATGAGGAGCTCAAACAAGAGGTGCACCAAGCTGTTTCAGCCACTCAACAAGAGGACACCCAACAAGATGATTGGAGTGAGGTCAAGGCACCAAAAGTGGAGCTAAAACCTCTTCCCCATGGTGTAAGGTACGCATTTCTAGGCCCTAATGAGTCATATCCTGTCATTGTGAGTAGTGAACTTACTGAAATTGAGCTTTCTCAACTTTTAAATGCACTTAAAAAGTTTAGAAAGGCAATTGGGTACTCACTAGATGATATTAAGGGGATATCACCTTCTTTGTGCATGCATAGGATACATCTAGAGGATGAGTCAATGACTTCTATAGAGCATCAAAGAAGGTTGAATCCTAACCTGAAGGATGTTGTAAAGAAGGAGATTCTTAAGCTCTTAGATGCTCGTGTTACCTACCTATTTCAGATTCTAAATGGGTATCTCCTGTGCATGTAGTTCCAAAGAAAGGTGGTATCACTGTGGTTAAAAATGACAAGGATGAATTGATACCAACTAGAACCATAACTGGCCATAGGATGTGTATTGATTATAGAAAGCTCAACTGTGCATCTAGAAAGGATCATTTTCCATTGCCATTCATTGATCAAATGCTTGAGAGGCTTGCAAACCATCCTTTCTATTGTTTTCTTGATGGGTATTCAGGGTTCTTCCAAATCCCCATACATCCCAAGGACAAGAGAAGACAACATTCACATGCCCCTATGGCACCTTTGCTTATCGAAGGATGCCATTTGGGTTATGTAATGCTCCAGAAACCTTTCAAAGGTGCATGATGTCTATCTTCTCGGATCTCATTGAGGATAAAGTGGAGGTATTCATGGATGATTTCTCTGTCTACGGATCTTCGTTTTCTGCTTGTTTGTCCAACTTGTGCAGGGTCCTACAGAGATGTGAAGACACCAACCTAGTGCTGAATTGGGAGAAGTGTCACTTCATGGTCAAAGAGGGGATTGTGCTTGGGCATAAGATTTCTGAAAAGGGCATTGAAGTGGACAAGGCTAAGATTGAGGTGATGGTCAGCTTGCCACCACCAAAGACAGTGAAAGACATCAGGAGCTTCCTTGGCCATGCTGGGTTCTATAGAAGATTCATCAAAGACTTCTCAAAGGTTGCTAGACCCATGACCAAGTTTCTGTGCAAGGAGGCCGCTTTCAGCTTTGATGAAGATTGTCTTGAAGCCTTCAAGAAGATAAAGGGTGAACTGGTTTGTGCTCCCATTGTCCAGCCACCTGATTGGGACCTCCCTTTTGAGATAATGTGTGATGCTAGTGACTTTGCTGTTGGGGCTGTCCTGGGGCAGAAGAAGGATGGCAAGACTCATGTGATTTATTATGCTAGCCAAACCCTGAATGATGCACAGATGAAGTATGCCACAACAGAGAAAGAGATGCTGGCCATTGTCTTCGCCTTTGAAAAATTCAGAAGCTACCTGGTGGGTTCCAAGGTCATTGTGTATACTGAACATGCAGCTTTGAGACACCTCCTAGCAAAGAAGGATGCCAAGCCAAGACTACTAAGGTGGATCCTTTTGCTTCAAGAGTTTGACTTGGAGATTAGAGACAAGCCAGGGATTGAGAATGGAGTTGCTGATCACTTGTCCAGGTTGAGGATTGAAGGTGGAATCCCTATTGATGAGGGACTTAGACAAGAGCATGTCATGGCCATCATGTCAGTGGTGGCAGTCATTGAGACTGGAAAAAAGATTGAAGAGGTTAAGGTAGCTGAAGAGAAGGGACCTTGGTATGCTGATTTGGTTAACTACTTAGCCACTGGGAAGGAACCATTGGGGCTTGCGGGGTATGAGAAGAAGAAGTTCTACAAAGACTTGAAGAGATACTATTGGGATGAACCATACATATACACACTATGCAAAGATCAGATCTATTGAAGAGTGGTGGCTGAAGAAGAAGTTGAAGGAATCCTCTCACATTGCCATGGATCTTCCTATGGAGGCCATTTTGCTACATTCAAGACTGTCTCAAAGGTGCTACAAGCTGGATTCTGGTGGCCACACATGTTCAGGGACTCACAAGACTTTATTTCAAGATGTGACTCTTGCCAAAGGAGGGGGAACATTACTAAGAGGAATGTGATGCCTCAAAACCCAATCCTTGAAGTGGAAGTGTTTGATGTTTGGGGGATTGACTTCATGGGACCTTTCCCTTCTTCTTATTGCAACAGATACATCTTGGTGGCTGTGGACTATGTATCAAAGTGGGTGGAAGCAACAGCAAGTCCTACAAATGATTCAATAGTGGTGGTCAAAATGTTCAAGAGCAATATCTTCCCAAGGTTTGGAGTGCCAAGAGTGGTCATAAGTGATGGAGGTTCACATTTCATAAACAAAGTGTTTGAGGGTCTTCTCAAGAAGAATGGAGTGAAACACAAGGTTGCAACAACATATCACCCTCAAACAAGTGGCCAAGTGGAGGTCTCCAACAAGCAAATCAAGGGAATCTTGGAGAAGGTTGTGGGAACCAAGAGGAAGGATTGGTCAGCCAAGCTTGATGATGCTCTTTGGGCATAAAGAACAGCCTTCAAGACTCCTCTAGGCACTACTCCTTTCAACCTTGTCTATGGGAAGTCTTGCCATCTGCCAGTTGAGCTTGAATACAAGGCATTGTGGGCTGTGAAGCTTCTAAACTTTTACATCAAGGGTGCAAAGGAGAAGAGACTTCTTCAACTCAATGAACTGGATGAGATAAGGATGGATGCCTTTGAGAATTCAAGGATTTTCAAGGAAAAGACTAGGCCTTCCATGACAGGCACATCCTCAAGAGAGAATTCAAGGCAGGAGATCAAGTTCTTCTTTACAACTCTAGACTGAAGTTGTTTCCAGGAAAGCTAAAGTCAAGGTGGTCTGGTCCATTTGTGATCAAAGAAGTGAGACCTTATGGAGCAATTGTGCTTTGGAACAAGGATGGTGGAGACTTCACAGTGAATGGCCAGAGACTCAAGGAATACATGGCCACGATACCAAAGGAGGATGGGACATCAACCCCACTCTCTGATGCTCCCCTTGCCTAACCTCAAAGGAGGCAAAGTCAAGCTAGTGACTTTAAACAAGCTCACTTGGGAGGAAGTCCCATGGTTATCCTTGTAAATATGCTTTAGGATTTGTTCTTTTTCAAATAAGTCACTTGGAGAATGATGAGAGCTTGGGAATGAATGGGATAAAGTTTTGAGTTGGAGGAAGTATTAAAAAAAAAAGAAGGGATTTGGAGGTTTGGACCCGATAGGGTGGATCGGGGTCGCCTACCCGGTCGTGAAGCGTACTGGAACGGACCGAGGACGTGGCGTCCGGGTGGAGGAACCCGGTCGTGAAACAAGACAGACAGACCGGGGACATCCGTCAAGGTAAAGGAACCCGGACGTGAAGCATGCTGAATGATCGGACCGGGGTGCGGTGTCCGGGTGGGAGCACCCGGTCGTGAAGCGGACGGACGAACGGACGACCGGGTACGTCCGTCCGGGGTGAGCTACCCGGTCGTGAAAGTGAAGGAACGGACCGGGGACGTCCGTCCGGGGTGAGCTACCCGGTCGAGATTCACTTCCCAGCACGACCCGCGCCTCGACCCATGGAGCACCAGACCCGTATCCGCGACCCAGGTAAGGTTTTTCTTCCTTTTTCAAGACCCAAACCCGATCTACCCTGACCCAAACCCGACCCAGACCCACCCAGACACCCTTTAAAACCTAATCCACCCTCTCTCTCCTCATTTCATCTTCTTCCTCACATCATAATCCTCTCTAGCCTCCAAGAGCATAAATCCCCATAACTTTGTCAAATCTCAACCAAATCACAAATTTCTTTTTCCCACATGCAAGCCTTCTTCCCCTAGATCTAATTCCTTGAATCTTTTCATCTTTATCCTTCATCCAAGGCAAGGTATGGTATCTTTAAGTTCAAATTCGTAACCCTCATGAACCCTAAAAAATTTGAACTTGAAATTTGAGCCTTTTCTTGCTAGATTCTTGAAAATTAGACTAGGGAAAGCTTATATATCATGCTGGGTAGTTGATTTCACGGTGGAATTGAGATTAATTTGAACTTTGAAAAATTAGGGTTCATGAGATTTGGGGGTTTTTCATAAAGTACTTGTTTTAGGTTGTTCTTGGGTTAGATTGGATGCTAGGTTGATGGAGAACTTCAATTTAGACCATTTCAAGCTTTCTTGGGATAGATTGGATGCTAGGTTGATGGAGAACTTCAATTTAGACCATTTCAAGCTTGATTGTGCTTAATTGAGTGGTTTTGATTTTTAGGGATTCTTGTTGCTCATAAAAAAATAAAAATAAAAAAAAAATAAAAAAAAATTTGAAAAATTTATGAGCATGGGAACTCTCTAGGATGTTCTAAAGCCCTTTTGCTTAAAAGCTTGTTTCTTGTGAGTAATTGATCATTGGAATTGTAATTCTTATGCTTTTGATCATATTCCTCATATTTAGAGCTTTTTCCTTCTTAAGCTTACTCTTTTCCAAGGTCTAAAGTTTCAGGTACCAATGGGGCGAAAGAGTGAAGCTGATCTAGAAGTTGAGAAGCAAGAGCATGCAGCAAGACACACTGCTCAATTTGGGAAATCTTTGGGTTCACAGCCTGGTACAGAAGAGGAGCGCAACCAGCAAGCCTTGGCACTGCTAAGGAAGAAAGCACAAGCCAAGAAAGATGGGAAGAGAGTTGTTGCTGATAAGAGTGTGGCTATTGGTGCTCACAAGCAAGCCAAGAGGGATGGAAAGAGATTAGCTATTGGAGACAGTGTGGCTGATGGTACTCACATGCAGGCTCCTCCCAAGAGAGCTAAGGCACCAAGAAACTCTAGTGTGGGAGCTCTTGTGATTGAGAAGACAAACAATAAAGGTGATCATACCCTTGCTCACACTATGAGGGCTATGACTCCACCTAGGAGAGCACCAGACCCTGTGCAAGAAGTTGTAGAAAACCTTAACCAGCACAAAAAGGAAGAGAAGTTGGCAAGGGCTAGAGCAAAGAAGCAAGGCAAGAAGCCAATGGTTGCAGAAAGTGAAGGTCAAGAAGATGAGACATCTTCTAATGATGAGCATGCTGATCCTAAATCAAAGTATGGCAAGAGGGATAGGTCCAAGACACCCACTGAAGATGAACTGGTCGACCTTTTGAGGAATGGCATTGTTTGGGTCCCTACCAGATTTGTTCATAAGATGATCTTGCAAGAAATGTACTTTGATGATGATGTTCAAGCCATGCTTGAGCACATGAAGATGGGCAGCCTCTACTCAGCAGCCTACCCTACTCACAAGGAAGTCTCTTGCCAATTCTTGGCTACACTAGAAGCAACCTTTCACTCTTCCAAGCATGCACAACAAGGATGGGGAGAAATCAAATTCAAGATTGAGGGTGAGGTGTATTCCATGTCTTTCACAGAGATTGGTGACATTCTTGGCCTTGAGGATCAGAAACATTCTTCACTTCCCACACTCAAGACAGCCCCTAAGGACAAGACCATTGCTGAATCAATGTGGACCTTGTTAACTAGACAAGGTAAAGGGGGCCACAAGAAGGAGAAGAATGGTGCTATTAGGCATCCTGTCATGCGCTATCTCCACAGGCTGCTTAACCACACCCTCTTCCAGAAGAAAGAGATAGGGAACGTTGCTGGAGACGAGCTGAGATTTCTTCACCAAACAGCCCGACACTTTGCTTCCTTTCCTCAGCTCCCTGTTGTCCCGGATGACTTCTATTCAGATTTTGGTATGGTTGGTTTCTTTGTTCAGCGCTTCCTGCACTACAAGAGTTGGGCTTGGACAAACCATGAATCAGGTCCTCAAATTGGCATTGGTGGATGGATAACTCCATTACTGGCCTCCCAGGGGATTGATTTGGGTGATGATGGAGTAAGTCCTACTTTCTTGGATGGAGCTTACCTGAAGAAAACTCAGTTCTTAAGTGGAAGGTCTGATGGGAGATGCGTCTATTCCTATTCGCGAGGTGGCAAAAGGGCTGAACTGTTACTTCCTAACTCAGCACTCATTTCATTGAGCACTTCAGAAGGAGACATCAGCTTTGACATCAGTGAGGAGCACCTCCTTAGGAGTCATGGACCTCTTTGCCCTGTGACCCTTCCTCAAAGTGAGAGGGCAGCGAAAAAGAAGTCTGCCTATGATCAGGGGCACAGCAGCAGAGCCACTGCTCATCTCTTTGGCCCCCCCTCGCTACAAATTCGAGCAATGCACCAGTGTCCTGCCTCTTGGGCCCCTTCGCCAAGCTCATGACCAGATCAGCACCCTCCAGAGGTGGAACAGGGCTCAAGATAGAACCATTTTCAAGCTCACCCACCAGTGCAAGGAACTGAAAAGAACTGTGAAGAGGCAAGCTGAAGCTTCAGCTCAGTTATTGAAGAAAGTGGCTGAGGTCCTAGCTAGGGGATCTGTAGCTGGCTGCAAGGCTGAGGACTTTGATCTTGATGCTCTCAATGCACTCCCGCCTCAGCCACTTCATGAACCCTCTGCACCTAGAACCAGCAAACAAGCCCTCCGCCGCTTGAGGAACCCTTACATCGCCCCATCCGCGTCCGGAAACAAGTCACCATCCCTAAGGACCACTGCTGATGAAGATGACTCTGAGGGTCAGGCATCAGCCTCATCCCACGCTCCATAGAGGTACTCCAACACCCTATCATTGTATATACCATTCATCATTTCATTTAGTTTTTATTTTTTCTTTCTTTGGGCCCTTCTCCACATTTAACAAACACAGAGACTGTGTGAATTAAGTGTGGGGGAGGTGTCAAGTTGCTAATAGTCTTGTGTTTTATGCCATTTGCATGCACTTGTAGATAGTTATTGCATAGAAAAGCCAAAAAAAATTGAAAAAATTGAAAAGCACAAAAAGAATCATGTAGTTGCATTAGGATTGAGTCTAGATCATTCACTTGCATAAAAAAAAAGAGAAAAATCATCATATAGGTTGCATCATGCATAAGGGGACAAGGATGATAGTTGCCTTGTAAAGATGCTAATGCTAAGTTCTTAAAGTGATAACCTTTATAACCGTAGTAAGTAGCTTGAGCAATCTTAGGATAACTTGTAAGCTTTGTGCCTTGAAAGCTCTTCCTAAAGCTTATTTGATTGATTGATGATCTCTCTTTGAAGTTTTCTCATGTCATATTTAAACTCTAAGTCTCTTGCTCATGGTCCCTTGTGTACTAAGTCATGGATAAAACACTTGAGTTGTCCCTCCCATTCTTTGCCTATCTTTTTGGACAAACTCAAGTGGTACTCCACACCCTTAAACCCCTACCTCCTTTCAAGCCTTCATTGTTTGTTGAGTGAGGCCTTCTTTGGAAAGCTTTACATGTGCATAATGTTGAGAGTATTGAGAACGACAATGCTTGGTCTCCATTTTAGCTAGATTAGACATTCATATTGTCTAGCTTCTAGGATGGGGGTGAGTGTTATAAAGTTTGATCTTGGGAGTGTGAAAAAGAGAGGAAAGAAAAGGTAGACTCTTAGAACTCAAAAGTGATTAACTCTTTAGGGATAAGCAAATGAAAAGTCTAGCTCAAGTTTACAGTGAAAGTCTTGGCCCCCATATATATATAAAAAAAAAAGAGAAGAAAAAGAAAAAAAAAGGGAAAAGAAAAAAAAAAGAGATGAATAAAGAAAGGGGGCTAGCCAACGTTAGTATGAGCTAATAAGTGTTTAAAAAAAAAGTGTAAAAATCCCTTGTAGACTTCAAAAGTGAAGAGTTCTAAGTGGGAAAATTCTCTTGAAAGTTTGGGAATTCTTTGGGTGAGTGAAGAGAGAGTGAGTCTTGGCATTGGGGAATAGAGTAAAATTTGCTTTCATGTTTAGGAAAAGGGTAGGACAATGGAGATTGAGCATTGTATGCATGAATTGATCCCTTTCTTAGATATATTATGTGCAATGTCAAAGCTACTTTGTTTTGAGAGTAAACCACCTTCAAAGATCCTTTTGAACTACTTGATTTGTTTTGCATCAAGTCCTTTCTCACCAAACCAAATGACTTGGACCATTTGACCATTTGCAAGAGATCTTTTGAGTTTGCTTAATGATTGTTAAAGAGCAAGTGGATTTGTGGATTGTGGATTCATGATGAGTAAGTGTAGGGATCAAAAGAGTTAAGATAGGCCTTGTGAAGTTAGAGTTAGATTGAGTGTTTGCTCTAGCTAGTTGGTATGATTATACAAGGTTATCAAGTTGAGAACTAAGAAGAGCATTATTTTGGCTATGAGTCCCCTCCTTCAAACCTCTCCTCCTTAGTCCTTACAAGTTTACTTGTGGACAAGTAAAGGACTAGTGTGGGGGAGTTGATGTCTTGCATATTTTCATATATTTAGCAATCTTTTTATTGCATTCTTTGAGTTGTAGGCTAAGGTTTAGGCATGTCTAGGATCATTTTGCATTCATTTGTCCTTATCAGGTGTTGGAGTATGCTTTGGTGAGATTTGAGGTGTTTGGGAACCTTATGACCCAAAAAGAAGTGAAGAATCAAGATTAGCCAATAGAAGAGAAAGGAAATCAAGAGAAGAGAGTTGGACCGAGTAGCCTTGATCGGCTATACACACCCGGACGGATCAGGTGGGATCAGCACGTCCGGATGACCGAAACGACGAGAGATTAAGTATTCTATGCCGAATGTTCAAGTAAAACCTTGGTTCGTTGGAGTGTCAAAAACCCCGAAGGTTCCCCTTCAGCGCCTTTGGTGCATCTCCTCTTCTTGGCAGCCTCGGTCGCGGTACTACCCCTCTTGCGACTTTTAGGCAGGGGAGGGGCTCCAGCCGCGGGAAGCCCTATAACGGTCTCCTTCCTGTCCAAAGGTGGGGGCATCAGCTCCGTCGCCTTTTCTTCTTTCAGAACCGGGGCCGGGGTAGTAGAAGAACGGGAAGGTTGAACTAGAACTCCCGGCGCCATCGCAAGAGTTGCGTCCACCTCAGCAACGGGCGCGGCTTGGACGGGAGATTTCTTTCCTTCAGCCGAGGACGACATTTCAGAAGAAGAAGGAACAGCCAGCAGCTCGGCATGGTCCCGGGTCGCCTCCTTCTCGGCACTGCGTCTGGACAGTCTCTCTTTGAAAGAAAGAAACCCGGAAATGAAGGTTGGGGTGGCTTCATGCATGGCCGGAGTCGGAAGTGCTGAGTCGGCCTCACCCATCTCAATGTCGGAGTTCTTCTTTTCGCTTGGGGAGGAAGGCATTCTTAAAAAGAAGTTTGAAGAGAGAAGAATGTAAGAGAGAGAGATGTGAAGAATGAAGAATGGTAGTTTGCTATTTATAAAGATATGAAGGGTGACGTGGATTTCCGCAGTATATATTCTTAACCAAAGATTTCGATTTTTAACTTACATCATTCGCCCGCAAAATCGTCTCCGAGTCTAAGGGGCTGGGGGGCTAACTGTTGGGGTCAAAAACGGTTATCTCGAAACCAGAGGCTAAGATTATTTCCTAGTCGCGGATTCTCCGCAAAACATTCGCTAAAGGAAAAAACCAGAAGTTGAGGAACGAGCGAAACCCGTACAAAAGACACTCGCCGGCGAGCTCGACCCCGGCACGGGTGTGCTCGCCGGGCGAGCTCATCCCGCACACGGGTCAGCTCGCCGGCGAGCTCACACCCGGCACGGGTGTGCTCACCGGGCGAGCTCGCCCAGACGCGGGTCAGCACGCCGGCGAGCTCACACCCGGCATGGGTGTGCTCGCCGGGCGAACCCAACGGACACGGGCCAGCTCGCCGGCGAGCTCAAAACCAGCACGGGTGTGTTCGCCGGGCGAGCTCAACCTCAGCACGGGTGTGTTCGCCGGGCAATCTCACACCCGGAACAAGCGTGCTCGCCGGCGAGCTCACGCCCAGCATGGGTGTGCTCGCTGGGCGAGCTCAACCAGCACATGGGGGAGCTCGCCGGCGAGCTCACGCCCGGCTCGACCCCGGCACAAGCGTGCTCGCCGGCGAGCTCACGCCCAGCATGGGTGTGCTCGCCGGGCGAGCTCAACCCGCACATGGGGGAGCTCGCCGGCGAGCTCACACCCTGCACGGGTATGCTCGCCGGGCGAGCTCGACCCTTGCGCGGGCAGCTCGCCGGCCAGCTCAGTCCCGTCATGGGTGTGCTCGCCGGGCAAGCTCGACCAGCATGCGGGTCAGGTCGACTGACAAACTTACCTAACCCCAGCCTGTCCGACTTATTTTGATCCCCATACTTTCTGTATCGCTGTGACATCCGACCTTCGGGACAACACACTTTTCGCTTCGTTTTGATTGAAGTTATTCCCAAAGTTTTACGATTAAAACCAAGAAAATTGTATAAACGCTCGAAGGGTCTAAAGACAGTCCGCAAGGATCCAAACTTGCCTAGAGGTCTACCTACGGTCTCGGAGGGGATCCGAGCCTATGGGAACTATGACGGTTTATCCTGATTTTTAGGTATAAGATAAATGTCAAGTTTCCGAAAATAAATGTCAAGATTCGAGAGGATAATTACGAAGATCGACGGAAAAAGGAATATTCCCAAAAGAGATAAACTTGGGCCCGAAGGCAAAGGAATAAACGGGCCACCGACCTAAAGCGACTATATAAGGAGAGCTGGGATAGAAGAAAAGGGGATCCGAGATTTTAGACTTAGAGAGCTTTGCTAGCTTAGAGAACGTAGGGCTTAGGTGGTTAGACTAGTACGGCAAGGCTTAGGACGTCTTGGCCGCCTCCTGTTCTTTTGTTAGCTTATCTCTACTCCTCTCGGAGAAATCTTGTATTCATACTATTCAATTAATAAAACGTCTCTGAGCGACTATTCTGTTTCCGTCTTGCTATCTATCTTCTTATTTTTCTAAAGTGATTACGCAGAGAATTTGGACCTTCAAGGAAGATCGGGTTCACTCGATTTTCCTCCATCTTTATCAACTAAAACTCGACGGTGTGAATTTCGGTTCCCACACTTGAGTTATCTTTGTGAATGAACATTCATCTAGAGATTGTGTTCTAGGCCTAAGGTTGATAGATTGATTGAAAAGCTGCCAACTTTAGATTTAAACTTGATCACCCAAGGTCAATTCCCTTGTCCCATGAGTCCTCTTGCTTCATATTGAAAGAAAGTTCATTCCTCTATTGCATTTCTAGTTCTTAGTTCTTAGTTTATAATCATCTTCACTCAATGGTTGCACTTAGTTTATGCATAGACTTGCATTCCCCTTGCATTGAGATCTCTTAGGATTGGTTCGACATTCTCTTATAGTACAGCATTTGGTTAAGGAGCCTTGAAAACTCCAAACATCAAATTGGCGCCGTTGCCAATTTCTATGTTGATTTTGACATTGGGATTCAGTCACTTGCTTGAGACTAAGTCATTTTTCTTTTATTATGTTATTGATTCTCCTTGTTCTTCTCCGTTTGCATTTCAGGTGTATGATCACAAGAAGCAGAGGTGCATCAAACTTGGTTCCCACTGTTGAAGAAATTTCTGCACTTGAGAGGGAGATAGCAAGAAAGAGAAGAGAAGAAGAGCAACAGGCTCACTTACAGAGATTGGGGTTTAAAATGGAGCATCACCAACATCAACCTCAAGATGGAGTTGCCCAAGGAGCTGCAAACCTTAGGGCACATCATCAGCCTCAAGATGGCAATGGTCCAGGAGCTGACAACCCTAGACCAAGACATCCACAGCGCCAAGCAAGAGGCATTGGAGCCTATGACCAACCTCACATTCATGGTCAGAGGTTGGGGATCAGAGCACCAGCTGTGGAAAGTCAGGGCTACTCAGTGTGATAGAGAACAACAAGTTTCAGGGCCTGGCTGTTGAGGATCCTCTGGATCACCTGGATCAGTTTTACAAGTATTGTGGCTTGTCCAAGAACAATGGAGTCTCTGAAGACGCCTTCAAGCTCAGGCTGTGCCTTTTTCTCTAGGGGACGAGGAACACCAATGGGAGAAGGCTATTCCAAGTGACTCTATCACCACTTGGAATGAGTGCAAGAAGGCTTTCCTAGACAAGTTCTTCTCTACCTCCAGGACAGCCAAGATCAAAAATGAAATCTCTGGATTTCAGCAAAAGAATCTTTAGGGTTTCAGTGAAGCATGGGAGAGGTTCAAGGGCTACTGGTCTCAATGCTCACACCATGGATTCACCATGGAGAGCTTGCTTAGCACCTTCTATTGTGGTGCTCTCCCACACTGCATAAACAGACTTGATACATCTAGCAATGGTTTCTTGTTGGGAAGAACTGAGCAAGATGCAGAAGAGCTGGTGGAGAACATTGCCAAGAGTGATTCAGTATACAGTGAGGAGCATGATAGAAGGAACAGAGGCACTGATGGAGATGATCAGCACACAAAGAAGGAGCTGAAATCTCTTCAAGAGAAGTTGGACATGCTTCTTGCAGAGAAGGCTAAGCAAGAGCAGATTAACTCTGTTGGGAACCAGAAACAAGAGCAGCCTGCTGGGATGAGGTTGATGGTTTAGACGGCCAAGGGGAGCTGTGCTTCATCAATGCTAATGGCACATGGTATAGGAAAGAGCCCAATTTTCAGTACCAAAACAACTATCATCAAAGGCCTTACTACAACAATCAGCAAGGAGGTTTCTAAGCCAAGCAGAACTATACTCAAGCCAACCAGTCTCCTCAGACTCAAGGAAGCCCTTCTCAAGCTCAAGCTCCAGATTCAAATGTGGACTCCATGTTCAAGCAACTCTTGGAATTTCAAGAAAGGAATTAGCAGACAATGATTTATGAGTTCAAGAACATCCATGCAAAGATTGATGGGAACTACTCTGACCTTAACAACAAGTACATGCAACTTGCCTCTCACCTCAAAGCTTTGGAGAGCCAGGTTGCCTCTCTGTCTTCATCTTCCACAAGCCCAATGGGATCTTTAGCAAGAAAACCAGAGAAGAATCCCAAAGAGTCTTGCAATGTTGTCATCTCTACTACTTCTTCAAAGATTGATCTGAGTGATCATGAGAAAGAGGTTGATGATATTGAGAAGCTAGTGTTTGGGACTGAGCTTGGGAAAGTTCAGAAATTGATTGTAGCCACAGCTGAGGCTAAGATAGTGAAGGAAGCTCCCAAGAAGGTTGAAGTAAGGATTCTGAAAAGGGATGAGCCTAGGGCTGAGACACCAGTTGAGAAGAGTGCTGACCACAAGCTGAAAGAGGTGAAACAGGAGGACACTGAGGTCGAGCTATCACCATATGATAAGCTCCCTTTTCCCCAAAGAGTTCTCACCAAAGCTCAGAATAGGGTGCTTTCCAAGTTCAGGAAAGATCTTAGTGATGTGGGAGTGCGGCTTGCAGAGATCTCGGGTATGCGTGAAGCTCATGTCCAAATGATGCTCATTAAGGACATTCTAGACCACCAAGCTGAAGTGGCCGAGCTTTTGGACATCTCCATTCTGAAGATTGATCCACCAATCCCTCCAAAGTCCCTCCCTAAGCTTGAGTCTCAAGGGAAGTTCACCTTATCTTGCTCCCTTGGTAAGATACTATGGATGATGCTCTTGCTGATAGTGGTGCAAGTGTGAATGTGATTTCCATGGATATGGTGAAGAGTCTTGGGATTGAAAACATGGAACCAGATACTTCTTCTCTCACCTTTGGGGACTCTTCTTCTGCAACCCCAATTGGTATCATCAAGGAGTTCCCTTTGAAGATTGGCTCCTGCACCATACCTATTGACCTCAATGTTTTGAAGATGGCGACTGAGAAGAGAATTCCTTTGATCCTTGGCACTCCTTTCTTCACAATAGTTGGAGCTTGCATTGACTTTCCCAACAAGAAGCTCATCCTCATGCATGTGAAAAAAACTGTTTCCTATCCCCTCCAATCTCCATTGGATGCTGGCTATTGTGGGACAATCACTTGTGGAGAACAAGCTGTTGAGAAGCCCCAGGATGAAGTGGTTGTTTGTGAAGAAGAAGGTCTTGCTGGAGAGTCTTCTAAAGAGTTGTGTGTTGAGCACTTAGAAAGTGCTAAAAAGGAGGGGATGAGTGGAGCCTCAAAGGCCACTCAGGGCAAGAAGAAGATTTTGAAAGAACCTCATCCTCCACCTCTTGATACGGTCCCACACACTCTCACTCTCCATCCAAAGAAGCTCAAGTATGGTGTCATTGAGTACAAGATCAAGCGTAACGGCAATTCCACGCCATTCTCAAGTGCTAGAGCCATCATCACTCCTCAGCTCCAGGATGACCCCATCAAGCTTCAAGAGCTTCTCTCTCAGGTCCTCACCATCACTCTTGAAGGTGGGAAGGATCCTCCTTCTCACTAGTCCTAGAGAAAAAGTAGTCAAGCTAGTGACTCAAAACAAGCTCACTTGGGAGGAAGTCCCATGGTATTTCATGTCTTTAAGTTTTTAATAAAAGTGGTTGAGGTTTTCAGGTTAAGCCTAGCACTAGAGGAGAGAAGAAAGGAGGTGAAGCACATGAGCCTTATGATTGCCATGTAGCAGCCTCCTCTAGTTGCTATGAATCAAGCCAACTCCTAGCCTTAGGCACCAAGCACAACGCCCTTGGGGTACACTCCAACTATTCTTGTACATACATTTGCTTTTGCCTTGTTTGGGTATCTCCTTCTCTCTTACTCACACAGAGACTGTGTGATTTAAGTTTGGGGGAGGTACCAGGTATTTGATCATGTTTGCTTTGTGATTGTGAGTCTGATGCATTGCATTGTACATTCATATATGCATAGAAAAATAAAAAAAAATTGATATTTTTGAATCATGTAGTTGTATCATGTTGGTGTCAAAATCGGTCACGACGGAATCAATGACTGAAAGTCTCTGGAAAGTATTTCTTAAAACAAAAAGTCTCGGATAATTTGAAAAGAAGTTATAAGAGATTTTCTCAAATTAGAATATCCACTCTCTGGTGAGGTCGAAAACGGTTATCTCGAAATCTACGGCTAAAGATCCTTCCAAACTCAAAGATTTCCCGCACGAACGACTAACGGGGGAAAGATCGGGCAACGGAAAACCCACGGGCGGCAAAGGACCCCTGGCGCCGGCGGCACGCGTCATGCGGGCCGGCCTGGCGCCGGCGGCAAGCCGGCCTGGCGCCGGCGGCATGCGTCACGCGAGCCAGCCTGGCGCCGGCGGCACGCGTCACGCGAGCCGGCCTTGCGCCGACAGCACGCGTCACGCGAGCCGGCCTGGCGCCGGCGGCACCCCGGCCTGGCGCAAGCGGGCGGCACCCCGACCTGGCGCCGGCGGGCGGCACCCCGGCCTGGCACCGGCGGGCGGCACCCCGGCCTGGCACCGGCGGGCGGCACCCAGGCCTGGCGCCGACGGCACGCGTCCCGCGAGCCGGCCTGGCGCCGGCGGCAAGCCCCCTAACGCCGGTCGATGGCCCTCGTCCTGGTCTCGGTCCCATCATGCTCGGTCTGATCCCATCTTGGCTTGTTTGGATCGATCCTCGTGAGTTTGGTACGATCACGGCTACGGAACGTACATCTTTCGATTCGGTTGGAATCGTCCTCGATGTTTTACGACAAAAACTAGAAGGATTGGATTTCTCGTAGAATATATCGTATAAAACAAAGATCGATTAACTTGAACATCGATCCTTTAGGCTCTACGGTTTATTTTACGAGAAAGATAGTCTTTTCGAGAAATCGTATAAGAATTCAGGCCCAATCAGACTATGACGGTTTATCCAATTTCCCGAACATCGGATAAACATCAAGTCACCGAAAAATAGGGGAAAACTCGAGGATAATTATGAAGATCGACGGAAATGTAATGTTTCCTGAAGAGATAAACTTGGGCCCAAAGGCGAGGTCCATCATCCTAAGGCAAACCGACCTAGGAGTGAGTATATAAGGAGAGCAAGAGCAGAAGAGAAGGGGATCCGAAAATCCTAGAATTTAGACTTAGAGAACTCCTGCTAGCTTAGAGAACTTAGAACTTAGGCGGTTAGGCCAACGAGGCAAGACTTAGAACGTCTGGCCGCCTCTTGTTCTAGTTTTATCTTCTCCGCAGACCCCTGTTCCTCTCGGAAGGATCTAACTGTACTTTTACTCAGAGCTCCGCACATAGAAGCCCTAGGCATTATCTTCGACATGCCCGCTTCTATGACCAATGCTCATACTAGACGAACCAGGCCCTAGAACGTCTGGCCGCCTCCTGCTCGCAAATCTCTGCTCCTCTCGGAAGGATCGGACAATTCTTTTACTTAAGATCTCCGCATATAGAAACCCTAGGCGTTATCTTCGACATGCCTGTTTCTATGACAAACGCTCATACTAGACGAACCCGCCCAGACTGTTCGATCTCTTGTTCAATTCTTTCTAACTGAACTACGTCCGACTTGATCCTCGAAAGGGGTACGTAGGCAGCCTTTCTTAAGGTCCAGTCCCAAATCTTAACAAAACCTTTTCCGCATTTATTCGGTCACTTGTCGTTGGCTGGCGCAGAGAATCCGGACCTTCAGGGAAAGTCGGGTTAACTTGGCTTTCCTCCGTTTTTATTCATTGAAATCGACAGTGTGAATTTCGGTTCCCACAGTTTGGTGCTAGAAGGAGGGGGGGGGGGACGGATTACTCTTACTCATACGGCCGCAAAGCGCTTGATCGAACCGATGTCCGGAAATATGAAAGAAAAAGTTGCAGTTTGCGTCAACGATGGTAAAACAACTCCAGCAGCGACTGTTCCTACGGCCGACGCTTACGCAAACGCCACGGTGCTCGAGCAAATCAAAAACCTAGCCGCGGCTTTCCGCCACAGGAAGAGCACGAAAACGAGCTCGCAATTTTTCTATCTAAACAATAAGGGCAACGATAAAATCTATCAAACCCCAAAAATTCGTCTTGTTACCAAGTTAGAGAAATCGCAACGAGCAAGGTTTCTACGAGAAACATTTCTTTCGAGAACCTCTCGGAAAAATAAAACTTATTCTCCTTGAAACCTTGGGGAAACCCTATATTACTCGCGGAACAGAAGCACGGCAAATCGGTTCACTGATTCCCACTGCCATACTTCTTACAAACAACTCTCGAGGAACAAACGGGAAAACGAAAGGAGGTCGGAGCTTGATCTTACTAGGACGACTTGCCATAGGGTAAGATATCTCTTCCCAGTCCGCCTTAGTAAGAGCCCACTTTGTTCTCCTTTGTGTCTAGGTCAAAATGGCTTTCGTTTCATCTCAATCGGAGTTTCCGTTGAGATTTTACGAAGAGAACAAAGTCACTGTCCCGGCCACCTCGCTGTGGACAAGGACAAACATTACCGAGGTCACCTCACCCTCCGACATGGCTACCTCGCCACAGGGCGAACTCACATTCGTCATCCTTTGAGTCTAGATCAAAGTGGCTTTCGTTTCGTCTCAATCAGAGTTTCCGTTGAGATTTTACGAAGGGAACAAAATCACTCTCCCGGCCATCTCGCCCGTGGACAAGAAAAACCATCACCATGGCCACCTCACCTGTGGAAAACTCACTTTGCTCTCCTTTGAGTCTAGGTCAAGATGGTTTTCGTTTCGTCTCAATCGGAGCTTCCGTTGAGATTTTACGAAGAAAACAATGTCGCTGTCTCGACCACCTCGCCCATGAGAAGGATCTCTCTGTCCCGTCATATGACGAGACCGGTCCTGTCTCAATACCATGCATCTTTGCCTGAGTTTTTGTAACTCGATCTTTGAGTCCGTGAGCCCCGGGGATCAACAGCAGCATCGGCGGACGCGGGACACGACACGGGCGGCAGGGCGCCTGGCGCCGGCGGCAGGCTCGTCCTCTCCCGTCTGGCGCCGGCGGCAGGCCCGTCGTTTCCCGTCTGGCACCGGCGGCAAGGGTCCTGGCGCCCATCCGTGCAGTCGTCTCGTGATCTCGGGCAACGGCAACATCTTGGTCCCTTAAACCCATGTTCGGATTGTTCGAGAAACACGACGATTCTTCCGCAAAGACTTCTCGATTGTTTAACAAAGTTCATATTTTAAAATCAAGCTCGGCAATATTTTACGAAACACCATTCGTAAAGTCAAACAAGATCATATGAAACGATAAGGACCTAACCAGTTCGCTCATAGCCTGACGAGCTAAGAGCCTCACTCGAGTGGCGTCTTGCCCAATGTCTCCATTTGTCTAAAGCACCCACCTTAGCCTTCTTCGAGTTATCGCCTACTTCTCCTCCCTTTGTTTCAACGATTCTGTAATGTTCCTTCGGACACATTTTCAATTTAACCAGCAGTACGAAGAAACGAGAACAGGAACTTGGGCGTTCATATCTCTCTTTCGCTCCGATATTCTCGTCAGAATTTCATAAAAAAAATGATTCTCGTTCGGTATCAAACTTTTCAAAGTCCTTTGATGATGAACCGTTAAAAGTCACGAAACAAAGAGGAACGGGCAAGAGGCAGCCTTGAACGATCGATGAGACTAAGGCAGAACATGCAAACCGATCTAGTCTCTCGAAAAACCGAGACACGTTCGCCCCGCGTTGTAAAAGCACCTCATCCCGCTTCCTAAAGAAAAAAGAAAACGTACACAAGCCTTCGGAAGAACGGCTAACCCGTTTTCTTTCGTAAAAAGAAAAGGAAAGTAGGTGCGTATAATCCCATCTTCGAAAACTTTTTGCTTCAGCATCAAGACAACGCATTTGACAAAGCAAACTCTCGCAGCAATAAGATTCGTCTAAAAGACGCTAGCGGCATAGCCCAACCGTTACAAACATAGTCTTGAAAACTCTACGTCGTCTCTCGTCGCAAACTCGCGACTAGAAACGTGTACCAACGTCAGACTAATAGCACGACGGTAAACTACGAAAATAACGAAATAACCTTCGGTAGAACTCCATGAGTAGTTCGAAGCAGCTTTCGTCCAAAGGTCGAAATCATAGCGGAAACATCTCCCGTGTAATCCGCGGAAACATCGCTACTTTAACAATCTGCGATTTTCTATCTCCATGAAACCGGTCATCCATTACTTTCGTATAACAAGAACATTTTAAAACAAAACAGCCTATGGAAAAAACATGATCGGTCTCATGCAAAACGATTTCGCAGTACGCAAAAGTGAATGAGGAAAACATAATCCGTGGTCGCGAATATCGCAAGTAATTTGTGAGAAACACTCTCCGGTTACCTTTGCGAAAACCCCTTCTTACATCACTTTTACGAAAAATCCTCTGTATGGTCGAGTCAATTCATACAAAGAAACTTTCGTAAAATAAACATAATGGGTCCAACGAGTAACTGTCATAGACAGTTTCTGCTCCACAAGGTTTCTGGCTCCTGCTTTCACTCCCCGCGGTTACGTCCGAGCAGGAAATAATCACGCAGGCGAACCCGCACATGTCCTGCGTTGATCCCTTAAACTTTTTCCCCCCGGATAAAATGAAACGATTTTCATGCAACAAAAAAGAATTTATACGAGCCATTCATCGTATAACTAAGACCTAAAGTGGAAGATCGTTTCTAAAAGCCATCAGCCATAACTCAGAAAACTCCACTATGCTTGGCATGTCTATCTCGGCAAACGCTATTTGGCCCTCAGCCAACTACTCCCTTCCGTAAAGCCCGGACCTGAATTCGGCATCCCCATTAAGGACAATCGTAAACTAACATGACCTTAATAAGGGTCATGGTCTGATCGTTTACCAACAACTTCCTTGGCGATACAGCTGAATCTAGCCTCCATGCCAATCCAAAGCTACTGAGCGAGCACCGCTCCAATCACTTAACGGCTAAAAACAACAATCCACGATTTGTTCATAGAACGCCAAGTGACTATTACGCAAGCAATTTGTCGCATAACCCAGAATCGGAAATCATACGATAAACTCTTCATACCAAAACCCAGTCCTAACAACCATATGGTTAACGGAAGATTTAAACTCATCGTCAATCGATTAAGTTCTATACGCCCCGTAAACACGACATGAAAAGAAACACTCGTGACAAGGCTCCAAGAGTTATACGAGTCATCCTTAATATATACAAACAAATCCCGGAAGGCCAACACTTCACGAAGCACTGTGAGTGTAGACGCTTCTCCCAGGGTCGAACTTACGCGACCCCTTGGTCCTGCGTCCAAACCGAAACAATAGTTTCTGGCTGCGAACATTCGCAAAACATCTCCAAAGCCCGCGGACATTTCAACCACGAAATGCGGCACAAGGGAAACTCGACCTTCAGCACTGCGAGACGTCGCTAACGCTCGAAGGACATTCTTTTCCTCAAAACATACAAACACACCTCTAAACGGTAACATGCCTCTAAACTGGCATCATGTCGTTGTTGCTGATCACAACAAACGAACTCTAAACGTCCTAAACAGACAAATAGCCGCCCTTCAAGGGGTAGGCTCTCTTGCATCCGACAAGGATAAACATAGCGCGCTATACAAGAAATCCAAATTTTGGTTTAGCTCTTCGTAAAGGAAGTAACTCGACTCACGCCTAGACAAATCATATAAGCCGACAACAATTTGCGGATTTTAAACGGTACGAGTCAGGTTAAAATCGCAAACAGGCAAAAACGAAAGCCGATTTGTCATCGCAAAGCCTCAGTCCGAGAGTAAACCTAGGTCTTGCCCTAAACCCAGCCACGCTGGATCTTGACATCTCACAGACATAGTATGGTATACGAGATCCGAAAATTTGTCTCTTCACTTAAGCTTATTCGTTTCACGAACTTTTTGCGTAAATCGGTAAACCGCGGAAAATCTCGCTTTATGCAAACAATAGGTACGGTGATCATCAGGGAACTAGGAATGAGACGACAACTCAGACCCTCTTTCTCATACTTCGAAAAAACTGAAGTTCATAAAAAATCGAAAAACACATAATGGCCTCACAACGCCCAGACAAAAACAAATACATCAACAGCATCATGCTCGAAAGTATCTCATGACACATAACCAGACCATATAAGTCTTGCTGGAAAACAGATCACAAGGGTCTTAAAATCCAAAACGAACTACGGAAGGCTTGATCCCTACAACAAGGGTACGTAGGCAGCCTTCGAAAGGCGCAGCCCCAATCTTACCACTTTCAACGGAGCCTTTCAACCATTAATTCCGCCTATCTTACCTGAAATGTCTTATGGCTCGCAAGAACATCACGAAGGTTCTAACGAGCTGGGGGCCTAACTGTTGGTGTCAAAATCGGTCACGACGGAATCAATGACTGAAAGTCTCTGGAAAGTATTTCTTAAAACAAAAAGTCTCGGATAATTTGAAAAGAAGTTATACGAGATTTTCTCAAATTAGAATATCCACTCTCTGGTGAGGTCGAAAACGGTTATCTCAAAATCTACGGCTAAAGATCTTTCCAAACTCAAAGATTTCCCGCACGAACGACTAACGGGGGAAAGATCGGGCAACGGAAAACCCACGGGCGTCAAAGGCCTCCTGGCGCCGGCGGCACGCGTCACGCGGGCCGGCCTGGCGCCGGCGGCAAGCCGGCCTGGCGCCGGCGGCACCCCGGCCTGGCGCCAGCGGCACGCGTCACGCGAGCCGGCCTGGCGCCGGCGGGCGGCACCCCGGCCTGGCGCCGGCGGCACGCGTCACGCGAGCCGGCCTGGCGCCGGCGGCACCCCGGCCTGCTGCCGGCGGGCGGCACCCCTGCCTGGCGCCGGCAGGCGGCACCCCGGCCTGGCGCCGGCGGCACGCGTCCCGCAAGCCGGCCTGGCGCCGGCGGCAAGCCCCCTAACGCCGGTCGACGGCCCTCGTCCTGGTCTCGGTCCCATCATGCTCGGTCTGATTCCATCTTGGCTTGTTTGGATCGATCCTCGTGAGTTTGGTACGATCACGGCTACGGAACGAACATCTTTCGATTCGGTTGGAATCATCCTCGATGTTTTACGACAAAAACTAGAAGGATTGGATTTCTCGTAGAAGATATCGTATAAAACAAAGATCGATTAACTTGAACATCGATCCTTTAGGCTCTACGGTTTATTTTACGAGAAAGATAGTCTTTTCGAGAAATCGTATAAAACCTTCAACGACTTAAGACAGGTCCACGGACTTACTTACGATTTTAAGAATTCAGGCCCAATCAGACTATGACGGTTTATCCAATTTCCCGAACATCGGATAAACATCAAGTCACCAAAAAATAGGGGAAAACTCGAGGATAATTATGAAGATCGACGGAAATGGAATATTTCCTGAAGAGATAAACTTGGGCCCAAAGGCGAGGTCCATCATCCTAAGGCAAACCGACCTAGGAGTGAGTATATAAGGAGAGCAAGAGCAGAAGAGAAGGGGATCCGAAAATCCTAGAATTTAGACTTAGAGAACTCCTGCTAGCTTAGAGAACTTAGAACTTAGGCGGTTAGGCCAACGAGGCATGACTTAGAACGTCTGGCCGCCTCTTGTTCTACTTTTATCTTCTCCACAGACCCCTGTTCCTCTCGGAAGGATCTAACTGTACTTTTACTCAGAGCTCCGCACATAGAAACCCTAGGCATTATCTTCGACATGCCCGCTTCTATGACCAACGCTCAAACTAGACGAATCAGGCCCTAGAACGTCTGGCCGCCTCCTGCTCGCAAATCTCCGCTCCTCTCGGAAGGATCAGACAATTCTTTTACTTAAGAGCTCCGCATATAGAAACCCTAGGCGTTATCTTCGACATGGCTGTTTCTATGACAAACGCTCATACTAGACGAACCCGCCCAGACGGTTCGATCTCTTGTTCAATTCTTTCTAACTGAACTACGTCCGACTTGATCCTTGAAAGGGGTACGTAGGCAGCCTTTCTTAAGGTCCAGTCCCAAATCTTAACAAAAACTTTTCCGCATTTATTCGGTCACTTGTCGTTGGCTGTCGCAGAGAATCCGGACCTTCAGGGAAAGTCGGGTTAACTTGGCTTTCCTCCGTTTTTATTCATTAAAATCGACTGTGTGAATTTCGGTTCCTACATATCACTTGCATTCTTAAGATTGGGTGTAGAGCATATAGGTTGCACTCACTTGCATTTAGAGCATTGCTTTGTAAAGAACGCTTGTTTGCACTGAATTTGACACCCTAGTTAAACATATCAAGTAGCTTAAGCATCTTTTTAAGGCTTGCATGCTTTGAGCCTTGAAAACTCTTCTTGAAACTTGCTTGCTTGCTTGATATTGCCATTGTTCTTAAAACCAGCTCCAACCTGAACCTAGACTTGAATGAACTTAATTTCTCTTGCATATGGGCATTTGCATACTTTATCAAGGGTCTCATACACATTTGGGTTATCTTGCCCCATTGTACCACTCTTTGTTAACCCAAATGACACTTCCTTACCCTTGAACCCTTGCCATTCTTTTAAGCCTACATTGATTTGCATGAGTGAGATCTCTTTTGATAGCTTGTCATGTGCAAAATCTTGAGAGTATTGGGAGCAACATGGATTTTTTTCATCTCTTGCTAGCATAGGTTCATCATTTGAGCTAGCTTCTAGGATGGTGAGTGGGGTCTTTGTTCTTTAAAGGTTTATATCTTGGATTTGGGAAGTGATAAAGTTGAGATTGATGAACAAAAGAGTGTCATGAGAAAGAAAATCCCTAGGGACCTAGAATAGAAAGATACGAAAGCTCTTGATTGTATTGTTTGAGACCTCCCCCCTTAAAAAAAAAAGAAAAGAAAAAAAACAAAAGAAAAAGAAAAAGAAAGATTCAATAAGATAGTGGGGAAGGGGAAACAAAAGGAGTTAGAGCCTAGAAAAGTGAATAAGAGGTCCTTAGTGGTTGTATCATAAGAAAAGAGAAGTTGTTCATTGGGTGAGTGATGTGAGTGTTTTTAATTTTGTGTTATGGGATGAATGAAAAGAGTGTAGAACTTGTGATCACTTAGGAATGGGGTAGAATTATGAGGATGGATCCATGTATGCATGAATTGCTCCTAGTCTTAGATAAATTTTGCATAATGATAAAGCTCCTTGATTTTTGAGTGATTGCCACCTTGAAATGATGCATTGAAACCCTCCTTTTCATCCATACTAGACCATTTGATCACCTAGCCAAATGATTGAGATCTTTGCCCATTTGTGAGAATTCACCTTGTGTGTGTGTGAATCAATGTGAGGGTTGGTTAAGAGAACATGTTGGTTGATAGGCATTGCATATTGTGTAGAGGCATAAGAGTATTGATATGCCTTGAGAAGCTAGAGCATAATAAGAGAGTTTTGCTCATGCTATTTGCTATGTTTCTTTAGGATGTCAAGTTGAGTGTTATGGGTGTTTCTTTTGCCTTTGCTCCCATCTGTATATCTCTCCTCCTTGTGTTTTGAAAAGTTTTACTTGAGGAAAAGTAAAAGACTAGTGTGGAGGAGTTGATATCTTGCATATTTACATGTTTTTAGCAATCATATCTTGTGCATTTTGATCATATAGATTAGGCATTAGGCATCTTTAGGTCCATATTGCATTCATAAGTCTATATCAGGTGTTGGAGTGTGCTAAGGAGTAAGTTGAGGTGTTTGTGAGCTTTAAAACCCAAAAAGAAGTGAAGAATGAAGTGTGGCCAAGACAAGACAAAGCAAAAGTGAAGCTGGTCGAGTCCCCATCCGGGTTGATACACCCGAGTTAACGTACCCACACGTATCAAGGGCGAGGGAGAGTCGAGAGACATACCCGGGGTGAGATATGCGAGTTGGAGGGGCCGCACGGGTTCTGAACGAGAGCAGATCGAGGCACATACCCGGTCTCGACCACCCAGGGTAAGCTACCAGCACGGGTTCACGTACCCGACCTAGCCACCCGGGTTGGTCGAGTCCCTTTCTTCCCGGGTACCAGCTCATCCTGGTCGAGTTCCATCATATTTTAAGAGCTTTTTGGTCATTTTGCTAGTTATTTTAAGGGCTTCCATGCCTAGTATAAATACTCTTTGTAACCCAAAGTTGGGATTAACTCTTTTTCTCTTAAGAACACATTTGGATCTTGAATTATTTTTCATTGTATTCTCCTGTGTTTATTGGATTATCTTGATCACTTATCATGTTTAACCTTGAATCATCCATGGTTTTAGGGTTATCCATGTCTATTAGTGAGTACATCTATCTTGGATTCATGGGTTAGGGAGACCAAGGGTGATTAAGCTAGATCTAAGGTGTTTTAGTATAGATCTTTCTTATTCCTTCCTAGTAGAGTGTTTTTAATGATATTTTAGAGTTGGCTTCTCTAAAGTTGAGCTCTAGGCATTTTATGCCCGAAAGGTGTTCGAAGAAATGCCTGAACCAACTCTCCGAAGCTTTTAACATTCTTTACCAAAGAGATTTGTTTTTAAAGGTGTTAAGATGGCTAATAGACTTGATTTTAATGATTGCTTAGATAATATTCAACCAAAGAGATTTGATGCTTGAGTTATCTTTGTGAATGAACATTCATCTAGAGATAGATCTTGTTTAGTATTGTGTTCTAGGCCTAAGGTTGATAGATTGATTGAAAAGCTGACACCTTTAGATTGAAACTTGATCATCTTCTTCACTCAATGGTTGCACTTAGCTTATGCATAGACTTGCATTCCCCTTGCATTGAGATCTCTGAGGATTGGTTCGACAATCTCTTATACTACAACATTTGGTTAAGGAGCCTTGAAAACTCCAAACATCACCTTGATGAGAATTCTAGGAGGCAACTCTCTACCACTTCTAAGGGAGATTTCTTTCATTGGCTCCTTGGGGTTTTGCTCAGGTTTTCCAGGTAGTGACCCTTGTTGCGATTGGGCTGAGATTTCATGGAGGCAAACTGGTTCTCTAAGGCTCTGATCTTATTGTGGAGCTCATTGTAGCCTCCATCAATCGTGGAGTGAATGTTCTTGAACTCATAGCCTATGTTCTTCTCTGTTCTAGACTGAGCTTCGAGGAGTTGCTTGAACATGGACTCCACACCTGAATCTGGAGCCTGAACCTGAGAAGAGCTTCCTTGGGCTTGGTTAGATTGCTGACCCTTGATGGTGAAACCAGGAGGGTAGCTTTGCTTTGCTTGGTAGCCTTCTTGCTGGTGGTTGGAGGGACCCGAAGAGTAGTTATGCTTGCCTTGGTATCCACCCTGTTGATTATTGGAGTAAGGCTTTTTCTGATAGTTGCTGTATTGAAAGTTGGGCTCCTTCTTGTACCATGTCCCATTAGCATTAAAGCGCAGCTCCTCTTGGCCTTCTAACCCATCAACCTCGTTGATCACAGCAGGTTCCTCTTGGTTTTGATCTCCAACAAAATTCACCTTCTCCTGCTTAGCTTTATCTAGAAGAAGCAGAGGCAAGATCTTATCCACCTTTTCTTATAAAGCTTTCAGCTCCTTCCTTGTGTGCTGATCATCCGTTCTGCTGCTTCTATCATGCTCCTCACTGTAGGCTGAATAACTCTGAGCCATGTTCTCAACCAATTCCTCTGCATCCTCTTCAGTTCTTCCCAAGAAGAAACCATTGCTGGCTGTGTCAAGTCTGCTCCTGAACTTTGGTAAAGCACCTCTGTAGAAGGTACTTAGCAGACTTTCCTTTGTGATGCCACGGTGTGGACATTTAGACCAGTATCCTTTGAACCAGTCCCATGCTTCACTAAAGCTCTCAAGATTCTTTTTCTGAGAGCCAGAGATCTCATTCCTTATCTTGGCAGTCCTGGAGGTTGAGAAGAACTTGTTGAGGAAGGCCTTTTCGCACTCATTCCAAGTGGTGATAGAGTCACTTGGAAGAGACTTCTCCCATTGGTGAGCCTTGTTTCCTAGAGAGAAAGGGAACAGCCTTAGCTTGAAAGCATCTTTAGAGACTCCATTAATCTTTGACAAGCCACAATAGCTATCAAACTTGTCCAAGTGATCAAGTGGATCCTCCACAGGAAGGCCATGATACTTTTTGTTCTCTAACGCATTGAGTAGGCCTGACTTGATCTAAAAGTTGTTGTTCTTCACAGCTGGTGCTCTGATTCCCAACCTATGACCATGAATGTGAGGCTTATAATAGGTTCCAATTGCACGAGCCTCGTGCTGTGGATGTCTTGGTCTAGGTTTGTCAGCTCCTGGACCATTGCCCCCTTGGGCAACACCATCTTGAGGTTGATTCTGGTCTTGCTCCATTTCAAACCCCAATCTTTCTAAGTGAGTTTGTTGATCTTCTTCTCTTCTCTTCCTTGTGATATCCCTTTCAAGTGCAGCAATCTCTTCAACAGTGGGAACCAGGTTTGATGCACCTCTGCTTCTCAAGTTCATGCACCTCTGCTTCTCAAGTTCATGCACCTGAAATACAAAAGGAGGGAAAAAAGAGTATCAGTAACTAGAAAAAAAAAAGAAAATAAGACTTAGTCTCAAGCAAAGACCAAATCTCAATGTCAAAATCAACTTAGAACTGACAACGGCGCCAAATTTGACAATGGACTTTTCAAGGGTCCTTGTTCAAATCAAAGTAGTAATGAGTGTCAATCCAATCCTAAGACATTTTCAAATAGAGAGAATGCAGGTTCATGCTTAATCTAATTGCAACCAGATTTAGATGATAATAAGAACTAGGAACAATGCTAGAATACAATAAAGAAACAAACTTTCTTTCAATTAGAGGAGATAGGACTCATCGGGTTAGGGACCTGATCTTGGGTGATTAAGATTCAATCTACTATACCAAACTATCAATAAATTTTGTTGGGGTCAAAATCGGCCACGACGGAATCAATGCCTCAAAGTCCCAGAAAGTATTTCTCGGAACAAAAAGTCTCGTATAATTTGAAAATAGGTTATATGGAAACTTCTCAAATTACAATATCCAACAAGCAACTCTCGGGAAACAAACGACACAACGGAAGGAGGTCGGAGCTTAGTCTTACCGGGTCAACTCGCCATAGGACGAGGACGGTCTTCTAAGCTGGCCCTAGGAAAAGCTCACTCTGTTCTCCTTTGAGTCTAGATCAAAATGGCCTTTGTTTCGTCTCAATCGGAGATTTCGTTGAGATTTTATGAAAGAAACAAGGCGCCATCCCGAACCCACTCGCTCATGGGCGAGTGGAACCAAGACAAAGGTCCACTCACCCATCGGCGAGTGCGACCATGACCAAGGGCACGCTCACTCTGTTCTCCTTTGAATCTAGATCAAAATGACCTTCGTTTCGTATCAATCGGAGTTTCCGTTGAGATTTTCCGAAAGAAACAAGGTGCCGTCCCGAACCACCTCGCCCATGGGCGAGATGAACCGAGACCAAGGTCCGCTCGCCCATGGGCGAGCGCGACCAACACCATGATCTGCTCGCCCATGGGCGAGCGCGACCAACACCATGGTCCGCTCGCCCATGGGCGAGCGAGCGCGACCAACGCCATGGTCCGCTCGCCCATGGGCGAGCGCGACCAACACAATGGTCCGCTAGCCCACGGGCGAGCGCGACCATCACGACAGTCCGCTAGCCCGTGGGCGAGCGCGACCAGCACAAGGGTCGCTCGCCCACGGGCAAGCGCGACCATCTCGACAGTCCGCTCGCCCATGGGCGAGTGCGACCCAGTCCCGGCCTGTCCGACTCGACTCCCGTATCTTCTGTATAGCTGTATCATCCGACCTTCGTATAAATTTCCTTTGGTTGCAAGAAAATTGCTTAGGATGCGTTGCGATCGTTTCTCGCTTTTACGAGAGATTAGTGGAAAATCGTTTTTAACAGCCATCAGCTGTAACTCAAAAAACTCCGCTATGCTTGGCCTGTCAATCTCAACGAATGCTATTCGGCCCTCGGCCAACTATGCCTTTCCATAAAGCCCGAACCTGAATTCGGCATCCCCTTAAAAGACAATCGTAAACTAACATGACCTTAGTGTTAACACGAAAGTGTCATAGTCTAATACTTTACCAACAACTTCCTTGGCTATACGGCTGAACACAACCTTTATGCCACGCCCACATAATTGAGCGACCACTGCTCCAGTTGCTTAACGGCTAAAACGACAATCCACGATTTTTCATAGAATGCCAAGTGACTATTACGCAAGCAGTTTGTCATATAATGCCAAGTGACTATAATTCAAAAAAACTCCACTATGCTTGGCCTGTCAATCTCAACGAATGCTATTCAGCCCTCGGCCAACTATGCCTTTCCATAAAGCCCGAACCTGAATTCGGCATCCCCTTAAAAGACAATCGTAAACTAACATGACCTTAGTGTTAATACGAAAGTGTCATGGTCTAATACTTTACCAACAACTTCCTTGGCTATAAGGCTGAACACAAACTTTATGCCACGCCCACATAATTGAGTGACCACTACTCCAGTTGCTTAACGGCTAAAATGACAATCCACGATTTTTCATAGAATGCCAAGCGACTATTACGCAAGCAGTTTGTCGTATAATGCCAAGTGACTATAATTCAAAAAAACTCCGCTATGCTTGGCCTGTCAATCTCAACGAATGCTATTCGGCCCTCGGCCAACTATGCCTTTCCATAAAGCCCGAACCTGAATTCGGCATCCCCTTAAAAGTCAATCGTAAACTAACATGACCTTAGTGTTAACACGAAAGTGTCATGGTCTAATACTTTACCAACAACTTCCTTGGCTATACGGCTGAACACAACCTTTATGCCACGCCCACATAATTGACTGACCACTACTCCAGTTGCTTAACGGCTAAAACGACAATCCACGATTTTTCATAGAATGCCAAGCGACTATTACGCAAGCAGTTTGTCGTATAGTCCAGAATCAGAAATCATACAATAATTCTTCATAACAAAACTCAGTCCTAACAACCATATGGTTAACAGAAGATATAAAGATATCAATTAAGTTCTATACGCCCCGTAAACACGGCATGAAAAGAAACACTCGTGACAAAGCTCCAAGAGTTATACGAGTCATCCTTAAAAATATACAAAACAAATCCCGGAAGGCTAACACTTCACGAAGCACAGTGAAGGTAGACGCTTCTCCCTGGGTCAAATTTACGCGACCCCTCGGTCCTAATTCCTCTATCAAAAATCAAAAAAAAAAAAAATTGCGTCCAAACTGAAACAACAGTTTCTGGCTGCGAACATTCGCAAAACATCTCCAAGCCCGCGAACATTCCAACCACGAAATGCGGCACAAGGAAAACTCAACCTTCAGCACTGCGAGACGTCGCTAACGCTCGAAGGACATTCTTTTCCTCAAAACATTCCAGACGAAATTCTCGTCTCAGGAACTCAAAACATACAAACAAGCCTCTAAACGGTAACATGCCTCCAAAATGGCATCATTTCTTTGTTGCTGATCACAACAAATGAACCCTAACGTCCTAAACAGACACTAGCCGCCCTCGAAAGGATATACTCTCTTACATCCGACAAAGATACCATAGCGCGCTATACAAGAAAATCCGAAAATTTGGTCAGCACCTCCAGACAGCCTTTGGAAGTAGCTCAATTCGTGCCAAGAAAAGTCGTATATGCCGATAACACTTCGCGGACTTTAAATAGGTATGAATCAGGTAGAATTCGCAAAAAGGCAAAACGAAAGCCGACTTGTCATCGCAAAGCCTTAGTCCAAGAGTAAACCTAGGTCTTGCCCTAAACCCAGCCATGCTGGATCTTGATATCTCAAAGGCATAGTATCAACACCTCGATACGAGATCTCAAAATTTGTCTCTTCATTTATATTTGTACGTTTATGAGTCTCCGCAAATCAAAAGACTTCAGGAATTCTCATCTTACACGACGACAGGTATGGTGATCATCTGAGAGACGTGAATGAGACGACAACTTACACCCTGCCCCTCTAACTTCAAAAAATGGAAGTTCTCTCAGTTTATAAAAACCACGATTTTATAAATTTGAGCAAAATATTTTAACAGGCCCTAAAACTGGCGGGGATTCAGAGCCACCAACGGCCAGTCCCGAAAAATACATCATGGCCTCACAACGGCAAGAACAAAACGAAATACCATCGACAACATCATGCTCGAAAATCTCTGCACGACACATAACCAGATCATATAAATCTTGCTGGAAAAAAGATCACAAGGGTCTTAAACTCCAAAACGAACTACGAAAGGCTTGATCCCTTCGAAAAGGCCTTCAAAAGGCGCAGCCCCAATTTTGCAATTTTCGACGGAGCTTTTCAACCATTAATTCCGCCTAACTTACCTAACATGTCTTACCGCTCGCAAGAACATCGCAAAAGTTATAACGAGCTGGGGGGCTAACTGTTGGGGTCAAAATCGGTCACGACGGAATCAATGCCTCAAAGTCCTCGAAAAGTATTTCTCGGAACAAAAAGTCTCGTATAATTTGAAAAGAGGTTATTTGGAAAGTTCTCAAATTAGAATATCCAATAAGCAACTCTCGGAAAACAAACGACACAACGGAAGGAGGTAGGAGCTTAGTATTACCGGGTCAACTCTCCATAGGACAAGCACCGTCTTCTATGATGGCCCTAGGACAAGCTCACTCTGTTCTTCTTTGAGTCTAGATAAAAATAGCCTTCGTTTCGTCTCAATCAGGGTTTCCGTTTAGATTTTACGAAAGAAACAAGGCATCGTCCCGAACCACCTCGCCCATGGGCGAGATGAACCGAGACCAAGGTCCTCTTGCCCATGGGCGAGCGCGACCAACACCATGGTCCGCTCGCCCATGGGCGAGCGCGACCAACGCCACAGTCCGCTCGCCCATGGGCGAGCGCGACCAGCACAAGGTCGCTCGCCCACGGGCGAGCGCGATCATCACAATGTCCGCTCGCCCACGGGCGAGCGCGACCTTCACAAGGTCCGCTCGCCCATCGGGCAAACGTGACCAGCACGACGGTCCGCTGGCCCACGGGCGAGCACGACCATCACGACATTCCGCTCGCCCATGGGCGAGCGCGACCAGCACAAGGTCCGCTCGCCCACAAGTTAGCGCGACCATCACGACAGTCCGCTAGCCCATGGGCGAGCACGACCAGCACAAGTGATGTGCCATGGAATAGCGGACCGAGCAAAACAAACTTGCATGGCTTGATCATGGGAAGCAGCAATGATATATGTTCATTGTTTGACTCATATATGCCAAACCACGACGCTTCTACGCATGAAATTACTTGGAGAACGTGCTCAACTCAATTCCGGAGCTCCTCAAAGAAGAATCAGCTCAAACGGAGTTCAGATGTGGGAGTTATGTCCTTTTCATATCAGATGATCTTCGATTCTCGCGAATTCAGACATGGCGCATTTAATGAAGGGATGTATTGACCAATCTTCCTAAAATTCGACAACCTTGACCAGTCTTCCTCAAAATCACCATCCTTGACCAGTTTTCATCAGATTCCACACCTTTGACTCATTTATCATGTTCTAGTCAAATATTTCTTTTTCTATGCATTGTTTTTACACAAATAAATTTATTATCTTTTATCCTTTCATTTCTTTGTAATCCTATAAATAGGAACTGAAATTCATTCAATAAAATCAGTCTAAGTTTGAGTTATATTTGTGTTTCTTTTCTCTGAGTGAGAGAGATAGTTCTTTAGCTAGTTCATCGGTTTGAACCGGCTTGTTGATTTGGTGGTCAGCCAATCATCTTTGTGTGTTATTTGGTGGTTAGCCAACGCACTACATCCGTTCTTTGGTGGTTAGCCTTAGATCGTGGGTATATCAAGAGTCATTCCGCACCTCTTGACGATCCATTCAATCCATCCCAGTTCCAGAAGTGCCTTTGCCTTCTCGGTTCATATCCAACACCCGGCTAAAGTGATCCTTCCCGATTTGGGGTGTATCAGAAAAGTCCGCTCGCCCCAGGCGAGCGCGACCATCACGACAGTCCGCTCGCCCATGGGCGAGCGCGACCAGTGCGACGGTCCGCTCGCCCATGGGCGAGCGCGACCCAGTCCCGGCCTGTCCGACTCTACTCCCGTATCTTTCGTATAGCTGTTTCATCCGACCTTCGGGACCATGAACCTCTCGATTCGTCTCTATTAAAGTTATTCTCGAAGTTTTACGACTAAAACCGAGAAAATCGCATAAATGTCCAAAGGCCTAAAAACTGTCCGCAAGGATCCAAACTTGTCTAGAGGCCCACCTACGATCTCAGAGGGGATCCAAGCCCATAGGAATTATGACGGTTTATCCTAACTTGGGGAATATGATAAATGTTAAGTTTCCAAAGATAAATTTCAAGACTCGAGGATAATTACGAAGGTCGACGAAAAATGGAATATTCCCAAAAATATAAACTTGGGCCCAAAGGCAAAGGAATAAACAGGCCACTGACTTAGAGCAACTATATAAGGAGAGCTGGAGCAGAAGAAAAAAGGATCCTAGAATTTAGACTTAGAAAACTCCTGCTAGCTTAGAGAACTTAGAACTTAGGTGGTTAGACTAGCAAGGCAGGACTTAGAACGTCTGGCCGCCTCTTGTTCTAATTTTATCTTATCCGCAGACCTCTGTTCCTCTTGGAAGGATCTAACAATTCTTTAACTTCAGAGCTCCGCACATAGAAACCCTAGGTATAATCTTCGACATGCCTGTTTCTATGACCAACGCTCGTACTAGACGAACTCGCCCAGGCAGTTTGATCTCTTGTTCAATTCTTTCTAACTGAACTACGTCCGACTTGATCCTCGAAAGGGGTACGTAGGCAGCCTTCCATAAGGTCCAGTCCCAAATCTTTAAACCTTTTCCGTATCTTTTTCGTATCTTTTTCGTCTCTTGTTATCGAGCTGCGACTCGATTAGGTTTAAGGTTGTTAGGAGGCTAGAACTCGGAAAATCGCCGACAGTTCTCGTGGCCAAAGCTTTTAAAATCTTTTGTAATCATCGCAACGCTCTTACGCGAATTGGAAATAAAGATCTACTTTTTCCTAAACTCGTTTTGTTATCTTTCTCTATTTTCCGCAGTTATTTGGTCACTTGTTGTTGGCTGTCGCAGAGAATTCGGACCTCATGGAAAGTAGGGTTTTCCTTGCTTTCCTCCATATTTTATTCATTAAAATCGACGGTGTGAATTTCGGTTCCCACAAGTCTATTACCTTATGCCTAGACACAAAACCAAACAAACTCTTTCCCAAGATGAATGCTCATTTGCAAGAGTCACCCAATATATCAAATCCTTTTGACTGTAATGACAAAAGCAATCATTAAAAATAAGTCTACTAGAGCTAAAAGCATTGAAGAGTTGGTTCAGGCATTTCCACAAACACCTTCTGGGCAGGAATTGCCTAGAGCTCTAGAATAGAGAGGCCAACTTTAAACTAGCTTTAAAATCAGTCAACAAGCAAGGAAAAGAAAGATCTTACACTAAACACTTTAGATCTACACTTAATCACCGTTAATCACCATATCCCATGAATCCAAAATAGATCTACTCACTAATCTTCATGCTTACTCTTAAACCCGTGAAAGATTCAAGCTTAATCATGAAGAGAAAGAAAGAAAGAATAAATAAACACTCAAGAACACAAAAACAAGATGAGATTTAGAATAAAAGATAAAACTTTCACCATAGTGTTTTGTGTTCTTTGAGAGAATAAAACTTAGATCCAACAATTGGTCTTACAAGAGTATTTATAGTAGCTTAGAAAACCTAAAAACATCAAGACAAATGACCAAAATGGCCTTGGGATCACTTAAGCTTCGACCAAAGACCAGAAAAACGCTCAGGGTAGATCCGGCCATCCAACCCGCGCATACTGACCCGCGCAGAACTCTTCCTCGACCAGCTTTCGCCCGGCCGCGCTGGTGGCCTGACCCGCGACCTTCTCTCCAGTTGGTTCCCTCGTCTTGGCTTTGTCTCAGGCTGCGCGGGTAAGGTAACCCGAGACCTTCTCCACGGTTGAGGCTCGGTCCCGACTAGATCACTCCGGCCGTACCCGCGACCTTCTTCCTGGTTCAGGCTCAACCAGCTTCAAGGGATGGTTTGTCTTGTCTTGGCCAAACTTTATTCTTCACTTCTTATTGGATCACAAAACTCCCAAACATCTCATATAACTCCATAGGACACTCCAACACCTGATAAGGACATATGAATGCAATATGGATCCCAAAGATGTCTAAAACCTAATTTACAAGATTAAAATGCACAAAATGGAATGCTAAAACAATAATATGCAAGAAATCATGAAGTCCCTGGAAGCCAAGGATCATATCTCGCACCTGCAGCAAGCCTTCTCTACCCTGCGGAAATATAACATGAACCTCAACCCAGCCAAATACATGTTTGGAGTGAGCTCCGGAAAGTTCCTGGGGTACTTCAGGATCCACCGGGGCATCGAAGCTAATCCCGAATAGATACGCGCCATCCAGTCTATTCGTTCCACAAGGAACATCAAAGAGGTCCAAAGGCTAACGGGTAGGATGGGAGCCCTGAGAAGATTCATCTCCAGGCTGTCCGACAAGTCTCACTCTGTTGGGGAAAAATACTCAGGTATTAGATTTCTCCTGACCCCGGGCAGGATACCGGCCTCCAGGTTCCTGCTAGAGGCACCCGGGTCCGACCCCTGCATCGGCCCCTTTCCCTGGGGAAAAATGGAAAATTTCCGATTGGGAGAACCTTCCATATTTCCGGATATGGAAGATTTCCACCTACTCCAAACCGACTCCCAGCAGTCCACGAAGACTATGTAAAGGGAACCTAAACCCTAAAACAGGGGATGGGCACTTTAAGACTTGGAGAGTAGAGTTAAACGGCTAGAACTAGGGTTTATACACCAAACATTGTAGTTCCTGCCCAATTCTCTAATAAAAACGTCTTGTTCCTTCTCAATACTCATAAATCTTAATGAAATCTCTTAAATATTCTAGCTTGTCCATCGTTCCGTGGTACTCACAAAGAACCTACACAAAATTCCCTAAAGTTTGGCGTTATAAGGAGGGGAGTAATCAAAATTACGTGTGTAGGAACCAAAATTCACACTGTCGATTTCCTTCGATTTAGGAAAGTCAGGAAAACCCTAATTTCCCAAAGGTCCAAGATATCTGCTAAACCACACGCCAAGCAATCCAGACACGAAAATATTAGACGAAAAATAAGAGAATCGAAAAGAGAGCAAATTATGTCTTATTCCGAATCCGCGAAAGAGCTTTACAACGAGGTAAGATCCTTGGCCGCGAGAGCTGTCAGCGAGTTCCGTAGTTCTAAAAACCAAGGACTATGAAAACCTTGTTGAGTCCTAGCTCGATTCTAAAAACGGAAAATTGCCTATTGCTCTAAGTGCTTACTTTCTTGTTGTGAGTTCGTATATTCTGCATCCTCGACCTTGACATCCTTATATACTCTTCTTAAGGCGGTTTGGTCTTTCCCTTTCTTCCTCTGGTCAAGTTTATCGCTTCTCGGAAATATTCCATTTTTCTCTGATCTTTCCGTTTATCCTTGGAAACTTTACATTTATCCTCCGAACTTCACATTTATCTTCTCCTGCATAACAAAAGATAAACCGTCATAACGATTGGGCTTGATCCTGCACAAAATCGAGAGTGGGCTTTTAGCCGTGTTCTGGACCTATTCAGGCCGTTTTCCGACTTAAGTGTTTTTTTGATTTTATCGAAATAGCGTGTTTTAAGAAGACGTCGATTTACGAAAACTTGAATTTATCGTATAGTGTAGGCAGTTCAAGGTGTTGAGTTAACCGTTGTCGTTTAACACAATCCATTCGAATTCCATAAGCGGAAACAAGTTACGGTTTTTATTGTAAAGTTCCGATGGTGGCTTCGATCGAGATGGAACAAGAAAGAGCTCGATCCGATTCCGACAGACAAAACCATGAGGATAAGATAAAGGCTGATTGGGAAAACTAACTCGCCAAAATGGCGAGTTTGCCATCACGCTTGGTCCAACTCGCCAAGTTGGCGAGTTGGCCATGTTCCTTGGTCCAACTCGCCAAGTTGGCGAGTTGGCCATGTTCCTTGGTCCAACTCGCCAAGATGGCGAGTTGGCCATACTGCTTGACCCAACTCGTCATCTTGGCGAGTTGGTCTCTCCATTCTTTTTTAAAAAAAAATTTTTTGACCGAACTCGCCATCTTGGCGAGTTGGTCTTGTTTCAGGGTCCAACTAGCCATCTTGGCGAGTTGGAAGTGCTCCAACTCGTTATTTTGGTGAGTTGGTTGTCTTGCTTGGCCGGATTGTTTGCTTGCTAAGCTTATTTGTATGTTAGGATAGTCGAACTTTCCTAATCGTCTCTTTGTCCGAGGCTTAGAGTAGTCCCTCTCGAGATTTCTTATTACCCGATTCCTCTTGGAGGTCGAGTTAAGACTCGATTTAGGTCTCTCGTGCTCTTTTTATCTTTTTTTTTCAAAAGAAAATATTTTTCGAGAAGTTTATAACGTTTGATTTTTCCGTGTTCGATTTTGACCCCAACAGATAGCCCCCCAGCTCGTTAGAATTGTGATATTCTCTCGAGCGAGTTAGTATGCCAGGTAAGTTATGCGGAATCTAAGGTCAGAAATTTTTGAAAGTAAATAGTGAATTTCTTATCTATAAGTATGTGGAGTAAGTTTTCAAATTCTTTACTTGCTTACTTCCACAACTCTTTCTAAGATAGAAAATTCCTTTCTTTCTTCTCTCTCCTTGGCATAAAGAGAAATTTTTCTTTTGAGACCATAGCTTCAAGAAGAAAATCTTCTAGCAAGTCTTATCGCGATTGCTTTGTTCCTGGTGGTTCTAGCTCGCGTTTTAATGATGCCGTGCCGAAGGTAGAGTTCGAGATCGCTTCAGTCGACCCTGAGGAGTTAGAAGCATACTTGAAGGCGAATGGTGTGGTGAAAAATCCTAGGCCCGGGATATGGAATCCTCGTTCATTCTATGCCAATCCCGTGGAGTGTTTCCCAAGCTGGAGTTGTCCCAAATGGTCTTGCTGCCATTTGGAGTTTCTGCCGAGTTCCTGAGTTGGTAGAGTTTTGCCTTCGCGAAGCCGGAGAAACTGCTGAATCTCCGCCCGAAGGCTACTTTACATGCTTTGAGGCACACCTAATGCAATGCTATCTTTGGTTTCCTATCCTGGCAGTCATTGCGAAGCTTCTCAATGGTTTTAGGTTGTCGATAAGGCAGATTTACCCATGCGGCTTAAACCACATCGTCGGGATTCTGGTGCTGAGTTACAAACTAGGTGTGACTCTCAATGTTAGCCATTTTGAATCCCTGCTGAAACCTTGCGGAAAATTCGACCATGGTTCAGCTAAAACCTCATACGAATATGGCGATCATAAAGGAATTCTACTCGAACTACCATCGCTGAATAGACTATTTTTTCTTTGTTCGAGTCATGACGTGTCCGTAGAGGCTAGCGGTATTCCTTTCCTTCATCCACATGGGGTCAGAAAGGTACTTCCAACTGAGCACCAGTTTGTTTCTGACGATGTGTGATCTTACGATTTTTCTTTTGGACTGACCAATCCCTTCCCTCTAACTCCAGACGGTCTTAATGATATCAGATATTTGTTTCGTGGAGAGAAATGCTTATGGGCCTCGTTCACACCAAAACGGGTCCGCCATGCCGTTGCCCTTCACCGTTCCCGGCTTGAGCCAGACTTACAGGCTGGCGAAGAGTCGGGATCAGGTATGGATGGTTTTGTGCCGTGCAAGGACCAGAAGAAAAAGAGAAAATCAGAAAAATGCAAGGGTAAAAACATTGCTGTTGACAATGTTGCGGCCGTGGGGCAAGATTTTCCCGATGACTTGATCAGGGATTACCTTAAAAGTGGCAAGCCAGTCGACCTCGATGAGTTTTTCGACTTCGATCCTCCAGCCGATGACGGGTCCAATGAGGTGCAAGAGTTCACTGAGGCGTCAAGGATGATTAAAAGGGTAACTTCTAATTCTTTCTTCTATTACAAAGCTCTTTGTTGTTTGTTTTTTGACCTCGAGGGTTTTTGCAGGCCCTTCTCTCCGTAAGCCAGGCTCTTAGCGTGAGCAGACAGGAAGCTTGCATGGCTCAGTTCAAGGCTGAGATGGCCGACAAGGAGATTGCTCGCCTGAAAGGCGAACTGGAGCGTTCTCATTGTCGTGGGAGAGAACCGTCCGAGGCGGAAATTCGTCGTGCCTATAGGCGAGGGAAAAATGAAGTGGCTGAAATAGTGAGGGCTCGTCGTGAGAGGTTCTCTCATGAGTTTGGGGAACTTCAGGCGAGCCATAAATCTCTCGGAGAGTATCGCGAGTGTCGAGGTACTGCGGGCAGTTGGTACCTTACGACGGCTCACGACTATTCTTACGATGCTGAGTATGTGAGGCAATCTCGACCCATGAATGAGAGGAACAGGGACTTCCCGATTCCTCAAATTGAGCAAAGGATTTGGGAGCAGTGGGATCTGATCCCTAATTCTCCCGATACAGTGGAAGCCGAGGCAGGAGTTCCTGATGAGATGGGCGAAGTGGATCAACCGGCTCCTCCATCCAGATGCAAACGATCGGTCATTCAGAGTGTCGATGACAAGGTACTTCAAACTCGGCGACTGACCGCAAGATTTCTCGTGACTCGTCGAGAAAGTGTTCCCTTATCTTTGTGATATATTTCGATATATGCGTTGTTTCCGGCCAAGTGTGGCCATATATTTTTATGTAGTGGGACTGGCCGCGTGTGTCTTTGAATCCCTGCTGTGTTTATCGCCTTTTTTATGGATCATGCTTTTATAAAAAGGATTTCGAAAATCATTTGGATTTTGGTAAGTAGGGGAAGGATTCGAGTTGTCATCTCGCCCTTCGTCCCTTTTTGTAGATCGTCCTATTCGTTACTCGAGAAGTTTGAGAGTGTTTAGATGTGGACGAAGAGACATGTTTTCAGGATCTCGTGTCTTTTCGATATCATGTCTTGAGATGTTAGAGACCAGTGTGCTGGGTTTAGGGTAACACCTACGTTTACTTTTGGTTTGGGCTTTGCGACGACTAATCGGCTTTCGTTTTGCCTGTTGCGATTTTAACCTGACTCCGTCCCGATTTAAAGTCCGCGATAGGTTCTCGGCTTATACGACTTGTCTGGTTGGAGTCGAGCATCTCTTCGGGGACAATTTTTAAGTCTCCCGAAAGTGCTGACCGAAATTTCGGATTTCTTTTGGAGTGTGCTATTTTCTCCTAGTCGGATGTAAGAGGACCTATCCTTAGGATGGATCTAATTTTGTTTGTTTAGGACGGCTAGAGTGCTCGGCGAGGCCAATCGACGAGCGTTTGTGATTTATATTCGCGAACGGACTGATAGCATGTTTTTCAAAGATCTAGGCGATGTCTCGCTTGTTTCTTCGAAAATGAGCTTTATGTTGGTCGTGTTTCAGGTTTTGGTCGGTAGTTGGAATCGATGATGTGACCGAGATATGTTTGCGTGGGAGCTTTTTGCGATGGAGTTGATCCGTTCCGAGATAAAACGATTATGACGATCATTTTACTTGCTGGTGGATGTTTTGAAAATATCGAGTACAGGGTGGACACTTAAAATGCGAGAGTGTATGAGTATTAGTATACGTCCCCACTCCCCCCCCCCTTTTTGAGCGGGGGGATAGCTGAACTCGTCGTTAGACGAGCTGCCTTTTTACCCCTTTCAGGGATCAAGCCATCTCCTAGTTCTGTTTGTTTGTGCGAGTATGTTTACTCGGCTGTTGTGCTCGCGTCGATCGAGTTAGTTGCAGGATCGATGTCTTCTACCGGGTTTGTTTCCTTCGGCTGATTGGAAGCGTTTGGCTCCGAAGCTGGTAGTTCTTCGTCTCTTGCTTGTGTTGATGACTTCTGATCGTCATTCTCCGAAGTGTTTTCAGTTGGTGCCTGAGTTAGCTTCACTCGTTTGGGTTTTACCATTTCATTGGTCGTCATTTTCCGTAGCTTGTGTTCGGCCAGGAAGCAATGCCTCGACTGTTTTTGGCATCCCTAGATTGCGGCGATTTCGTTGTTGGTCGGGAATTTGATGCCCAAATGGTAAGTCGACAGAACTGCTCTCATGGCGTTTATCCAAGGTGTGCCCATAATGACATTGTAAATGGCCGGGTGGTCGACGACCGCGAAATCAACGATCTTGGTGACTTCTTTTGCTGCAATGGGAAATTTGATTGATCCGAGAGTCATTGACGTCGTGCCCGAGAAGTCAGATAGAGGCTTGGGCGATGGTACGACTTCCCCTAACTTGATGTTCATTCTCCTGAGAGTGTCACGGAAAATGACGTTGACTGTGCTGCCCATATCGATGAGGATCCAGGTGACCTCCAGATCTCTTATGATGAGGTCAATTACGAGCGGGTCAGAGTGAGTGCTTCTCTTGGGAGGTCGCCGAGGCTGAATCGGACTGGAGAGTTAACGCTCGCTTCGGCCTTGCGCTGATAGGCTTTGATGGCTGAGACAGTATCGCTGCAGTGTTGTGATCCTCTGATGATCAAGTTTACTCTACGGCGATTATTGTCGTTGCCTTTCTCGTCATTCCTCCTCCCGCGCTTCCCTCTTGATTGGGAAGAGTTCTCCGCCTGAGGAGCCTTCTCATTCCTTGGGGGACGGTCGGACTCGAGGATGGGATCTTTTATGCTGGTCACCCCCTCGAGTTCTCCTGCGAGCAGTCTTGCAGCCAATCTTGCGCCGAGAACTTTGCATTTCACGGTCGAGTGGCCGCGTGCTTGGTGAAAGTCGCAGTAGACTTTCTCGTCGTAACTCGTATTCCGGACCCACGTATTGCCTGTTGTCCGACCTTGCTCTGGTCCAGAGTTGATGGCTTAGTTGTGGGCTCCCTAGGTCCCTTGTTCCCCATGGCGGACGTTCTTATTGCTGCGGGGGTTTTTCTCTTTCGAGTTCAGGTCTGTCCCATGATCCTTTGACGATGCCTTGGTCATCTTCAGCTTTTGAGACAAGACCTTTGTCTCCTCTTCGATGATTATGTAGTCCGTGGCTTTGTGGAGCGCGTCCTGGATCGTGTGAGGCTTCTCCAAAGTTATCCACTTCCTGAGTTTCGACTTGTACCAGAGCGTGTTTCGGAGAGCATCGATGGCCACCTTGTCGCTTATTCCTCTGACCGTAGCCATAACGGTTTTGAACCGTTTAATGAAGTCGCGGAGAGGTTCGTCTTCTCGCTGTGCTAGGCTCTGTGGGAACCGAAATTCGCACTGTCGATTTCCTTCGATTTGGGAAAGTTAGCAAAACCCTAATTTCCCAGAGATCCCGGATATCTGCTAAACCACGGGCCAAGCAATCAGAACACGATAGATATCAATGAAAAATATGAAAAAGCGAAAAGAGAGCAAAATAGGTCTTATTCCGAATCCGTGAATGGCGTTACAACAAAGGTAAAGCCTTTGCTGCGAGAGCTGTCGGCGAGTTTCCTAGTACAGACAACCAAAGACTTGTGAAAAACCTAGTTGAGTCGCAGCTCGATTCTAGAAAACGGAAAATTGCCTATTGCTCTAAGTTCTAAGTTTTTTGCTGTGAATGCGGATCCTTTTGCATTTTCGCCCTGGACGTCCTTATATACTTCTTCTAAGGCGGTTTACCCTTTCCCTTTCTGCCCTTGCTCGAGTTTATCGCTTCGCGGGAATATTCCATTTTTCTCCGATCTTCGTGTTTATCTTTGGAAACTTTACATTTATCCTCTGAACTTGACATTTATCTTCTTATGCATGAAAAAGATAAACCGTCATAGGATCGAGAGTGGGCTTCTAGTTGTGTTTTAGGTCCCCTCCGTCTTACGACTTAAGCGTTTTCTCGAGTCTATCGAAACGACGCCTCTTTTAGAAATGACTTCGATTTACGAAAATTGGAATTTATCGTGTAGTGGAGGCAGTCCAGTCGACCATTGCCGTTTTACACGATCGATTCGAATTTCATAAACGGAAACAAGTTCTCGCAGATTTTACCGTAAAATCAAGATAAATACTCCGATCGAGATGGAACGAGAAAGGACTTGACCTTGTTCGAAAGAGTAAAGCAACGAGGATGGTACGAAGGTCGATTGGGCAACCTTACTCGCCAGATGGCGAGTTTAGCTCCCCTCCTTGTCCAACTCGCCGAGATGGCGAGTTGGTCTTCTTTTTTTTTATTTTTTTTTTTATTTTTTTTTTATAGCAACTCCCCCATTTTTTTTTTAAAGCAACTCGCCCACTGGCTAGTTGGGGGTGTCCCAACTCGCCAAGTTGGCGAGTTCGTCTTGTTTCTGGTCCAACTCAACAACCTGGCGAGCTGGAAGTCCTCCAACTCGCCGGGGTGGCGAGTTGGTCTTGCTTCGAGTCCAATTCGCCAATCGGGCGAGTTGGAGGTGCTCCAACTCGCCGTGATAGCGAGCTGGTCTTGCTTCGAGTCCAATTCGCCAATCGGGCGAGTTGCTCTCGTCTTGGGTCCAACTCGCCAATCTGGAAAATTAGAAGTGCTCCAACTTGCCGGGATGGCGAGTTGGCCTTGCCTCGAGTCCAATTCGCCAATCGGGCGAGTTGGAGGTGCTCTAACTCGCCGAGATGGCCAATTTCTCTCGTCTTGGGTCAAACTCGTCAATCTGGCGAGTTGTAAGTGCTCCAACTAACCGGGATGGCGAGTTGGTCTTGCTTCCCATCCAACTCGCCATCCTGGCGAGTTGGTTGCGTTGTTCGGTTCGGTCCGTTTGTCTGGTAAGTTCGTTGATGTTCTCGGACGATCGAACCCTTGCTCTTGTTAGTCGTTTGAAGTTTACGATGACTTTGGACAAGTCTCTAATTCCTTGTCGGAACTGACTCGAAACTTGTCGTTGTCTTTCTCGTACTCTCATTATCTTTCTTTTTGCTAAGAGAAGATACCTTTCGAGGAGTTTATGACATGGGATTTTTCCGTGACCGATTTTGACCCCAACAGTTAGCCCCCCAGCTCGTTAGAATTAAGATATTCTTGCGAGCGAGGTAAGCGTGCTAGGTAAGTTAGGCACTATCCAATGTCCGAAACTCCGAAGGTTGAATAGTAAATCTCCTTTTCTATAAGTATGTGGAGTAAGTTTTCAAATTCTTTACTCACTCATCTCCACAACACTTCCAAAAAAAGAAAAAAATTCTTCTCTCCCTTCTCTTTACACAAGTTCTCCCTTTGAGAAAATGTCTTCAAGAAGAAAGAAGTCTGGCAAGTCTGGTCGTGATTGCTTTGTCGCTAATGGTTCTAGCTTGCAATTTAACGACGATGTGCCTAAGGTAGAATTTGAGATTCCCTCGGTCGACCCTGAAGATGCAGCCGCGTACTGGGAAGCGTGCGGAGGGCTGAAGCCGCCAGAGCCGGGTTATGGACTCCCCGTCCGTTTATACCCAACCATGAGACGGATTGCCCGAGCAAGAGCTGTTCCAATGGTCTTGCTTCCATTCGGCATTTTTGAAGAGTTGGAGTCGGTTCACTTTCGCCTCCCTGAACCAGGAGAAGATGCGAGTTCTCCACCAGACGGCTACTTTACATGTTTCGAGGTGTACTTGATGCAATGCCATCTGTGGTTTCCGAGTCTGGAAGTTGCTGTCCGACTCCTGAGCTCTTACGGGTTATCGATCGGCCAGATTTACCCGTGCGGCTTGCAGCACATTTTTGGGCTGTTGGTGTTGAGTTACGAATTTGGAATACCCCTCGACGTCAACCATCTCAGAGCCATGCTATCGCCTTGCGGGACTTCGGCCATGGTTCAGATGAGACCCAGATCGGGGACGGCGGTCTGATATACCATGGATTTTACCCGTTTTTACCCATGGTATATGAGTGTTTTTACTACTATTATCTATGTTTTGGAGTCTATTAGGTATGTTTTCAGGTTCAGAAGCATTTTGGAGAAAAGTGATGTTTTAGGTGCCTTTTTGGAGCTTAAAGAAGAGTTCACCCGTGATCAAGACCAGAGGTCGACACAAGAGTTACACATCGATCGATGCACACTCTGTGCAATCGATCGACACACATTAGCCGAAGGACGATACATCGATACTATAATCGATCGATGTACACCCTGTACTATCGATCAATACTGAGGCGGCAGAAAGACAAGTTGGACCTGGCCGAACTTGAAGCCCAAGATATCACATTTTACAAGAATGCCCCTGACGAGTTTTTTAACTTAATGAACTCATATTTATATATGCCTAAGTGTTTTGGCAAAAAAAGAAGAAGATTTATAAAAGTCTTTTACAAGCAAATAATTAAATACAAGTTTTCATAAGTTTTTCTAAGAGTTTCTTCTCTTCTACTTATTTCTTTTCAGTTCTTTATTTGTTAACAAAGGTTATAGAGTTCTAGACCTAGAGGAGAGATCCAAAGATATTTGTGATTGGAACCTAAGTGTTCACCCTCTAATAGGTCTATGAATTTCTATTATTACCTTGTTGCTATGAACTACTTAGCCATGTCTGAGTAAATTCATTTGTTAGATTTAGGGTTTAAATAGGATATGAGGGATTAGCCCCAACCTATAATTCCTATAGTTGTGATATTTATTGTTAGGATTGTTCACTAATGCTTTTTCTAGCTTAGCTACCTAGAACATGAACTTGGATTGCATTGTTTATTACATGCAATACCTGACAACATCCTAAACATGCTATGACCCTCTTGAGATATGCGAAAGCTGATCTAAGATCATGGTGAGCATTGTATCAACTCGCGCATAAAGCTTGCTTAGAGCCGTATCGATCGATACTCCTATAGAGTAATCGATCGACATAGCTAGAGGTGTATCGGTCGATATTCCTATCGAAACATCGATCGATACCATCGGCAGAGTAGGCGACCGCAACACCATTTAGAATCTAAGTAATATATGGTCTAAATAATGTGAGAGCTGATGGATTCATTTAATAAGTGTTGAGCTCTGACATATCATGCAAGCAACTTGTTAGTCTTTATAGTATTTATAATCCTGAATTCCTGAATACTTACCCTGAATCTAACTACTTTTCTTTATTGTTTCAAAACCAAATCTTTTCAACAGAGTAATCTTATCCTTACTCAGCAAACCTGCAATTTACTTTAAACTATTTTCAACCTAGCATAGTCATTAAGATTGCATCTTATTTGTACAGTAGCTCTCTGTGGATTCGAACCCTAAGTACTACAACTGAACCTCTTATTTGAGAGACTAAAGTCACTCCTTAGGGTAATTTGAGTGATACCAAATATGGCGCCGTTGCCGGGGAGCTTTGATACAATAGGATCTAATCTGATTAGGTCTAGGTTATTTCTATTTTTATTTTAATTTGTTTTCTGACAAAAAAAAATTTTCTTGTCTTTTCAGGTACATGTCCAGCAGCACCAGAAGCAACAAGGAATCCCAACTTTTGTTCTCAGAAGACCCTGCTAGCTTGGAACGTTCAATCCGCAAGGAAATTCGGTCCGCATCGATCGACGCCATCAACCGCCTGTCGACCGATATTGACGCACCCCTGCCGACCGAGACACCGTCTTCGTCGACCAATACTCGCACCTTCACGTCGACCGACCGTCGACCGACATCTTTCATCCGACATCGATCGATACCCCTAACCGTATATCGATCGATAATATTCCGTGAGTCATGGTTGCGCCTATTATTCTCACACGAGATGAGAATGGAGACTTGCGTGACAAAGAAGGTCACCTTCGTAATGAAGCAGGTCAGAAACTCAACTCTCAGAATGAAGTAATCCCTGAGCCAGAAACTGCACCTACAGGAGCTGTTCAACCTGTAGAAGAGGCTGCTCGAACACTAGCTGACTACAACCGTCCAGATCAGTTCTACACCAACATATCAGCCATTTGTCCCCCTGCTATTAAGAGAGGCGATTTCGAGCTCAAGCCGCAGTACTACACCCTTGTGGGACAGACACCTTACTATGGGCTGTCCAATAAGCATCCCATGGACCATCTGGAGAGGTTCGAGGATCTCATATCTGCTATCAAAGCCAATGGAGTCCCTGTGGACTACCTTCTCTGTAAGCTCTTCAAACACTCTTTATCTGGAGAAGCTTTACAGTGGCTTAAGCAGCTACCACCAGGATCTCTTACATCCTGGAGCGACATCAAAAACGCATTTTTGCGTAACTTCTTTGATGATGCGCGCGCTGAAGACTTAAGGAGGAAAATTGCCACATTCAATCAGGAGCCTGGATTGTCATTCAAGGATACCTGGATCAGATTCAAGTCTTACCAGCGAGACTGCCCACACCATGGATTCAACAAAGTGCAGCTGCTCTGCACTTTCTTCAGAGGCATCACACTGAAATATCAGATGGCTCTGGACACTGCGAGTGAAGGCAACTTCACCACAAGGAATCCTGAAGATGTTGTGAAGCTAAAAGACAACCTAGCATCCAACAACAGCACAAAGAACATTGTAAGAGCAAGATCTGCAGCGTTCCTTGGAAAGGAACATATAAACGAGGTACAAGCTACACTTGACAATGTTCAGAAACTGCTAAACAAGAAAATCTGCTCAGTGGAGGATGCAGAAGCTGATGAAGAACATGACTACATAGAAGCAGAAGTCAACTAGATCAGTGGAACCGGATTTCAGAGATGTGGAAACCAAGGAAACAGAAACTTCGCAGGACAGAGAGGAAACTTCAACAGCAGCAACCCCAAAAACAACAGGAGTTATGGAAACTCATCTTACATGAAGCCACCCACACCAACCCCAGAAGGAAAGCTAGAAGACATGCTCAGCAAAGTCCTTGAAAGCCAGCAGCAGTTAGAGGTGAACTTCAATGGAAAGATCGACGCTGTCTACACCACTTTGAACACAAAGCTTGATGTTTTGAGTACCCATGTGAAGAAACTAGAGAGTCAAGTGATTCAGACAGGAGAAGTTGTTAAGAAGCAGGAAGCTTTAGGAAAAGGGACTGGATAATAAACAACAGGCCACAACGTCAGTGCTATCATAGAGGATGAATTCTGGAGAGTGGTAAAGCAAGGGAAGATGCAAGAGGGAGACTTCCAGATCGAAAGTATTGGCAGCAACCACTGGAATCGATCGATGTCAGGACAACCACATCGATCAATGTACGCCAACACCAATCGATCAGTGGAACAAGACGAGCATCGACCGATGGATCTTGAAGGATCCACCAACGAGTGAAACACCGTGAAGATACTTACCCACGAGGAGTTCGAAGCAAAGCACCCACATCCGCCCAGCCCTTACAACATCGACCGACAGGACAGATGTCCCATCAATCGACCGAATGATAAAGAAATCGATCGACACACTCCAAAAGCTGTCGATCGATATTCAGTTATCACACGCCGAGTGCAACTTCCCAAGATAGATGTTGCACGACTTAATGCACTCCTGGAGCAATCTAAGCCTTCTAGAAACCCACCAACCGCCATAATGAAGAAACCCACGGATATTATTGATCCAATGGAGATAGAAAAGGAAAAAGATGGCAGAGTTCTCAGAAAAAAGAAAAGAGAAGGTTCCTAAACACCTTAAAAGAGGAGTTAATGAGAAAGAGTTGGCAAGTTTCAGAAAGAGAGTTCTAAGGATACCTACAGAGAAACCCTTTGAAGAAGCCTACTTTTCACACAGATTGTGGATGTTTTTCAGAGAAACTAAGGAGACAGAAGAAGACATCAAGAGGATGTTCAAGCAAGTCAGAGAAAGTATGAAGAAGAGGATCAAACTAGAGAAGAAGGGTGATCCATGAAAGTTTGTTGTTCCTTTCTCAGTACAGGGGATCAACTTCCCACGTTCCCTATGTGACACAGGATCTAGAGTTAGCATCTTACCCAAGGTGATAGCAGACCATCTAGGTCTGAAGATAGAGCCTACTGAAGAATCATTCATCTTTGTGGATTGTTCTCAGCAGAACTCTGGAGGAATTGTAAGAAAACTTGAGGTTACCATAGGAGCAGCCCTAATTCCAGTAGACTTCCATGTCTTGGACGTCAAGATAACCCTACCTACTTCTTTGATACTTGGAAGAGCCTTCCTAGCCACAGTTGGAGCTGTCTGCAACCTTCAGACAAACAAACTGTGCCTAACCCTAATCAACCCTACGGTCTACTATGATCCAGTACGGGTCATCAAGATCCCTTAGAAGATCCAAGACGGCTCAGACCTTGTAGCTATTTGCTATTGTAGAGATGACTACGACTCACAAGGCGAATACGAGACAGAGACCGCAGAATCGATCGATAGTAGCACTTTCTCATCGATCATCTCTGGTGAACTGACATCGATCGACAGCCACACATGGTCATCGATCGATTCACTATTCAATCAGATCGAGGAGGAGTTTCCAGAAGGTGATTTCGAAATAAACATGTGGGAGAACGACTACTACATCCCACCACATGCTGCAAATACTACTCACATTGAAGAGTATACTGATGATTACGAGGAGGAGAGTGCTATAGAGTGTCACAACCTTCCAGAAGATGAAGATCGACTTCTCCACCACAACCTCAGAATCACGACATCGATCGACAGGGCCACATCCCCATCGATCGATACTACTTGCTTCGCATCATTCGAAAACACAGTCAACAACAAGCGAGACGGAGACTACTCAATCGGAAGCTGGGCAAGCGACTACCAGTACGAGAGCTTCGCGGTCGAGACCACCACACCAACATACATCACCCAACCCGAAGAAGTCTCATCGATCGACATGGCACCAGTACAATCGACCGATAGGCCTGAACAACCATCGACCGATTCAGAACCTGTGCCATCGACCGATACATACACCCAACCATCCCAGGTAACAAATTCAAATTTACTTAATTTTGGTAATCTAATCCCGGATGAGTTTGGTATTTTCAGGGATTCACAAGGCTTTGCACGCTCAATGGATGGATGAACACTCCACATATCCAGAGAAGACATTGCAGACATCCTACAGTTAGCCAATGGATCCCACAACCTATTCCAGCAAAAACGCTACGGACCAGACCACCATTATCAGCACCAGGAGGCAGACACAACAACCGAGCCAAAGGAAGCTGAGGATAACCATCTCAACAGAAAGGATCCATATTTTCAACGGAAATCGATCGATACAGAGTGTGTTGCATCGATCGATAAGTGTCCCGAATTCGGAAAGAGAGCCTTTCGATGTGGAGTTCGAAAATTCTTTTGGGAGCAGAGAGATGAGTATGGGGTCAGAGACGAGAAAGGTTTTGCTAGAGGAATAGATGGTGACATCATCAGAATTTCTAAAGACGACATCAAGAAACTGCTTCAAAGAACTTCAATGGACGAGCGCTCCTACATCGGTCTACCAGAGCACGCTAGTTCATTTACAAGAAGAGAATTGGTGCAAGAAACCTACACGAAAGACAAGATCAACGAGATGTGCACCGGTTTACTTGGAGAACGCAAATGGGAAAAGCTCTCCATGGAAAAGAGTTTAGAAGAGGCCACAGACAAGCTTCTCAGTGAGATGAACTGGATGTTAAATGCAGACCAGGGATTACTCAAGGAGGTTCCACGTCTTGAGCTGGAACTTGAAGATCTTCGCAACGCACAGAACCATAGACAGAAAAGATCAATATCGATCGACGGAGTAACATCCACATCGAGCGACGGCTCACGACTATTCCTACGACGTCGAGTATGCGAGGCAGTCTCGGCGTATGAATGAGAGAAATAGGGACTTTGCTATCCCTCAGATCGAGCGAAGGATCTGGGAGCAATGGAATCTGATCTCTGTTTCTCCTGACACGGTAGAAGCCGAGGCGGGAGTTCCCTATGGGACGGGTGAGGTGGATCAACTGGCGCCCCCGATCGCAAATGACCAGTCGTTCGGAAGATCAATGACGGGGGTCTTTGATCTCGGTGATTGACTGAAAGGTTCCCTGTGACTTGTTGGGCTAGTGCCCCTTTATCTTTGTGATATATTCCGATTTGCATGTTGTCTCCGGCCCGAAGTGGTCGTTTCTTTTTATGTAGTGGGACTGGCCGTATGTGGCTTCGAATCCCTGTCGCTTCTGCGACTTTTTATATTGAACTTGTATTTCGCATTTTAAGAGCATGTTTTTATTCGTGCGAATTTAGAGGGGAGAGTGCGAGTTGTCATCTCGCGACCTAACTCTGGGTGAACGGCTATATCCGCATCTGTTTCGAGAGTTTTCTGCAGCGTACAAGCTTGCGGGATTTCTGGAGATGCGCGAACCATTTCCAAGAGGCAAATTTTGGGATCTCGTATCAGGGTGTTTGATACCATGCCTTGAGATGTTAGAGACCAGTGTGCTGGGTTTAGGGTAAGACCTAGGTCTACTAACGGTTTAGGGGGTGCGATGACTACTTCGACTTACGTTTCCAGTATCGTTTTCGACCTGATTCCGTCCCGCTTTAAAGTCTGTGATATGTTCTCAGCTTATATGACTTGTATGGTAGGAATCGAACATCTCTTCGAGGACAATTTTTAAGTCTCCCAAAAGTCCTGACCAAAATTTTGGTTTTCTTTTATAGCGCGCTTTTTTATCCTAGTCGGATGTAAGAGGATCCATCCTTTGGATGGATCTAGGTGCGTTTGTTTAGGACGTCTAGAGTGCTCGGCGGGGCCAATCGACGAGCTTTTGTATTTTAAAGTCGCGAATGGACTGATAGCATTTTTTCGCAGGTCTAGGCGACATATCGCTTGTCCCTTTGAAAATGAGCCTGGTGTTTCTGGTTCTGGTCAGGAGTCGAAATTGACGATGCAACCAGAACGCGTTTGCGACGGAGTTGATCCGTTTTGAGAACGAGATGATTGTTTGCATATAGGGGAATTTTATGAAATTCCAGTCGTAATCTTTATTGCCGAAAAAGTTTCGAAATATCGAGTACAAGGAAAAATTTTAAGGTGTGTGAGCATACGAGCATTCGTATATGCACTCCTCCCTCCCCCCCCCCATTTTCTGGAGGGGGGGATAGCTGAACCTGTCGTTTAGACAAGCTTCTTACGTACCCCTCTCGGGGATCAAGCCATCTCGAAGTTCTGTTGGTCGTGCGAGTGTGTTTACTCGGCTGTCTTTTTCGCGTCGATCGCATTAGTCGCGGGATCGACATCTTCTACCGGTTTTGTCTCCTCCGTCTGGATGGAAGCATTAGGCTCCAAAATTATTATTTCTTTCGCCGTTGCTTGAGTTGGCGATTTCTGATCTTCTTGTTTCAGAGCGTTTTCAGTCAAAGCCTGAGTTAGCTTTGTCCGTTTGGGTTTTACCATTGCGATAGTCGTTATTTGCCGCAGCTTGTGCTCGGCCAGGAAGCAACGTCTCGACTCTTTTTGGCATCCCCAGATTGCGGCGACTCCGTTGTTGGTCGGGAATTTGATGCCTAGGTGATAAGTCGAGAGGACCGCTTTCATGGTGTTTAGCCAAGGCGTGCCCATGATGGCGTTGTAGATGGCTGGGTGATCGACGACCGCGAAATCGATGATTTTGGTCACTCATTTCGCTGCGACAGGAAGCAAGTTTCAGGTGGACCTTTAGTACCAGCCAGTCAGACATAAGAGAAGGAAATTCGCTCCTGAGAAGGATGCAATCATCAACGAGGAAGTCAAGAACCTGCTCAACGCAGGATTCATCCGCGAGGTGCAGTACCCAAAGTGGCTGGCTAACGTGGTGGTAGTCAAGAAAACGAATGGTAAATGGAGAGTCTGTACAGACTTCACGGACCTCAACAAGGCCTATCCAAAGGACCCTTTTCCCTACCTCACATCGACAAAATTGTCGATGCTACAGCCGGGCACCAGCTAATGAGCTTCATGGACGCGTTCTCATGCATCCAGGCGATCAGGAGAAAACATCTTTCATGGCCTCCCGGGGCACCTATTGCTACAAGGTCATGCCCTTTAGCCTAAAAAATGCGGGTTCCACCTACCAAAGGGTGGTGAATATGATGTTCGCAGATCAGATCGGGCTGACCATGGAAGTATATATTGACGATATGCTGGTGAAGTCCCTGAAAGTCGAAGACCATATCTCGCACCTGCAACAAGCTTTCTCTACCCTGCGGAAATACAGCATGAAGCTCAACCCAGCCAAATGCATGTTTAGAGTGAGTTCTGGAAAGTTCTTGGGGTGCATCATGACCCACAGGGGCATCGAAGCGAATCCAAAACAGATACTTGCTATCCCGTCCATTCCCTCCCCGAGGAACGTCAAAGAGGTCCAGAGGCTAGCAGGAAGGATGGCAGCTCTGAGCAGATTTATCTCCAGGCTATCCGACAAGTCTAACGCCTTCTTCGAAACACTGAAGAACCCGAAGGATTTCCAATGGATGGAGAAATGCGAGTCCGTCTTACGCGAGCTCAAGGTATACCTCACCACTCCTCTCCTGTCGAAGCCCTTGGCAGGAGAAGCACTATTACTATACCTCGCGGTTCCGGAGCACTCCGTAAGCGCCGTCCTGGTACGCGACAAAGGAAACAGGCAACTCCCGATCTACTACGTGAGTAAAGCCCTCCTGGACGCAGAAGCTAGCTCTAGCCCTGATGGTCGCCGACCGCAAGCTAAGACCCCATCAAGCTGGTTCTTCACAAACCCGAAGTCTCAGAACATCTAGCCAAATGGGCAGTAGAACTGGGGGAATATGACTTAATATTTCGGCCAGCTACCACCATAAAATCACAGGTCCTAGCCGACTTTGTGGCCGAGTTCTCGCCTACCTTACTCTCGGCTCTGGAGCAGGAGGTACGCTTCCAAAGCAAGACATGATCGACCATGGATTTTACCCATTTTTAGCCATGGTCTATAGGTGTTTTTATATATATTTACTACAATATAGAGTCTATTTAGAGTATTTACAGGTTCAGGTACGTTTTGGAGAAATCTGGTGATTTTGGTGTCTTTTGGAGTCTTTTGAGTGCAGAGCTTCGCAGACGCTTCAGATGTTTAGATATGGATGGAGACCTTCCCACTGTTTGATTGAGCCCATCTTTTAACACAAGATATAGATTTGAGTTATCTTTCCAATTCCACCAGTCTGAGGTCAATCCAACGGTTAGATCAGAAGTTATGCCCGTTTTACTGAAGAGTGGTCAGTCTGTCTCGCGAGAGAAGGCTGTCGAGAAGAGCATTGTATGTCGATCGATGCTACATACATCATATCGATCGACATGGGTGCCAGGACGTGGGCCAAGTGTATTTATTACTGATTTAAGCCCAGAAGTAATCACAAATTACCAAGATGCCCCTGCACGACCTAAAACCCTATTTATGTTAATCTAAGCCATTGTTGACGGCTATGCTTCATACTATTCTAGAGAGAGAAAGCTTTGGATTGGAGAGAGAGATATGAGCACCTTGAGAGAGGGAAGATCTTGAACTCCCTTTGTTTCTTTACTTTATTCTTCTATTATTTATTCTATTGCAGTATTATTCAGACCATCATAATGTTTCTTATGAATATGTTTGTGTAGTCTCATTGTTAGATTTAGGTTTATCACAAGGTTGACTCTTGTATTGCAGATAGACAATTGTTAGGGTGTTTAAAATATGGTTCTTCATCTAGTTGTTCTCATTGCTTTGTTTAGGATTAATCACCCTTGACCTAGATCTTAGGATTAATTTGGATAAGTGAGAGCTTAGCAAATTCCTGAAAACTAAACTAGTTTGTTCTAATCTGACTGAGAACATATGAGAGTTGTTCATAGTCAGATTAGAGAACCCATCAAACCCGATCTTAAGGCTCGCTGGAAGCAATATTGTTCGACGCAACTATCGTTGTATCGCTCGATATTGTGAAAGGTGCATCGATCGATATTCTATTGAATAATCGACCGAAACTTTCTTATGATCATCGATCGATAGTTCATGATCCGAGATCCAGTTGAAGGTAATTAATTCGATTAAACCTAAAGTTTGAGTTCAGAACTATGAATAGTAAAAACCCTAATCAACTTGCATACTTGTCGAACCTGAGATAATGCATGAATCTAGCTACCTTTCCTTTTGTTAACAACCTCAAATCAAATCAATCGAGCAACTGACTTGCTCACCATTTAATTTACTGTTTAAAACTTACCTATCTATTCTATACAATCTATTATGTAATCTTAGAGTCTCTGTGGATTCGATCCCTAAGTACTACAACCGAACCTCTTATTGGAGAGAGTAATTCACTCCTTAGGGTAATTTGAGTGATATCAAATTTGGCGCCATTGTCGGGGACTCTTTCTTATTGCCATTAGATTAAGTTTAGAATATAGTCTAGATTTTACTTACTGTTTATTTAAAAGTTTTTCTTTTTTCCCTACTGACACATGAACTTAAGAAGAGGAACACAAGTTCGGCCGAGCATCGATCGACAAGATGATGAAGACATCGAGCGACGAATCGACGGATAAATCGATCGATAGTTCCATACTGGAATCGATCAACGCGGATCAACAAAAATCAATCGACGATGAGCTAAACAAATCGATTGACGCCGACCAGCCGGAAGCAGGTAAGTCTGTGCTTACCAATTTCAATTATGGGAAAGTAGTTCTAGGATATCTAGATAATCGAGTATGCAATGCATCACGTCAAATTAATTATAAACCTAGGGCTGAAATTCCTGTTGGAATTACCATTGTTTTGAATGCTGGGTCGGAGAACCACCAAACGCTTGGGGATTATAACAGACCTGATCAGTTTTACACTAATAGGTCTGCGATCCGCTCACCAGCAATTCAGAGGAAAGACTTTGAGCTGAAACCTAAATACTTCTCTCTAGTAGGTCAGCATCCCTTTCATGGTCTTCCTCATGAAAATCCCATAGACCATATCGAAGCACTTGAAGACCTTGTGTCTAACATCAAGATGCACGAGGTCTCTGAAGATTACTTATTCTGCAAGTTATTCCCGCACTCTCTCGCTGGGGATGCAATTCACTGGCTGCAACAACTGCAGCCAGGATCTTTGACTTGCTGGAGTGATATCAAGCGCGTTTTCCTCAACAATTTCTTCGATGATGAACAGACCGAGGAATTTAGGAATAGGATCTATAATTTTTCTCAAGGCACTACAGAAGCTTTTAAAGCTTCTTGGTTAAGATTCAAAGCCTACCAGCGAGACTACCCACACCATGGTTTTTCCGAGATTCAGCTACTTAATATCTTCTTCAGAGGTCTTGACTGGACATACCAAGCGGCTTTGGACGCTGCGAGTCAAGGAAACTTCAAAACCAGAATCCCTGAAGAAGCTACGAGACTCATTGAAAATGTGGCGACTAGCACTAGTGCCAAGAAAACTGATCTTGAGAGGAAAAAGATGGCCAAGAATCCAAATGAAGATCAGATATCTGGGAAACTTTCTGACCAGCAGAGAAACCTATGCTCTATAAGAAGATACGAGGCAGCAAAGACCCAAAAGAGCATGGAGGAATCTATGATGGGACAAGTTCTGAAAAACCAGCAGATGATGAGTGTGGATTTCGATGTAAAATTGGATTCCATGTACACTCATTTGCATGATAAGTTTGAAAATTTGAACCATCATGTTAAGAAATTAGATAGTCAAATTGCACATGACGCTGGATTTGTCAGAAGGGAAGAAGGATATCACCTTGGAAAAACTGATACCAACCCGCGACGTCACGTTAGTGCTGTACTTTTGAGAAGCGGGAAGCAACTCGCCCCGAACGCTAGAGCAAACACTTCTTCGGAAGGAAGCACTGAAACTCGAGAAATAAATAAGCCCCTTCCAAACCCTGTGCTACTCTATAATACGAGACCGAAACTTTCTCGGAACAAAGATAGGACCAGAAATCCTCAAGGAACTGAGAAGGATGTAATAGATCTTGAGGAAAAGGAGGAAACCATCGATATCGATCGATCTGAAGTTCCAAATATCGGTCGATCTGAAGATACAAATATCGATCGATCTGGAAACACAAATATTGATCGACAGACTCCCAAGAGTTCGGGACTAAATTCAACACCCGCTGGACCAACTATAGAACGGGTGAATAATATGTTACCTCCCTTCCCTCCCAGTAAGTCCAACACTAAGCGTGAAATAGACAGAGAAATCTGTAGAAAAGCATTCGAAAGGATCAAATTGGAGCTGCCACTAATTGATGTCCTTAAAATTTCACCCACAATAAGGCTATACGTTAAAGGGATGACAACTAAAAGCTTTTCAACAGACAAGCGCAGTGTCATGATGATCTCTGAGGAAATTAGTACTATAATCCAAAGTGAAACCCCAGTCAAAAGCCCTGATCCTGGTAGTTTCGTTCTAAATTGTACCATTCAAAATAAGCAATTTCCAAGAGCACTTTGCGATCTAGGCTCTAGTGTAAATTTAATGCCGCATTCCGTTGTGACATCCCTTGGATATACTGAATTTACACCGGCCAATATCCAGTTAGTTCTCGCTGATAGATCTGTTAGGATTCCGGAAGGAGTGCTTGAGGATGTACCTGTGGAAATTGATGGATGCCCCGTACCAACAGATTTTTTCATACTTCATTATAAGAATGAACCTATGAATCCGATCCTTTTAGGAAGACCATTCCTTGCTACCGCAAATGCAATTATCGATGTCAAGGAGGGACGAATCAATCTTAACATAGGAAATATTCCAATGAGATTTGATATGGAGAAGATTTTGACACGTCCTCTAATAGATAAACAATCCTCTTGCGTAGATGAAATCGATGAGATGATTCAAGAGTCTTTTGAAGACTCGCTATCCGATGACAATCTAGAGGATGTACCTATGCTTACCCAAAATGAAGTGTTCAGCATGGACAACAGAACAGATGAATATGATCATCTGATGGATGCAAGCCGTGAGACCACTGATATTGAAAGCAAAGAAGACGACGAGTCAAAGATCGATATCGATCGATATTTGCAAAATACCACTGATTGACAACCGTCTTCTCTGGGAAATCTAACTAAGGAAAAAGCACCCAATGTGGAACTAAAGCCATTACCTGCTGGACTCAAATACACTTTCCTCTATGATAACTCCTTTCCTGTCATAGTCAATGCAAACCTAACTAGCGAAGAGCTAACTTTGTTGCTTAATAAGCTGCGCAAGTATCGCAAGGCTGTCGGGTATTCTCTCGATGACATTCCTGGAAACTCGCCCGATTTATGCATGCATAGGTTACACTTGGAAGACGAGTCGAAATCATCTATTGAGCATCAAAGAAGACTGAATCCAAACCTGAAAGATGTGCTGAAGAAAGAGATAATGAAGCTTTTGGAAGCATGAATTATCTATCCGATTTCAGACAGCAACTGGGTCAGTCCGGTACATTTGGTTCCCAAGAAAGGAGGAATTACAGTGGTAAAGAATGATAGAAACGAGCTGATCCCTATGAGGACTGTTACTGGGCACAGGATGTGCATAGATTACAGGAAACTCAACGCTGCTACGAGAAAAGATCATTTCCCTCTACCCTTGATAGATCAGATGTTAGAAAGGCTTGCACACCACAAGTATTACTGCTTTCTAGATGGGTATTCAGGATTTTTCCAAATTCCTATCCATCCGGACGACCAAGAAAAGACCACATTCACTTGTCCATATGGTACCTTCGCATACCACATGATGCCCTTTGAGCTTTGTAATGCTCCTGCTACCTTCCAAAGATGTATGATGTCTATCTTTACAGATATGATCGAGGATTTCATGGAAGTCTTTAAGGATGATTTCTCGGTGTATGGATCTGATTTTACATCATGCCTTAAAAACTTGTGCAAAGTATTAGAAAGATGTGAGGAGAAGAATCTTGTCCTCAATTGGGAAAAGTGTCACTTTATGGTCAATGATGGAATCGTTCTGGGACACAAGGTTTCGGCAGCCGGAATAGAAGTAGATCAAGCTAAAATCGAAGTAATGACCAGTCTGCCAACGCCTTCCAACGTAAAAGACGTGAGGAGTTTTCTTGGGCATGCTGGTTTCTATAGGAGATTCATAATGGACTTTAGCAAAATTTCTAGACCTCTAACAACTCTCCTGTGCAAAGAAGTTAAATTCGACTTCACTCCCGAATGTCTAAAAGCTTTTGAGAAGATCAAGTCTGCTCTCGTAACCGTCCCTATCGTGCAAGCTCCTGATTGGAGTTTACCTTTCGAAATAATGTGCGACGCCAGCGACTATGCTGTAGGCGCAGTACTTGGACAGAAAAAGGACAAGAAACTACATGTTATTTACTACGCTAATAGAACTCTCAATGATGCGCAGAGAAAGTATCAACCAACAGAGAAAGAGCTAATGGCTGTTGTATATGCTTTCAAAAGTTTCGACCTTACATAGTTGGTTCTAAAGTAGTTGTCCACACTGACCATGCTGCTATAAAGTACTTGATTCAAAAGAAAGATGCAAAGCCAAGGATTTTGCGATGGATTTTGCTCCTACAAGAATTCGACATAGAGACCAAAGATAAAAAGGGAGTAGAAAATGAAGTTGCTGACCATCTTTAACAAATAAAAATGGATGACGACACTCCGATCAATGATTCCTTCTCCACAGAAAACGTCTATCAAACAGATTCAAGGTTTATCAGTACTGTGTGCCTATTATCTGAGAAAGCATCGATCGACATTCAAAACGAGGTATCGATCGATACCCCAGACGACCATCATGATAAGACTCAAAACGGAGAAGTGATAGTTGACATAGATATCAATGTCGCTCCCCACCTTACGAAAGCCAATCAAGGTTCTCTCAGTTGCAGAAAATCTAGTCGAGGGGTGTGTGCATTGACCGCAACCAGTTCAGATAGGCCATGGTATGCCGATATAGTGAACTATCTTGCTGCTGATGTGGAGCTAGAAGATTTAAAAGGATACACCAGGAAGAAATTTCTGAGAGAAATCCAAAGATATCACTGGGATGAGCCTTATCTATATAAGCATTGTTCTGATGGTATATACAGACGCTGCGTAGCAGACTCTGAAGTTCCAGACATCCTATTCCACTGCCATGGATCTGATTATGCCGGGCATTTCGCAAGTGACAAGACAGTGTCTAAAATCCTTCAAGCAGGTTTCTGGTGGCCAACTATGTTTCGAGATACTCACGCTTATGTCGCAAAATGCGATAGTTGCCACCGCAGAGGAAAAATAAGCAAAAGACACGAAATGCCACAAAAATTCATACTTGAAGTAGAAGGGTTTGACTGCTGGGGCATCGACTTTATGGGCCCGTTTCCTTCCTCGTACGGAAATAAATATATCCTGGTCGCTGTTGATTACGTATCTAAATGGGTAGAAGCAATAGCATCCCCTACAAATGATGTTGTTGTGGTCGTAAAACTCTTCAAAAGTATAATTTTTCCTAGATTTGGAATTCCTCGAGTGGTAATAAGTGATGGAGGCTCTCATTTTATCAACAAGGTGTTTGGAAAGCTGCTTAGAAAGCATGGAGTCCATCATCGAGTAGCTACACCTTATCACCCTCAGACCAGTGGGCAAGTGGAAGTCTCGAACAGACAAATCAAAGAAATCTTGGAAAAGACAGTAGGAAAAACAAGGAAAGATTGGTCTGCAAAACATGATAATGCACTTTGGACATACAGAACTGCATTTAAAACACCACTCGGAACTACACCATTTCACTTGCTTTATGGGAAAGCATGTCACCTTCCGGTGGAGATAGAACACAAGGCAGCATGAGCCGTAAAGATGTTAAATTTTGACATCAAGCCTGCTAAGGAAAGGAGATTGATACAACTCAATGAATTAGATGAAATCAGACATCATGCTTATGAGAATTCGAAACTGTACAAGGAAAGAACAAAAGCCTATCACGATAAGAAAATCATCTCTAGACATTTCGAACCAAATGACCAGGTGCTTTTGTATAATTCTCGTTTGGCAATATTTCCTGGAAAATTGTGCTCACGCTGGTCAGGTCCCTTCACTGTTAAAGACGTCCGCCCATATGGAAGCATCGTGCTAGTAAACTCTAAAGGAGAAGAGTTCATGGTGAACGGACAGAGAGTAAAACATTATTGGACGAACGCAGAGATACCAGATAAGCAAATTACATGTCTAGAAATGCCACCTACCGATTGATATGGTATCACAGTCAAGCTAAAGACTGCAAATAAGTACTGAGTGTAGGTAACCCACTATTAGGCAATTTTTAATTTGGTTTTATTTTTATTTATTATTAATTTTCGTATTTCTTTATTGAAAAAAAAAACGGATCCAAGTAGACGATTGCCCATCATACCGACCGATGTGAGCATGCTGATATCGATCGATAGTACATAACTTGCAGCGACCGATGGTAACCTATTTCCATCGATCGACACCTAATCCGGTCAGGTATATCGATTCTACTTGTTACTTTGTGTACTTATGATTTATATCCTCAACATAACTCCGGCTGGATATACACTGGGGACAGTGTATAATTTAAGTCTGGGGGGATGTTTACTGATATTGGTTTATTGTGAGTCTTATAAAATCTTTTTCAAAAGTTTTTATTGAGTCAAGAAGGGGATAATGAACTTATTAGATTTATGCTTGTTATCTAACCACTGTTTAGCACCATTCTAGACTTACTGATTGCAGATAGTACTAAAGATACTAAAGTGGATCAACCTGTCAACTATCAACACTTGCTGAGATTGTTTGAAGAAACCAAAGCTGACCTTCAACACTAAACCTGACTCAATTGCTTGTCTTGGGGCTTGGTATACATGGGATCGGATTCTTCAGACAAGTCTGAAAGGTAAAGCCTTGTGTAGATTTATCACCTTCTCTCTCTCCATTTCGACCCTAGATATATAGGTAAAAAAAAAGAAGAAGAAAAAGAAAAAAAAGTGGAGAAAAGAAAAAAAAAAGGTTTTTAGTTAGGAGGAATCCGAACAGGACTTGGTGGCTACAACCATTAAGGCTTGCTTCATAAGGATTTCAACAAAAAGAATTCGAACGGCACTTGGTGGCGGCAATCATCAAGGTTCAATTCATATGAATTCTTGGATATAAGTAAAAAAAAATGAAAAGGACTTGGTGGCAACCACCATTAAGTCTTGATTCATGGAAGCCTGTCCAATCTTGGTCAATGATCCTGCAATGGAAGCAGACTTTGACTGAGAGAGAAATAAGTAGAGAGAGAAGATAGGAACTAACTTTTACCTGCAGGTCCAGATACTTGTTTGAGAATCCTTGCATCTTGTGATCGATACTCCCAAGGTAAAGCCTACACTTTTATTTATGTTAAGAAATGAGGTTGGTAGAGGGGAATGTCAGACAAGATTTTCTAAGTTGTTGGCTAGGTGAATTTGGTTGCTAAGCTAGGATATGGTATAATGTGCTTTTGTGATTAGGACTTTTTAGATATGGAGTGCAATATTGTAGAGGTGATGATTCTAAGTTTTAAATCATGTGAGTTCCTGCTGTTTTCAAACCTCTTTCAGAGAGACTACCTGTTGGTTTTGCTTGAGGACAAGCAAAAGGGTAAGTCTAGTTGATCGACCATGGATTTTACCCATTTTTAGCCATGGTCTATAGGTGTTTTTATATATATTTACTACAATATAGAGTCTATTTAGAGTATTTACAGGTTCAGGTACGTTCTGGAGAAATATGGTGATTTTCGTGTCTTTTGGAGTCTTTTGAGTGCAGAGCTGCGCAGATGCGTCAGATGTTTAGATATGGATGGAGATCTTCCCTCGGTGCGATTGATCCCATATTTTAACACAAGATAGAGCTTTGATTTAGCTTTCCAATGCCACCAGTCTGAGGTCAATCCAACGGTTATATCAGAAGTTATGTCCGTTTTACTGAAGAGTGGTCAGTCTGTCTCGCGAGAGAAGGCTGTCGAGAAGAGCATTGTATGTCGATCGATGCTACATACATCATATCAATCGACATGGGTGCCAGGACGTGGGCCAAGTGTATTTTATTACTGATTTAAGCCCAGAAGTAATCAAAAATTACCAAGATGCCCCTGGACGATCTAAAACCCTATTTATGTTATTCTAAGCCATTGTTGACGGCTATACTTCATACTATTCTAGAGAGAGAAAGCTTTGGATTGGAGAGAGAGATCTGAGCACCTTGAGAGGGAAGATCTTGAACTCCCTTTGTTTCTTTACTTTATTCTTCTATTATTTATTCTATTGCAGTATTATTCAAACCATCATAATGTTTCTTATGAATATGTTTGAGTAGTCTCATTGTTAGATTTAGGTTTCTCACAAGGTTGACTCTTGTATTGCAAATAGACCATTGTTAGGGTGTTTAAAATATGGTTCTTCATCTAGTTGTTCTCATTGCTTTGTTTAGGATTAATCACCCTTGACCTAGATCTTAGGATTAATTTGGATAAGTGAGAGCTTAGCAAACTAGTTTGTTCTAATCTGACTGAGAATATATGAGAGTTGTTCATAGTCAGATTAGAGAACCCATCAAACCCGATCTTAAGGCTCGCTGGAAGCAATATCATTCGATGCAACTATCATTGTATCGGTCGATATTGTGAAATGTGCCTCGATCGATATTCTGTTGAATAATCAACCGAAACTTTCTTATGATCATCGATCGATAGTTCATGATCCGAGATCCAGTTGAAGGTAATTAATTCGATTAAACCTAAAGTTTGAGTTCAGAACTATGAATATTAAAAACCCTAATCAACTTGCATACTTGTCGAACCTGAGATAATGCCTGAATCTAGCTACCTTTCCTTCTGTTAACAACCTCAAATCAAGTCAATCGAGCATCTGACGTGCTCACCATTTAATTTACTGTTTAAAAATTACCTATCTAGCTTTATTTCGAAGACTATACAATCTATTGATTAATCTTAGAGTCTCTGTGGATTCGATCCCTAAGTACTACAACCGAACCTCTTATTTGAGAGAGTAATTCACTCCTTAGGGTAATTTGAGTGATATCAAGACAGCAGAAGAGGGAAAGTGGACCCTATATGTCGACGGATCAAGCAATGTTCGAGGAGCCAGAGTGGGGATAGTACTCACCTCACCTTCCGGGAACACGGCCTCAAGAGCTGTGAGGTGCAACTTTAAGGCAACCAACAACGAAAGCGAGTATGAAGCCCTAATCGTTGGACTGACACTCACTCACACGATGGGCGCGGAGAACATCCAGGTCTTCAGAGATTCTCAGCTGATCATCAACCAGGTGAAGGAAGAATATCAAGCCAAGGACGACAGCATGATCCGGTATCTAGCGATTTCTCAGCGCCTCCTCAAGAAGTTCAGAAGCAATAGTCCCCACCGAGATTGATCTCACTCAAATTATCCTAAGGAGTGAATTACTCTCTCAAATAAGAGGTTCAGTTGTAATATTTAGGGATCTAATCCAAAGAGCTAGGGAACCTATTAAATTTAATCAGAGAATCAATTCTAGGTGAATTCTGGTTTTTATGGGTTAAAGCAATGTAAATAATCCTATGTGAGCAAGGTAGTTGCTCGACTAACAAGATCATTGGTTTGAAACTTTATTTGGAAAACGCTAGACTTAGGATTTCTATTCAGGTATTCAGAGATTATAATCCTATAGATGCCTAACAGTTGCATGCATGATATATTAGAGCATTAGAGCTCAACTACTTTATGTAACAACAAGTCAATCAGTGCTCACAATTTTTGGACGAGTCTATTAACTAGATCTAATGACCAGAACAAGAATGTTCGATCACCAGCAGTGTCGATCTATGATCTTAGAGAGATATCGACCAATGCACCTTTCACGCTGTCGATCGATTGTCCAGTAGGGATATCGATCGACGAGCTTCCAGTTAAGCTTTACGCACGGGTTGAATTATGCTCACTAAGCTTCCTAGATCAGAAAATCACCTTACTCTATCAATATTAGCTCAATAGATAAGTCAGAACAGTATTATTCAAGAGTGCTCAAACATACTAATTCCTAAGGTTCAATATTAAAGTTAGCAATTCTAGAACAAGCATTAAGAACAACCTATTGATGATTACCACAACTTAGCAATCTATGGTTGGGGCTAATCCCTTTAACCTATTTAAACCCTAAATCTAACAATGGAACTACTCAGACATGGCAAAGCAATTCATAACACAAATAAGGTAAACAAACTGCATAGTATAGATAATAGAAGTAATGATGTTCCAATCACAAATCTCTCTGGATCTTCTCTCCAACTCTCAAAATCTCTCTAAACTTTTGCTGTGAAAACAAGAATACCAAAAAAAGCTCTCTTGCCTCCTAACACCTAGGCAAGTATTTATCTATTAGGTTAAAAACTCGTCAGGGGAGATCTTGTAATTTGGTAAAGTCTTGGGCTATAAGTCGGTTGGAACCAAATCAGTCTTTTCGCGTTTCCATATCGATCGATTATAATCTTCTTTTGTCGGGTCTTTCTCTTCTGTATCGATCGACATCACAGGATGTGCATCGATCGATTATTGTCTCTGAATGTTGACCTCTGGTCTGGTTTGATGGTCAGCTCGGATGAAATCTCTTTTATACTCTAAAAGGCTCCAAAATCATCACTTTACTCCAAAACACTCCTGAACCTGAAAAAATACCTAATAGGCTATAAAACATAATAATTATATTGTAAAACACCAATATACCATGGGTGAAAATGGGCCAAATCCATGGTGTATCAACTCCCACAGACTTACCCTTTTGCTTGTCCTCAAGCAAAACAAACAGGCAGTCTTTCTGAAAGAGGTTGAAAACAGCAGAGACTCACAGATCTAAAACATTGAAATCATAACCTCTACAATATTGCAATCCACATCTAAAAAGTCCTAATCACAAAAGTACATTATGCAATATCCTAGCTTAGCAACCAAATTCATTCATCCAGCAACTTAGCAAATACTATCTGACATTCCCCTCTACTAACCTCATTTCTTAGCATAAAAATAAAAGTGAAGGCTTTGCCTTGGGGGTATCGAGCACAGAATGCAAAGACTTTCAGACAAGTATCTGGAGCTCTAGGTAAAAGTTAGTTCTTATCTTTCTCTCTCTACTAATTTCTCTCTTTAGTCAAAGTATGCTTATTTGTAGGACTATTGACCAAGATTGGACATACTTCCATGAATCAAGACTTAATGGTGGTTGCCACCAAGCTCTGTTCACTTCTTTTTGACCTATATCCAATAATTCTTTATGAAGCGAACCTTGAAGATTGCCGCCTCCAAGTCCCGTTCAAATTCTTTTTGTTGGAATCTTTATGAAGCAAGCCTTAATGGTTCTAGCCACCAAGTCCTGTTCAGATTCCACCTAGCTAAAACCTAAAATCCTATTTTTCCTATCTTTTTCGAATTCTTTTTTTTTTTTTTACAAAACTTTCTACCTAAACTATCTAGGGTCGAAAATAGAGAGAGAAAAGGTGATAAATAAATATACACTAGACTTTACCTTCCAGACTTATCTGGAGAATCTGATCCTTTGTATACCAGGCCCCAAGACAAGCAGTTTGTGTCAAGTTTAGTGTTGGAGGTCAGTTTTGGTTTTTTCAAACAGTCTAAGCAAGTGTGAATAGTTGACAGGTTGATCCACTTTAGCATCTTTAGTACTATCTGCAATCAGTAAGTCTAGAATGGTGCTGAAGAGTGGTTAGATCATCAAGTATAAATCAATAAGTTCATTGTCCCCTTCTTAGAACTCAAAAAAAACTTTTGAAAAATAATTTTAATAAGAATCAGAATAGATAAATATCAGTAAACCTTCCCCCAGAAGGATGTCTGCTATGTCATCTTTGGAGATGTGTAGAATTCTTCCATCAATTGCTCTTGCATGGCCATCTGGGTCCCTAAAAATACAAAATTCATCAGGCATTAGATATCCATACTTGATACATTTCTTAGTAAAATATTGAGATGGAAAATCGATCGATGGTCGTGAAGATGTATCTATCGATGGTGGACGTCTGTCTGCTGAACTAGGGTTGTTGAATTGAATGCTTCTCTTGCAGGTTCCTTCAATTCTCTGGGTTGGGTATGCGTGTGCTTCCATCTTGTCTGCTTATGTGGTTTGAGAAAACTTTTTGGGTGCAAAACTCCTTTTATAGCAATTAGATGCCCTACTTTGAATAGGAATGGTATCGATCGATGCATGTGATCGTTTTGGTGGATGATGGTGGGAATCGGTCAATGTTGAGTTGCCTTTGTCGATCGATGGCGAATGTGTTAACATGAAGGTATGGCTTGGAAAACTATCTACTTCAAGGGAAATCTATGTAGCTCGTTCCTTCCAATAGTCCTCATCATGCTCCTCTGTAGTATCCTCATTGGTTGAAAGTATTGCATTATCCACTGCGAAACTCTCATGAAATCCACTGTCTGCCCAACTGCCTGTTGAATAGTCATCTTGTCTGTTGTTGGGTTGAAAAGTAAAATCTGGATAGCAATGATCAGGCAAAGCATAGTGGTCAACCGGATGCTCCATGTCGATCGACGTGGGATGATGATTATCGGTCGGTGTTGACGCACAGGAATCGATCGATGACAGAGTGATGGTGTCGATCGTTGCCGAGTACTCTGTCTCATACTCTGCTCCACAATGTCATGCTGCAATATAGCCAAGATCATCTCCAATCTCCACGAGGTTGACCTGTTGTTTGACAACTCTTACTGGGTCATAGTGGATGTATGGATCTATCAGTGTCAGGCACAATCTGTTGGTGTTCATGTCACATACAACTCCTACTGTAGCCAAGAATGCTCTTCCAAGCAGAAGGGAAGAGTTCCAATTGAGTATGATATCCAGGACATGAAAGTCTACTAGGACAAGGGCATTACCGATATGCACCTCAAGGTCTCTGATGATACCTCCTGAGTTCCTCTTAGAATGATCCACAAAGGTGAAAGATTATGAAGAAGGCTCTACTTTCAAACCCAGATGGTCTTCCATAACCTTAGGTAGGATGTTGACTAATGCTCCTGTGTCAAGTGTTTAGGAATCTTCTACTTCCGTTTCCTCAACTTTTTCCCTTCAGTGGCCTTATCAACTTCCATTGAATCTGGTGTAGTGTCTGAAGGTTTGCTGGTATTCTTTGTTGGGTTAGCTGATGGTTTAGGTGGTGGTCTGAGTGCATCGATTCAGGATATATCAATGGGTGGTAACTGCACTCGGTATGTGAGAGGTGCTCGTCGATCGATGTGAGATGCTGAATGTCTATCGATGTTGGGCTTTCTCTGTCGATTGATGTTGGGCTCTCTCTGTCGATCGTTGGCTGGCTCGGGCTGTCGATCGATGTTGACGTAGAAAAGGGAGGGTGGGTGTGGATGTCGCTCTGCGAACTCTTCATGAGTCATAATTCGTACTGCACTGCGATTCGTAGTCAACTCGGCAGGTGACATCGATCGATGTTGACAAAGGTCTGTCGATCGATCTCTGTCATAGTGTGTCGATAAATGTGTGTTCTCCGATATCGGTCGACACAAGTGAGATCCGCCAAAACTCATGGAATTCTATATCTCGAAGTCTCCTCCTTCAAGCTTCTCATGCTTCACCACCTGCGAGAAATCATCATCTATAATGGCATTGCCGTGGTGCTTGATGCTTTCATCTCCTTCCTCTCTAGTCAAGGCCTCCTGCCTCTTAACAGCTTCTCCAGTCTGAACAACCTGCATCTCAAGCTTCCTAACTTGAGTGCCTAGATTCTCAAACCTTGTGTTCAGATTGGTGTAGACAGAAGCAATCTTCCCATTGAAATCCATTGTTAGTTTCTGCTATCCCTCAAGAACTCGATCAAGCATAGTCTCAATCTTGCTCTCCTGAGTCTGTGGTGGTGGATTCTGGTAGGCTGAATTTCCATAATTTCTGCTGTTGTTGCTGTAGGGTTTCTGAAACTGTGAACTCTGGTTGTAGTTACTCCTCTGACCATTGCCATAGAAGTTCTTGTTTCCACCTTGGTTTCCAAACCTCTGAAATCCAATACCTCCAATGTAGTTCACATCTTCTTCTCATTCTGTGTATACAACTTCTTTTTCTTCAGCTGAGCAGACCTGCTTCCTGAGAAGCTCATGAACAACATCCAACTTTGCTCTAACTTCTTCCATCTGATCCTTCCCAAGGGATGCAACAGACTTCTTTCTCTCAAAGTCAGTGTTCTTGGTGCCGCTGCTGTAGCTAGATTCTCTATAAGTCTCACAGCCTCTTCTGGTACCTGGTGTTGAAGTTTCCCTCGCTAGCTGTATCAAGAGCCATCTGATACCTCAAGGCGATACCTCTGAAGAAAGTGCTAAGCAGTTGCACTTCTTGAATCCGTGGTGTGGACAGTCTCGCTGGAAGAACTTGAATCTGATCCATGCGTCCTTGAAAGACTCTCCAGTCTTCTGCGCGAATGTAGCAATTTTGCTCCTCAAGTCTTCAGCACGTGCCTCATCAATGAAGTTACGTAGGAAAGCGTTCTTGATGGCAGCCCAGGATGTAAGAGATTCTGTGGGTAGCTGCTTAAGCCAATGCGAAGCTTCCCCAATCAGAGAGTATTTGAAGAGCTTGCAGAGTAGATAGTCCTCAGGGACTCCATCCATGCAAATAGAAACAATAAGATCCTCGAACCTCTCAAGATGGTCCATAGGACGCTCGTGTGGTAACCCAGTGTAGCGTATCTGCAACACGAGTGTGTAATACTGTGGCTTCAGCTCGAAATTTGGCTTCTGAATCTCAGGAAGGAGAATGGCTGATCTGTTGGCATAGTACTCATCTAGACAGTTGTAGTCAGCCAGTGATCTTGTTCGAGCAGCCTCATCTACAGGTCGAACAGCTCCTGTAGCATCATTATCGTGCTCAGGGATTACATTCCCCTGTGCATCTAGTTTCTGACCTATTGCATTACGCAGATGACCATCCTGGTCATACAGGTTTCCATTCTCATCCTGTCTGAGAATAACAATCGAAACCATGCTTCGCGACTGAGTATCGATCGATGAAAGAGGTGTAGTGTCGATTGATGTAGCGTGATGCGAGTCGGTCGATGGTTGAGTGTCGGTAGAATGCTGGATGCGATAATTGGTTGACGTGAAAGTTGTTGTGTCGATCGATGTACAACGTTAGTCCTTGCGGATTGAGCGTTCCAAGTGAGCAGGATCTTCTGAGAATAGCAGTTGTTTGTCCTTGTTGCTTCTGGTACTGCTGGAAATGCACCTGAAAAGACAAGAAAAAATTTGTATCAGAAAGGGGGTAAAGAAAAAAAAACCTAGAATCAATCAAATTAAATCTAATGGCGATCAAAGCTCCCCGGAAATGGCGCCAAATTTGATCTCACTAAAATTACCCTAAGGGGTGAATTACTCTCTCAAATAAGAGGTTCAGTTATAATACTTAGGGATCAAATCCAAAGAGCTAGGGAACCAATAAAATTTAATCAGAGAATCAATTCTAGGTGAATTGTGATTTTTATGGTTTAAAGCAATGTAAATAATCCTATGAGAGCAAGGAAGTTGCTCGACTAACAAGATGATTGGGTTGAAACTTTATTTGGAAAACGCTAGACTTAGGGTTTCTATTCAGGTATTCAGAGATTATAATCCTATAGATGCCTAATAGTTGCATGCATGATATATTAGAGCTCAACTACTTTATGTAACAACAAGTCAATCAGCGCTTGCAATTTTTGGACGAGTCTATTAACTAGATCTAATGACCTGAACAAGAATGTTCGATCACCAGCAGTGTCGATCGATGATCTTAGAGAGATATCGACCGATGCATCTTTCACGCTGTCGATCGATTGTCCAGTAGGGATATCGATCGACGAGCTTCTAGTTAAGCTTTACGCACGGGTTGAATTATGCTCACTAAGCTTCCTAGATCAGCAAATGACCTTACTCTAGCAATCTTAGCTCAATAGATAGGTAAGGACAATATTATTCAAGAGTGCTCAAACATACTAATTCCTAGGGTTCAATATTCTAGTTAGCAATTCTAGAACAAGCATTAAGAACAACCTATTGATGAATACCACAACTTAGCAATCTATGGTTGGGGCTATTCCCTTTAACCTATTTAAACCCTAAATCTAACAATGGAACTATTCAGACATGGCTAAGCAATTCATAACACAAACAAGGTTCGAAAACTGCATAGTATAGATAATAGAAGTAATGGAGTTCCAATCACAAATCTCTCTGGATCTTCTCTCCACTCTCAAAATCTCTCTAAACTTTTGTTGTGAAAACAAGAATACCAAAAAAAGCTCTCTTGCCTCCGAACACCTAGGCAAATATTTATCTATTAGGTTAAAAACTCGTCAGGGGTAATCTTGTAATTTGGTGAAGTCTTGGGCTATAAGTCGGTTGGAACCAAATCAGTCTTTTTGGGTCTCGATATCGATCGGTGGTACAGGATGTAGATCGATCGATTATAATCTTCTTTTGTTGGGTTTTTCTCTTCTACATCGATCGACGTCACATGATGTGCAGATCGATTATTGTCTCTGAATATCGACCTCTGGTCAGGTTTGATGGTCAACTCGGATGAAATCTCTTTTATACTCTAAAAGACTCCAAAATCATCACTTTACTCCAAAAACTCCTGAACCCGAAAACATACCTAATAGGCTAGAAAACATAATAATTATATAGTAAAACACCAATATACCATGGGTGAAAATGGGTCAAATCCATGGTATATCAGAGATGCACGTGAAGACAACTGTCTCCGGCTCCATCTCCAAGAGAAGAACGACGAACTAATGTCTCTAAGTCTCGATCTGCTCGACGAAAAGAGAGAGGCTGCTCAACTCAGAAACTGGTCCTGCCAACAGGATGTCGCTCGAAGCTACAGCAAGAAAGTCAAGACCAGGACCTTCTAGCAAGGGAATTGGGTTCTACGACGAGTAGCCGACAACACCAGAGAGAAAGCAGCAGGGAAATTCGCCCCCGGATGGGAAGGAACCTACAAGATAATCGTGGTACAGGGAGCAGGAGCCTACAGGCTGCAAGACAGAAAAGGTAAAATACAACCCAACTGCTAGAATGCCCTGCATATCAAAGCTTTCATTTTTAAATACGATCTCCGGATCCCTTTATATATATTGCTTACTATATACTATTTAAGCATTGTGGTTTTCTATTCCTATGTATGCTGCACGTCTACAGACCAGGCTTATATAATAAAATAGTTCCGACTATAATAGTAGTAGAAAAACCACCACACTTAAAGGGGCATACGAGCTGGATCAGGGCCCAAGGGACCTCCGATCCTGGCCAACCCTTGCCAAACGTGGTACGTCCACAAAATACAAACGGGTATGAGACTTAAGGCAGGAATGGGTCTGCCCAAACCTGAGAAGCCTGTCAAAACTACCTATAACCACGGTATATGATGTTTAGAGTTTTCAAGGTTCCAAATCAAATGTTTTAGTATAAGAGATTGTCGAACCAATCCTAAGTGATTCTAATGCAAATCTAAGCTTAAGCTAAGTGCAATCAATAAGTGAGACGAGATGAACTAACATAATACTAAATATGCATTAAAAGGAGTGAACTTTCTTTCAATATGAGGCAAGTGGACTCATGGGGCAAGGGAGTTGACCTTGGGTGATCAAGTTTCAATCTAAGATGACAAACTTTCAATCAATCTAACACCTTAAGCCTAGACAAAATCTTAAGCAAGCGCTATCCTTAGATGAATGTTCATTCACTAACATATCTCAAGCATCTAATCCCTCAGGTTGAATAATATGAAAGCAATCAATAAGAACAAGTCTATTAGGTATCTTAACACCATTCACAACTAATCCCTTAAATAAAGGATGTTAAAAGCATTGGAGAGTTGGTTCAAGCATTTCATCAAACACCTTCCGGGCATGAAATGCCTATGGCTCTATATTGAAGAGGCCAACTCCAAAATAGCAATAAGAATACTCTATAAGCAAGTGTTGGGGAAAAATATCCCGGTTCTATTTTCCCCAGCCTCCAGGCGGGACCCAGATCCCCAGATCCCTGAAAAACAGATACCTCGGGTCCCTGTCCGAGGGAACCTTAAACCTTGGCCCCTGAAACCCTAAGCTGGGTCCCTGAACCCTGCTCCCTTCCGAAAAATGGAAAAGTTCCGATAAGGAGAATTCTTCCATATTTCCGAATATGGAAGAGTTTAACCTAACTTAGACGGCTCCTAGACGACTATATAAAGGCAGCTACTGCCCTACATCAAAGGATCAACTTCTACAAGGCTTAGAGACTAGGGTTAGGCAGCTAGAACTAGGGTTTATCTTAACTTCATTGTAACCTCTCTTGTTCTTGTTTGTTTGCTCAATAATACGTCTCTTCAAGCTTATCTCTTATTATTTCTTACCACAACTCTCATGAAATACTTATTAAACCCTCGGGTTATCTTCTCATCCAACGTTCTGTGGTACTCTAAAAAACCGTACACAAAAATTCCCTAACAGTTTGGCGCTAGAAGGAGGAGAGTAATCAAAGCTACGTGACGATGGCGGTGGATGAACAAGACGACCAGCAGGAATATACTCCGAGAGAAGCTGAGCTCCAAAGGCAAATCGATGGACTACAGAGCCAAGTAACCGACTTGCTTAAGGCTCGGGAAACAGCCGAGAATTCCGAACTTCCCTCTGAAGTAAAGCCTGAGGGAGAAACTTGGCGAACACTCCAAGTAGCTGGAGCTAAGTGCCAAGAAGCTCAATCAATTGCAGACGGAGAACGCGGCTCTCCAAGACCAGAACGATGCTCCCAACGCAGCGAGCAACAAGAAGCAACGCTTCAACACTCGGGTTCGACCTATGGGGAACCTAAGTACTCCCAGCACCGGAGAAGGCAACACCAGCACGACTCCTGCAACTGGGGCAACACGGGAAAGGATCGAAGACCACCAAATCCATGACCTAGAGGAAAGCGACTCCGAACCCGAGCCCGAGAAGGAAGAATGTGAAAAAATAGCAGCTGAATCTTCCATAACCGCCTACCTAGAAAAGATGTTCTCCAAGCGATTCGACGCCATGCAATCCATGGTGGAGCGCCTACCAGGAGTAGTTCCCCCAATCCGGAGGAGTAACCCCGACTCATACACCGATACCCCCTTCTCAGAGGAGATCGCCTCGGTCGAGATGCCTAGAAAGTTCTCCTTCCCCAGCATCAAGACGAACGATGGCACCAACGACCCCGACGATCATATCGCGCAGTACAAGCAGAGGATGCTAGCGGTCGCACTCCCTAAAGAATCTCGTGAAGCCACCATGTGCAAAGGGTTCGGTTCCACTTTGATTGGACCTGCCTTCCAATGGTACATCAATCTTCCCATCAGGTCCATATCCTCCTTTGCCAGCCTGAGTGACAAGTTTTTAGAGCAATTCGGAAGCAGCAGGAGCCTGGAGAAAACTTTGGATGGTCTCTACGAGGTACTCCAACACCGGGTAGAGCCCTTCCGGGACTACATAGCCCGCTTCAATCAAGAGAAAGTGGCGATCCCTGAATGCAGCATCCCTACCGCGATCTCCGCCTTCAAGAGAGGGCTTCTTCCAGATGGAGGGCTCTACAAAGAGCTAACCATGTACCCATGCAAAACCATGGAGGATGTGCTATCCCGAGCATGGGGTCAGGTAAAGTGGGAAGAGGACTTGCTGCCAGTGCCAAGGCTCAACCCAAGCAAGATCAAAGGTCCACCCGATCAGACCGGGGAGACCGAGACGAGAGATCCACTCAAAAGGGGTCTAAAGACTCTGGAAGCAGAAACCGGGGCAGGTTCCAATACCGACCTTTGGAGAAAGAAGAAGGGATGGCCGTGTCGACCAGCCCGATATCTCGCATCTCTCAATATCTACACTGGAGCTTATCAATACGCTAAGGCAGATGGACTAACAGGTTAAGTGGCCCCAGAAGATGAAAGAACCTGACTCCTTCCGGAACCCCGCGCTTTGGTGTGACTTCCATCGCGATCATGGCCACAAGACTGAAGACTGCGTTGCCTTAAGAATCGAGGTCAACGAACTACTTCAAAAGGGGCACCTCCGGGAATTCCTCTCAGAGAAAGCCAAAGCTCATATCAGCAAGGAGACATCGGGGAAATCAAAAGGAGACGCGCCAAGCTCGCCGCCTCGCCAAGACCGGGTGATTCACGTCATATCTAGAGGCTCTGAAGTAAGCGGTATAAGCCACGCAGCCGCAAAGAGGAGCACCCGAAATGCGAAACATGGTCTGGAGTCTACCCAACCTAAACGCCTACTCCTAGGTACCGGTGAGATAAGCTTCACGGCTAGGGAGCAAGAGAAGATCCTAGCTCCCCACCAAGACGCTCTGGTTGTCTCCCTCACCATAGAAAACTTCTTGGTGAAAAGGATACTGATAGATAACGGCTCCTCCAGAAATATCATCTTCCTGACGGCGTACCAGGATCTAGGGTTAGAAAACAACACCCTGACGCGCAAGGTAACTCCACTCATCGGATTCAGCGGCGAAGTCAATCAAACAGCTGGAGAGGTCCTTCTGCCAGTATATGCTGAAGGGATCAACTTGTCTACCAAGTTCCTGGTCGTAGATTGCCAATCGGCATATAATATGATCCTGGGACGACCCTGGATTCATGACATGGGAGCTGTTCCTTCAACCCTCCATCAGGTGGTAAAGTTCCCTACGCCCTGGGGCATCCGGGCAATCAAAGGAGACAAGGAGAACTCTCGCTCATGCTCTCTGACTCCCCTGAAGGGGAAGACGAAGATCTTATAACAATTACAGAGAAGACCTAAGGTCCCACAGACTCGGGGACCCTGGGTCAATAGCTGGGGCAATCAGAGACCCTTCCGCGGAATGCAGATCCAGAACCCGGGGAGCTCCCAAAAAACCTATGCCGACCGCTTCGCATGGTCTTCCCTGAGATCCCTCAAGAAGGCACCTATCCGCAAGATCTGGTCCCCTCAGGACCCTCGTCCTCCGCCTCGCGTCAATGAGGTTACCAAGAACTTCAACGGTTACCAACCGGCGATAAACAACTGGGGCACGAAGACCCCAAGAAGAGTTCCTCAGAAGAGGATCCCTAGTAAGCATAAGATGGACACACGCAACCAGGCAGCAGATCTCCAAACCTGTTCGCTCCAGTGGATGAATGTGACTACACGCTTGACGGAGGCATTAAGAGTCTTCGTCAATAGGACACGATGGTCCCCAAGCATCAGCAACACGGATATCCGCAAAGGCTGGGGCACGCAGAAGATCTCAAGCACGGTCCCAGGACTCAGGAAGATGCAGAACCCTGCAGCAAAAGGAGGAACCCTCCAACAAGAACACTCGTCTCAAAGGCAAGCCAAACCCCACGGGTCACGCAGCAATAAGAGGTAAAAGATGGCCTAACCACCAGGGCACCTCGCAAGCTGATATCTTGTACGGTCTCCGGACCATGATTTCTATCTAATTACTTTATATTATTTAAGCACTATATTTTCCTACTCATATGTATGCTGAACGTCTACGTAAATAGCCTATGTAATAAAATAGTTACGACTATAAGAAAGAGTACGAATACCATAGTACTTAAAGGGGAAAACGAGCTGGATCAGGTCAAAGAGACCTCCGATCATGGCCAACCCTCAATGACAGGTGGCATAGTGACTTAAAAAAAAAAACAAAAAAGGGTATGAGACATAAGGTAGGAATGGGTCTGCGCAAGCCCGAGTATGCCGTCAATACTACCTAAAACCCCTGTATAGCCTCAGGCATATCAGGGTCCCAAACAAGAATATACCAAAATGTGATTGTACCTGGGTTAAAACGTTACGTGCTAAATTAGCACAGGGGACAAGAGATATAATTGCCACTGTGCAAGTGCAAAAGTCCAGGAGTATCCTAACAAAATCCTGTTTCTCTAGACGTGGAAAAAAGCGTAAGCCTGTCATGATGGTTTTCACCACACCAGCACCCTTTAAGTCTGATAGTGGCTTTCTGCAGAAAGCAGAGTGCAGCACGGGAACTCGATAGTGACCAGCTTCCGAGCGGTAGAATACAAAATCCCCACAGGTACCGATAGTGGCCTCACCTAGGATGGCAGCATACGGTCCCTTAAAATACAAATTGAATGCCCCATGGTTATTAAGAACTTTCGGGTCCCCATGCAGCCTCTGGGTCTTGAACAAATTTCTTCAAGACCTAGAAAAGGTAAACCTCCAGGTTCTTTATAACTCTCGGGCCCATCTCCAATACAAAGTTGAAACCCACGGGTTAGACTAATCTCTAAAAAAACCTCAGGGTCCAAGGACCACGAGTCCAATTCGAGATCTAAGGGTCCAGAACCTAAGGGTTCCATAAAAGACCTCAGGGTCCAAGGACCACAAGTCCAGTTCGAGACCTAAGGGTCCAGAATCTCAGGGTTCCCTATAAGACCTCAGGATTCAAAGACCATAAGTCTAATTCAGGAGACCTCAGGACCCTAAGACTTCTTCAGGCGGCCCCCGAGTCTCAGACGAGGGAACCATGGAAATAAGGTCTTATGAGCGATCCCCCGCCTACGAGGCAACAAAGAAGCAAAAAAAGAAAGGAACCTCCAGGTTCGAACTCAAGGAAAAAGCAAAAACAAGGTGTACAAGAATCAAAAAGGTTCAACACAAGAATCCTTATTCCAAAGAAAATCCAGGAAAAACAAGAAGAAAGAAAATAATCTCAAGCATCTAGAATGGTGGACCAGCCGGAACCCGATACTCCGCAGCAGAAAATCCGTCAGCCAGAGGTGTCGACCCTGCAGACCAGAATAAATGTTGGCGGTACTCTTCCAAGGGATCCCAATGCTTTGTCCTCTTCTCCAGCCACTCTTTCATAAGCTCCCACCTAGTCGAAGCTCTCACTTGCTGAATCAGCAGGTCACACTGGGCCGCCATATCATTCACTTGGTTATGAAGGGAAAACAATTCAGCAAGGAGCCTTAGCTGAATACCCGCTAGCAGCGTATCCTCAGTCGTGCTTTCAGAGTAAAAAGGCTTAACTCCCACACCTGACGACACCATCCTAGCCAATCGAGGAGGAGGCGCATAGGGAGGATGCCTCCTTTGTGCTTCAGCTTGCTGATACTCATCATAAAGAACAGCAGCAGGAAGCCTCGCAGCATTGCCTGAAAAGCGAAAGATGAGATTCTGCTGCAACGAAATCACGTTAAAACGAGACTAAGGAGCAAGGATTTACCCCAGAGATACCTATGGCGCAGGACCTCCTTGCTCATCAAAAAGCGTATTTCACGGAAACGACGATGAATCATCAATATCTTCTTCGCAACCACTTCTCCAAGAAAGGACACCGGACGAGACACATCTGAAAGCAAAATCAACTATCAGTGGATCAGCTACTAGAAGAAGAAAAACAATAGGTAGTAAGACTCACCAACTGTACGCCAGAAAGTAGGGTAATGGATGGGTTCCTGGATCTTCATAAACACGTATCGACCGCTCCAATTATTCTCAAAAGAGGAATTGCTCCGGATACCTCTCCGAGGCTCCTCAACTAAGGGAGCACCATCACGAGGCTGAAGATAGTAAAACCTGGGCGTATCCTTCAAAGGGACAAAGGAGTACAGAACCTCATGAACTCCGATGTCAAGACCATGAAGCTCCCCGAGTACTTGGATCGAAATCAGAATCTTCCAAGACAAGGGTGTGAGTTGAGATGGACAAAGGCCAAAGAACGACGATATTTCAGCCACCAGCGGAGGAATGATTCCCCGGAAACCTGCTACCAGATACGCCTCATAGATAGCTATCTCCCCCGATCCTCCATCAGGCGCACGTTCGAACTCTGAAGGACTCCTTATCTGTACCGACGGGTGGATCCGTACTTCCTCCGAATGACCTCCAAATCTCTCTCACGAATCTTAGAGCGCGGACTGTCATTGAGAGCAAAGAAATCGCATTGCTTCAAGGGTGCCATCAGGACTGCCTCACTACCTGCATCAAAAGCCGTTCCGAAGGAAGCAATCGGCGAAGAGAATGGATCAGCAGTTAAACGGCAATGTCTTGCATGACCACCCACGAAAGAAGCAGGAAGATCGGGGTTCATCTCGTTGAATGAAGGATGGATCAATCTCCGCGTAGCGTGCACCCTAGATATACCTCCAACTTTTTTCTTTTTCGGAGCCAGAAAAGGAAATTGGATATTTCCAAAATCTTCGGAAGAATTCCTCGCGACCAGACAGGAAAAAGGAAAGTCGCCAGAAGAAGTTGCAAACCTCCGAGTCTTCCAAATAAAACTCGTCTCCACCCGGGCGTGGAATATGCATCAAAACCCCGGCTCCATCATCTTCGAAGAGCTAGAAGAAATTACCATTAGCCATCGCCTAAACATGGAGGGATCAGTCTTTGCCTAGGTTCAGAATGACTTCAGACTTGAGTGGAATCTAGGCTGGCGGATAGGGTCCTGCCCAAAGGGAGCCTGACGAGAATGAGCAACCCCGGTTGACTCGAGTGCACAGGTTATCCCTCGACTTCGATGACAAAATCGAGTAAAAAGGGGCAAACTGTTGGGGAAAAATATCCTGGTTCTATTTCCCCCAGCCTCCAGGCAGGACCCAGATCCCCGGATCCCTGAAAAACAGATACCTCGGGTCCCTGTCCAAGGGAACCGTAAACCTGGGTCCCTGAAACCCTGAGCTGGGTCCCTGAACCCTGCTCCCTTCCGCAACATTGAAAACTTCCGACAAGGAGAATTCTTCCATATTTCCGAATATGGAAGAGTTTAACCTAACCTAGACGGCTCCTAGACGACTATATAAAGACAGCTACTGCCCTACATCAAAGGATTGACTTCTCCAAGGCTTAGAGACTTTGGTTAGGCAGCTAGAACTAGGGTTTATCCTAACTTCATTGTTTGTCTGCTCAATATTACGTCTCTTCAAGCCTATCTCTTATTATTTCTTACCACAACTCTCACGAAATACTTATTAAACCCTCGGGTTATCTTCTCATCCAACGTTCCGTGGTTCTCTAAAAGACCGTACACAACAATCCCCTAACAGCAAGGATCAAGAAGGATCTACACTAAAATATCTTAGATCTACAACTAATCACCCTTAGTCTCCCAAGCCCATGAATCCTAGATAGATCTACTCACTAATAGACATGGATAACCTTAAAACCATGGATGATTAAAGGCTAAACATGATAGTGAGCAAGATAATCCAATAAACACAAGAGAATAAGATGAAAAAGCATTCAAGATTCAAACTTTCTTCAAGATCGAAATGTGTTTTTAAGAGATAAGAAGTTATTCTCACAAAGGAGATAACAAGAGTCTTCAAGATTACTGATGAAGGGACTTTTCAAGGGTCCAATCAAATGTTGTAGTATACAAGATGTCAATCCAATCCTAAGTGATTCTAATGCAAAGGGAATGCAAATCTATGCTTAATCTAAGTGCAACCATTGAGTGAGGATGATTATGAACTAAAACAATACAAAAAATGCAATAAAAGAGTGAACTATCTTTTCAATATGAGGCAAGGGGATTCTTGGGACAAGGGGATTGACTTTGGGTGATCAAGCTTCAATCTAAGATGGCAAACTTTCAATCAATCTAACACCTTAAGCCTAGACACAATCCTAAGCAAGCCTTATCCCTAGATGAATGCTCATTCACTAACATATCTCAAGCATCTAATCCCTTAGGTTGAATAATATGAAAACAATCAATAAGAACAAGTCTATTAGCTATCTCAACACCTTTAACAACTAATCCCTTAGGTAAAGGATGTTAAAAGCATTGAAGAGTTGGTTCAGGCATTTCATAAAACAACTTCCGGGCATGAAATGCCTATAGCTCTATTTTGAAGAGGTCAACTCCAAAATAGCAAGAAGAACACTCTACAAGCAAGGATCAAGAAGGATCTACCCTAGAACATCGTAGATCTACACCTAATCACCCTTAGTCTCCCAAGCCCATGAACCCTAGATAGATCTACTCACTAATAGACATGGAAAACCTTAAAACCATGGATGATTAAAGGTTAAACATGATAAGTGATAGAAATAATATAGTAAACAGAAAAGAAATAGATGAAGAAGGATTCAAGATCCAAACTTTATTAAGATCTAAAAGTGTTCTTGAGAGAAAAGAAGTTCAGTCCCAACTTTGGGATCCAAGAGTATTTATACAAGGCTTAGAAAACCTAAAAACATCATTAAAAATTACTAAAAGGTCCCTGGGGTCAATTAGGCTTCAACCAATAAGAAAAGAGGCTAAAATTCGGTCTGGGGTCGAGCCACAAATCCAACCCAGTCCACTCTACCCGGTCTGCTCTCTCGCCCTGCTTTGTCCAGCTCCCAACCGGGTACCTCACCCCGGTCCACTCTCCCCGGTCCAAGTGTCCTTCTTCCGACCAGGTAGCTCATCCCGGTGGAGCTTCCCCGGCCTGGCCTCGTCCAGCAGTGTCTCTTCCGACTGGGTGGCTGTACACGGGCCAGTCTTCCCGGCCAGCTTGATGTGCTTCTAGTAAACTGATCATAACTCCTCCAATACAGCTCCAAATGACTTGACACTACTTCCATTGGAAATCCAACTCAATTTAATATGTCTCCACAAAATCTTAGCAACAGAAGGCATCTCTAAAGCCTCCGTCCATGCTCAGTTTTGTCTCGGCCAGATCATGGATTGACTTCTCTTTTCATGGCCAAACTTGATTCTTCAGCTCTTTTTGAACCATAAGACTCCCAAACACCTCAAATCACACCAAAGCATGCTCAAACACCTGATAAGGACAAATGAATGCAAAATGGATCCTAATGATGCCTAATCCCTAAATTATATGATCAAAATGCATAAGATATGAATGCTAGAAACTTGTAAATATGCAAGACATCAACTCCCCCACACTAGACCTTTACTTGTCCTCAAGTAAACTTTTCAAAACTCAAGGGGGAAGGATGCAAAGATTGGAACAAAGGCAAAAGAAACGCTCATAGCACTCAACTTGACATCCTAAAGAAACATAGCAAATAGCATGAGCAAGACTCTCTTATTATGCTCTAGCTTCACAAGGCCTATCAAATACTCTTATGCCTCTTCACAAGATGCAATTCTTATCAACCAACATTTTCTCTTAACAAGCCCTCACATTGATTCACACAAACACACACAAGGTGAAGTCTCACAAATGGGCACATGATCTTAATCATTTGGCTAGGTGATCAAATGAACTAATATGGATGATAATGAGGTTTCAATGCATCATTTCAAGGTGGCAATCACTCAAAATTCAAGGAGCTTGATCATTATGCAAAATTTATCTAAGACTAGGAGCAATTCATGCATACATGGATCCATCCTCATCATTCTACCCAATTCCTAAGTGATTACAAGATCTACACCCCTTTTATTCATCCCATAACCCATAATGAAAAACATACTCACATCACTCACCCATTGAACAACTTTCTTTCTTCAAGATTCAACCACTAAGGACCCTTTTATTAACAATTCACATTTCTAAGCTCTAACACTTTTTGTTTTCACTTCTCCACTATCTTATTGAATCTTTCTTTTTCTTTTTCTTTTCTTTTCTTTTTCTTTTCTTTTTTCTTATGTAGGGGAAAGGTCTCAAACATCAACCAAGAGCTTTTTAACTTTCTAATCAAGGTCCCTAGGGATTTTCTTTCTGAATACATTCTTTTTCTAATCAATCTCAACATTGTCACATCCCAAGCCCAAGATATAAACCTTTAAGAAACAAAGACCCCACTCACCATCCTAGAAGCTAGCTCAAATGAGGACCCTATGCTAGTAAGAGATGAGAAAAAATCCATGTCGCTCCCAATAATCTCAAGATTTTGCACATGACAAGCTATCAGAAGAGGCCTCACTCATGCAAATCAATGTAGGCTTCAAAGAATGGCCAGGGTTCGAGGGTATGGAAGTGCCATTTGGATTAACAAAGAGTGGTATAATGGGGAAAGATAACCCCAATGTGTATGAAATCCATGATCAAGTATGCAAATGCCCGTATGCAAGAGAAATTAAGTTCATTCAAGTCTAAGTTCAGGTTGGAGCTGGTTTCAAGAACAGTGCAAATATCAAGCAAGCAAGCAAGTTTCAAGAAGAGTTTTCAAGGCTCAAAGCATGCAAGCCTTTCAAAAGATGCTTAAGCTACTTGATATGTTTAACTAGGGTGCCAAATTAAGTGCAAACAAGTGTTTTTTACAAGGCAATGCTCCATATGCAAATGAATGCAACCTAGATGCTCTAGACGACTCAATCTTAAGGGTGCAACTGATGCAACTACAAGATTCAAAAAATTTAAATTTTTTTGGATTTTCTATGCATATATGAATGTACAATGCAATGCATGAGACTCTCAATCACAAAGCAAACATGATCAAATACTTGGTACCTCCCCCACACTTAAATCACACATGCTCTGTGTGAGTAAGAGAGAAGGAGATACGCCAACAAGACAAAAGCAAATGTATATACAAGAAGGGTTGGAGTGATACCTAAGAAGGAGGTTTGGGCGTCGTGTTTGGTGTCAGGACTAGGAGCTGGCTTGGTTCATAGCAACTAGAGGAGGCTGCTACATGTCAATCACCACCTTTCTTCACTCCTCTAGTGCTTGGCTCGACATGAAAACCTCAACCACTTTTATTAAAAACTTAAAGAAAAATTGAAATTGCAAAGCTATGTACAAGAAAAACCATGGGACTTCCTCCCAATTAGGCTAGTTTTGAGTCACTAGCTTGACTACCTTGTCTCTTGAACTACTGAGAAGGCGGATACTTCCCACCTTCAAGTGTGATAGTGAGGACCTGAGAGAGAAGCTCGTGAAGCTTGATTTGGTCATCTTGGAGCTGAGGAGTGATGATGGCTCTAGCACTTGAGAATTGTGTTGACCTGCCCTTATGCCTGATCTTGTACTCAAGGACACCATCTTTGAGCTGCTTTGGATGGAGAGTAAGAGTGTGTGGGAGCAGATCAAGAGGTGGAGGATGAGGTTCTTTCGCCATCTTCTTCTTGCCATGAGTGGCCTTTGAGGCTCCACTCATCCCCTCCTTTTTAGCACTTTCCAAGTGTTCACCACACTTCTCTTTAGAAGACTAGCCATCAAGACCTACTTTCTTACAAGCAACCACTTCATCTTGGGGCTTCTCAACAGCTTGTGCATCACAAGTGATTGTCCCACAATAGCCTGCTTCCATTGGAGGTTGGAGAGGATAGGAGACAGGTTTGTTGACATGCATGAGGGTGACCTTCTTGTTGGGAAAGTCAATGCAAGCTCCAACTGTTGTGAGGAAAGGAGTGCCAAGGATCAAAGGGACTCTATCTTCAGATGCCATCTTCAGAACAGTGAAGTCAATGGGTATGGTGCAGGATCTAATCTTCAAGGGGAAGTCCTTGATTATGCCAAGTGGGGTTGTAGAAGAAGAATCACCAAAGGTGAGAGTAGGAGTATCTGGTTCCATGCTTTCAATCCCAACACTCTTCACCATATCCAAGGAAATGACATTCACATTGGCACCACTATCAACAAGAGCATCATCCATAGTTAGTTTACCAAGGGAGCAAGACAAGGTGAACTTCTCTTGAGATTCAAGCTTAGGGAGGGACTTTGGAGGGATTGGTGGATCAATCTTCAGAATGGAAATGTCCAAAAGTATCAACCCGGGTCACCCGCGTGACAGGCGGGAATACTTACCACTATACAGGGTGATTAGGTCGTTGTAGTATAGTGGTAAGTATTCCCGCCTGTCATGCGGGTGACCCGGGTGCGATCCCCGGCAATTGCGCCAATTTGATGAAGGGACTTTTCAAGGGTCCTATCAAATGATGTAGTATACAAGATGTCAATCCAATCCTAAGTGATTCTAATGCAAAGGGAATGCAAATCTATGCTTAAACTAAGTGCAACCATTGAGTGAGGATAATTATGAACTAAAACAATACTAAAAATGCAATAAAAGAGTGAACTTTCTTTTCAATATGAGGCAAGGGGATTCTTGGGACAAGGGAATTGACTTTGGGTGATCAAGCTTCAATCTAAGATGGCAAACTTTCAATCAATCTAACACCTTAAGCCTAGACACAATCCTAAGCAACCTCTATCCCTAGATGAATGCTCATTCACTAACATATCTCAAGCATCTAATCATGGTGACTTCTCTTTTCATGGCCAAACTTGATTCTTCATCTCTTTTTGGGCCATAAGACTCCCAAACACCTCAAATCACACCAAAGTATGCTCCAACACCTGATAAGGACAAATGAATGCAAAATGGATCCTAATGATGCCTAATCCCTAAATTATATGATCAAAATGCATAAGATATGAATGCTAAAAACTTGTAAATATGCAAGACATCAACTCCCCAACACTAGACCTTTACTTTTCCTCAAGTAAACTTTTCAAAACTCAAGGGGGAAGGATGCAAAGATGGGAACAAAGCCAAAAGAACCACTCATAGCACTCAACTTGACATCCTAAAGAAACATAGCAAATAGCATGAGGAAGACTCTCTTATTATGCTCTAGCTTCACAAGGCCTATCAAATACTCTTATGCCTCTTCACAAGATGCAATGCTTATCAACCAACATGTTCTCTTAACCATCCCTGACATTGATTCACACACACACACACACACACAAGGTGAAGTCTCACAAATGGGCACATGATCTCAATCATTTGGCTAGGTGATCAAATGGTCTAATATGGATGATAATGAGGTTTCAATGCATCATTTCAAGGTGGCAATCACTCAAAATTCAAGGAACTTGATCATTATGCAAAATTTATCTAAGACTAGGAGCAATTCATGCATACATGGATCCATTGTGGGAACCGAAATTCACACCGTCGAGTTTCAGTTGATCTGAGGAAAACCAAGTAAACCTAGTTTCACCTAAAGGTCCCGGCTATCTGCTGGGCCACACACAACATAATCAATATGACGAAAATAGTAAGATAGAAAATCGAAAAGAAAAAAGAGCAAAAGGATCTTATTTCTGAATCCGCGTTTGAGCGTGAACAACAGGTGAGAGCCTTGGCTACGAGAGCTGTCGGCAAGTTCGCTAGTCTACCAACCTAAGTTCGAACCAAGTTGAGTCGCAGCTCGGTAGTAAAAACGGAAAATTGCCTAATTAGCTCTAAGTGCTAAGTTTGCTCTGAGAAATCTCCCCCCCTCTCTTCGTCCCAAGTCCTCTTTATATACTCCTCCTTTTAGGTCGGTCTACCTCCTCTCGGGCCAGATTTGTCGCGGAACAGGCTTTTCTATATTTCCTTCATGATTATCTTAGGAAATTTGACATTTATCTTCGCAGAAACTTGACATTTATCTTCGCGGAAACTTGACATTTATCTTCGCGGAAACTTGACATTTATCTTCGCGGAAACCTTACATTTATCTCTTTTCGCGAATGATGTAAACTGTCACCCTAATCTTTGGGCTCAAGTCTCTTTGGATCGTAGGTGGTCCGTCGTCCGCAATTGGGACCCTCTTTATGCCGTACTGAGACTTAAGCGTTTTTACTCGCGAAGTGTCCGTTGGCATAGGCACGATCCTTCTAACGGAACCTTGTCTCTTCGTACAGCCGAGGTGGTTGATGTTGAATTAATCGTAACGCATCCTACCACGAAGAGTGGGAAACCATTTCCCGAAAGCTTTTGAAGATATTCCTAGACGGAACGTTGATGTTATATCCGTTGACCTGAGGATTGAGTTACGAAAATTTTGGATTAAGACGCATGGTCACGGGATAAAACTGGGATCAGGAATAATCGCCGAAAGGTTGCTCGTGCTCGCTGGGCGAGCTCCCCTGTGCCTTTGGTCGAGCTCGCCTGGCGAGCTGACCGATGACGGGGTTGTACTCGCCGGGCGAGCTGACCAATGTCATGGTCGAGCTCGCCGGCGAGCTGACCCGTGATGCGGTTGTGCTCGCCGGGCGAGCTTACCCATGCCACGGTCATGCTCGCCGGCGAGTAGACCTGTAGTACGGCCGTGCTCGCCCGGCGAGCTGACCCGCGCCTTGGTCGAGCTCGCCGGCGAGCTGCCCCTCACTATGGTCGAGCTTGCCGGCGAGCTGGCCCGCGCTCGCCGGGCAAGCTCACCCTTGTCTCGGTCGACCTCGCCGGCGAGATGGCCCGTGCTCGCCGGGCGAGCTCACCCTTGTCTCGGTCGAGCTCGCCGGCGAGTTGGCCCGCGCTCGCCGGGCGAGCTCACCCTTGTCATGGGCGAGCTCGCCGGCAACTGGCCCGCACTCGCCGGGCGAGCTGTCCCGTGCTCGCCGGGCGAGCTGACCCGTGCTACGGTCATGCTCGCCGGCGAGTAGACCCGTGCTCGTCGGGTGATCCGTTTCGGTTTTTCTTTTTCTTGGTTTTTTGAAGTTTTGACCGAGATTTGGTTTTTCCGAGGATTTTTGGGTATCGATTCCGTCATGATCGATTTTGACCCCAACAGTTAGCCTCCCAGCTAGCTAGGTTCCGTTTAGTTTTGGTAACAGGTCCTAGCTTGGGGTATAGCTTGTGAGGAAGGTGTAAAGACGTAATCATTTGCCGAAAGCCGAGAGTAAATAGTAAATCTCTTTTACTGCTTATATAGGTGGAGTAAGTTTTTAATCATTCCAAACTTACTCCTCACTATAACTTACCTCTAAGATAGGCATCTGTCTTTTCTTTCTCTCCTTGCTTTAAAGAAAATGTCTTCCAGCAAAGGATCTTCAAAGAGGCACTCTTCCTCACATTCATCTTCGGACGACTCTTCTGCTAATGAGGTGATCACTCTGAAGGAAGAGTTTGGAGTCGATGAATACGCAAAGGATGCGTACTACAAAGCTCTTTGCGGCTCGCTCCCTTCTCTGCAAGATATTCCAATCCCTAAGAGGCCTGTGAGGTCGCCGAATGCACCCCTTACGCCGAGCATGGTTTCTCCCCGCTACCTTGCGACTCTTCGGAATTCTAACCAGGTCCCAAGTGAAGTCGTGTTTCGGATCCCGAGTGGAAATGAGAGCGCGAGGAATCCTCCGGAAGGTTTCTTCACTTGCTATGAAGCCTTTTTGTCGCATTGCCGCATGAGGTTTCCGATCCCCGGCACAATTGTTCGCGCGCTTCACCGCTTTGAGCTTTCGATCAGCCAGATGAACTTTCCGGTCTTACAGCATTGGCTTGGAGTGTTGATCGCGAGTTACGAGTTAGGAATGGACCTTAACCCTGGCGACAACGAGGGCCTCTGGGCTACGAGACCAACGGGAATTGACGGCTCGTTCCGCATGGCACCAAAGAAAAACATGGCTATAATTCTTGGGCACACTTCGCACCCCAAGACATGGTTCGAGCTCTTTTTCTTTGTTCGAATAGATGAGGAGTCCGTCGAGGAGAGCTATCTCCACCTATTCCGTCGGGAGTGGAACTTCAAACGTGGTAATACGACTAGTGATGTTTTTTCATGTGACGATGGTTTTTTGATTATTATTTTTTTTATCTTGAAGTGAACAGGATCCTTCCGCCAACTCCTGCCGATCTTTTTGCCAAGCAAGATCTTCTCCGCAGCAGACCATTCTTCTGGAATTCCTTTACCGTTGAACGGATTCAAAGTGCGACGGAGCTCCATCGATCTCGAGCCGTCTCCCAGCCCCTTGACGTTCCGTATGACGTAGAAGCGGTCGCTGATGTCTTGCCCACTCAGAGGCGGAGAAACAGGTCTCAGAAAGGAAAAGGAGTTGCCTCTGAGACCGTCACGGGAGATCCTCTGCTGCCAGGATGGAAACCTAGTTTCACTGCAGGGGAAAAGAGCGGAACCAACGAGGTTCCCCTTCCTAGCGAATTTTTTGCTGACCTCCCTCCCGGTTAAACTACTCATGAGACGCTGAACAAAGAGTCGAGGCGAAAAGTGGTAGCTGAAGGTTCTCGTTTAATCAACAAGGTTTATCCTTTGAACTTTGATCTGAATTTCGATATATATATATTTTTTTTATCAAAATATTAAGTTCATGCAGGGGATGAGGGTGTTTAATGCGGCGCTTGACGGGAGTTTCCGGGAATCGCGCATCTCTCACTTTAAAGCCGAGGAGGCTGAAAGAGAACTCTTTCGGTTTCGGAAGGAGGTCGAGGAACAGAGCCAGAGACAGGCTGAGCTCCATTCTCGGGCCCTTGTTGGCGCGGAGAGGAAAGGAAAGAGGACGATTGTCGCCGAGATGAAGCGGAGGGCCGCTTTGTTTGCCACCGAATTTGAGAGCTTTAAGGATACTCAGGAATTCGTAGGCGATTTTTGCGAGTGTCGTGGCTCGGTTGCCACCCTCTACAAGTCGCAGAACCAGGAGTTCTCCTTTCCTGCCGAGGTCGCTGAGATGTCGGGCCTTATGGACGGGTGCGCCCATGCTGAATCCCTGGTTCCTCCAATTGAAGGAAGGGTCCGACAGCTTTGGGATCCCATCGAGGTCTCGGAGGACACGGCGGAAATGGGAGCCGGTGTTGGCGATGAAGGTGCCGGAGATGCGGACGGAGACGGAGAGGTCGATCAGCCCGCAAATTCGTTTGGCATTTCGATGTCTGGGTATCTAGATTTTGACTATTGAGGATCGTTGGGATAGATTTCCTTCATCTTTTATTTGTATCGCTAAGTTTTTAGGCCGAGTGTGGCCGTTTATATGAGTGTGCTATGGCCTTACAGGGCCATTCGACTTTATTTGTGGGACTGGCCGTTGGTGGCTTTTGAATCCCAGCCGTTTTGCGGCTCCTAATATATATATAACGAATGTTTTTAGTTTATTCCTCTATCAAGTATCGAGGTTGAGATGCGAGTAGTCACTTCGTATCTGGACTCATAACTTTTCGCTTGTCTGCTGGATTTTTTTGAGATAAAGACATTCGCAAATGCTTTTGAGTTTCTACGAAGTTTTCGTTTGAGCGCTATAGACGTGGGCGACGAGAAATTTTTGGTACCATGTCTAGTGATGTTTGTTGACCAGCAGGACTGGGTTTAGGGCAAGATCTAGGTTTACTTTCGGCACTAAGGCTATGCGATGACTAATCGACTTTCGTTTTGCCTGTTGGCAATTTCTACCTGGTTCTTTCCGTTTTAAAGTCCGCAGCTTGATGCCGGCTAATACGACTTTTATGGGAAGAACCGAGCATCTTCCAGAGTCCGTCTGGAGTGCTGACCAAAATTTCGGATTTTTTGTATAACGCGCTATGATATCCTTGCCGGATGTAAGAGAACCTTTACTTTTATGAAAGGTTTGACTACGAGTTCTCTTTTGGAGAACATTTTTTAGGTATGTTCGTCGGGGCCAATCGACGATCATAATTTTAAAGTCGCGGATGGACTATGTGCTTAGATAAGATCTTTCGAGGATTGTTTGCGACGTCTCGCTTTTCCCGAAAGATATATTTTTTTACAAGATGGTTTCAATCTTCTCTCTTTCTGGAGAAGACGTGTGCATTTTAGGTCTTACTTGACCGTGACTGTTTAAAACAGGAACTGTTTTTCGTCCAAGGATTGTTTGGACGGTGTAGAGGCTTATTGCGAGTGATTCGTGAGATCGGAAAAAGAAATTTTATTAAAAATTTTCGAAAATTTCGAGTACAAGCACGAATATTTCAAACTTTATGGGAGTATATGAGTATACGTACCCACTTACCCACCCCCCCCCCCCTTTTGGAGAGGGGAATAGCTGAACTTGTCAATAGGACAAGCTGCCTACGTACCTCTTTCGAGGATCAAGCCATCTCGTAGTTCTGCTAGTTTCCGCGGGTGTTCCTACTCGCTGGAGGGGGTCGCCTTAGTCGCTTCAGCTACTGGGGCCGAAGTTGGGTCGACGATCGTTTCCGGAGTAGGGTCGTCCGCTGGTGAGGTGATGGATTCGGGGACGGTGCTGTCATCACGAGTCGTTGCCTGATCTGGTGGTTCCGGATTGCTTTTTGCGGAGCTCTGGTAGGAGTCCTGAGTTTTCTTCGATTTCTTCGGGTTGACCGCTGGGGTGTTCCGAGTTAGCCGAAGTTTATGTTCGGCCAAGTAGCAGAGCCTTGACTGTTTTTGGCATCCCCAGATTACTGATGTTCCTTTCGGGGTTGGGAATTTGATACCGAGATGGTAAGTCGATGGTACTGCTTTCATGGCATTGATCCAGGGGGTTCCCATGATGACGTTATAGATGGGAGGAGTGTCGACTACCATGAAGTCGACAATTTTTGTCACATCTTTAGCAATCACGGGAAGTTTGATGGATCCGAGGGACATTGACATCGTACCCGAGAAACCTGTGAGAGGTTTTGGTTCCGGGACGACTTCTCCGAGTTCGATACTCATTCTTAGAAGCGTATCGCGGTAGATGACGTTGACCGTGCTTCCTGTGTCGACAAGGATCCTTGCGACTTCGAGGTCTCGGATCACCAAATCGATAACTAGTGGGTCGCAGTGCGGTTTGTCAATGCCGATGGTTTCATGTTCTTCGAAGGTGATCGTATCGTTTGGTACGTCATTGGTCGGGGACCGATTTTCCCAGTTAGAGCTCGTCTCAGCCTTTCGTCCGTAAGGCTTGATCGAAGAGACCGAATCGTGATAGAATTGCGATCCTCCGATGATCATGGTTACCCTTCGACGATTACTGTTGTTTCCTTGGTTGTCTTGTCTTCTTCCGCGTTTCTCGCCCGACTGATTTTCGCGTGTGTCCCTTTCGGGAGACTCTTTGTCAGTTTTGGGAGGCCGATTGGAATCCAGGACAAGATCTTTTATGCTCGTAACCTTCGAGAATTCGCCAGCGAGGAGTTTCGCGGCGAGCCTCGCGCCGAGAACCTTGCAGTTCGTAGTAGAATGTCCTCTGGTCTGGTGGAAATCGCAGTAGGAGTTATCCTTAAACTGGTCCTGGTCCAAGTGTTCCCGGAGGTCTTCCCTTGTTCGGAATTGATGGCGTAATTGTGCTCGCCTTGGAGATCTTCCCCTTCGTGGTGGATGTACTTATCGTTACGAGAGCTCTTCCTTTTTGCGGACGTTTTCTGCGGGTTGTGTTTCTGGGAGAGGATTTTCATCTCTTCCTCCATTATGATGAAGTCTGTTGCCTTGTGAAGAGCGTCCTGGATCGTTCTCGGTTTTTCGAGAGATATCCACTGTCAGAGTTTAGATCGGTACCAGAGAGTTTTCCGCAGAGCGTTGACTGCTACTTTGTCGCTGATTCCAGTGATTCTTGCCATTACTAGCTTGAATCTGTTCATGAAATCCCGGAGTGGCTCGTCCTCCCTTTGAGATAGACTACAGAGATCGACGTCCGAGGTCTCCCTGTCCATGAACATGTAGTACTGTTTGAAGAACTCCGAAGCGAGTTGGCGGAAGCTTCCGATAGAGTTTTGCTTTAGGCGAGAAAACCATTCGAGCGCAGCTCCTTTGAGGTTTTCGACGAAGAGGAGGCAGTAGCCGGCGTCTTTTTCGCGTTCCTTGAGTTTGCATCTTCCCATCGCGATCTGGAATGACTGCAGATGTGCCTTCGGGTCGGAGGTGCCATCGTAGACGGGAAATTTTATCTTCCCTAGATCCGAGATGTGGGTTTCCGTGATCCGGGCGGTGAAAGGAGTTTTGCGTGCTTCCTCGAGTAGTATGTCGATTTCGGGCGTAGCGCTTGTCGCGTGGTGAATATGTGATTTCACCGCTTTGACTTCTGCCGTGGTTTTCGCAATGTACTCGCGGAGGTCGTGGATCTCACTGGGGCTCCCAGATGCCCTTCGAGTCTGCCGACGCTGGCTCCGGTGGATTCTGGCTTGTTTTTCAGCCAGCTCCTCCTGTTCCACCCAATAGAGGTTTTCTTCTTCCTCCGTCATGGGTTTTTCGAGAGACGCATTCTGCCGAGCGGACTGGCTTCGCGTTCTTCTTGGGTGGATATCCGCATCTTGGTCCGAGCCATCGGACTGGTCGCTTATGTCAAGATTGATGCGTTCAACGTCGGCTCCTTCGTCGCTCTCGGGAGGAGGTGGAAGTTTCCCCACAACCGGCTGGGCATCGGACGGGGCCGCTTCGCTAGGGTTTTTACCCGAGGAAGCTCTGTCCGTCCTTGCGGCCTCATCGTTTGGAGTCTCGAAATTGAGTCTTCTGCCGCCGCAGGTCCTGGTAGTGCCGCGCAGGATTTTACTCATAGCCTTCGCAGTTAAGGTCTCCACCTGTTTTGCGAGAGAGGCAACGAGTTTATCCTGTTCGTCCGACTTTTTCTGAGCAGAAGCGAACAGTTCTTTCATCTGGGCTAATGTCGCGGCGTCGGTAGTTACCGTCGACATGTTTCCAGCTGGGGTTAGATTGACATTGGGATCGACGGGAGGCCCGTCGGGCGCCTGTTTGTCTTTATCAGTGTCCATAGTCATATCTGACTGAGCGTGTGTGGTTGCGTGAAAGATAGATCCGTATTTCCCCCTCCTTCTAGCGCCAAACAGTGGGAACCGAAATTCACACCGTCGAGTTTCAGTTGATCGGAGGAAAACCAAGTAAACCTAGTTTCCCCTAAAGGTCTCGGCTATCTGCTGGGCCACACACAACACAATCAATATGACGAAAATAGTAAGATAGAAAATCGAAAAGAAAAAAGAGCAAAAGAATCTTATTTCCGAATCCGCGTTTGAGCGTGAACAACAGGTGAGAGCCTTGGCTACGAGAGCTGTCGGCAAGTTCGCTAGTCTAGCAACCTAAGTTCTAACCTAGTTGAGTCGCAGCTCGATAGTAAAAACGGAAAATTGCCTAATTTTCTCTAAGTGCTAAGTTTGCTCTGACAAAGCTCTCCCCCTCTCTTCGTCCCAAGTCCTCTTTATATACTCCTCCCTTTAGGTCGGTCTACCTCCTCTCCGGCCGGATTTGTCGCGGAACAGGCTTTTCCGGATGTCGAATTAATCGTAACCCATCCTACCACGAAGAGTGGGAAACCGTTCGAGAGACTTAACCTTCCCAATTTCCCGAAAGCTTTTGAAGATATTCCTAGACGGAACGTTGATGTTATATCCGTGGACCTGAGGATTGAGTTACGGAAATTTTGGACGAAGACGCATGGTCACGAAGATGAAAGGTTGGTCGTGCTCGCTGGGCGAGCTCTCCTGTGCCTTTGGCCGAGCTCGCCTGGCGAGCTGACCCATGATGGGGTTGTACTCGCCGGGCGAGCTGACCCATGTCATGGCCGAGCTCGCCGGCGAGCTGACCCATGATGCGGTCGTGATCGCCGGGCGAGCTGACCCATGCCACGGTCATGCTCGCCGGCGAGTAGACCTGTAGCACGGCCGTGCTCGCCCGGCGAGCTGACTCGCGCCTTGGTCGAGCTCGCCGGTGAGCTGCCCCTCACTATGGTCGAGCTCGCCGGTAAGTTGGCCCGTGCTCGCCGGGCGAGCTCGCCCTTTCCATGGTTGAGCTCGCCGGCGAGCTGTCCCGCGCTCGCCGGGCGAGCTCACCCTTCTCTCGGTCGAGCTCGCCGGAGAGCTGGCCCGTGCTCGCCGGCGAGCTGGCCCGTGCTCGCCGGGCGAGCTGGACCGTGGTCGCCGGTCGAGCTCGCCGGCGAGTTGGCCTGCACTCGCCGGGCGAGCTCACCCTTGTCATGGGCGAGCTCGCCGGCGAGCTTGCCCGCGCTCGCCGGGCGAGCTGTCCCGTACTCGCCGGGCGAGCTGACCCGTTCTACGGTCATGCTCGCCGGTGAGTAGACCCGTGCTCGTCGGGTGATCCGTTTCGGTTATTCTTTTTCTCGGTTTTTTGAAGTTTTGACCGAGATTTGGTTTTTCCGAGGATTTTCGGGTATCGATTCCGTCGTGACCGATTTTGACCCCAACATCCATCCTCATCATTCTACCCAATTCCTAAGTGATTACAAGATCTACACCTCTTTTATTCATCCCATAACCCATAATGAAAAACATACTCACATCACTCACCCATTGAACAACTTTCTTTCTTCAAGATTCAACCACTAAGGACCCTTTTATTCACAATTCACATTTCTAAGCTCTAACACTTTTTGTTTTCACTTCCCCACTATCTTATTGAATCTTTCTTTTTCTTTTTCTTTTTCTTTTCTTTTCTTTTTCTTTTTTTTTAATTTTTTATGTAGGGGAAAGTTCTCAAACATCAACCAAAAGCTTTTTAACTTTCTGATCTAGGTCCCTAGGGCTTTTCTTTCTCAATACACTCTTTTGCCAATCAATCTCAACATTGTCACATCCCAAACCCAAGATATAAACCTTTAAGGAACAAAGACCCCACTCACCATCATAGAAGCTAGCTCAAATGAGGACCCTATGCTAGCAAGAGTTGAGAACAAATCCATGTCGCTCCCAATACTCTCAAGATTTTGCACATGACAAGCTATCAGAAGAGGCGTCACTCATTCAAATTAATGTAGGCTTCAAAGAATGGCCAGGGTTCAAGGGTATGGAAGTGGCATTTGGGTTAACAAAGAGTGGTATAATGGGGAAAGATAACCCAAATGTGTATGAGATCCATGATCAAGTATGCAAATGCCCATATGCAAGAGAAATTAAGTTCATTCAAGTCTAAATTCAGGTTGGAGCTGGTTTCAAGAACAATGCCAATATCAAGCAAGCAAGCAAGTTTCAAGAAGAGTTTTCAAGGCTCAAAGCATGCAAGCCTTTCAAAAGATGCTTAAGCTACTTGATATGTTTAACTAGGGTGCCAAATTAAGTGCAAACAAGTGTTTTTTACAAGGCAATGCTCCATATGCAAATGAATGCAACCTAGATGCTCTAGACGACTCAATCTTAAGGGTGCAACTGATGCAACTACAAGATTCAAAAAATTTAAATTTTTTTGGATTTTCTATGCATATATGAATGTACAATGCAATGCATGAGACTCTCAATCACAAAGCAAGCATGATCAAATACTTGGTACCTCCCCCACACTTAAATCACACAGTCTCTGTATGAGTAAAAGAGAAGGAGATACCCCAACAAGACAAAAGAAAATGTATATACAAGAAGGGTTGGAATGATACCTAAGAAGGAGGTTTGGGCGTGGTGTTTGGTGTCAGGACTAGGAGCTGGCTTGGTTCATAGAAACTAGAGGAAGCTGATACATGTCAATCACCACCTTTCTTCACTCCTCTAGTGCTTGGCTCGACCTGAAAACCTCAACCACTTTTATTAAAAACTTTAAGGAAAATTGAAATTGCAAAGCTATGTATAAGGATAACCATGGGATTTCCTCCCAAGTGAGCTTGTTTTGAGTCAATAGCTTGACTACCTTTTCTCTTGGAAAGGATCCTTCCCACCTTCAAGAGTGATGGTGAGGACCTGAGAGAGAAGCTCTTGAAGCTTGATTGGGTCATCTTGGAGCTGAGGAGTGATTATGGCTCTAGCACTTGAGAATGGTGTGGACCTGCCCTTATGCTTGATCTTGTACTCAAGGACACCATCTTTGAGCTGCTTTGGATGGAGAGTGAGGGTGTGTGGGAGCAAATCAAGAGGTGGAGGATGAGGCTCTTTCACCATCTTCTTCTTGCCATGAGTGGCCTTTGAGGCTCCACTCACCCCCTCTGTTTTAGCACTTTCCAAGTGCTCATCACACAACTCTTTTGAAGACTATCCATCAAGACCTTCTTTCTTACCAACAACCACTTCATCTCGGGGCTTCTCAACAGCTTGTGCATCACAAGTGATTGTCCCACAATAGTCTGATACCATTGGAGGTTGGAGAGGATAGGAGACAGCTTTGTTGACATGCATGAGGGTGACCTTCTTGTCGGGAAAGTTAATGCAAGCTCCAACTGTTGTGAGGAAAGGAGTGCCAAGGATCAAAGGGACTCTCTCTTCAGATGCCATCTTCAAAACAGTGAGGTCAATAGGTATGGTGCAGGATCCAATCTTCAAGGGGAAGTCCTTGATTATGCCAAGTGGTGTTGTAGAAGAAGAATCCCCAAAGGTGAGAGGAGGAGTATCTGGCTCCATGCTTTCAATCCCAACACTCTTTCCCATATCCAAGGAAATGACATTCACACTAGCACCACTATCAACAAGAGCATCATCCATAGTTAATTGACCAAGGGAGCAAGACAAGGTGAACTTCCCTTGAGATTCAAGCTTTGGGAGGGACTTTGGAGGGATTGGTGGATCAATCTTTAGAATGGAGATGTCCAAAAGCTCAGCCACTTCAGCCTGGTGGTCTAGAATGTCCTTGATGAGCATTAACTGGACATGAGCTTCACGCATACCTGATATCTCTGGAAGCTTGACTCCAACATCACTAAGATCTTTCCTGAACTTTGAGATCACCTTCTTTTGAGCTTTGGTGAGAACTCTTTGGGGAAAGGGGAGCTTATCATAGGGTGATAGCTCAAACTCAGTGTCTTCCTGCTTCACCTCTTTCAGCTTGTTGTCTGCTCTCTTCACAGTTGATATATCAGCTCTAGGCTAAGCTTTCTGCAGACTCTTTACCTCAGCCTTCTTGGCAGCATCCCTCATAATATGTGCTTCAGCTGTGGCCATAACAAATCTCTCAACATCCCCAAACTCAGTTCCAAACATTTCAATCTCATCCTTCTCTGTCTCATGAGTACACATCTCAATCTTTGAAGAAGTAGTAGAGAGGATGACATTCCAAGATTCCTTAGGATTTTTCTCTGGTTTTCCTGGTAGAGATCCCATTGGGCTCTTGGAGGATGAAGAAATAGAAGCAACCTGGCTCTCCAAAGCTTTGAGATGAGAGGCAAGTTGCATGTACTTGTTGTTGAGGTCAGAATAAGTCCCATCAATCTTGGCATGGACATTCTTGAACTCATCTCCAATGTCCTTATCAAATCTCCCTTGAGTTTCTAAGATTTGTTTGAACATAGACTCCATGGTTGAACTTGGAGTTTGAGCTTGAGAAGAGCTTCCTTGGGGCTGGGTAGACTGGTTGGCTTGGTAACCTCCTTGTTGATTGTTGTAGTAAGGTCTTTGCTGGTAGTTGTTTTGGTACTGGAAGTTGGGCTCGTTCCTGTACCTTGTGCCATTAGCATTGATGAAGCACAGCTTCTCTTGACCTTCTACACCATCAACCTGATTAGTCCCTGCCGGCTGCTTTTTTTGCTGGTTCCCAATGGAGTTAATCTGGCTCCTGCTTAGCCTTCCCTGCAATAATCTTGTCCAACTTCTCTTGGAGAGATTTCAGCGCCTTCCTTGTGTGCTGATCATCTTCATCAGTGCCTCTGTTGACCCCATCATGCTCCTCACTGTAGACTGAGTCACTCTTGGCCATGTTCTCCACCAGCTCCTCAGCATCCTTCTCAGTTCTGCCCAAGAAGAACTGCTCAAGCAAATGACTAAATCCCAATGTCAAAATCAACTTAGATCTTGGCAATGACGCCGATTTAGTGAAGGGACTTTTCAAGGGTCCAATCAAATGTTGTAGTATACAAGATGTCAATCCAATCCTAAGTGATTCTAATGCAAAGGGAATGCAAATCTATGCTTAATCTAAGTGCAACCATTGAGTGAAGATGACTATGAACTAAGACAATATTTAAAAAATGCAATAAAAGAGTGAACTTTCTTTTCAATATGAGGCAAGGGGATTCTTGGGACAAGGGAATTAATTAGGGTGATAAAGCTTCAATCTAAGATGGCAAACTTTCAATCAATCTAACACCTTAAGCCTAGACACAATCCTAAGAAAGCTCTATCCCTAGATGAATGCTCATTCACTAACATATCTCAAGCTTCTAATCCCTTAGGTTGAATAATATGAAAGCAATCAATAAGAACAAGTCTATTAGCTATCTCAACACCTTTAACAACTAATCCTTTAGGTAAGGGATGATAAAAGCATTGAAGAGTTGGTTCAGACATTTCATAGAACACCTTCCGAGCATGAAATGCCTATAGCTCTATTTTGAAGAGGCCAACTCCAAAATATCAAGAAGAACACTCTACAAGCAAGGATCAAGAAGGATCTACCCTAGAACATCTTAGATCTACACCTAATCACCCTTAGTCTCCCAAGCCCATGAACCCTAGATAGATATACTCACTAATAGACATGGAAAACCTTAAAACCATGGATGATTCAAGGTTAAACAAGATAAGTGATAGAAATAATCTAGTGATATACCATGGATTATACCTGTTTTTACCCATGGTATATGAGTATTTTTATTACTATTATCTATGTTTTGGAGTCTATTAGGTATGTTTTCATGCTCAAGAGCATTTTGGAGAAAAGTGATGTTTTAGGTGCCTTTTTGGAGCTTAAAGAAGAGTTTACCCGAGATCAGACCAGAGGTCGACATCCGGAGCTACACATCGATCGATGCAAATTCCGTGCTATTGATCGACACACATTGGCCGAAGGACGATACATCGAGATCATAATCGATCGATGTACATCCAGTACTATCGATCGATATCGAGCGGCGAAAGAAGACAAGTTGGACTTGGCCGAACTTGAAGCCCACAACATCACATTTTTACAAGATTGCCCCTGACGAGTTTTTAACCTAATGAACTGATATTTATATTTGCCTAAGTGTTTTTGGCAAAGCAGAGCTTTTTACCACCATCTTTTTTACATTTCTCTTACCATTGTTTCATTACTTTGCAAGTTCTCAATAAAGTTATATTCAGTTCTTTATTCTTTACTTGTTCTTCTTAACAAAGGTTATAGGATTCTAGATCTAGAGGAAATATCCAAAGAGATTTTTGATTTGAACTTAAGTGTTCATTCCTCTAATAAATCTATGAGCTCCTATTATTACCTTGTTACGATGAATCACTTAGCCATGTCTGAGTAAATTCACTTGTTAGATTTAGGGTTTAAATAGGATATGAGGGATTAGCCCCAACCTACATCTGCTATAGTTGTGATATTTATTGTTAGGATTGTTCACTAATGCTTTTTCTAGATTAGCGAACTATGAACTTGGATTGCATTATTCATTTAATATAATTCCTGATAACATCCTAAACATGCTATGACCCTCTTGAGACAAGCGAAAGCTGATCTAAGATCATGGTGAGCACTGTATCAACGCGCGCATAAGTTCTGCTTAGAGCCGTATCGATCGATACTCCTATAGAGTAATCGATCGACGTAGCTAGAGGTGTATCAGTCGATATTCCTATCGAATAATCGATCGATACTGTCGGCGATATAGCTGACTGCAAACACCATTTAGCATCTAAGTAATAGATGGTCTAAATATTGCGAGAGCTGATGGATTCATTTAATAGAGTTGAGCTCTAACATATCATGCAAGCAACTGAGTAATCTTACCATTACTCAAAAACCTGCATTTTACTTTAAACCATTTTCAACCTAGCATAGTCACTAAGATTGCATCTTATTTGTACACTAGCTCTCTGTGGATTCGACCCCTAAGTGCTACGACTGAACCTCTTATTTGAGAGAGTAAAGTCACTTCTTAGGGATAAACATTTGAGTGATACCAAATTTGGCGCTGTTGCCGGGGAGCTTTGATACAATTAGATTTAATCTGATTAGGTCTAGGTTATTTTTACTTTAAATTGTTTTAGGACGCAAATTTTTTCTTGTCTTTTCAGGTACATGCCCAGCAGTACTAGAAGTAACAAGGCATCTCAACTTTTTTCTCAGAAGACCCTGCTAGCTTGGAACGTTCAATCTGCAAGGAAATCTGTTCCGCATCGACCAACATCAACAACTGTCTGTCGACCAATACCGACGCACCACTGTCGACCGAGACACCGTCTTCGCCGACCGATACTCGAACCTTCCTGTCGACCGACACTACTTCACCGTCGACCGACATGTTTCATCTGACATCGATCAATACCCCTAACCGTATATCGATTGATACTGTTCCGTGAGTCATGGTTTCGCCGATTATTCTTACACGAGATGAGAATGGAGACTTGCGTGACAAAGAAGGTCACCTTCGTAATGAAGCAGGTCAGAAGCTCAATGCTCAGAATGAAGTAATCCCTGAGCCAGAAACTGCACCTACAGGAGCTGTTCAACCAGTAGGAGAGGCTGCTCAAACACTAGCTGACTACAACCGTCCAGATCAGTTCTACATCAACAGATCAGCCATTGTCCCCTTGCTATTCAGAGAGGCGATTTCGAGCTCAAGCCGCAGTAATACACCCTTGTGGGACAGACACCCTACTGTGGGCTGTCCAATGAGCATCCCATGGACCATCTGGAGAGGTTCGAGGATCTCATATCTATTATTCAAGCCAATGGAGTCCCCGTGGACTACCTTCTCTGTAAGCTCTTCAAGCACTCTTTATCTGGAGAAGCTTTACAGTGGCTTAAGCAGCTACCACCAGGATCTCTTACATCCTGGAGCGACATCAAAAACGTATTTCTGCGTAACTTCTTTGATGATGCGCGCGCTGAAGACTTAAGGAGGAAAATTGCCACATTCAACCAGGAGCCTGGAGAATCATTCAAGGATACCTGGATCAGATTCAAGTCTTACCAGCGAGATTGTCCACACCATGGATTCAACAAGGTGCAACTGCTTTGCACTTTCTTCAGAGGCATCGCGCTGAAATATCAGATGGCTCTGGATACTGCAAGTGAAGGCAACTTCACCACAAGGAATCCTGAAAATGCTGTGAAGCTAATAGACAACTTAGCATCCAGCAACAACACGAAGAACATTGTAAAAACAAGATCTGCAGCGTTCCTTGGAAAGGAACAGATAAATGAGGTACATGCTACACTTGACAACATTCAGAAGCTGCTAAACAAGCAAATCTGCTCAGTGGAGGATGCAGAAGCTGATGAAGAAGATGACTACGTAGAAGCAAAAGTCAAATGGATCAATGGAACTGGATTTCAGAGAACTGGAAACCAAGGAAACAGAAACTTCTCAGGACAAAGAGGCAACTTTAACAGCAACAACCCCAACAGCAACAGGAGTTATGGAAACTCATCTTACATGAAGCCACCCACACCATCCCCAGAAGGAAAGCTAGAAGACATGCTCAGGAAAGTTCTTGAAAGCCAGCAGCAGTTAGAGGTGAACTTCAATGGAAAGATCGACGCTGTCTACACCACCTTGAACACAAAGCTTGATGCTTTAAGCACTCATGTGAAGAAACTAGAGACTCAAGTGATTCAGAAAGAAGAAGCTGTTAAGAAGCAGGAAGCCTTAGGAAAAGGGACTGGAGAAGAAGCAACATGACACAACGTCAATGATATCATAGAAGGCGATTTTTGGAGAGTGGTGAAGCATGTGAAGCTGCAAGAGGGACACTTCCAGATCGAAAGTTCCATGAGTATTGGCGGGAACCATTGGTATCGACCGATGTCCGGACACGACTATCGATCGATGTACGCCAACTCAAATCGAACGATAGACTCAAACGAGCATCGACCGATGGACCTTGAAGAATCCACTCAGGAGTGCAACGCCGTAAAGATACTTACTCACGAGGAGTTCAGAGTAAAGCACCCACATCCGCCCAGCCCTTACAAAATCAATCGATAGAATGGATGTTCCATCGATCGACAGAAGGATAACGAAATCGATCGACATACTCCAGAACCTATCGATCGATATTCTGTTATCACACGCCGAGTGCAACTTCCCAAGATAGATGTTGCACGACTTACTGCACTCAGGGAGCAATCTAAACCCTTCAAAAGCCCACCAGAAGTTACCCTAGAACCCATGGAGTCACAACAAGAAACCGAAGGCCGTACTCTCAGAAAAAGGAAAGAGAAGGTTCCTAAGAACCTTAAAAGGGGAGTCAACGAAAAAGAATTAGAAAGCTTCAGAAAGAGAGTTCTAAGAATACCTAAGGGAAACCGTTCGAAGAAGCATACTTCACACAGAGACTGTGGATGTTTTTCAGAGAGACAAAGGAGACAGAAGAAGATATCAGAAGGATGTTCAATCAGGTCAGAGAAACCATGATCAGGAGGATCAAACTTGAGAAGAAGGGTTATCCAGGGAAGTTCGTTGTTCCTTGCTCAGTCCATGGGATCCATTTCCCATTTGCCCTATGTGACACAGGATCTGGAGTCAGCATCCTACCCAATGTGATAGCAGACCATCTAGGTCTGAAGATAGAACCCACGGATTAAATCATTCATCTTCGTGGATTGTTCTCAGCAAAACTCTGGAGGCATCATCAGAAACCTGGAGGTTAACATTAGAGGAACCCTAGTTCCAGTAGACTTCCATGTCTTGGACGTCAAGGTAACCCTACCTACTTCTTTGCTACTTGGAAGAGCCTTCCTAGCCACAGTTGGAGCTGTCTGCAACTTTCAGACGAACAACCTATACCTAAGCCTGATCAATCCTACGGTCTACTATGATCCGGTACGAGTCATCAAGGTTCCTGAAAAGATCCAAGACGGCCCAGACATCGTAGCTGTTTGCTATTGTGGAGATGAATAAGATTCACAAGACGTATACAAGACGGAGTACGATGAATCGATCGATAGTGGCACTGTCGCATCGATCGATACCTGTGAATCGACATCGATCGACATACATACATGGTCATTGATCGATTCGCGATTCAACCAGATCGAGGAGGAGTTTCCAGACGGTGACTTCGAGGTAAACGAGTGGGAGAACGACTACTTCATCCCACCACATGCTGTAGATACTACTCACATTGAGGAGTATACTGATGATTACGAGGAGGAGAGAGCTATAGAGTATCACAACCTTCCAGAAGATGAAGATAGACTTCTCCACCACAACCTCAGAATCAACACATCGATCGATAGGACCTTCTCCCCATCCATCGATACTACTTGCCTCGCATCGTTCGACAACACAGTCAACTACAAGCGAGACGGAGACCACTCAATCGGGAGTTGGGCAAGCGATTACCAGCACGAGAGCTTTGCGGTCGAAACCGCAACGCCAACGTACATCACTCAACCCAAGGAAGTCTCATCGAACGACACGGCACCATCTTAATCGACCGATAGGCCTGAACAACCATCAACCGATCCCGGACCTGTGCCATCGACCGATACATTCATCGAACCATCCCAGGTAACAAATTCACCTGTACCTCATTTTGGTAATTTAACCCCGGATGAGTTTGGTATTTTCAGGGATTCAAAAGGCTTTTCACGCTCAATGGATGGACGAACACTCCACATATCCCAAGAGGACATTCCAGACGTCCTACAGGTAGCCAACGGATCCCAAAACCTATTCCAGCAGCAACGCTACGGACCAGACCACCATCATCAGCACCAGGAGACAGACACAACAGCCGAGCCAAATGAAGCTGAGGATAATCATCTCAACACGGAGGACCCAGATTTTAAACGAACATCGATCGATATGGAGTACATGACATTGACCGATAGGAGTCCTGAATTCGGAAAGAGAGCTTTTTCGATATGGAGTTCGAAAATTCTTTTGGGAGCAGAGAGATGAGTATGGGGTCTACAGGGACGAGAAAGGGTTTGCTAGAGGAGTAGATGGTGACGTCATCAGAGTTTCTAAAGACGACATCAAGAAACTGCTTCAAAGGACTTCAATGGACGAGCGCTCTTACATCTGTTTACCAGAGCACGCCATTTCATTTACAAGAAGAGATTTGGTGCACGAAATCTACACCAAAGATGAGATCAACGAGATGTTCACTGGTCTACTTGGAGAACGTAAGTGGGAAAAACTCTCCATGGAAAAGAGTTTAGAGGACGCTACAGACAAGCTTCGCAGCGAGATGAACTAGATGTTCAATGCAGACCATGCATTAAGCAAGAAGGTTAAACGTCTTGAGCTGGAACTTGAAGATCTTCGCAACACCCAGAACCACGGCCAGACAAGTTGATGAAAGGACTTTTCAAGGGTCCTAATCAAATGATGTAGTATATAAGATTGTCGAACCAGTTCTAAGTGATCACAAAGCAAAGGGAATGCAAGCCTATGGTTAATCTAAATGCAATCATTAAGGGAGATGATTATTAAACTAAAACAATATCTAAAATGCAATAAAATGTAAAGCTTTCTTTCTTTATGAGGAGATGAGACCCATGGGCTAAGGGAATTGACCTTGGGGGATCAAACATAAGTCTAAGGGTGGCAGCAAACAATCAATCTATCAATCTTAGGCCTAGGCACAATTCTAAACAAGCTCTATCTCTAGATGAATGCTCATTCACAATGATAACTCAAGCATCTAATCTCTTAGGTTGAATATTATCTAAGAGATCATTAAGAACAAGCCTAATAGTCATCTTAACACCTTTAACAACAAATCTCTTTGGTAAAGAATGTTAAAAACTTAGGAGAGTTGGTTCAGGCATTTCATAGAGCACCTTTCGGGCATGAAATGCCTAGTGCTCAACTTTAGGGTGGCCAACCCTAAAATAGCATTAAAAGCACTCTACAAGCACGGAACAAGATAGATCTACACTAAAACCCCCTAGATCTAGCTTAATCACCCCTTAGTCTTCCTAACCCATGAATCCAAAGAGTCACTCACTAATCATCATGATTACTCTTAAATCCATGAGGAATCCAAGCTTAATCGTGAAGAGAAAGAAAGGAGATGAAATCAAGCAATCAAGAACACAAAGATGAAATGAGATTATGATTCAAAGATGAAACTTTACTCAAAAGGTTTGTGTTCTTAGATAGAAAATAACATAAGTCCCAAATTAGGGATAACAAGGGTACTTATACTTGGGCTAAAAGCCCTAAAAACATCATAGAAATTGACTAAAAGGTCCTTGGAAACAATGGGTCTCGACCAATGGGAAGACAGGATGAAAAATGCTCAGGGTCATGGCTGGACGGTCCGGGCCGCGCATGTCTGGCCGCGCAGTACTGTCCGGTCTGTTGCTCGTCCCGCGCGGGTGTGCTGGCCCGGGCATCCCGTCCCGCGAATATGTACAGCTCCGTCTGGTCTCGTCCCGCGCGGGTGCTACGCACCTGGCTGCTTCAGTCCACCCGTATGGTACGTTCTGACCCGCGCGGGTAAGGGAACCCGAGCAGATCAGGCCGCGCATGGTCTTGCTTCAGCTCGTCTGTATGGTATGATCTGTTCCGCGCGGGTACGTGATCCCGAGCAGATCAGGCCGTGCATCCGTGTGCTTGATGAAAAGACTTTTCTAGGGTCCTAATCAAATGATCTAGTATATAAGATTGTCGAACCAGTTCTAAGTGACCACAAAGCAAAGGGAATGCAAGTCTATGCTTAATCTAAATGCAATCATTGAAGGAGATTATTATTAAACTAAGACAATATCTAAAATGCAACAAAATATAAAACTTTCTTTCTTATGAGGAGAATGAGACCCATGAGTATAGGGACTTGATCTCAAATGATTAAGGTTCAATCCAAGATGCCAACTTTTCAATCAATCTAATTCCTTATGCCTAGACACTATGCTTGAACAAACTCTATCCCTAGATGAATGCTCTTTTGCAATGATCACCCAAGTACACCAAATCCCTTTGGCTGTAATGATCAAAGCAAACATTAAGAATGAGTCAAATAGCAATCCTAGCTTCTTTAACAACTAATCCCTTAGGTATAGCAAGCTAAAAGCATAGATGAGTTGGTTCAGGCATTTCATAGAACACCTTACGGGCATGAAATGCCTATGGCTCTATGTTTGAGAGGCCAACTCAAATATAGCACTAAGAACACCAAATTATGCAAGGAAAGTATAGATCTAACTCTAAGCACCTTGGATCTACACTTAATCACTCTCAATCACCCTAACTCATGGATCTTAAATGGATATACTCACTAATCCACATGCTTACTCTTAAACCCATGAGAGATTCAAGCTTAAACATGTAGAGAAAGAAAAGAGATGAAATCAAGCAATCAAGAACACAAAGATGAGATGAGATTATGATTCATAGATAAAACTTTACTCAAAGGTTTGTGTTCTTAGAGAGAAAATAACATAACCTCCAAAATAAGGATAACTAGAGTATTTATACTTGGCTTCAAAGCCCTAGAAACATAGAACAAAATGACTAAACAGTCCTTGAGCCAAATGGGTCTCAACCAATAGAAATGAAGCATGAAACTCGGTCAGGGGTGAACCGAATGGTCCAACCCGGTCGTCCCACCCTGGTCCAACTCTTGTTCTGGCCGCGTCCAAGCCGACCGGGTGCTCCAAGCCGGACAGCCCACCCCGGTCCTCAGCATTCTCTTCACGACCGGGTGCTCCAAGCTGGACAGGCCACCCCGGTCGTCCGGACGTCTTGCGCGTGCTCTTCTCCCATCCGGGTGCCCTTACCCGGACGCGTCTCCCCGGTCCGATTCATGCTCTTCATCGTCTGGGCTCTTGAACCCGATCCATTGTCCCCGGACTGTTCAGATGTGGCTTCCTCCCGACCGGGTGTCCCTTCCCGGACTGATCTACCCGGCCGTCCGTTCTGCTGGCGTCCTCACCGACCGTCTGCTCGAGCCCGGACTGATCTACCGGTCATCTCGACGTGCTGATCAAATCCCATCCGACCGGGTATGTGTACCCGGTCTAGTCTACCCGGTCCAACTCTCATCTCTTGATTTCACTTCTTTTCTTATGGCCAATCTTGAATCTTCACTTCTTTTTGGGTCATAAGGTTCCCAAACACCTCAAATCTCACCAAAGCACACTCCAACACCTGATAAGGACAAAAGAATGCAAAATGATCCTAAACATGCCTAAACCTTAGCCTACAACTCAAAGAATGCAATAAAAAGATGGCTAAATAGATGAAAATATGCAAGACATCAACTCCCCCACACTAGTCCTTTACTTGTTCACAAGTAAACTAGCAAGGACTAAGGAGGAGAGGTTTGAAGGAGGGGACTCATAACCAAAAGAATGCTCTTCTTAGTTCTCAAATTGATAACCTTGTATAATCATACCAACTAGCTAGAGAAAACACTTAATCCAACTCTAACTTCTCAAGGCCTATCTTAACTCTTTTGATCCCTACACTCACTCATCATGAATCCACAATCCACAAATCCACTTGCTCTCTAACAATCATTAAGCAAACTCAAAAGATCTCTTGCAAATGGTCAAATGGTCCAAGCCATTTGGTTTGGTGAAAAAGGCTTTGATGCAAAGCAAATCAAGTAGTTCAAGAAGGATCTTTAAAGGTGGTTTACTCTCAAAACAAAGTAGCCTTGACATTGCACATAATATATCTAAGAAAGGGATCAACTCATGCATACAATGCTCAATCTCCATTGTTCTACCCTTTTGCCCAAACACATAAGTTACATCCTCATTCCCAATGTCAAAACCACTCACGTCTCTCACCCAAAGATTCCCCCAAAACACTCAAAGATGCTTTCTCATTTAGAACTCTTTCTTATTGAAGTCTACAAGAGATTTTTCACATTTTAAACTCTTATCAGCTCTTTCTTAAACATTGCTAGCCCCCTTTTCATTATTCTTTTTTTTTATATGGGGGCCAAGACTTTCTTTATAAACTAGAGATTTAGAACTATTCATTTCTCTTATCCCTTCTAGACTAAATCACTTATTAACTTGGAGTTCCTTGAGTCAACCTTTTCTTTCAAAAACCTTTCACATTCCCAAGATCACACCTTACAACACTCACCCCCATCCTATAAGCTAGACAATATGAGTGTCTAATCTAGCTAAAATGGAGATCAAGCATTGTCGTTCCCAATACTCTCAACATTATGCACTTGTAAAGCTTTCCAAAGAAGGCCTCACTCAACAAACAATGAAGGCTTAAAAGGAGGTAAGGGTTTAAGGGTGTGGAGTACCACTTGAGTTTGTCCAAAAAGATAGGCAAAGAATGGGAGAGACAACTCAAGTGTTCTATCCATGACTCAGTACACAAGGGACCATGGGCAAGAGACTTAGAGTCTAAATATGACAGGAGCAAACTTCAAAGAGAGAGCATCAATCAATCAAATAAGCTTTAGGAAGAGTTTTCAAGGCTCGAAGTTTACAAGTTATCCTAAGATTGCTCAAGCTACTTACTATGATTATAAAGGTTATCACTTTAAGAACTTAGCATGAGCATCTTTACAAGGCAACTATCATCCTTGTCCCCTTATGCATGATGAAACCTATATGATGATTTCTTTTTTTTTTTAATGCAAGTGAATGATCTAGACTCAATCCTAATGCAACTACATGATTCTTTTTGTGCTTTTCAAATTTTTCAAATTTTTTTTTGGTTTTTCTATGCGATAACTATCTATAAATGCATGCATATGACATAAAACACAAAACTATCAGCAACTTGACACCTCCCCCACACTTAATTCACACAGTCCGTGTGTTTGTTAAATGTAGAGAAGGGCCCAAAAAAGGAAAGATAAATAAAATCTAAATGAAATGATGAATGATATATACAATGATAGGGTGTTGGAGTACCTCTATGGAGCGTTGGATGAGGCTGATGCCTCACCCTCAGAGTCATCTTCATCAGCTGTGGTGTCTAGGGAAGGTGACTTGTTTCCGGACTCGGATGGGGCGATGTAGGGGTTCCTCAAGCGGCGGAGAGCTTGCTTCTTGGTTTGTGGTGCAGAGGGGTCATGAAGTGCCTGAGGAGGGGGTGCATTGAAAGCATCAAGATCAAATTCCTCAGACTTGCCGCCAGCTACAGCTCCCCTAGTTAGAACATCAGCCACTTTCTTCAATAACCGAGCTGAAGCTTCAGCTTGCCTCTTCACAATTCTTTTCAGCTCTTTGCACTGGTTGGTGAGCTTGAAAATGGTCCTATCTTGAGCCCTGTTCCACCTCTGGAGATTGCTAATCTGGTCATTAGCTTGGCGAATGGGCCCAAGAGGCAGGACACTGGTGCATTGCTCAAACTTGTAGTGAGGAGGACCAAAGAGATGAGCAGTGGCTCTTCTGGTGTGCTCCTGATCATAGGCAGACTTTTTGCTTGCTGCCTTCTCACCTTTGGGAAGGGTCACAGGGCAAAGGGGTCCATGACTCCTAAGGAGGTGCTCCTCACTGATGTCAAAGCTGATGTCTCATGAAGTGCTCAATGAAGTGAGTTCTGAGTATGGAAGCAAGAGCTCAGCCCTTTTGCCACCTCTCGAATAGGAATAGACGCATCTCCCATCAAACCTTCCACTTAGGAACTGAGCCTTCTTCAGGTAAGCTCCATCTAAGAAAGTAAGACCTACTCCATCATCACCCAAATCAATCCCCTGGTAAGCCAATAATGGGGTTATCCATCCACCAATACCAATCTGAGGACCTGAGTCACGGTTTGTCCAAGCCCAACTCTTGTAGTGCATGAAGCGCTGAACAAGGAAGCCAACCATACCAAAATCTGAGTAGAAGTCATCCGGGAAAACAGGGAGCTGAGGAAAGGAAGCAAAGTGTCGGGCAGTTTGGTGAAGGAATCTCAGCTCTTCTCCAGCAACATTCCCTATCTCTTTCTTCTGGAAGAGGGTGTGGTTAAGCAGCCTGTGGAGATAACGCATAACGGGATGCCTGATAGAGCCATTCTTCTCTTTCTTGTGGCCTCCTCTCCCTTGTCCTGTTAACAAGGTACACATTGATTCAGCAATGGTCTTCTCTTTAGGGGCTGTCTTGAGTTTGGGAAGTGAAGAATTTTTCTGATCCTCAAGGCCAAGAACGTCACCAATCTCTGTGAAAGACATGGAGTACACCTCACCCTCAATCTTGAATTTGATCTCTCCCCATCCTTGTTGTGCATGCTTGGAAGTGTGAAAGGTTGCTTCTAGTGTAGCCAAGAATTGGCAAGAGACTTCTTTGTGAGTAGGGTAAGCTGCTGAGTAGAGGCTTCCCACCTTCATGTGCTCAAGCATGGTTTCAACATCATCATCAAAGTACATCTCTTGCAAGATAATCTTATGAACAAATCTGGTAGGGACCCAAGCAATGCCATTCCTCAAAAGATCTACCAGCTCATCCTCAGTAGGTGTCCTGGACCTTTCCCTCTTGTCATACTTTGATTTAGGATCAGCATGCTCATCATTAGAAGATATCTCATCCTCTTCACCTTCACTCTCTGCAACTATTGGCTTCTTGTCTTGCTTCTTTGCTCTAGCCCTTGCCAACTTCTCTTCCATGGTGTGCTAGTTAAGGCTTTCTACATTCTCTTGCACAGGATCTGGTGCTCTCCTAGGTGGAGTCATAGCCCTCATAGTGTGAGCAAGTGCATGATCACCTTTCTTGTTGGTTTTCTCTACCACAAGAGCTCCCACACTAGAGTTTCTTGGTGCCTTAGCTCTCTTGGGAGGAGCCTGCTTGTTAGCACCATCAGTCACACTGTCCCCAACAGCTGTTTTCTTTCCATCCCTCTTGGCTTGGTTGTGAGGACCATCAGCCACACCCTTATCAGCAACAACTCTCTTCCCATCTTTCTTGGCTTGTGCTTTCTTTCTTATCATTGCCAAAGCTTGCTGGCGACGCTCCTCTTCTGAACCAGGCTGTGAACCCAAAGTTTTCCCAAACTGAGCAGTGTGTGTTGCTGCAAGCTCTTGCTTTTCAACTTCTATATCAGCTTCATTCTTTCATCCATTGGTACCTGAAATTTTAAACCTTGGAAAAGAGTGAGCTTAAGAAGAAAAAACCTCTCAAGATGAGAAACATGATCAAAAGCATAAGAATTCAATTCCAATGATTAATTACTCACAAGAAATAGAGCATTAAGCAAAGGGGGGCTTTAGAACATCTTAGAGAATTCTCATGCTCAATTTTTTTTTTTTTTTTTTTTTTTTTTTTTTTTTTTTTTATGAGCAATAAAAATCTCCAAGAATCAAAACCCCACAATCAAACACTAGCAAGCTTGAATCAGCCTAAATTGAAGTTCTCCAGCAACCTAGCATCCAATCTACCCCAAAAACAACCTAAAACAAGCACTTTATGAAAAACCCTCAAATCTCATGAACCCTAATTTTTCAAAGTTCAAATTAATCTCAATTCCACCATGAAATCAACTACCCAGCATGATATATAAGCTTTCCCTAGTCTAATTGACAAGAATCTAGAAAGAAAAAGCTCAAATTTCAAGTTCAAATTTTTAGGGTTCATGAGAGTTACGAATTTGAACTTAAAGATACCATACCTTGCTTTGGATGAAGGATAAAGATGAAAAGATTCAAGGAATTAGACCTAGGGGAAGAATACTTGGATGTGGGAAAAAGAATTTGGTGATTTGGTTGAGATTTGACAAAGTTATGGTGATTTTGGTTCTTGGAGGCTAGAGAGGATTTTTATGTGAGGAAGAAGATGAAATGAGGAGAGAGAGGGTGGATTAGGTCTTAAAGGGTGTCTGGGTGGGTCTGGGTCGGGTCTGGGTCAGGGTAGGTGGGTTTGGGTCTTGAAAAAGGAAGAAAAACTTACCTGGGTTGCGGCCGGGTCAGGGTACGGGTCATGGGGCTCCGTGGGTTGATGCGCGGGTCAAGGTGGGTAGTTTTCCCGACCGGGATGCTGAACTCGGACGGCCTGTCCCCGGTCTGCTCCACCTTGCTGCTTCACGACCGGGATGCTGAACCCGGACAGCCGTCCCCGGTCTGCTCTCCTTGCTGCTTCACGACCGGGATGCTGAACCCGGACAGCCGTCCCCGTGGTGCTCTCCTTCGGCCATCCGACCGGGTAGGCCACCCCGTTCCAACCTACCCGGTCCAAACCCCCTCTTCTCTTTTTTTTTTATTTGCTTCCTCCATCTCAAGACCTCATCCAACTCATTCCCAAGCTCTCACCATCCTCCAAGTGACTTTTAAAAGAAATCTTAAAGCAATATTTACAAGGATAACCATGGGACTTCCTCCCAAGTGAGCTTGTTTAAAGTCACTAGCTTGACTTTTCCTCCTTTGAGGTTAGGCAAGGGGAGAATCAGAGAGTGGGGTTGATGTCCCATCCTCCTTTGGTATGGTGGCCATGTATTCCTTGAGTCTCTGGCCATTCACTGTTAAGTCTCCACCTTGCTTGTTCCAAAGCACAATGGCTCCATAAGGTCTCACTTCTTTGATCACAAATGGACCAGACCACCTTGACTTAAGCTTCCCTGGAAATAACTTCAGTCTAGAGTTGTAGAGAAGAACTTGATCTCCAGCCTTGAACTCTCTCTTGAGGATGTGCCTGTCGTGGAAGGCCTTAGTCTTTTCCTTGTAAATTCTTGAGTTCTCAAAGGCATCCATCCTTATCTCATCCAGTTCATTGAGTTGAAGAAGTCTCTTCTCCTTTGCACTGTTGATGTCAAAGTTTAGAAGCTTCACAGCCCACAATGCCTTGTATTCAAGCTCAACTGGTAGATGGCAAGACTTCCCATAGACAAGGTTGAAAGGGGTAGTGCCTAGAGGAGTCTTGAAGGCTGTTCTACATGCCCAAAGAGCATCATCAAGCTTGTCTGACCAATCCTTCCTCTTAGTTCCCACAATCTTCTCCAAGATGCCCTTGATTTCCTTGTTGGAGACTTCTACATGGCCACTTGTTTGAGGGTGATAGGGTGTTGCAACCTTGTGTCTAACTCCCTTCTTCTTGAGAAGACCCTCAAATGGCTTGTTGATGAAATGTGAACCTCCATCACTTATGACCACTCTTGGTACTCCAAACCTTGGAAAGATATTGCTCTTGAACATTTTGATCACCACTCTTGAATCATTTGTGGGACTTGCTATGGCTTCCACCCACTTTGATACATAGTCCACAGCCACAAAGATGTATTTGTTGCCATAAGAAGAAGGGAAAGGTCCCATGAAGTCTATCCCCCAAACATCAAACACTTCCACTTCAAGGATTGGGTTTTGAGGCATCTCATTCCTCTTAGTAATGTTCCCCCTCTTTTGGCAAGAGTCACATCTTGAAATGAAGTCTTGGGTGTCCCTGAACATGTGTGGCCACCAAAATCCAGCTTGTAGCACCTTTGAGACAGTCTTGAAGGTAGCAAAATGGTCTCCATAGGAAGATCCATGACAATGTGTGAGGGTTCCTTCAACTTCTTCTTCAGCCACCACTCTTCTATAGATCTGATCTTTGCATAGGGTGTAGAGGTATGGTTCATCCCAATAGTATCTCTTCAAGTCTTTGTAGAACTTCTTCTTCTCATACCCCGCAAGACCCAATGGCTCCTTCCCAATGGCTAAGTAGTTAACCAAATCAGCATACCAAGGTCCCTTCTCTTCTGTTGCCTTAACCTCTTCAATCTTCTTTCCAGTCTCAATAACTGCCACCACTGACATAATAGCCATGACATGCTCTTGTCTAAGTCCCTCATCAATAGGGATTCCCCCTTCAATCCTCAGCCTGGACAAGTGATCAGCAACTCCATTCTCAATCCCTGGCTTGTCTCTAATCTCTAAGTCAAACTCTTGAAGCAAAAGGATCCACCTTAGTAGTCTTGGCTTGGCATCCTTCTTTGCTAGGAGATGCCTCAAAGCTGCATGGTCAGTATACACAATGACCTTGGAACCCACCAGGTAGCTTCTGATTTTTTCAAAGGCGAAGACAATGGCCAGCATTTCTTTCTCTGTTGTGGCATACTTCATCTGTGCATCATTCAGGGTTTGGCTAGCGTAATAAATCACATGAGTCTAGCCATCCTTCTTCTGCCCCAGGACAGCCCCAACAGCAAAATCACTAGCATCACATATTATCTCAAAAGGGAGGTCCCAATCAGGTGGCTGGACAATGGGAGCACTAACAAGGTCACCCTTTATCTTCTTGAAGGCCTTAAGACAATCTTCATCAAAGCTGAAAGCGGCCTCCTTGCACAGCAACTTGGTCATGGGTCTAGCAATCTTTGAGAAGTCTTTGATGAATCTTCTATAGAACCCAGCATGGCCAAGGAAGCTCCTGATGTCTTTCACTGTCTTTGGTGGTGGCAAGCTGACCATCACCTCAATCTTAGGCTTGTCCACTTCAATGCCCTTTTCTGAAATATTATGCCCAAGCACAATCCCCTCTTTGACCATGAAGTGACACTTCTCCAATTCAGAAAAAGGTTGGTGTCTTCACATCTCTGTAGGACCCTGCACAAGTTGGACAAACAAGCAGAAAACGAAGATCCATAGACAGAGAAATCATCCATGAATACCTCCACTATATCCCCAATGAGATCCGAGAAGATAAGCATCATGCACCTTTGAAAAGTTGCTGGAGCATTACATAACCCAAATGGCATCCTTCGATAAGAAAAGGTGCCATAGGGGCATGTGAATGTTGTCTTCTCTTGATCATAGGGATGTATGGGGATTTGGAAGAACCCTGAATACCCATCAAGAAAGCAATAGAAAGGATGGTTTGCTAGTCTCTCAAGCATTTGATCAATGAATGGCAATGGAAAATGATCCTTTCTAGATGCAGAGTTGAGCTTTCTATAATCAATACACATCCTATGGCCAGTTATGGTTCTAGTTGGTATCAATTCATCCTTGTCATTTTTAACCACAGTGATACCACCTTTCTTTGGGACTACATGCACAGGAGATACCCATTTAGAATCTGAAATAGGGTAGATAACACCACCATCTAAGAGCTTAAGAATCTCCTTCTTTACAACATCCTTCAGGTTAGTATTTAACCTTCTTTGATGCTATATAGAAGTCATTGATTCATCCTCTAGATGTATCCTATGCATGCACAAAGAAGGTGATATCCCCTTAATATCATCTAGTGAGTACCCAATTGCCTTTCTAAACTTTTTAAGTGCATTTAAAAGTTGAGAAAGTTCAAGTTCAGTAAGTTCACTACTCACAATGACAGGATATGACTCATTAGGGCCTATAAATGCATACCTTACACCATGGGGAAGAGGTTTTAGCTCAACTTTTGGTGCCTTGAGCTCACTCCAATCATCTTGTTGGGTGTCCTCTTGTTGAGTGGCTGAAACAGCTTGGTGCACCACTTGTTTAAGCTCCTCATACTGGCCCTCATCATCAATCTTCTTGCGAGAATCCAGCATGGCCACAATAGCATCACTCTCTTTGTTCTCAACCACTTGGACCTCTTTATCGACTGTCAAAGCATGTTGCAAAGGGTCCCTTATTGCCAACTCTCCAAGTGCCAATTCCTCAAGAAGCTCATCAGCAAGAGCTTCCATCTCATCTATGTAAAGCACTTGGCCTTGCATATTTGACCTCTTCATTACCTCATTGATGTCAAAATGGAGAGTGTGCTCTTTCCCCAAATGAAGATCAATCTTGCCTTCCTTCACATTGATAAGGGCTCCTGATGTGGCTACGAATGGTCTTCCAAGGATCAAGGGGTCTGTGGGAACCGAAATTCGCACTGTCGATTTTAGTTGATTTGGAGGAAAGCCAAGTGAACCTAGCCTTCCCTGAAGGTCCCGGTTATCTGCTGGGTCACACACGACACAATCAATACGACTGAAAGATAAAGAAAAGAAATATGAAAATCGTAAGAAAAAGATAGAGCAAAAGATCTTATTTCCGAATCCGCGTTTGAGCGTGAACAACAGGTAAGAGCCTCGGCTACAAGGGCTGTCGGCAAGTTCGCTAGTCTAGCAACCTAAGTTCTAACCTAGTTGAGTCGCAGCTCGCTAGTAAAAACGGAAAAAAGTGCCTAAGTTGCTCTAAGATCTATGTTGCTCTCAAAAAGTTCTCCTTTTGCTCCTTGCCCCAAGCTCTCCTTATATACTCCTCTTAAGACGGTCTATTTCTCCTTAGGGCCGAATCTGTCGTGAATCGGGCTTCTTCCATTTTCGTCGGTCTTCATGCTTATCGGGAAACTTGACATTTATCTTCAAGAAATCTGACATTTTTCTTCGGGAAACTTGACATTTATTAATTTATATAAAGATAAACATGGGCCGTCAAGTCCATTTCGACTTGATCTCCTGGAAAGACGTAAGTGGGCCGCTTGGTCGCGTTTGGGCCTTCCGGGGCCATTGCTTCGACCGTGGACGCTTTACGGTTTCGCGAGAAACTATCCTGCCATGGTACTTTTTTTACCAAAGGAACCCCAACTCCTCGTATAGTCTAGATGACTTGGTGTTTTCAGAATAACCGTGATCGTTTTATACGATGAATCGAAATCCATTCGTCAACCGAACTTTTGGTAGTCTTCCGAAGCCTTCCCGATTTATTTCGAGCGAAATGGGGTTCTCAGGTTTCATGTCTTCGAGGAGTTGAACGGTGAGTCTTCGAGCAAAGATACAAAATATAGAGTTGGACTAGTTGTCGAGACGGTTTTGCGGGGAGAAGGTCGCACCTGTCGAGTAGTCCGTATACGGGCGCCCGTGACCAGGATGGGCGAGCTGGCGCCCGTGACCAGCACGGGCGAGCTGGCGCCCGGGACCAGCGCGGGCAAGCTGGCGCCCGGGATCCGCACGGGCGAGCCGGCGCCCCGGGCCAGCACGGGCGAGCCGACGCCCGGCGCCTGGGACTAGAGCGAGCGATCTTGCGCCCGGCGCCCGGGGCCAGCACGGGCGAGCTGGTGCCCGGCGCCCGGGGCCAGCACGGGCAAGCCGGCGCCCGGGGCCAGCTCGGGCAAGCCGGCGCCCGGGGCCAGCACGGGCAAGTCGGCGCCCGGCGCCCAGGGCCAGCACGGGCGAGCCGGCGTCCGGCTCCCGGGGCCAGCACGGGCGAGCCGGCGCCCGGCACCCGGGGCCAGCACGGGCGAGCCGGCGCCCGGGGCCAGCACGGGCGAGCCGGCGCCCGGGGCCAGCACGGGCGAGCCGGCTTCTGGCGCGCGGGGCCAGCACGGGCGAGCCTACGCCCGGCTCCCGGTGCCAGCATGGGCGAGCCGGCGCCCGGCACCCGGTGCCAGCACGGGCGAGCCGGCGCCCAGGGCCAGCACGGGCGAGCCGGCGCCGGCGTCCGGGGCCAGCACGGGCGAGCCGGCGCCCGGGGCCAGCGCGGGCGGGCCGGCGCCCGGCGCCCGGGGCCAGGCCGCGGCCGCTCCTGCTTGTGTCCGGGACCATGATGTGATCATCCCCTCCGACGTTTCGTCGAGTAACTAGTTTTTCTTGGTTTTATTCGTCACTTAATCACTTCCGAGGACTTTCGGGTGTTGATTGCGTCTTTGACCGATTTTGACCCCAACAGGGTCTCTAGCTTCTTCATCCATCTCTAGTACCACAAAATCAGTAGGAATCTCACAATTTCCCACCATCACAGGGAGATATTCAAGGATACCAATAGGGAATTTTACTGAGCAATCAGCAAACACCAAAGAGAGTTTACACTTCTTGTATTGGCTGAACCCAAGCTTCTTGGCAACAGATAGAGGCATGAGACTGACACTAGCTCCCAAATCACATAGACATCTCTCAAACATCAAAGAACCAATGGCACAAGGTAGGGTAAAGCAGCCTGGATCCTCTAGCTTCTTAGGGATTGTCAATCTATGGATGATGGCACTGCACTCATGAGTAAGAACCATCATGCCCTCCATTTCCTTCTTCTTGGCTGCCACAGCATCCTTCAAGAACTTGCTGTACTGAGGGAAAAGCAAGAACGCATGAATGATGGGCATTGTGACTTGAATTTCACTCATTTGCTTCTCAAAGAGTGCTTTGTACTTCTCCAAAAGTTGCTTCTTGAATCTTCCAGGAAATGGCAGCTTAGGTTCATAGGGAGGATGAACAAAGGAAGACTCTTTTGTTGGAGTGGCAACTTCACCATGTTTCAGTGTTGTCTTCTCTCCTCCAACCTTTCCTTTACCCTTAACTTCAACAATCTTTTCTAGAATCTCTTCATCAACCTTCTCATCTACAATCACAACTTCATCATCAATGTTGATGGCCACCCCCCCCCCCCCCACCTAGTTTCTCACCATCCTTGGGGACAGCTCTTGGAGGTAACTCTCTACCACTTCTCAAAGTGATTGCCTTCATTGGCTCCTTGGAGTTTTGCTCAGCCTTTCCTGGTAGTGTTCCTTGTTGGCGACTTCGCTGAGAGTTCATAGAAGAAAACTGATTCTCCAAAGCTCTTATCTTGTTGTTTAGCTCAGTATAGCTGCTATCAATCTTGGAGTGAACAGTCTTGAACTCAAGGCCAATGTCCTCGGCTGTTCTAGCTTGACCTTCCAGTATTTGTTTGAACATAGCTTCCATAGATGAATCTGTAGCTTTAGCTTTGGAAGAGCTACCTTGAGCTTGAGTAGGCTGATTGCCTTGATTGGTAAAACCAGGAGGAGGATTCTACCTAGGCTGGTAGTTCCCTTGCTGAGTCTTTTGCTTGGGTTGATAGCCTCCTTGCTGGTTGTTGGGATAAGACCTTTGCTGGTAGTTGTTGTACTGAAAGTTAGGTTCCTTCCTGTACCAAGTACCATTGTTGTTGATGAAGCAAAGCTCTTCTTGCCCTTCTAACCCATCAACTTCATTAACCTTAGGAGGAATTTCTTGACTAGGACCACCCACAAAGTTGATCTGCTCCTTTTTGGCTTGGTTAGCAATCAGCAAGTCTATCTTCTCTTGCAAGGATTTGATTTCCTTCTTGGTCTGGTTGTCATCAGCTCTCTGGTGGTTCTATCAGCTCTATCATGCTCTCCACTGTAAACTGAGTCACTCTTCACCATGTTGTCAACCAGCTCCTCAACATCTTCTTCAGGCCTGCCTAGAAAGAAACCATTGCTTGCTGTATCAAATCTTGCTCTGAACTCAGGAAGGGCACCTCTGTAGAATGTACTCAGCAAACTCTCCTTTGAGAAGCCATGGTGTGGGCATTTAGATTGATAGCCTTTGAAACTCTCCCATGCATCACTAAAGCTTTCCAAATTCTTCTGCTGGAAGCTAGAGATCTCATTTCTCAGCTTGGCTGTTCTTGATGTAGAAAAGAACTTTTCCAAGAAGGATTTCTTGCAATCATCCCAAGTGGTGATGGAGTCACTAGGCAGAGATTTCTACCATTGGCGTGCCTTGTCTCCTAGAGAGAAAGGAAACAGCTTGAGTTTGAAGGCATCTTCTGACACACCATTGGTCTTGGACAAGCCACAATAGCTATCAAACTTGTCCAAGTGATCAAATGGGTCTTCTACAGCCAGGCCATGGTACTTGTTGCTCTCAATCACACTCAACAACCCTGACTTGATCTCAAAGTTGTTAGCTTCCACAGCTGGTGCGCGGATGCCCGTCCTATGACCATGAATGTAAGGACGGTCATAGGTGCCAATAGCTCTAGCTGGCCGCTGTGGGTGTTGTTGTTGCTGGCGCTGTGGTCCAAGGTTGTCAGCTCCTTGACCATTGCCATCTTGAGGTTGATGCTGGTGTTCATCCATCTCATACCCCAACCTCTGAATGTGAGCCTGTTGCTCTTCTTCTCTTCTCCTTCTTGCTATTTCCCTTTCAAGTGTAGCTATCTCTTCAACAGTGGGAACCAGGTTAGTTACACCCCTACTTCTTGTGTTCATGCACCTGAAAATCAAAGGAAAAGGCGAAAGGAGAATCAATATCACAAGAAAAGAAAAATGATTTAGTCTCAAGCAAGTGACTAAATCCCAATGTCACAATCAACTTAGAATTTGGCAACGGCGCCAATTTGATGAAAGGATTTTTCAAGGGTCCTAATCAAATGATGTAGTATATAAGATTGTCGAACCAGTTCTAAGTGACCACAAAGCAAAGGGAATGCAAGTCTATGCTTAATCTAAATGAAATCATTGAAGGAGATGATTATTAAACTAAGACAATATCTAAAATGCAACAAAATATAAAACTTTCTTTCTTATGAGGAGAATGAGACCCATGGATATAGGGACTTGATCTAGAATGATTAAGGTTCAATCCAAGATGCCAACTTTTCAATCAATCTAATTCCTTATGCCTAGACACTATGCTTGAACAAACTCTATCCCTAGATAAATGCTCTTTTGCAATGATCACCCAAGTACACCAAATCCCTTTGGCTGTAATGATCAAAGCAAACATTAAGAATGAGTCTAATAGCAATCCTAGCTTCTTTAACAACTAATCCCTTAGGTAAAGCAAGCTAAAAGCATAGATAAGTTGGTTCAGGCATTTCATAGAACACCTTCCGGGCATGAAATGCCTATGGCTCTATGTTTGAGAGGCCAACTCAAATATAGCACTAAGAACACCAAATCATGCAAGGAAATGATAGATCTAACACTAAGCACCTTGGATCTACACTTAATCACTCTCAATCACCCTAACCCATGGATCTTAAATGGATCTACTCTCTAATCCACATGCTTACTCTTAAACCCATGAGAGATTCAAGCTTAAACATGTAGAGAAAGAAAAGAGATGAAATCTAGCAATAAAGAACACAAAGATGAGATGAGATTATGATTCAAAGATAAAACTTTACTCAAAGGTTTGTGTTCTTAGAGAGAAAATAACATAACCTCCAAAATAAGGAAAACTAGAGTATTTATACTTGGCTTCAAAGCCCTAGAAACATAGAACAAAATGACTAAAAGTCCTTGAGCCAAATGGGTCTCAACCAATAGAAATGAAGCATGAAACTCGGTCAGGGGTGAACCGAATGGTCCAACCCGGTCGTCCCACCCCGGTCCAACTCTTGTTCTGGCCGCGTCCAAGCCGACCGGGTGCTCCAAGCCAGACAGGCCACCGCGGTTCTCAGCATTCTCTTCACGACCGGGTGCTCCAAGCCGGACAGGCCACCCCGGTCGTCCAAACGTCCTGCGTGTGCTTTTCTCCCGTCTGGGTGCCCTTACCCGGATGCGTCTCCCCGGTCCGCTTCATGCTCGTCATCGTCCGGGCTCTTGAACCTGGTCCATTGTCCCCGGACTGTTCGGATGCGGCTTCCTCCCGACCGGGTGTCCCTTCCCGGACTGATCTACCCGGCCGTCCGTTCTGCTGGCGTCCTCACTGACCGGCTGTTCGAGCCCGGACTGATCTACCCGGTCATCCGGACGTGCTGATCAAATCCCATCCGACCGGGTATGTGTACCCGGTCTAGTCTACCCGGTCCAACTCTCATCTCTTGATTTCACTTCTCTTCTTATGGCCAATTTTGAATCTTCACTTCTTTTTGGGTCATAAGGTTCCCAAACACCTCAAATCTCACCAAAGCACACTCCAACACCTGATAAGGACAAATGAATGCAAAATGATCCTAAACATGCCTAAACCTTAGCCTACAACTCAAAGAATGCAATAAAAAGATGGCTAAATAGATGAAAATATGCAAGACATCAGTGCTTGTTAGGCTCTCATGCACGGGTGATCATGGCCAAGCATGTCCATCCGTCTGGTCCGGCTGAGTAAGATTAAGACCACCTCTGCCTACACAAGGCCAAACTCCTTTTTCTTATCTCATTCTTGCATCAAAACCACTCTCAAACCTTCTTTTACTCCATGGGGTACTCCAATACCTGATAAGGACTTATGAATGCAAAATGATCCTAAAAATGTCTAAACCTTAGCCTACAAGACAAAGAATGCAAATAAAAAGATGACTAAATCAATGAAAATATGCAAGACATCAACTCCCCCACACTAGTCCTTTACTTGTCCACAAGTAAACTGGCAAGGACTAAGGAGGAGAGGTTTGAAGGAGGGGACTCATAACCAAAAGAATGCTCTTCTTAGTTCTCAACTTGATAACCTTATATAATCATACCAACTAGCTAGAGCAAACACTTTATCCAACTCTAACTTCTCAAAGCCTATCTTAACTCTTTTGATCCCTACACTCATTCATCATGAATCCACAATCCACAAATCCATCTACTCTCTAACAATCATTAAGCAAACTCAATAGAAGTCTTGCAAAGGGTCAAATGGTCCAAATCATTTGGTTTGGTAAGAAAAGGGCTTTAGTGCAAAGTGAATCAAGAGGTTCAAGATCATCTTTCAAGGTGGTTTACTCTCAAAACAAAGTAGCTTTGACATTGCACATAATATATCTAAGAAAGGGATCAACTCATGCATACAATGCTCAATCTCCATTGTCCTACCCTTTTCCTAAACATGAAATCAAATTTTACTCTATTCCCCAATGCCAAGCCTCACTCTCTCTTCACTCACCCAAAGATTTCCCAAACTCTCAAGAACATTTTCTCACTTAGAACTCTTCACTTTTTGAAGTTTACAAGGGATTTTTACAATTTTTAAACACTTATTAGCTCATATTAACTTTGGCTAGCCCCCTTTCTTTATTCATCTCTTTTTAAAAAAAAATATATATGGGGGCCAAGACTTTTATTGCAAACTTGAGCTAGACTTTTCATTTGCCTGTCCCTAAAGACTTAATCACTTTTGAGTTCTAAGAGTCTACCTTTTCTTTCCTCTCTTTTTCACACTCCCAAGATCAAACTTTATAACACTCACCCCCATCCTAGAAGCTAGACAATATGAGTGTCTAATCTAGCTAAAATGGAGACCAAGCATTCTCGTTCCCAATACTCTCAATATTATGCACATGTAAAGCTTTCCAAAGAAGGCCTCACTCAACAAACAATGAAGGCTTGAAAGGAGGAGAGGGTTTAAGGGAGTGGAGTACCACTTGAGTTTGTCAAAAAGATAGGCAAAGAATGGGAGAGACAACTCAAGTGTTTTATCCATGACTAAGTACACAAGAGACCATGGGCAAGAGACTTAGAATCTAAATATGACAGGAGCAAACTTCAAAGAGAGAGTATCAATCAATCAAATGAGCTTAAGGAAGAGTTTTCAAGGCTCGAAGTTTACAAGCTATCCTAAGATTGCTCAAGCTACTTACTATGATTATAAAGGTTATCACTTTAAGAACTTAGCATGAGCATCTTTACAAGGCAACTATCATCCTTGTCCCCTTATGCATGATGCAACCTATATGATGATTTTTTTTTTAATGCAAGTGAATGATCTAGACTCAATCCTAATGCAACTACATGATTCTTTTTGCGTTTTTCAAATTTTTCAAATTTTTTTGGCTTTTCTATGCAATAACTATCAACAAATGCATGCATATGACATAAAACACAAAACTATCAGCAACTTGACACCTCCCCCACATTTAATTCACACAGTCTCTGTGTTTGTTAAATGTAGAGATGGGCCCAAAAGTTGAAAAACTAAATGCAAAGATAAGTGGTATGTACAATGATAAGGTTTTGGAGTACCTCTATGGACCGTGTGATGAGGCTGATGCCTCACCCTCAGAATCATCTTTATCAGCAGTGGTGTCTAGAGAAGGAGACTTGTTCCCGGACTCGGATGGGCGGATGTATGGGTTTCTCAAACGGCGGAGAGCTTATTTCTTGGTCCTTGGCTCAGAAGGGTCATGAAGTGGCTGAGGAGGCGGTGCAATGAAAGCATCAAGATCAAAATCCTCAGCCTTACAACCAGATACAGCTCCCCTTGCCAGAACATCAACCACCTTCTTCGGATGGGTGTCGGATGGAGGCATTCTTTTCGCGGTTGGCACTTCTAGTCTTGCCTGTTAACAGCCTCCAAGTAAGCTGTGTGATGTTCATCTCTCTCTTTACCTTGGCAAGCTTGGGAAAAGAAGGATCTTTCTGGTCTTGAAAACAAGCACTTCCTCAATCTCCTTGAATTTCATGGAGTAGGCTCGCCCATCAATCTTGAAATGTATCTTCCCCCATCCTTGCTTCAAATTCTTGGAGATGTGAAAGGTGGCTTCAAGAGATGACAAGAATTGGCAAGAGACTTCTTTGTAAGTTGGATAGGCCATGGTGTAGAAACTGCTCAAACTCATGTAGCCTAGCATCTCCTGGATATCATCTTCAATTGACAACTCCTTGAGGGTCTTCCTGTCAACAAATCTGTTTGGGGGCCAAGATACACCTTTTCTCATTTGCTCTAACAGCTCCTCTTCAGTGGGTGTCTTCTGCCTGTCCCTGTTATCATTGAAGGACTTTGTTGAGTTAGGGTCATGCTCAGCTTCACTGTCTTCTTCAGAATGTTCCTCTTCAGCACCTGCACCCTCTTTCTCCATGGGAGGAGGTGCCACAGTATTTCTTGCTGCCTTGGCTCTTATTGTGAAAGCTGGTTCATTAGCACCTCCCTTGGTGCCTTTCTCCAAAACTAAAGCTCCCAACTTGGTGCTCCTAGGTGCTCTTGCTCTCTTGGGAGGGGTTTGCTTGTGAGCAATGTCAGCCACACTCTCATCAACAGCAACTCTCTTGCCATCTCTCTTGGCCTGTGCTTTCTTTCTTAGCATGGCCAAAGTTTGCTGCCTACGCTCCTCTTCTGATTCAGGCATGGAGCCAAGTTCTTTCCCAAACTGAGCAGTCCCTCTCCTTGCAGCCTGTTCTTTCTCTTCTTCCATTTGAGCTTCATTCTTTCTCCCCATTGTACCTTGCTTTAGATCAAGGATAAAGGTGAAAAGATTCAAGGATTTAGACTAAGAGGATGGAGGATTGGATGTGGGAAAAAGAATGGGGTGATTTGGTTTGGATTTGAGGAAGTTATGGTGCTTTTGGTTCTTGGGGGCTAAAGAGGATTTTGATTTGGAAAAGTGATGAAGTGAGTAGAGAGAGACACGATTTTTTTCGGTTTTAGGGGGGTTTGGTCGGGTCGGGTCATGGGCGGATGGGTCTGGGTCGAGAAATAAGGAAGAAAAGACATACCTTGGGTCGGCTGGGTCGTGGATCGGGTTGGGACGCGGGTCATGCTGCGGGTTGAGACGCGGGTTATGCGCGGGTCGAGTGAGTAGAGAGAGTTACCCGCATGGTCTCGCCCGCGCGTCTGTCTTATATCCGTACGGCTGGCGTCCCGCACGATGAACATGTCCCGCGCGTATGCACCCGCGCACACCTCTGCTCCGTCCGTCCGTCCATACCCGCGCGGTGCTTCCATCCCGCGCATTCAGTGTCACGCATTCCGGATATTGAACTGACTGTATGTTCCCGCGCGGGGTGCTCATCCCGTGCAAAGCTGACCGCGCATCCGGCTGCTCCGTCCGTCCGTCCATACCCGCGCGGTGCTTCCGACTCGCGCGCATCAGACCGCGCATCTCACGTACTGATTGGTCCGGCCGTCCGAGCGGGTAACACGGCTCGCGCGTATCAGACCGCGCGTTCCGGATATAAGGAAGTCCGGTCCCCTTTTTTTCTTGCTTCCCACTCACTTTAAAAAAACTCATGCACACCATCTACATCCCACTGATCTCCCATCATCCAAGAGCTTTGAAAAACAAATCCTAATGCAATATTTACAAGGATAACCATTGGACTTCCTCCCAAGCGAGCTTGTTTAAAGTCACTAGCTTGACTTTGTCTCCTTTGAAGTTAGGCAAGGGGAGCATCAGAGAGTGGGGTTGATGTCCCATCCTCCTTTAGTATGGTGGCCATGTATTCCTTGAGTCTCTGGCCATTCACTGTGAAGTCATTACCCTGCTTATCCCATAACACAATGGCTCCATAAGGCCTCACTTCTTTGATCACAAATGGACCAGACCACCTTGACTTAAGCTTCCCTGGAAATAACTTCAGTCTAGAGTTGTAGAGAAGAACTTGATCTCCAGCCTTGAACTCTCTCTTGAGGATGTGCCTGTCATGAAAGGCCTTAGTCTTTTCCTTGAGTTCGCAAAGGCATTCATCCTTATCTCATCCATTTCATTGAGTTGAAGAAGTCTCTTCTCCTTTGCACTCTTGATGTCAACGTTTAGAAGCTTCACAGCTCGCAATGCCTTGTATTCAAGCTCAACTGGTAGATGGCAAGAATTCCCATAGACAAGGTTGAAAGGGGTAGTGCCTAGAGGAGTCTTGAAGGCTGTTCTATATGCCCAAAGAGCATCATCAAGCTTGTCTGATCAATCCTTCCTCTTAGTTCCCACAATCTTCTCCAAAATGCCCTTGATTTGCTTGTTGGAAACTTCCACTTGGTTACTTGTTTGAGGGTGATAAGGTGTTGCAACCTTGTGTTTCACTCCCTTGTTCTTGAGAAGACCCTCAAATAGCTTGTTGATGAAATGTGAACCTCCATCACTTATGACCACTCTTGATACTCCAAATCTTGGGAAGATATTGCTCTTGAACATTTTGATCACCTCTCTTGAATCATTTGTGGGAGTTGCTATGGCTTCTACCCACTTTGACACATAGTCCATAGCCACCAAGATGTATTTGTTGCCTTAAGAAGAAGGGAAGGGTCCCATGAAGTCTATCCCCCAAACATCAAACACTTCCACTTCAAGGATTGGGTTTTGAGGCATCTCATTCCTTTTAGTAATGTTCCCTCTTCTTTGGCAAGAGTCACATCTTGAGATGAAGTCTTGTGTGTCCCTGAACATGTGTGGCCACCAAAATCCATCTTGTAACACCTTTGAGACAGTCATGAAGGTAGCAAAATGGCCTCCATAGGAAGATCCATGGCAATGTGTAAGGATTCCTTCAACTTCTTCTTCAGCCACCACTCTTCTATAGATCCGATCCTTGCAAAGAGTGTAGAGGTATGGTTCATCCCAATAGTATCTCTTCAAATCTTTGTAGAACTTCTTCTTCTCATACCCCGCAAGACCCAATGGCTCCTTCCCGGTGGCTAAGTAGTTAACCAAATCAGCATACCAAGGTCCCTTCTCTTCAGCTGCCTTAACCTCTTCAATCTTTTTCCAGTCTCAATAACTGCCACCACCGACATGATGGCCATGACATGCTCCTGTCTAAGTCCCTCATCAATAGGGATTCCACCTTCAATCCTCAGCCTGGACAAGTGATCAGCAACTCCATTCTCAATCCCTGACTTGTCTCTAATCTCTAAGTCAAACTCTTGAAGCAAAATGATCCACCTTAGTAGTCTTGGCTTGGCATCCTTCTTTGCTAGGAGATGTCTCAAAGCTGCATGGTCAGTATACACAATGACCTTGGAACCCACCAGGTAGCTTCTGAATTTTTCAAAGGCGAAGACAATGGCCAGTATCTCTTTCTCAGTTGTGGCATACTTCATATGTGCGTCATTCATGGTTTGGCTAGCATAATAAATCACATGAGTCTTGCCATCCTTCTTCTGCCCCAGGACAGCCCCAACAGCAAAGTCACTAGCATCACACATTATCTTAAAGGGGAGGTCCCAATCAGGTGGCTGGACAATGGGAGCACTAACAAGTTCACCCTTTATCTTCTTGAAGGCTTCAAGACACTCTCCATCAAAGCTGAAAGTGGCCTCCTTTCACAGCAATTTGGTCATTGGTGTAGCAATCTTTGAGAATTCCTTGATGAATCTTCTATAGAACCCAGCATGGCCAAGGAAGCTCCTGATGTCTTTCACTGTCTTTGGTGGTGGCAAGCTGACCATCACCTCAATCTTAGCCTTGTCCACTTCAATGCCCTTTTCTGAAATCTTATGCCCAAGCAAAATTCCCTCTTTGACCATAAAGTGACACTTCTCCCAATTCAGCACAAGGTTGGTGTCTTCACATCTCTGTAGGACCCTGCACAAGTTGGACAAACAAGCAGAAAACGAAGATCAGTAGACAGAGAAATCATCCATGAATACCTCCACTATATCCTCAATGAGATCCGAGAAGATAGACATCATGCACCTTTGAAAGGTTGCTGGAGCATTACATAACCCAAATGGCATCCTTCAATAAGCAAAGGTGCGATAGGGGCATGTGAATGTTGTCTTCTCTTGATCATTGGGATTTATGGGGATTTGGAAGAACCCTGAATACCCATCAAGAAAGCAATAGAAAGGATGGTTTGCAAGTCTCTCAAGCATTTGATCAATGAATGGCAATGGAAAATGATCCTTTCTAGATGCAGAGTTGAGCTTTCTATAATCAATGCACATCCTATGGCCAGTTAGGGTTCTAGTTGGTATCAATTCATCCTTGTCATTTTTAACAACAATGATACCACCTTTCTTTGGGACTACATGCAAAGGAGATACCCATTTAGAATCTGAAATAGGGTAGATAACACCAGCATCTAAGAGCTTAAGAATCTCCTTCTTTACAACATCCTTCAGGTTAGGATTTAACCTTCTTTGATGCTCTATAGAAGTCATTGATTCATCCTCTAAATGTATCCTATGCATGCACAAAGAAGGTGATATCCCCTTAATATCATCTAGTGAGTACCCAATTGCTTTTCTAAACTTTTTAATTGCATTTAAAAGTTGAGAAAGTTCAAGTTCAGTAAGTTTACTACTCACAATGACAGGATATGACTCATTAGGGCCTAGAAATGCGTACCTTACACCATGGGGAAGAGGTTTTAGCTCCACTTTTGGTGCCTTGAGCTCACTCCAATCATCTTGTTGGGTGTCCTCTTGTTGAGTGGCTGAAGCAGCTTGGTGAACCTCTTGTGTAAGCTCCTCATACTGGGTTTCACCATCAATCTTCTTGTGAGAATCCAGCATTCTCACAATAGCATCACTCTCTTTGTTCTCAACCAATTGGACCTCTTTATCCACTGTCAAAGCATGTTGCAAGGGGTCTTCTATTGCCAACTCTTCAAATGCCAATTCCTCAAGAAGCTCATCAACAAGGGCTTCCATCCCTTCAATGTAAAACACTTGGCCTTGCACAGTTGACCTCTTCGTCACTTCCTTGATGTCAAAATGGAGAGTGTGCTCTTTCCCCAAATGAAGATCAATCTTGCCTTCCTTCACATTGATAAGGGCTTCTGCTGTGGCTAAGAACGGTCTTCCAAGGATCAAGGGGTCTCTGGCTTCTTCATCCATCTCTAGCACCACAAAATCAGTAGGAATCTCACAATTTCCCACCATCACAGGGAGGTCTTCAAGGATACCGATAGGGAATTTTACCGAGCGATCAGCAAGCACCAAAGAGAGTTTCCACTTCTTGTATTGGCTGACTCCAAGCTTCTTGGCAACTGATAGAGGCATGAGACTGGCACTGGCTCCCAAATCACATAGACACCTCTCAAACATCAAAGGACCAATGGCACAAGGCAAAGTAAAACAGCCTGTATCCTCTAGCTTCTTAGGGATTGTCAATCTCTGGATGATGGCACTACACTCATGAGTAAGAACCATCATGGCCTCCATCTCCTTCTTCTTAGCAGCCACCGCATCCTTCAAGAACTTGCTGTATAGAGGGACAAGCATAAAGGCATCAATGATGGGCATTGTGACTTGAACTTCACTCATTTGCTTCTCAAAGAGTGCTTTGTACTTCTCCAAAAGTTGCTTCTTGAATCTTCCAGGAAATGGCAGCTTAGGTTCATAGGGAGGAGGAACAAAGGAAGACTCTTTTGTTGGAGTGGCAACTTCACCATGTTTTAGTGTTTTCTTCTCTTCTCCAACCTTTCCTTTACCCTTAGCTTCAACAATCTTTTCTAGAATCTCTTCATCAACCTTCTCATCTACAATCACAACATCATCATCAATGTTGATGGCCACCCCCCCCCCCCCCCCCCCCCCCACCTAGTTTCTCACCATCCTTGGGGAGAGCTCTTGGAGGTAACTCTCTACCACTTCTCAAGGTGATTGCTTTTATTGGCTCCTTGGGGTTTTGCTCAGCCTTTCCTGGTAGTGTTCCTTGTTGGCGACTTGGCTGAGAGTTCATAGAAGCAAACTTACTCTCCAAAGCTCTTATCTTGTTGTTTAGCTAAGTATAGCTGCTATCAATCTTGGAGTGAACAGTCTTGAACTCATGGCCAATGTCCTTGGCTGTTCTAGCTTGACCTTCCAGTAGTTGTTTGAACATAGCTTCCATAGTTGAATCTGGAGCTTTAGATTGGGAAGAGCTACCTTGAGCTTAAGTAGGCTGATTGTCTTGATTGGCAAAACCAGGAGGAGGGTTCTGCCTAGGCTGGTAGTTCCCTTGCTGAGTGTTTTGCTTGGGTTGATAGCCTCCTTGCTGGTTGTTAGGATAAGACCTCTGCTGGTAGTTGTTGTACTGAAAGTTAGGCTCCTTCCTGTACCAAGTACCATTGTTGTTGATGAATTAAAGCTCTTCCTGCCCTTCTAACCCATCAACTTCATTAACCTTAGGAGGAGCTTCTTGACTAGGACCACCCACAAAGTTTATCTGCTCCTGTTTGGCTTGGTTGGCAATCAGCAAGTCTATTTTCTCCTTCAAGGATTTGATTTCCTTCTTGGTCTGGTTAGCATCAGCTTTGGTGGTTCTATCAGCTCTGTCATGCTCTCCACTATAAACTGAGTCACTCTTCACCATGTTGTCAACCAGCTCCTCAGCATCTTCTTCAGACCTGCCCAGGGAAGAATCCATTGCTTGCTGTATCTAATCTAGCTCTGTACTTAGGAAGGGCACCTCTGTAGAATGTGCTTAGCAAGCTCTCCATTGAGAAGCCATGGTGGGGGCATTGAGCTTCATAGCCTTTGAACCTCTCCCATGCTTCACTAAAGCTTTCCAAGTTCTTCTGCTAGAAGCTAGAGATCTCATTTCTTAACTTGGCTGTCCTTGATGTAGAGAAGAACTTCTCCAAGAAGGCTTTCATGCAATCATCCCAAGTGGTGATGGAGTCACTAGGTAGAGATTTCTCCCATTGGCGTGCCCTGTCTCCTAGAGAGAAAGGAAACAGCTTGAGCTTGAAGACATCTTCTGACACACCATTGGTCTTGGACAAGGCACAATAGTTATCAAACTTGTCCAAGTGATCAAATGGGTCTTCTACAGCCAGGCCATGGTACTTGTTGTTCTCAATCACATTCAACAGCCCTGACTTGATCTCAAAGTTGTTAGCTTCCACAGCTGGTGCGCGGATGCCCGTCCTTGACCATTGCCATCTTGAGCAACTCTGTCTTGAGGTTGATGCTGGTGTTCATCCATCTCAAACCCCAACCTCTGAATATGAGCCTGTTGCTCTTCTTCTCTTCTCCTTCTTGCTATTTCCCTCTCAAGTGTAGCTATCTCCTCAACAGTGGGAACCAGGTTTGTTGCACCCCTGTTTCTTGTATTCATACACCTGAAAACCAAAGGAAGAGGCAAAAGGAGAATCAATATCACAAGAAAAGAAAAATTGCGGGAACCGAAATTCGCACTGTCGATTTTAATGAATAAGATTGCGGAGGAAAGCCAAGTTAACCCGACTTTCCTTAAAGGTCCGGATTCTCTGCGTTGCCACACGAAATCGAGAAAGTTAACAGATGACAAAAATAAAAATTGTGATATTTGCTCGAAGGCGTTTTATTAAATGAAAGATATGAATACAAGGATTCTCCGAAAGACAGAAAAATTTGCGATTAAAGAAAAAGATAGAGTCGCAGGCAGCCAAACGTCCTAAGCCTTGCTCCGCTAGTCTAACCACCTAAACCCTAATTCTTCTAAGCTAGCAAAGTGCTCTAAGTCTCATTTTTGGATCCCCTTCTCCTCTGCTCTTTCTCTCCTTATATACTCACTTCTAGGTCGGTTTGCCTTAGGATGATGGACTTCGCCTTTGGGCCCAAGTTTATCTCTTCAGGAAATATTCCATTTTCATCGATCTTCGTAATTATCCTCGAGTTTTCTCCTATTTTTCGGTGACTTGATGTTTATCCGATGTTCAGGAAATTGGATAAACCGTCATAGTCTGATAGGGCCTGAATTCTTAAAATCGTAAGTAAGTCCGTGGACTTGTCTTAAGTCATTGAACGTTTTATACGATTTCTCGGAAAGACTATCTTTCTCGTAAAATAAACCGTATAGCCTAGAGGATCGATGTTCGAGTTAATCGATCTTGTTTTACACGATATCCTCTACGAGAAATCCAACCTTTCTAATTTTTGTCGTAAAACATCGAGGATGATTCCAATCGAGTCAAATCGAGAGATGTTAATTCTGTAGCCGTGATCGTATCAAACCCACGAGGATTGATCCAAGCAAGCCAAGACGGGATCAGACCGATCACGATGGGACCGAGACCAGGACGAGGACCGAGACCAGGACAAGGACCGAGACCAGGACGAGGACCGTCCACCGGCGCCAGGCGACCTGCCGCCGGCGCCAGGCCGGCTGCGTCGCGCTTGCCGCCGGTGCCAGGCGGCTTGCCGTCGGCGCCAGCCCGCCTGGGTCGCGTCTGCCGCCGGCGCCAGGGGGCTTGCCGCCGGGGCCAGGCCGGCTCCGTCTCGCCTGCCGCCGGCGCCAGGGATTCTCTGCCGCTCGTGGGTTCTCCGTCGCCCGATCCTTCCTCCGTTGACCGTTCGTGCGGGAAATCTTTGAGTTTGGAAAGATCTTTAGCCATTGATTTCGAGATAACCATTTTCGACCCCAACTCAAGCCAAGACGAGATCAGACCGAGCACGATGGGACCGAGACCAGGACGAGGACCGAGACCAGGATGAGGACTGTCGACCGGCGCCAGGGGACCTGCCGCCGGCGCCAGGCCGGCTGCGTCGCGCTTGCCGCCGGTGCCAGGCCGACTCCGTCTCGCCTGCCGCCGGCGCCAGGGATTCTCTGCCGCCCGTGGGTTCTCCGTCGCCCGATCCTTCTTCCGTTGACCGTTCGTGCGGGAAATCTTTGAGTTTGGAAAGATCTTTAGCCGTTGATTTCGAGATAACCGTTTTCGACCCCAACAAAAATGATTTAGTCTCAAGCAAGTGACTAAATCCCAATGTCACAATCAACTTAGAATTTGGCAACGGCGCCAATTTGATGAAAGGACTTTTCAAGGGTCCTAATCAAATGATGTAGTATATAAGATTGTCGAACCAGTTCTAAGTGATCACAAAGCAAAGGGAATGCAAGCCTATGCTTAATCTAAATGCAATCATTAAGGGAGATGATTATTAAACTAACACAATATCTAAAATGCAATAAAATGTAAAGCTTTCTTTCTTTATGAGGAGATGAGACCCATGGGCTAAGGGAATTGACCTTGGGGTCGCAGCAAACAATCAATCTATCAATCTTAGGCCTAGGCACAATTCTAAACAAGCTCTATCTCTAGATGAATGCTCATTCAGAAAGATAACTCAAGCATCTAATCTCTTAGGTTGAATATTATCTAAGAGATCATTAAGAACAAGGCTAATAGCCATCTTAACTCCTTTAACAACAAATCTCTTTGGTAAAGAATGTTAAAAGCTTAGGAGAGTTGGTTCAGACATTTCATAAAGCACCTTTCGGGCATGAAATGCCTAGAGCTCAACTTTAGGGTGGCCAACCCTAAAATAGCATTAAAAGCACTCTACTAGCACGAAACAAGATATATCTACACTAAAATACCCTAGATCTAGCTTAATCACCCCTTAGTCTCCCTAACCCATGAATCCAAAGAGAACTACTCACTAATCATCATGATTACTCTTAAATCCATGAGGAGTCCAAGATTAATCATGAAGAGAAAAAAGGAGATGAAATCAAGCAATCAAGAACACAAAGATGAAATAAGATTATGATTCAAAGATGAAACTTTACTCAAAAGGTTTGTGTTCTTAGATAGAAAATAACATAAGTCCCAAATTAGGGATAACAAGGATACTTATACTTGGGCTAAAAGCCCTAAAAACATCATAGAAATTGACTAAAAGGTCCTTGGAAACAATGGGTCTCAACCAATGGGAAGACAGGATGAAAAACGCTCAGGGTCATGGCTGGACGGTCCAAGCCGCGCATGTCTGGCCGCGCAGTACTGTCCGGTCTGTTGCTCGTCCCGCGCGGGTGTGCCGGCCCGGGTGTCCCATCCTGTGCATATGTACAGCTCCGTCTGGTCTCGTCCCGCGCGGGTGCTACGCACCGCACAATTCAGGACGCACATCCGGCTGGTCTTGTTCGTCTCGTCCCGCGCGGGTGCTACGCACCGCACAACCCAGGCCGCGCATCTGGCTGCTTCAGTCCACCCATATGGTACGTTCTGACCCGCGCGGGTAAGGGAACCCGAGCAGATCAGGCCGCGCATGGTCTTGCTTCAGCTCGTCCGTATGGTATGATCTGTCCCGCGCGGGTACATGATCCCGAGAAGATCAGGCAATGCATCCGTGTGCTCGTTAGGCTCTCATGCGCGGGTGATCATGGCCAAGCATGTCCATCCATCTGGTCCGGCTAAGTAAGATTGAGACCACCTCTGCCTACACTAGGCCAAACTCCTTTTTCTTATCTCATTCTTGCATCAAAACCACTCTCAAACCTTTTTTACTCCATGGGGTACTCCTATACCTGATAAGGACTTATGAATGCAAAATAATCCTAAAAATGCCTAAACCTTAGCCTACAAGACAAAGAATGCAAATAAAGAGATGACTAAATCAATGAAAATATGCAAGACATCACAAGTGCAATATCGATCGACGGAGTAACATCCACATCGATCGATATGAACCCTGCACCATCAACCACCTACTCAAAACGTGAGGTCGATGAGTTTCTCGGCGATATCTGGAAGGAACTGAGGAAAGTAGAAGATCGTTTCAGCAGCAAACTCAACAAAACCTGTGAACTTATCTTCCACAACCTACGAGATCTAAGCATCTGCACCGAAGAGAGTAAGAAATCTATCCGCCTTATCAATGAGGCGCATGCAGATATGAACCACGCGGCACCTTGACTCGTCTAAATGCAGTTGAGAGGAAACTTGCTGACATACACTTCTTAGTAGACAAAGAAGTGGAGGAACTCGCATTACGCATGGACACTATGCAGCAGGAGGCTGAGAAGTTCCAACGTCAACTCGATTATCAGGCTGCATTAATCGCATCGATCGATGAGTACAACCTCACATCGATCGATAGGCGAATGACTGAAATCGACGAACAGATGAAGCTATTTGCCGAGAAGCTTCACGAGAATCTGCAGAAGCACACATCGACCGATGAACATCATGTTGCATCGATCGATACACAGACTTCCGAAATCTGCACCAGAGCTGACTTGGATAAGTTAGCTGATGAAGTCTACACGGCGATTACGAGCGTGGATGATTCGCAAGAAAGACGTCTAGATCAGACGTATTGCCCGCTAAACAACAAAGTTGGCAGAATGGAATCTAGCATAGAAGGGATGCAAAATGGAATCAGAGCCATTCAGAGGCAGCTTATGAGCAGACCTTCACCCTTAGCATCGATCGACAGAAGACCCAGCGCATCGATCGCCGGACCTCATCGGCCATCGACCGACAATTCAACAAAGGAATCGATCGATACAAGCTCTATCCACGACAAAATGATCCAACGCCTTGATTCAATGCAAGCGGAGCTCAGTGATCTTTCAGAACATGCCTATGAGAAATTAGGATGGCACGAGCTCAGCATTGAAGGTCATGCAGAAAGGATTCAAAGGATCAATGATGAGGTAATTGAGATAAAGAAGAAACGAACCAGAGAATATGAAGCCACAAGAAGCTTATTTGACTCATGGTTCGGTGAGAAGAAGGATACAGAGGATACTTGTTTCCCAACAAGTACCTGGACTTCACATCAGTAGCTCATTCCATCCAGAGTCAAGCTAGATGACTATAATCAAAGCGCTGAGTGGGAGGCAACCCACTGTAGGTAATTTTTCATTTAGTTTTTATCTTTATGATTTTATTTTTCGTATTTGTTTTTATTTGTAGGTACGACTAGACGATTACCACTGAAATCGACCGACATGACACTGTCGATATCGATCGACATGCACCAAACAATAACGATCGACGAAGGTGACTCAACATCGATCGATACGGATCACGGTCAGGTATTTCGTTCTACTTTTTCGATATCCGTATATTTCATTTTTGCCTACGCCTTCACGGAACTGGTTATACACTGGGGATAGTGTATGATTTAAGTCTGGGGGGATGATTACTGATGCTGTTTACTTTTGACTTCATCTAAAATGTTTTCAAAATGGTTTTATTGAGTGAAGAAAGGGATAATGATATTTTAAAAAGTTCCACTTTTTATCTAACCAATCTTTTAGGCACCATTCTTAGATTTGTTGATGCAGAATGTACTATAGATGCTAAATTTGATCACCTATCAGCTATGACAACGCTTTCATTGATTGTCTGGAGGAACCAAAGCTGATTTCCAACCTAACCTGACATTCTCTGCTTGTCTTGGGGCTTTGTATACATGGGATCGGATGCTTCAAACAAGTCTTGAAGGTAAAGCCTTGTGTAGATAGTTTTATCACCCTCTCTCTCTCATTTTCGAATTTAGATTTAATATTCAGTTAAAAAAAACAAAAATAAGCTTAAATATATGTTCTAGGACTAGTTAGTTAATACTTAGGAAGGAATTCGAACAGAGCTTGGCGGTTACCCCCCCCCCCCCCCCCCTCAAGATTTGATTCATAAGAATTCTATAGGTAAATGATTCGAACAGGACTTGGTGGTTACCCCCTTCAAGAATTGCTTTGCAATGAATCCTAGGATATAGGTCAAAAAGAAGTGAACAGGACTTGGTGGCTACAACCATTAAGGCTTGATTCATGGAAGCATGTCCTATCTTGATCAATGTCTTGCAAATAAAAGCAGACTTGACTAGGAGAGAAATAGTAGAGAGAGAGGATAGGAACTATTTTTTACCTGCAGGTCCAGATACTTGTTTGAGCAACCTTGCATCCTGTGATCGATACTCCCAAGGTAAAGCCTGCACTTTCATTTTTATGTACAGAAATTAAATCAGTAGAGGGGTAGTCAGACAGGATTGCTAAGTTGTTGGCTAGATGATCAAGGTTGTTTAATTAGGATATTGCATAATGTACTTATGTGATTGACAGATTCTTAGACGTGGTTTGCAACAAAGTAGAGGTTATGATTCTAAGTTTGAATTTGATTGAGTCCGTGCTTTTTAAAAATCTCTTTCATAAAGACTGCCTGTGTGTTTGCTTGAGGACAAGCAAAAGGTTAAGTCTGGGGGAGTTGATATACCATGGATTTTACCCGTTTTTACCCATGGTATATGAGTATTTTTATTAAGATTATCTATGTTATGGAGTCTATTAGATATGTTTTCAGGCTCAGGAGCATTTTGGAGAAAAGTGATGTTTTAGGTGCCTTTTGGAGTTTAAAGAAGAGTTCACCCGAGATCAGACCAGAGGTCGACATCCGGAGCTACACATCGATCGATGCACACATTAGCCGAAGGACGATACATCGAGACAATAATCGATCGATGTACACAGAGTGTGCATCGATCGATGTATAACTCTGGTGTCGACCTCTGGTCTTGATCACAGATGAACTCTTCTTTAAGCTCCAAAAAGGCACCTAAAACATCACTTTTCTCCAAAATGCTTCTGAACCTGAAAACATACCTAATAGACTCCAAAACATAGATTATAGTAGTAAAAACTCTCATATACCATGGGTAAAAACGGGTAAAATCCATGGTATATCAACTCCCCCAGACTTAACCTTTTGCTTGTCCTCAAGCAAATACACAGTCTTTATGAAAGAGGTTTTGAAAAGCAGGGACTAAATCAAATTCAAACTTAGAATCATAACTTCTACTTTGTTGCAAACCACATCTAAGAGTCTGTCAATAGCAGAAGCACATTATGCAATATCCTAATTAAACAACCTTGATCATTTAGCCAACAACTTAGCAATCATGTCTGACTAACCCCTCTACTGATTTCATTTCTGTACATAAAAATAAAAGTGCAGGCTTTACCTTGGGAGTATCGATCACGAGATGCAAGGTTGCTCAAACAAGTATCTGGACCTGCAGGTAAAAATTAGTTCCTATCCTCTCTCTCTACTATTTCTCTCCTAGTCAAGTCTGCTTTCATTCACAAGACATTGACCAAGATTGGACAGGCTTCCATGAATCAAGCCTTAATGGTTGCAGCCACCAAGTCCTGTTCACTTCTTTTTGACCTATATCCTAGGATTCATTGCGAAGCAAGTCTTGAAGGGGGTAACCACCAAGTCCTGTTCGAACCCTTTACCTATAGAATTCTTATGAATCAAGTCTTGAGGGGGGTAACCGCCAAGCCCTGTTCGAATTCCTTCCTAATTAATAACTACCTAATCCTAGAACATAAATTTAAGATAATTTTCGATTTTTTTTTTTATTTTTAACTAAATAAAATTAAATCTAATTTCGAAAATGAGAGAGAGAGGGTGATAAAATTATCTACACAAGGCTTTACCTTCCAGACATGTATACCAAGCCCCAAGGCAAGCAAAGAATGTCAGGTTAGGTTGGAAATCAGCTGATAGGTGATCAACTTTAGCATCTATAGTATATTCTGCATCAACAAATCTAAGAATGGTGCCTAAAAGATTGGTTAGATAAAAAGTGATAATTTAAATTATCATTATCCCTTTCTTGACTCAATAAAAACCATTTTGAAAACATTTTTGGATGAACTAAAAAGGTAAACAGCATCAGTAATCATCCCCTCAGACATAAATCATACACTGTCCGCAGTGTATAACCAGTCCAGTGAAGGCATAGGCAATAATAAAGTACACTGATATCAAAAAAGTTAGAACGATATACCTGACCGTGATGCGTATGGATCGATGTTGAGTTGCCTTCGTCGATCGCTTCTGTGTGGTTCATGTCGATCGATATCGACTGTGTCATGTCGGTCGATTTCAGTGGCAATCGTCTAGTCGTAACTGCAAAGAAAAACAAATACGAAAAATAAAATCCTAAAGATAAAATAAAATGAAAAACTACCTAACAGTGGGTTGCCTCCCACTCAGCGCTTTGATTATAGTCATGTACCTTGACTTTGGATGGAATGAGCTACTGAGATGAAGTCCACGTACTTGTTGAGAAACAAGTATCCTCTGTATCTTTCTTCTCGCCGAACCATGCGTCAAATAGGCTTCTTGTGGTTCATATTCTCTGTTTCGTTTCTTCTTTATCTCAATCAACTCATCAGTGATCCTTTGAATCCTTTCTTCATGACCTTCAATGCTGAACTCGTGCCGTCCTAATTTCCTGTAGGCATGTTTTGAAAGATCACTGAGATCCGCTTGCATTAAATCAAGGCGTTGGATCATTTTGTCGAGGATGGAGCTGGTATCGATCGATTCCTTTGTTGAAATGTTGGTCGATGGCTGTTGAAGTCCATCAATCGATGCGCTGGATCCTCTGTCGATCGATTCTAAGGGTGCAGGTCTGCTCGCAAGCTGCCTCTGAATGGCTTTGATTTCTTTCTGCATCCCTTCTATGCTAGATTCCATGCTTCCAACCTCATTAACAAGCGGGAAATACGCTTGGTCTAGACGTCTATCTTGTGAATCGTCCACGCTTGTTATTGCTGTGTAGACTTCATCAGCTAATTTATCCAAATCAGCTCTGGTACAGATCTCGGAAGTTTTTATATCGATCGATGCAACAGGTTGTTCATCGGTCGATTTTTGCTTCTGCAGATTCTCGTGAAGCTTCTCGGCAAAGAACTTCATCTGGCCGTCGATTTCAGTCAATCGCCTATCTATCGATGTGAGGTTGAGCTCGTCGATCGATGCAATCGATGCAGCCTGATAATCAAGTTGACGTTGGAACTTCTCAGCCTCCTGCTGCATAGTATCCATTCGTAGTGCGAGTTCCTCCACTTCTTTGTCTACTAAGAAGTGTATATCAGTAATTTTCCTCTCAACTGCTTTCAGACGAGTCAATCCTCCAAAAGGATTGCAAGGTGCAGCGGGGTTCATATCTGCATGTGCTTCATTGATAAGGCGGATAGATCTCTTCATCTCTTCTGTGCAGATGCTTAGATCCCCTAGGTTGTGGAAGATAGGTTCACAGGTTTTGGTGAGTTTGCTGCTAAGACGAGCTTCTGCTTTCTTCAATTCTTTCCAGATATCTCCAAGAGACTCATCAACCTCATGTTTTGAGTAAGTGGTCGATGGTGCAGGCTTCATATCGATCGATGTGGATGTTACTCCGTCGATCGATATTGATCTTTTATGGTATGGTTCTGTGCGTCCAAGATCTTCAAGTTCCAGCTCAAGACGTTGAACCCTCTTGAGTAATGCCTGGTCTGCACTGAACATCCTGTTCATCTCACTGCGAAGCTTGTCTGTGGCCTCTTCTAAATTCTTTTCCATGGAGAGCTTTTTCCATTTGCGTTCTCCAAGTAAACCAGTGAACATCTCGTTGATCTCGTCCTTGGTGTAGGTTTCTTGCACCAATTCTCTTCTTGTAAATGAACTAGCGTGCTCTGGTACACAGATGTAGGAGCGCTCGTCCATTGAAGTTCTTTGAAGCAGTTTCTTGATGTTGTCTTTAGAAATTCTGATGACGTCACCATCTATTCCTCTAGCAAAGCCTTTCTCGTCTCTGTGGACCCCATACCCATCTCTCTGCTCCCAAAAGAATTTTCGAACTCCATATCGAAAGGCTCTCTTTCCGAATTCGGGATGCTTATCGATCGATGCGACACACTCTGTATCAATCGATTTCCGTTGAAAATATGGATCCTTTCTGTTGAGATGGTTATCTTCAGCTTCCTTTGGCTCGGTTGTTGTGTCTGCCTCCTGGTGCTGATAATGGTGGTCTGGTCCGTAGCGTTGTTGCTGGAATAGGTTGTGGGATCCGTTGGCTAACTGTAGGACGTCTGCAATGTCTTCTCTGGATATGTGGAGTGTTCGTCCATCCATTGAGCGTGCAAAACCTTGTGAATCCCTGAAAATACCAAACCCATCCGAGATTAGATTACCGAGATTAATTACATTTGAATTTGTTACCTGGGATGGTTGAATATATGTATCGGTCGATGGCAGAGGTTCTGAATCGGTCGATGGTTGTTCAGGCCTATCGGTCGATTGTACTGGTGCCGTCTCGATCGATGAGACTTCTTCGGGTTGGGTGATGTATGTTTGTGTGGCGGTCTCGACCGCGAATCTCTCGTACTGGTAGTCGCTTGCCCAACTCCCGATTGAGTAGTCTCCGTCTCGCTTGTTGTTGAATGTGTTGTCGAATGATGCGAGGCAAGTAGTATCGATCGATGGGGATGTGGCCCTGTCGATCGATGTCGTGATTCTGAGGTTGTGGTGGAGAAGTCGATCTTCATCTTCTGGAAGGTTGTGACACTCTATAGCTTTCTCCTCCTCGTAATCATCAGTATACTTCTCATTTTGAGTAGTATTTACAGCGTGTGGTGGGATGTAGTAGTCGTTCTCCCACACGTTTACTTTGAAATCTCCTTCTGGAAACTACTCCTCGATCTGATTGAATAGTGAATCGATCGATGACCATGTGTGGCTGTCGATCAATGTCAGTTCGCCAGAGATGATCGATGATACAATGCTACTATCGATCGATTCTGCGGTCTATGTCTCGTATTCGCCTTGTGAATCGTATTCATCTCCACAATAGCAAACATTTACAAGGTCTGAGCCGTCTTGGATCTTCTTAGGGACCTTGATGACTCGTACTGGATCATAGTAGACCGTAGGGTTGATCAGGGTTAGGCACAGTTTGTTTGTCTGAAGGTTGCAGACTGCTCCAACTGTGGCTAGGAAGGCTCTTCCAAGTAGCAAAGAAGTAGGTAGGGTTATCTTGACGTCCAAGACATGGAAGTCTACTGGAATTAGGGCTTCTCCTATGGTAACCTCAAGGTTTCTCACAATTCCTCCAGAGTTCTGCTGAGAACAATCAACAAAGATGAATGATTCTTCAGTAGGCTCTATCTTCAGACCTAGATGGTCTGCTATCATCTTGGGTAAGATGCTAACTCCAGATCCTGTGTCACATAGGGCACGTGGGAAGTTGATTCCATGTACTGAGCAAGGAACAAAAAACTTCCCTGGATCACCCTTCTTCTCAAGTTTGATCCTCTTCTTCATACTTTCTCTGACCTGGTTGAACATCCTCTTGATGTCTTCTTCTGTCTCCTTAGTTTCTCTGAAAAACATCCACAATCTGTGTGAAAAGTAGGCTTCTTCAAAGGGTTTCTCTATAGGTATCCTTAGAACTCTGTTTCTGAAACTTGCCAACACTTTCTCATTAACTCCTCTTTTAAGGTGTTTAGGAACCTTCTCTTTCCTTTTTCTGAGAACTCTGCCATCTTTTTCCTTTTCTATCTCCATTGGATCAATAATATCCGTGGGTTTCTTCATTATGGCGGTTGGTGGGTTTCTGGAAGGCTTAGATTGCTCCCGGAGTGCATTAAGTCGTGCAACATCTATCTTGGGAAGTTGCACTCGGCGTGTGATAACTGAATATCGATCGACAGCTTCTAGAGTGTGTCGATTGATTTCTTTTTCCTTTGGTCGATCGATGGGACGTCTGTCCTGTCGGTCGATGTTGTAAGGGCTGGGCGGATGTGGGTGCTTTGCTGCGAACTCCTCGTGAGTAAGTATCTTCACGGTGTTTCACTCGTTGGTGGATTCTTCAAGATCCATCGGTCGATGCTCGTCTGGTTCCATCGATCGATTGGTGTTGGCGAACATCGATCGATGTGGATGTCCTGACATCGGTCGATTCCAGTGGTTACCGCCAATACTCATGGAACTTTCAATCTGGAAGTCTCCCTCTTGCAGCTTTTCTTGCTTAACCGCTCTCCAAAAATCATCCTCTATGATAGCACTGACGTTGTGGCCTGTTGTTTCTTCTCCAGTCCCTTTTCCTAAAGCTTCCTGCTTCTTAACAGCTTCTCCTGTCTGAATCACCTGAGTCTCTAGTTTCTTCACATGGGTACTCAAAGCATCAAGCTTTGTGTTCAAAGTGGTATAGACAGCGTCGATCTTTCCATTGAAGTTCACCTCTAACTGCTGCTGGCTTTCAAGAACTTTACTGAGCATGTCTTCTAGCTTTCCTTCTGGGGTTGGTGTGGGTGGCTTCATGTAAGATGAGTTTCCATAACTCCTGTTGTTGTTGGGGTTGCTGCTGTTGAAGTTATCTCTCTGTCCTGTGAAGTTTCTGTTTCCTTGGTTTCCAGATCTCTGAAATCCGGTTCCACTGATCCAGTTGACTTATGCTTCTATGTAGTCATCTTCTTCATCAGCTTCTGCATCCTCCACTGAGCAGATTTGCTTGTTTAGCAATTTCTGAACATTGTCAAGTGTAGCTTGTACCTCATTTATCTGTTCCTTTCCAAGGAACGCTGCAGATCTTGCTCTTACAATGTTCTTCGTGCTGTTGCTGGATGCTAGGTTGTCTATTAGCTTCACAGCATCTTCAGGATTCCTTGTGGTGAAGTTGCCTTCACTCGCAGTGTCCAGAGCCATCTGATATTTCAGTGCGATGCCTCTGAAGAAAGTGCAGAGCAGCTGCACTTTGTTGAATCCATGGAGTGGGCAGTCTCGCCGGTAAGACTTGAATCTGATCCAGGTATCCTTGAATGACTCTCCAGGCTCCTGGTTGAATGTGGCAATTTTCCTCCTTAAGTCTTCAGCGCGCGCATCATCAAAGAAGTTACGCAAAAATGCATTTTTGATGTCGCTCCAGGATGTAAGAGATCCTGGTGGTAGCTGCTTAAGCCACTGTAAAGCTTCTCCAGATAAAGAATGTTTGAAGAGCTTACAGAGAAGGTAGTCCACATGGACTCCATTGGCTTTGATAGCAGATATGAGATCCTCAAACCTCTCCAGATGGTCCATGGGATGCTCATTGGATAGCCCATAGTAAGGTGTCTGTCCCACAAGGGTGTAGTACTACGGCTTGAGCTCGAAATCGCCTCTCTGAATAGCAGGGGACGAATGGCTGGTCTGTTGGTATAGAACTGATCTGGACGGTTGTAGTCAGCTAGTGTTCGAGCAGCCTCTTCTACAGGTTGAACAGCTCCTGTAGGTGCAATTTCTGGCTCAGGGATTACTTCATTCTGAGCGTTGAGTTTCTGACCTGCTTCATTACGAAGGTGACCTTCTTGGTCACGCAAGTCTCCATTCTCATCTCGTGTGAGAATAATAGGCGCAAGCATGACTCGCGGAACAGTATCGATCGATATACGGTTAAGGGTATCGATCGATGTCGGATGAAAGATGTCGGTCGACGGTGAAGTAGTGTCGGTCGACGTGAAGGTGCGAGTATCGGTCGACGAAGACGGTGTCTCGGTCGGCTGGGATGCGTCAGTATCGGTCGACAGGCAGTTGATGGCGTCGATCGATGCTGAACGGATTTCCTTGCGGATTGAACGTTCCAAGCTAGCAGGGTCTTCTGAGAACAAAAGTTGAGATTCTTTGTTGCTTCTGGTGCTGCTGGGCATGTACATGAAAAGACAAGAGAAAAAAAAAATTTGTGTCAGAAAATAAATTAAAATAAAAATAGAAATAACCTAGACCTAATCATATTAAATCCTATTGTATCAAAGCTCCCCGGCAACGGCGCCAAATTTGATATCACTCAAATTACCCTAAGGAATGACTTTACTCTCTCAAATAAGAGGTTCAGTTGTAGTACTTAGGGATCGAATCCACAGAGAGCTAGTGTACAAGTAAGATACAATCTTAATGACTATGCTAGGTTGAAAATGGTTTAAAGTAAATTGCAGGTTTGCTAAGTAAGGATAAGATTACTCAGTTGAAAGGATTTGGTTTTAAAACAATAAAGAAAAGTAGTTTGATTCAGGGTAGGTATTCAGGAATTCAGGATTATAGATACTATAAAGGCTAACAAGTTGCTTGCATGATATGTCAGAGCTCAACACTTATTAAACGAATCCATCAGCTCTCGCATTATTTAGACCATCCATTACTTAGATGCTAAATGGTGTTGCGGTCGGCTGCTCTGCCGATGGTATCGATCGATGTTTCGATAGGAATATCGACCGATACACCTCTAGCTACGTCGATCGATTACTCTATAGGAGTATCGATCGATACGGCTCTAAGCAAGATTTATGCGCGAGTTGATACAATGCTCACCATGATCTTAGATCAGCTTTCGCATATCTCAAGAGGGTCATAACATGTTTAGGATGTTGTCAGGTATTGCATGTAATAAACAATGCAATCCAAGTTCATGTTCTAGGTAGCTAAGCTAGAAAAAGCATTAGTGAACAATCCTAACAATAAATATCACAACTATAGCAATTATAGGTTGGGGCTAATCCCTCATATCCTATTTAAACCCTAAATCTAACAAATGAATCTACTCAGACATGGCTAAGTAGTTCATAGCAACAAGGTAATAATATTAATTCATAGTTCTATTAGAGGGTTGTGGGAACCGAAATCCGCACTGTCGATTTTAATGATTAGATTGCGGAGGAAAGCCAAGTTAACCCGACTTTCCTTGAAGGTCCGGATTCTCTGCGTTGCCACACGAAATCGAGAAAGTTAATAGATGACAAAAATAAAAATTGTGATATTTGCTCGAAGGCGTTTCATTATATGAAAGATATGAATATAAGGATTCTCCGAAAGACAGAGAAATTTGCGATTAAAGAAAAAGATAGAGTCGCAGGCAGCCAAACGTCCTAAGCCTTGCTCCGCTAGTCTAACCACCTAAACACTAATTCTTCTAAGCTAGCAAAGTGCTCTAAGTCTCATTTTGGATCCCCTTCTCCTCTGTTCTTGCTCTCCTTATATACTCACTTCTAGGTCGGTTTGCCTTAGGATGATGGACTTCGCCTTTGGGTCCAAGTTTATCTCTTCAGGAAATATTCCATTTTCGTCGATCTTCGTAATTATCCTCGAGTTTTCCCCTATTTTTCGGTGACTTGATGTTTATCCGATGTTTGGGAAATTGGATAAACCGTCATAGTCTGATTGGGCCTGAATTCTTAAAATCATAAGTAAGTCCGTGGACTTGTCTTAAGTTGTTGAACGTTTTATATGATTTCTCGGAAAGACTATCTTTCTCGTAAAATAAACCGTATAGCTTAAAGGATCGATGTTCGAGATAATCGATCTTGTTTTACACGATATCCTATACGAGAAATCCAACCATTCTAATTTTTGTCGTAAAACATCGAGGATGATTCCAATCGAGTCGAATCGAGAGATGTTAATTCCGTAGCCATGATCGTATCAAACCCACGAGGATTGATCCAAGCAATCCAAGACGGGATAAGATCGAGCACGATGGGACCGAGACCAGGACGAGGACCGAGACCAGGACGAGTACCGTCGACCGGCGCCAGGGTACCTGCCGCTGGAGCTAGGACGGCTGCGTCGCGCTTGCCGCCGGCGCCAGGGGGCTTGCCGCCGACGCCAGGCCGGCTGCGTCGCGTCTGCCGCCGGCACCAGGCCGGCTACGTCTCTCCTGCCGCCGGCGCCAGGGATTCTCTGCCGCCCGTGGGTTCTCCGTCGCCCGATCCTTCCTCCGTTGACCGTTCGTGCGGGAAATCTTTGAGTTTGGAGAGATCTTTAGCCATTGATTTTGAGATAACCGTTTTCGATCCTAACACAAGCCAAGACGGGTTCAGACCGAGCACATGGGACCGAGACCAGGACGAGGACCGTTGACCGGCGTCAGGGGACCTGCCGCCGATGCCAGGCCGGCTGCGTCGCGCTTGCCGCCGGCGCCAGGCCGGCTCCGTCTCGCCTGCCGCCGGCGCCAGGGATTCTCTGCCACCCGTGGGATCTCCGTCGCCCGATCCTTCCTCCGTTGACCGTTCGTTCGGGAAATCTTTGAGTTTGGAAAGATCTTTAGCCGTTGATTTCGAGATAACCGTTTTCGACCCAAACAAAAATGATTTAGTCTCAAGCAAGTGACTAAATCCCAATGTCACAATCAACTTAGAATTTGGCAACGGCGCCAATTTGATGAAAGGACTTTTCAAGGGTCCTAATCAAATTATGTAGTATATAAGATTGTCGAACCAGTTCTAAGTGATCACAAAGCAAAGGGAATGCATGCCTATGCTTAATCTAAATGCTATCATTAAGGGAGATGATTATTAAACTAACACAATATCTAAAATGCAATAAAATGTAAAGCTTTCTTTCTTTATGAGGAGATGAGACCAATGGGCTAAGGGAATTGACCTTGGGGTCGCAGCAAACAATCAATCGAGGATGATTCCAATCGAGTCGAATCGAAAGATGTTAATTCTGTAGCCGTGATCGTTTCAAACCCACGAGGATTGATCCAAGCAAGCCAAGACGGGATCAGACCGAGCATGATGGAACCGAGACCAGGACGAGGACCAAGACCAGGGCGAGGACCGTCGACCGGCGCCAGGGGACCTGCCGCCGGCGCCAGGCCGGCTGCGTCGCGCTTGCCGCCGGCTCCAGGGGGCTTGCCGCCGGCGCCAGACCGGCTGCGTCGCGTCTGCCGCCGGCGCCAGGCCGGCTCCGTCTCGCCTGCCGCTGGCACCAGGGATTCTCTGCCGCCCGTGGGTTCTCCATCGCCCGATCCTTCTTACGTGGACCGTTCGTGCGGGAAATCTTTGAGTTTGGAAAGATCTTTAGCCGTTGATTTCGAGATAACCGCTTTCGACCCCAACAGTTAGCCCCCCAGCTCGTAAGATCGGAGACGATTTTGCGGGCGAATGATTTGAGTTTTCTGAAAATCGAAATTTTCGGCTAAGTATCCAGACTCACGAGGAGATGGACGCCTATAGATCCTCGGAGTTTGCCGATGCTCGTGACGACTTCTTTGGCCGTCTGACGAGAATGGCCATCCTGTTTGAGTCCTTGATAGCTGTCCGCATGAGGGACTTGGCTTTAGCGGGGATCAAGGGGAGTCTGAGCGAGCTCGAGTTGCTTCGGGGTAACGAGGCCCCGTCTTTGGACTCGGAGGAAGCCAGACTATCGTCTTGTAAAGGAGAGCGGGCGACCTCCGAGGGAGACTTCGATTTGATCCTTGCCGGCCTGCAGGCCGAATGCACCCTTGCGCCGACCTCCGAGGACTCAGAAGATCAGGAGCGCGCGGGAGAGGATTGCAAGGCTGGCGCGGACGAGGCGGGTAGTGGCGGTGCGACCGAGGGAGGCGACGGCGAGGCTGTCCCTATCGCGGGTGAATTTGGGGATGAAGGTGACGCTCCTCGGAGCGTCTAGGTTTATCAATCCCTTCAGGGATTTTGTTTTATATGTGTTTGGGCCGTTAAGAGGCCATGATGTATTTACCGGGACTGGCCGTTGGTGACTTCGAATCCCTGCCCCTTTTTGGGGCTTTGTTTGAACTTTTGTGGTCTCAATCTATGAAACGTTTTTCGATTATTTATGAACTTCAGTTTTTTCGAAATATGAGAAAGAGGGTGTGAGTTGTCGTCTCATTCCTAGTTCCCTGATGATCACCGTACCTATTGTTTGCATAAAGCGAGATTTTCCGCGGTTTACCGATTTACGCGAAAAGTTTGTGAAACGAATAGGCTTAAGTGAAGAGACAAATTTTTGGATCTCGTATACCATACTATGTCTGTGAGATGTCAAGATCCAGCGTGGATGGGTTTAGGTCAAGACCTAGGTTTACTCTCGGACTGAGGCTTTGCGATGACAAATCGGCTTTCGTTTTGCCTGTTTGCGATTTTAACCTGACTCATACCGTTTAAAATCCGCGAATTGTTGTCGGCTTATATGATTTGTCTGGGCGTGAGTCGAGCTACTTCCTTTAAGAAGAGCTAAACCAAAATTTGGATTTCTTGTATAGCGCGCTATGTTTATCCTTGTCGGATAAAAGAGAGCCTACCCCTTGAAGGGCGGCTATTTATCTGTTTAGGACGTTAGAGTTCGTTTGTTGTGATCAGAAACAACGAAATGATATCGTTTGGAGGGGTGAAAAGTTTGGGAAAATGTTTGTTCGAGCTTGAAGCGACGTCTCGCGGTGCTGCGAAAAAATTTTCTTTATGCCATAGTAAGGTCTTTGGGCTATGTAGGAGAAGTCCACGAATTATTTCGGGTGAATTTTTGGATGTGGTAATCGCTTTGTGGATACTGGATCCGTTGTCGTGGCCGTTTCGGCTGATTTGAAAAAGTCGTGAAAAAGTTTCGAAAATTTTAGAGTCTTCGAAATTTGTGGGAGTATACGAGTATACGTACCCACTCCCCCCCCCCTTTTTCAATTGGGGGGATAGCTGAACCCGCCGGTTGGCGAGTTGCCTACGTACCCTTGTCTAGGGATCAAGCCATCTCGTAGTTCTTTTGTACCACGTTTTATCGTTTAGTGGTAGTATTTTTTGAGGTGCATTGCATTCCAAGTTCTCGGGATTTTGACGTCTTGCATGTTTGCGATTTGGTATGAGCCTGGTCGGACTACTTTTATTACTTTGTAAGGTCCTTCCCAGTTCGTCTCCAGTATTCCCGCGTTTCGGTGGGCAGTGTTTTGGAAGACTTTACGCAAGACTAAATCGCCTTCCTTGAACCTGCGATGGCGTACGTTTGCATTGTAGTATCTGGCGAAAGCGTGCTGGTAATTTTGTATCCTGATGAGCGCTTGGTCGCAACATTCGTTGATCAGGTCAAGATTATCCAGCAGCATGGCGTTGTCCAGATCTTCCCGTTCGAGGAGAAATCTTCCGTGTACGCCGGGAAATTCTACTTCCGCTGGGATCATACATTCTGTTCCGTAAACCAGGGCAAAGGGAGTTTCTCCCGTTGCCCGCCTAGGAGTCGTTCGGTCCAGAGACCAGAGAACTCCTTCGAGTTCTTCGGCCCATCGACCCTTCTTGGCTTCTAAGCGCTTTTTCAATTCGTCTAGGATAGTTTTGTTTATAGTTTCCGCCTGTCCGTTGCATTGCGGATACCTGGGAGTTGACTTTGTAAGTCGTATTTTCCACTTTTCGCAGAATGCTTCGAATCGAGCAGAGATAAACTGAGATCCGTTGTCTGTTACGATTTCGTACGGGACCCCATGTCTAGTTATGATATATTTCCAGACGAAGTTCTCGACTAGTGTGTCTTTGATACTTGCGTAGGATTCTGCTTCTACCCATTTGGAAAAGAAATCCGTGAGGACTAGGAGGAAGCGTTTTTGTTTTGATGGATGCATAGGTCCGACAATGTCCATGGACCATCGCATGAAAGGATAGGGGGACGAGATTGAGGAGAGGATTTCCGCGGGTTGATGGATTGTTGGAGCATGCCTTTGGCATTTCTCGCACTTCCGGGCGAATTTCTCGCAGTCTTTTATCATGGTTGGCCAATAATAACCGTGGCGTTTGATTTTGACTGCGAGAGATCTTCCGCCAGAATGATTTCCGCATGATCCAGAATGGACCTCTTCCATGATTCTTCTTGCCCTTTCTCCTTCTGCGCATGTCATGAGAGGACCGGAGAAACGCCACTTATAAATTTCTCCCTCTATCGTGACATACCGTGCCGCTTGGGTTTTCACTTTACGGGCCGCCCATTTTTCGGCGGGTAAGGTTCCATTCACGATATAGGCTCGGATTGGTTCTAACCAAGGGCTGTCGCAGCTATACTCGGTTTGGTCCGCATCCGCTTCCGGTTGATCCTCGACTTCTTCCGCATCTTCAATCTCTCATCGGATTAGATTGACGACCACTGGTGGTCCGATGCTCGGATGATCGATGAATTCGACGGGGATTATCCTTTTGAGCCCTGGATCTGAGCTTGAGGCGAGGGCAGCCAAGGCGTCGGCCTGGACGTTTTCCGGGCGAGGGATTCTGGTCAGGGCGAACTGGTCGAAACTACGAACCAGTTCTTGGAAAAGTTTCAGATATGCGTCCATCCTTTCGTCCCTTGCTTCATACTCTCCGCTGTATTGGTTGGCGACTAACTGAGAATCGCAGTAAGCGTGAATATTACGGATTTTTAATCCATGGGCTAGCCGCAAGCCTGCGACGAGTGCCTCGTATTCAGCCTCATTGTTTGAAGCATGAAAAGCCAATCGGAATGACTGTTCTAGGATTTCCCCGTTAGGAGAGGTGAGTCGAATTCCGATTCCGGACCCTTGTTTGGACGAGGATCCGTCAACGTGGAGGACCCAAGTTGAGTTCGGCTCCTCGTTAGTCATGTCTCCAGTGGGTAATTCTACCAAGAAATCTGCAAGCACCTGGGACTTTGCACATGTCCTTGGGCGATACTCGACGTCGTATTCACTTAGTTCGATTGCCCATGTCGCGAGCCTACCGGATTGGCTCGGACTGTGCAGGATTATCCGCAGAGGGAATGTGGTGAGAACCACTATAGTATGAGACTGGAAATATGGTCTTAGTTTCCTTGCCGAGGTTATGACGGCGAATGCTAATTTTTCCATTAGCGGGTATCGAGTTTCCGCATCCAGCAACGTCTTACTTACGTAAAAGATTGGCTTTTGTTCGCCGCGTTCTTCTCGTATCAGGACGCCACTGACTGCTGTTGCGGAAACTGCGATATAGAGGAAAAGAGGTTCACCTTCCACCGGTTTTCCGAGAACTGGTGGAGTGGCCAGGTAATATTTCAACTGTTGGAAAGCCTTTTCACATTGCTCGGACCATTCGAACTTCTTTTTTCCCTTCAACATTTCATAAAACGGTAGGCACTTATCCGTGGAGCGCGAGATGAAACGGTTCAAAGCCGCGACTCTTCCGGTTAACCTTTGGACTTCTCGATTGGTTCTCGGGGAGGCCATCTCTATCAGTGCGTCGATTTGTTTAGGATTGGCCTCGATTCTGCGATACGTTACGAGGTATCCGAGGAATTCTCCCGATGCCACTGCGAATCTGCATTTCGCCGGGTTGAGTTTCATGTTATGCTGGTTGAGTCGTGCAAAACATTCCTCTAGGTGGGTTACATGATCGGGTTCGTCAAGAGTTTTTACGAGCATATCATCGATGTATACTTCCATAGTTTTTCCGAGTTGCTCGGCAAACATTTTGTTGACGAGTCGCTGATACGTTGCACCCGCGTTTTTAAGACCGAAAGGCATTACCTTGTAGCAATAAGTTCCGCGGTCTGTGATGAATGCAGTTTTTTCGCGGTCGTCGGGATTCATCATGATCTGATTGTATCCGGAAAAAGCGTCCATGAATGATAGAAGCTTGTTTCCCGCAGTTGCTTTGACCAGCCGGTCGATGTGTGGGAGCGGGAACCAGTCCTTTGGACAGGATTTATTCAGATCCGTGAAATCGAGTCGAATCGAGAGATGATTCCAATCGAGTCGAATCGAGAGACGGGATCTGATATCTTGCATATTTACATGTTTTTAGCATCCATATCTTGTGCATTTTGATTATATAAGTTAGGCATTAGGCATCTTTAGGTCCATTTTGCATTCATTTGTCCTTATCAGGTGTTGGAGTATGCTTTGGTGTGACTTGAGGTGTTTGGAAGCCTTATGGCCCAAAAAGAGGTGAAGAATCAAGTTTGGCCAAGAAAAGAGAAGTCAATCCATGATCTGGTCGAGACAAAGATGAGCATGGACGGAGGCCTTAGAAATATCTTCTGCTGCTAAGATTTTGTGGAGACACAGAAAATTGAGTTAGCTTTCCAACGGAAGTGGTTTCAAGTCATTTCGAGCTATATTGGAGGAGTTATGATCAGTTTACTAGAAGCATATCAAGCTGGCCGGGTAGATCAGTCCGGGTTCGAGCACCCGGTCGGAACGCTGGACGACCAGGCTCGGGAGGCAGGACCGGGTAGGCTGGTATGGGATGAGCTACCCGGTCGGGAGAAGCTGGACGGCCAGAACAAGGCTGGTACGGGTTGGTTGGACCGGGTTGGGTCATTTCCTCCACCCCTGACCGAATTTCAAGCTGTTTTCCTATTGGTTGAAGCCTAATTGACCCTAGGGACCTTTTTGTATTTTTCTATGATGTTTTTAGGGCTTCTAAGCCTTGTACAAATACTCTTATATCCCCCAATTATGTACTTGTCTCTTTTTCTCTCAAAAACACATTTGGATCTTGAATAAAGTTTGGATCTTGGATCCTTTTTCTTCTTTTATTCTTGTGTTCTTGAGCATCTGTTGCTCTCTAATCATGGTTAACCTTGAATTCTTCATGGGTTTAAGGGAAATCATGTCTATTAGAGAGTAGATCATAGGGTTCATGGGCTTGGGAGATTTAGGGTGATTAAATGTAGATCCAAGGTGCTTAGTGTTAGATCTATCCTTTCCTTGCATTGATTTGGTGTTCTTAATGCTATATTTGGGTTGGCCTCTCAAACATAGAGCCATAGGCATTTCATGCCCGAAAGGTGTTCTATGAAATGCCTGAACCAACTCATCTATGCTTTTAGCTTGCTTTGCCTAAGAGATTAGTTGTCAAAGAAGTTAGGATTGCTATTAGACTCATTCTTTATGCTTGCTTTGATCACTACAGCCAAAGAGATTTGGTGTACTTGGGTGATCATTGCAAAAGAGCATTCATCTAGAGATAGAGCTTGCTTTTTGTTGTTTAGGCATAAGGTTGATAGATTGAATGTTGCTGCCACCTTTTGATTGAAGCTTGATCACCCAAGGTCAATTCCCTTGCCCCATGAGTCATATTGCTTCATATTGAAAGAGAGATCATTACTTTATTGCATTTTAGTTTTGTTTTAGCTCTAGTTCATTTCACTCCACTCTTTTGATTGCACTTAGATTAAGCATAGACTTGTATTCCCTTTGCATTGAAATCACATAGGATTGGTTCGACAATCTTTTATACTACATCATTTGATTAGGACCTTTGAAAAGTCCTTTCATCAAATTGGCGCCGTTGCCAAGTTCTAGTTTGATTTTGACATTGGGATTTAGTCACTTCCTTGAGACTAAGTCTTGTTTCCTTTATCTAGTTACTAACTCCCTTTCAAGTGGTTGTTCTTTTGCAAGGTACATTCACAAGAGAGGAAGATCATGTCTCTTAACTTGAAATCAATGTTCAAGGCTATTTTAGAGGGTCAAGAAAGACTGATATCTAGAAGCTCCACTTATTGTGACATAGCTTATGAGCCAACCACCCAATTGGAGTACCAACCACATGGAAACCTTGGTCAAGAAAGCCAATATGGATATGGTGAGAGATACCAACCTTGGGCTTTAGAGTATGAAGAATAAGATGTCAAATCCCCTCAAGCCTCCAATGAAGAACACACCACCAACATGCTTGAGAAGTTGTTGGAGAATCAAGAAAGAGGAAGGCTTGAAATACAAAGTCAAATGAGCTCTCTTTCCACCAAGGTAGATGCTCATGGCAAGACTCTTAGCTCAAGGATGGATGAAACTATAACACATGTGAAGTCTATCAACAACATACTGTCTCACATCACTGAAGATCAAGAAGAAATCATCATTCCCCTTTACAACACCAACACTTGTGAAGAATGTCCCATGGATATGGAAATTGATGTTGAAGAGGACATGCACCTCAAGGATGGATTTCAACAAGAAGCTGAAAACTCTATAAATGAGCTTGACTTGCTCTTTGGATGCATGGTAGATGAAAATCTTGGGCAAAGATATGAAGAGCAAGTTGAACCAGCATTCAAGAGTAATTCAACAAGAAGCAAGGATGAAGAACTAAGCTTGGTTGGAAGAATCTTTGAAGATCTTTGTGACGATGGTTTGATTGTTGAATGCATAGAGGAGATAAGAGAGATCTCATTGGTTATGGATGAGTTCTCAATCAAGGAGGAAACACATGTGAAGTTTACTTCCAAGGAAGGAACAAGGGGTGAAGAGTCTATGGAGAATCAAGTTATTCACATTGAAGAATCCCTCAAAGATATGCACCAAGAAGATTCTCCTATGGAAAAGTCCTTTCCTACCATTTTGGTATACTCTCTACCAAGGAGCTCATTGTTAATGATCCAAGGAAGGTACCCTTTGAAGAAATCAGGATGAATGATTTTAGGGGTTGGTTCTATGATGAGTATGATCCTGGTGATCCGGTTTGGAAAGAAGGCTTTCACTACATGGGTAAGGAGCCTAGACTCACCAGCCTTCACTAGCCAAAGGAAGGAAAGCCAAGCTAGTGACTCAAAACAAGCTCACTTGGGAGGAAGTCCCATGGCTATCCTTTGTACATATTTCACTCGGATTTTTGGTTTTAAAGACCCTTGGGCTGATGAGGCAGGCAACCAGACATTGCTCCCCTAGGCACCACACCCAACACTCCTTATGTGGTATCACTCCAACCCTTCTTGTATATACATTTGCTTTTGTTTTGTTGGGGTATCTCCTTCTCTCTTACTCACACAGAGACTGTGTGATTTAAGTGTGGGGGAGGTACCAAGTATTTGATCATGTTTGCTTTGTGATTTTGAGTCTCATGCATTGCATTGTACATTCATATTTGCATAGAAAATCCAAAAAATTTTAAATTTTTGAATCATGTAGATTGCATCACTTGCATCCTTAAGATTGAGTCTAGGCATATAGGTTACATTCATTTGCATATGGAGCATTGCCTTGTAAAGAACACTTGTTTGCACTGAATTTGACACCCTAGTTAAACATATCGAGTAGCTTAAGCATCTTTTGAAAGGCTTGCATGCTTTGAGCCTTGAAAACTCTTCTTTAAACTTGCTTGCTTGCTTGATATTGGCATTGTTCTTAAGACCAGCTCCATCCTGAACTTAGACTTGAATGAACCTAATTTCTCTTGCATATGGGCATTTGCATACTTGATCATGGATCTCATAATTTGGGTTAGCTTTCCCCATTATACCACTCTTTGTTAACCCGAATGGCATTTCCATACCCTTGAACCCTATCCATTCTTTGAAGCCTACATTGATTTGCATGAGTGAGGCCTTTTCTGATAGTTTGTCATGTGCAAAATCTTGAGAGTATTGGGAGCGACATGGATTTGTTCTCATCTCTTGCTAGCATAGGGACCTCATTTGAGCTAGCTTCTAGGATGTTGAGTGGGGTTTTTGTTCCTTAAAGGCTTATGTCTTGGGTTTGGGATGTAACAATGTTGAGATTGATGAGCAAAGAATATATTGAGAAAGAAATACCCTAGGGACCTAACATAAAAAGATAAGAAGCTCTTAATTGATGTTTTTGCACTTCCCCCTTCATGTATATAAAAAAAAAAAAAAAGAAAACAAAAAGAAAAAGAAAAAGAAAGATTCAATAAGATAGTGGGGAAGGAAAAACTTAAAGAGCTAGAGTTTAGAAAAGTGATTAGAGGTCCTTAGTGGTTGAATCTAAAAGGAAGAAAGTTGTTCATTGGGTGAGTGATGTGAGAATGTTTTCAATTTTGGGGTATGAGATGAATAAAAGGGGTGTAGATCTTGTAATCATTTGGGAATTGGGTAGAATGATGAGGATGGATCCATGTATGCATGAATTGCTCCTAGTCTTATATAAATTTTGCATAATGATCAAGCTCCTTGATTTTGAGTGATTGCCACCTTGAAATGATGCATTGAAACCTCATTATCATCCATATTAGACCATTTGATCACCTAGCCAAATGATTGAGATCATGTGCCCATTTGTGAGACTTCACCTTGTGTGTGTGTGTGTGAATCAATGTGAGGGCTGGTTAAGAGAGCTTGTTGGTTGATAAGCATTGCATCTTGTGTAGAGGCATAAGAGTAATTGTAAGGCCTTGTGAAGCTAGAGCATAATAAGAGAGTTTTGCTCATGCTATTTGCTATGTTTCTTTATGATGTCAAGTTGAGTGCTATGAGTGTTTCTTTTGGCTTTGCTTCCATCTCTATGTCTCTCCTCCTTGTGTTTTAAAAAGATTACTTGAGGACAAGTAAAGGTCTAGTGTGGGGGAGTTGATATCTTGCATATTTACATGTTTTTAGCATCCATATCTTGTGCATTTTGATCATATAAGTTAGGAATTAGGCATCTTTAGGTCCATTTTGAATTCATTTGTCCTTATCAGGTGTTGGAGTATGCTTTGGTGTGATTTGAAGTGTTTGGAAGCCTTATGGACCAAAAAGAGGTGAAGAATCAAGTTTGGCCAAGAAAAGAGAAGTCAATCCATGATCTGGTTGAGACAAAGATGAGCATGGACGGAGGCCTTAGAGATATCTTCTGCTTCTAAGATTTTGTGGAGACACAGAAAATTTAATTAGCTTTCCAATGGAATTGGTTTCAAGTCATTTCGAGCTATATTGGAGGAGTTATGATCAGTTTTCTAGAAGCATATCAAGCTGGCCGGGTAGATCAGTCCGGGTTCGAGCACCCGGTCGGAACGCTGGACGACCAGGCTCGGGAGGCAGGACCGGGTAGGCTGGTCCGGGATAAGCTACCCGGTCGGGAGAAGCTGGACGGCCAGAACAAGGCTGGTCCGGGTTGGGTCATTTCCTCCACCCCTGACCGAATTTCAAGCTGTTTTCCTATTGGTTGAAGCCTAATTGACCCTAGGGACCTTTTTGTATTTTTCTGTGATGTTTTTAGGGATTCTAAGCCTTGTATAAATACTCTTATATCTCCCAATTTGGGACTTGTCTCCTTTTCTCTCAAAAACACATTTGGATCTTGAATAAAGTTTGGATCTTGGATCCTTTTTCTTCTTTTATTCTTGTGTTCTTGAGCATCTGTTGCTCTCTAATCATGGTTAACCTTGAATTCTTCATGGGTTTAAGGGAAATCATGTCTATTAGAGAGTAGATCATGGGCTTGGGAGATTTAGGGTGATTAAGTGTAGATCCAAGGTGCTTAGTGTTAGATCTATCCTTTCCTTGCATTGATTTGGTGTTCTTAATGCTATATTTGGGTTGGCCTCTCAAACATAGAGCCATAGGCATTTCATGCCCGAAAGGTGTTCTATGAAATGCCTGAACCAACTCATCTATGCTTTTAGCTTGCTTTGCCTAAGAGATTAGTTGTCAAAGAAGTTAGGATTGCTATTAGACTCATTCTTTATGCTTGCTTTGATCACTACAGCCAAAGATATTTGGTGTACTTGGGTGATCATTGCAAAAGAGAATTCATCTAGAGATAGAGCTTGCTTAGTTTTGTTGTTCAGGCATAGGGTTGATAGATTGAATGTTGCTGCCACCTTTTGATTGAAGCTTGATCACCCAAGGTCAATTTCCTTGCCCCATGAGTCATATTGCTTCATATTGAAAGAGAGATCATTACTTTATTGCATTTTAGTTTAGTTTTAGTTCTAGTTCATTCCACTCCACTCTTTTGATTGCACTTAGATTAAGCATAGACTTGTATTCCCTTTGCATTGAAATCACCTAGGATTGGTTCGACAATCTTTTATACTACATCATTTGATTAGGACCTTTGAAAAGTCCTTTCATAAGGATCAGACCGAGCACGATGGGACCGAGACCAGGACGAGGACCGTCGACCGGCGCCAGGGGACCTGCCGCCGGCGCAAGGCCGGCTGCGTCGCGTCTTCCGCCGGCGCCAGGGGGCTTGTTGTCGGTCGATCCTTCCTCTGTTGACCGTTCGTGCGGGAAATATTTGAGTTTGGAAAGATCTTTAGCCGTTGATTTCGAGATAACTGTTTTCGACCCCAACACTCCGTGACTACCATGTATCGTTTCGACCTCGAAAGGTGTCGGGAACTTAAGGCAAAGGTGGAATGTTGATGGGATCGCTCTCATGGAATTTAGCCAAGGAGTTCCAACTATCGCGTTGTAGGATGTTGGACCATCGATCACCAGGAATTCCGTGTTTTTGGCGACGCTCCCGGCTATGACTGAGAGGTTTGTCGAACCGAGGGTCATAACTTTTCCCGAGAGTCCAAACACTGGGCTGGGGTCATCTGTAAGGATGCTTAGATCGACGCCCATCCTCTCGAGGGTGCTTTTATAGATAATATTAGCCGAGCATCCGGTGTCGACTAATACCCTTGCTACGTCAATATCCTGGATCGTGAGTTCTATTACGAGGAGATTGTTCTGAGGTTTGGCCATGCTGGCCGTTGCTTGATCCTCGAAGGATACGATGCTGCAGGCTGACGAAGTAGCCATACTGAACTTCGATCAATTGGTGGTTTTCGAGTTAGAGAATCCGTCCCCCCCTCCTTCTAGCGCCAAATTGTGGGAACCGAAATTCGCACTGTCGATTTTAATGAATAAGATTGCGGAGGAAAGCCAAGTTAACCCGACTTTCCTTGAAGGTCCGGATTCTCTGCGTTGCCACACGAAATCGAGAAAGTTAACAGATGACAAAAATAAAAATTGTGATATTTGCTCGAAGGCATTTTATTAAATGAAAGATATGAATACAAGGATTCTCTGAAAGACAGAGAAATTTGCGATTAAAGAAAAAGATAGAGTCACAGGCAGCCAAACGTCCTAAGCCTTGCTCCGCTAGTCTAACCACCTAAACCCTAATTCTTCTAAGCTAGCAAAGTGCTATAAGTCTCATTTTCGGATTCCCTTCTCCTCTGCTCTTGCTCTCCTTATATACTCACTTCTAGGTCGGTTTGCCTTAGGATGATGGACTTCGCCTTTGGGCCCAAGTTTATCTCTTCAGGAAATATTCCATTTTCATCGATCTTCGTAATTATCCTCGAGTTTTCCCCTATTTTTCGGTGACTTGATGTTTATCCGATGTTCGGGAAATTGGATAAACCGTCATAGTCTGATTGGGCCTGAATTCTTAAAATCGTAAGTAAGTCCGTGGACTTGTCTTAAGTCGTTGAACGTTTTATACGATTTCTCGGAAAGACTATCTTTCTCGTAAAATAAACCGTATAGCCTAAAGGATCGATGTTCGAGTTAATCGATCTTGTTTTACACGATATCCTCTACGAGAAATCCAACCTTTCTAATTTTTGTCGTAAAACATCGAGGATGATTCCAATCGAGTCGAATCGAGAGATGTTAATTCCGTAGCCGTGATCGTATCAAACCCACGAGGATTGATCCAAGCAAGCCAAGACGGGATCAGACCGAGCACGATGGGACCGAGACCAGGGCGAGGACCGTCGACCGGCGCCAGGCCGGCTGCGTCGCGCTTGCCGCCGGCGCCAGACCGGCTGTGTCGCGTCTGCCGCCGGCGCCAGGGGGCTTGCCGCCGGCGCCAGGCCGGCTCCGTCTCGCCTGCCGCCCGTGGGTTCTCCGTCGCCCGATCCTTCCTCCGTTGACCGTTCGTGCGGGAAATCTTTGAGTTTGGAAAGATCTTTAGCCGTTGATTTCGAGATAACCGTTTTCGACCCCAACAAGGGTGAACACTTAGGTCCCAATCACAAATATCTTTGGATCTCTCCTCTAGATCTAGAATTCTATAACCTTTGTTAACAAATAAAAAACTGAATAGAACTTTATTGAGAACTTGCAAAGTAATGAAACAGTAAAAGAAATGTGTAGAAAAAGAAGAAACTCTTAGAAAAACTTATGAAAACTTGTATTCGCCTCTCCTCTCTGCCAAAACACTTAAGGATATATAAATATGAGTTCACTAGGTTAAAAAACTCGTCAGGGGCATTCTTGTAAAATGTGATATCTTGGGCTTCAAGTTCGGCTAAGTCCAACTTGTCTTTCTGCCGCCTCAGTATCGATCGATAGTACAGGGTGTACATCGATCGATTATAGTCTCGATGTATCATCCTTTGGCTAATGTGTGTCGATCGATAGCAGAGAGTGTGCATCGATCGATGTGTAACTCTGGTGTCGACCTCTGGTCTTGATCACGGGTGAACTCTTCTTTAAGCTCCAAAAAGGCACCTAAAACATCACTTTTCTCCAAAATGCTTCTGAACCTGAAAACATACCTAATAGACTCCAAAGCATAGATAATAGTAGTAAAAACACTCATATACCATGGGTAAAAACGGGTAAAATCCATGGTATATCAGTAATCGATCGACATAGCTAGAGGTGTATCGGTCGATATTCCTATCGAATAATCGATCGATGCTGTCGGCGATATAGCTGACCGCAAACACCTTTTAGCATCTATGTAATTGATGGTCTAGATATTGCGAGAGCTGATGGATTCATTTAATAGTGTTGAGCTCTAACATATCATGCAAGCAACTTGTTAGCATTTATAGTATTTATAATCCTGAATTCCTGAATACCTACCCTGAATCTAACTACTTTTCTTTATTGTCAACCCAAAACCTTTCAACTGAGTAATCTTACCATTACTCAAAAACCTGCATTTTACTTTAAACCATTTTCAACCTAGCATAGTCACTAAGATTACATCTTATTTGTACACTAGCTCTCTGTGGATTCGACCCCTAAGTGCTACAACTGAACCTCTTATTTGAGAGAGTAAAGTCACTTTTTAGGGATAAACATTTGAGTGATATCATCTAGTAAACACAAAATAAATAGATGAAGAAGGATTCAAGATCTAAACTTTATTTAAGATCTAAAAGTGTTCTTGAAAGAAAAGAAGTTCAGTCCCAATTTTGGGATCCAAGAGTATTTATACAAGGATTAGAAAACCTAAAAACATCATTAAAAATTACTAAAAGGTCACTGGGGTCAATTAGGCTTCAACCAATAGGAAAAGAGGCTGAAATTCGGTCTGGGGTCGAGCCACAAATCCAACCCGGTCCACTCTACCCTGTCTGCTCTCTCGCCCAGCTTTGTCCAGCTCCCGACCGGGTACCTCACCCTGGTCCACTCTCCCCGGTCCAAATGTCCTTCTTCCGACCGGGTAGCTCATCCTGGTCGAGCTTCCCCAGCCTGGCCTCGTCTAGCAGTGTCTCTTCCGACCGGGTGGCTGTACCCGGGCCAGTCTTCCCGGCCAGCTTGATGTGCTTCTAGTAAACTGATCATAACTCCTCCAATACAGCTCCAAATGACTTGAAACCACTTACATTGGAAAGCTAACTCAATTTTCTGTGTCTCCAAAAAATCTTAGCAACAGAAGACATCTCTAAGGCCTCCGTCCATGCTCATCTTTGTCTCGACCAGATCATGGATTGACTTCTCTTTTTATGCCAAACTTGATTCTTCACCTCTTTTTGGGCCATAAGACTCCCTAACACCTCAAATCACACCAAAGCATGCTCCAACACCTGATAAGAACAAATGAATGAAAAATGGATCCTAATGATGCCTAATCCCTAAATTATATGATCAAAATGCATAAGATATGAATGCTAAAAACATGTAAATATGCAAGACATCAATTACATCATTAAAATTACTAAAAGGTCCCTGGAATCACATAAGCTTCGACCAATAGGAAGAGAGGGTGAAAAAATGATCAGGGTAACACGGCCTCGTCGAGCCCGCGCACATCCGGCCCGCGCGTCCCGTCATGGTCCGTTCCTTGTCACGCGCGGGTAAGGCAACCCGCATGTATCGTTCCGCGCATGTTCTGTCCTCGTACCGGCCTCGTCCCGCGCATGTCGTCCCGCACACCAGTCCATGTCCGAGCTTCGTATCAGTCCGGTCCCGCACGGGTGAAGCGCCTCGCGCATGTCCAGCCGCGCACCAGCCGTCCGTCTAAGTAGTCCAAGCCGCGCGGGTGCTCCGTCCCGAGTGTCCTGACCCGTGGCTGTCTCGTCCAAGTCTCTCGTCCGGAGCATTATTCGTCCAAAGGTAAGGTCTTATTGTCTTGAGGGTGGGAAGGTGATCCGGAGGCCATCAAGCTAAGGCACGTCTTGGTCCATGGTCCGGCTTGTCCAAGCTTGGCCAAACTCCATTCTTAACTTGTTTATGGATCATAATACTCCCAAACACCTCTAATCACTCCTTGGAACACTCCAGCACCTAATAAAGACAATGAATGCAATATGGACCTAAAAGAGGCATAATTCCTAATCTATATGGTCAAAATGCACAAGATATGAAGGCTAAAAACATGCAAATATGCAAGATATCAACTCCCCCACACTAGTTCTTTACTCGTCCTCAAGTAAACTTTTCAAAACACAAGGAGGAGAGATATCAAGATGGAAGCAAATCCAAAAGAAACACTCAAAACACTCAACTTGACATCATAAAGAAACATAGCAAATAACATGAGCAAAACTCTCTTATTATACTCTAGCTTCTCTAGGCCTATCAATACTCTTATGCCTCTACACTCAACATCATGAATCCACAAACTACAAATCAGCCAACTCTCACATTCATTAAGCAGTCATAGGTGAATTCTTGCAGATGGTCAAATGGTCCAAATCATTTGGTTTGGTAAGAAAAGGCTTTAGTGCAAAGTGAATCAAGAGCTTAAAGATGATCTTTCAGGGTGGGTTACACTCAAAACAAGTAGCTTTGACATTGCACATAATATATCTAAGAAAGGGATCAACTTATGCATACAATGCTCAATCTCCATTGTCCTACCCTTTTCCCAAATAAACAAGATACACACTTATTCTCAATGCCAAGCCGCACTCTCTCCACTCACCCAAAGATATCCCAAACTCTCAAGAACATTTTCTCACTTAGAACTCTTCATTTTTTAAAGTCTACAAGGGATTTTTACACTTTTTAAATACTTATTAGCTCATACTAACTTTAGCTAAACCCCTTTCTTTATTCATCTCTTTTCTTTATATGGGGGCCAAGACTTTCATTACAAACTTGAGCTAGACTTTTCGTTTGCTTATCCCTAAAGACTTAATCACTTTTGAGTTCTATGAGTACCTTTTCTTTCATAACCTTTTCACAATCCCAAGATCAAACTTTACAACACTCACCCCCATCATAGAAGCTAGACAATATGAGTGTCTAATCTAGCAAAAATGGAGACTAAGCATTGTCGTTCCCAATACTCTCAACATTATGCACATGTAAAGCTTTCCAAAGAGGCCTCACTCAACAATCGATGAAGTCTTGAAAGGAGGAAAGGGTCTTTGGGAATGGAGTACCACTTGATTTTGTCAAAAAGATTGGCAAAATAGGAGAGACAACTCAAGTGTGTATAGCCATGACTCAGCACACAAAAGAACGATAAGCAAGAAGCATTAAGTTCATTAAGTTCAAATAAGATTGTAGTAGGCATCAAAGAGTAAGTTTCAGCAATCAATGAGTTTCAAGAAGAGTTTTCAAGGCTCAAAGCATGCAAGCCTTTCAAAAGATGCTTAAGCTACTTGATATGTTTGACTAGGGTGTCAAATTCAGTGCAAACAAGTGTTCTTTACAAGGCAATGCTCCATGTGCAAGTGAATGCAACCTATATGCTGTAGACTCAATCTTAAGAATGCAAGTGATGCAACTACATGATTCAAAAATTTAAAATTTTTTGGTTTTTCTATGCATATATGGATGTACAATGCAATGCATGAAACTCACAATCCACAAGGCAAACATGATCAAATACCTAGTACCTCCCCCACACTTAAATCACATAGTCTCTGTGTAAGTAAGAGAAAAAGAGATATCCCAACAAGACAAAAGAAAATGTATATACAAGAAGGGTTGGAGTGATACCACATAAGGAGATTTGGGCGTGGTGTTTGGTGTCAGGACTAGTAGTTGGCTTTATTCATAGCAACTAGAGGAGGCTGCTACATGGCAATCATAAGGGTCAGGTGCTTCACCACCTTTCTTCTCTCCTCTAGTGCTAGGCTCAACCTGAATACCTCAACCACTTTTATTAAAAACTTAAAGAAATTAAATTGCAAAGTTATGTACAAGGATAACCTTGGGACTTCCTCCCAAGTGAGCTTGTTTTTGAGTCATTAGCTTGACTACCTTGCCTATTGGACTAGTGAGAAGGAGGATCCTTCCCACCTTCAAGAGTGATGGTGAGGACCTGGGAGAGAAGCTCTTTAAGCTTGATTGGATCATCTTGGAGCTGAAGAGTGATGATGGCTCTAGCACTTGAGAATGGTGTGGACTTGCCCTTATGTTTGATCTTGTACTCAATGACACCATCCTTGAGCTTCTTTGGATGGAGAGTGAGAGTGTGTGGGAGCACATCAAGAGGTGGAGGATTGGTTCTTTCAGCATCTTCTTCTTGCAATGCGTGGCCTTTGAGGCTCCACTCATCCGCTCTTTTTTAGCACTTTCCAAGTGCTCAACACACAAATCTTTAGAATATTCTCCAGCAAGGCCTTCTTCCTCACAAACAACCACTTCATCTTGGGGCTTCTCAACAGCTTGTTTATCACAAGTGACTGTCCCACAATAGCCAACATCCAATGGAGATTGGAGGGGATAGGAAACAGCTTTGTTCACATGCATGAGGGTGACCTTCTTGTTGGGAAAGTCAATGCAAACTCCAACTGTTGTGAGGAAAGGAGTGCCAAGGATCAAAGGAACTCTCTTTGCAGTTTCCATCTTCAAAACAGTGAGGTCAATGGGTATGATGCAGGATCCAATCTTCAAGGGGAAGTCCTTGATTATGCCAAGTGGGGTTGTAGAAGAAGAGTCCCCAAAGGTGAGAGAAGAAGTATCTGGTTCCATGCTTTCAATCCCAAGACTCTTCACCATATCCATGGAAATCACATTCACACTTGCACCACTATCAACAAGAGCATCATCCATAGTTATCTTACCAAGGGAGCAAGACAAGGTGAACTTCCCTTGAGACTCAAGCTTAGGGAGGGACTTTGGAGGGATTGGTGGATCAATCTTCAGAATGGAGATGTCCAAAAGCTCAGCCACTTCAGCTTGGTGGTCTAGAATGTCCTTGATGAGCATCATGTGAACATGAGCTTCACGTATACCCGAGATCTCTGGAAGCTTGACTCCAACATCACTAAGATCTTTCCTGAATTTTGAGTTCACCTTCTTCTGAGCTTTGGTGAGAACTCTTTAGAGGAAAGGGAGCTTATCATAGGGTGATAGCTCAACCTCAGTGTCTGCTTTTTCACCTCTTTCAGCTTGTGGTCAGCACTCTTCTCAGCTGGTGTCTCAGCTCTAGGCTCATCCCTTTTCAGAATCCTTACTTCAACCTTCTTGTCAGCTTCCAGCATAACCTTAGCCTCAGCTGTGGCTATAACCAATCTCTGAACATGCTCAACCTGAGTCCCAAGCACTAGCCTTTCAATCTCATCCACCTCTTTCTCATGATCACTTAGCCCAATCTCTGAAGAAGTAGTAGAGAGGACGACATTGCAAGACTCCTTGGGATTCTTCTCTGGTTTTCCTGGTACAGATACCATTGGGCTCTTGGAAGATGAAGACATAGAGGCAACCTGGCTCTCCAAAGCTTTGAGATGAGAGGCAAGTTGCATGTACTTGTTGTTGAGGTCAGAATACATCCCATCAATCTTTGTATGGATGTTCTTGAACTCATCTCCAATGTTCTCAGCATTTATTTCTTGAGCTTCTAAGATTTGCTTGAACATGGGCTCCATATGTGAAGTTGGAGCTTGAGCTTGACGAGACTGACTGGCTTGAGGATAGTTCTGCTTGGCTTAGTAACCTCCTTGCTGGTTGTTGTAGTAAGGCCTTTGCTGATAGTTGTTTTCACTACAAGAAATGTTGGCATTAGTAGCACCCGAAAAATGCTATCATATCGTTTTCGTAGCGTTTCGAAGAACGCCGTGACAGCCGCAGCTATGGTAGACCCCCTCTTATCGTAGCATATTTTCATGTGCAATAATAAATAAACATATTGTAGCGTTAATCGTATGCTACTTATTAATATTTTATAGCATTTGTTTAGCATTATAATATATATTTTTCATGACGTTTTCATAATGCTGTAAAATATGTTATAATGACATATATATAATGCTGTGTAATTAATCTCAATTATATTATAAACTATTATTTATCAATTAATGTTATAAATTAATGTATTTTAATTCATATTTAAAATTAAAATTAAATTCTAATACAATTGGTTTGAGAATAAAATTATTTATTATTATAATTTGGTTTACAAATGATATCGGTTTATTATAAAAACTGGTTTACATACAAACCCGGTTTATTAACGTTCCTAACCAAACCTAACTGACCCTAACTAAACCTAACTAAACCACATTCTTCTTCAATCTCCGCCGCACTCCTTGTTGACGCCGAGACCACCAGCCACGACAACCACAATAAAGTTTCTTCGGTCTCCTCCACTGCGCGCAGCCACCATTGTCAACGCCGAGACCACCATCAACAAGCTTCTTCAGCCTCCTCGACCTTCTTTAACTAATGGCAGATAAACAAAACCAGAATCAGAGCAGTGAGAGAGAGAAAGAAAGTGCGAGAGAGAGAGAGAAAGGTGACCAGTGCTGGTGATGACGAGCATCAGTGGTGGTGGCGACCCCGGTTAAGACAGAGACTGACAAAGATGGATCTGAGAAGCAATGGTGGTGGTGACGAGCGGATGTACCATCATCTTCTCCAACCTCTCATGGTGCTGAATCAACCCTACAAACAAAAACAAAACCAGAATCAGAACACTGAGAGAGAAAGAGAGAGAGAGAGAGAGAGAGAGAGAGAGAGAGAGAGAGAGAGAACGAGGAGGAGAGAGAGAGAGAGGAGAAGAGAGAGATAGAGACGAGCGAGAGATGATGAGAGAGGAGAGCAGAGAGAGAGAGAGGAGAGAGTAAGAGAGAGAGAGAGAGGAGAGAGAGAGAGAGAGAGAGAGAGAGAGAGAGAGTGCAATAGAGAGAAGTGACCAATGGTGGTGAAAGCTTCGAAATTTTCGATCCAATCATTAGCTTAGTGGAGAAGAAGAAACATGAAAACTGATTCGAAAAATCAAACCAAACTTCTCTAAGAACAAATCAAATGAAATTGAAAAACAGTACATAAGATTAACAGCAAAGAACGTGGAGAGGAAAAGAAAGAAAAAAAAAGAGAGGGCAGAATTAGATCTGTGGAAGAGAGAAGGAAACGTGGAAAGAGGTTGAATTGTGTGTCCAATCAGAAACGAAAAGAGAATAATCTTGACCATTGATTAAATTGTGATCAATGGTCTATAACTGTGATCCCCAACATTAATGTCTCAACCAATAGAAACAAAGGACGGGGATAGATAAGGGGATTGATTTTGGGCCTTTGATCCAAATAAATCAATGGCTTAAAAAAATAATAGAGATTGCTTTATTTATAGATATAAATAACTATAGAAATGGCTTGGTTTATAATTTTTTAAAATTGATGTTTGAAATAAAATTAAGATTTTATAATTAATACATTAAATTTTAATTTTAAAAATCTATTAACTAATATTATAATTGTTGACTATGAGTTTATATAGTTGTGGTTAAGTTTAAAGTGTATGGTTTGAGATTTGTGAAGTAGATGTGTTTAAGTTAAAACTTAAGATAAATATTGGAAAAACAAATCAATAAAGTTATAGTTCTGTAAGGAATAGGTTTTAGATTAGTAATTATATTATTTGAAAAGATTAGATTTATGACTTCGTATGTAGGGTTTAAATTTGGGTTTAGAGTATTATATATAAGGTGTAGATTTAAGATTTAGTGTTTGAGATTTAAAATTTAGTTATTAATTTCTACAAATTTTTATTTTGAAATTTATCAGAAGCATTGGAGGTTGGAGTTTAGGGCATGTTTAGGGTTTAGAACTTGAAATAAAAACATGTCTAGGGTATTGTTGTTTTATTGTTGTTGTTTTTTTAAAAAAAATACAAAATACAAATAAACTAAATTTATAAGTTAGATTTACAAAATATACATTCAAACATATAAATTAAAATATAATTATTCTGGATGATTTTTATATCGGACTGATTATATAAAATTTATGGTGATATATAAAATATTTTATAACAAACTCCAATTATCATCTATACGTTGCAATTTGATCTACAAATAAAAATTTATATTCATTAAATTTATAAAATACACATCCTTGCTCATGCCTACACACAATTCAAACAACTTCAATCTCAAAGCCTCGAAACATACTTATGATGTCTGTAAATCTAAGACACAAACAAACCACTTCTTCTTAGCCTCTTGACCTTCGTGACTTTGGAGGACGTTACACAACTCTTCTTCTGGAGCAAATAAATATACAAATACATATGCATCTTCCTTTACTTCATAGGAGGTTCCACTGCTCTGTGAGCTTCGTCTTTGTACTTAAACCGAACAAATGCAAACCCACGCGAGCCACCAGCCCTAAAACGACAGAACAACAAGAACTGATTCAATTACAAGGAAAATCCAGAGAAATAATTTCAGAGAAAATAAGTGAAAAAGAAGAGAAAAACTGTGAAAAAATTGGAGTAAAATCAGAGAGCACCTTGGATGACTTTTTATCATCCTCTAGCTCAGTTCTTTGCTGTGAGAAAGATCAGAAGGTGAGATGTTTAATTAAAACCCTAGCCTCTGATTATGGTGTAAGAGATTATTCAAACTATTTGAGTGAGTAAGCCAATGTATTGTACACTGGAATTAGTCCCAGCCTCAACAAACAGCCCTCCTCCGTTGCAATAAGATCAGGCGAAGTCTCAGATCATAGAAAGACCAGGCAAAGTCTCTAACAGAGCAAAACAAACTCAAAACTCTAGAATAATCAGGCAATGTCTCAGATCAGAGAAAGTCCAAATAAGATCTCACCACAGCTATCAAACTGCAATTTCAATACTGTGAGTTATAAACTTACGTTCTCTTTTGCAGTCAATTTTTGCAATCGCTTACTCAAATCCCCTTCAGTTTCCTTATACTCTGACATTGACAAAGCAATCTTTCTCTCTCGTTCTTCAAGTTCTTCAAGTCTCTTCATATGATTCTCGCCTGTGTTGCAATAACATACAAGTTAGACTAACAAAAAGATCTGAATTTTACAGTCAATAGGTAACATTGTCGTAGAGAACAGAGCATCGAGATAGTCAATAAAATTGTAACCCCAGACCCAGGAACAGATAGTAAAATCAAACTGAATCTCAACCTAAAAACCCCAAATTGAAACCCTAAGAAAGAAGAAAACTAAGAAACATAGTGAGAATTGGAAACATACTTCTTTAAGAGACTTGGTCTTGAAAGCTTGCCGAGAAATCTCCTTCTCAATCATCGTTGTCTTCGTATTCATCGTTGCTGAGAAAGCATGACAAAGTGATGGCTGCTTTTTCTGAGACGAAGGAGCCCTGATCTGCAATCCGTACTTCTTCAGATTAGATTCTGAGCCAAACTGGAATTCGTGGGAATGGAGTTGGTGCTTGACGCAGGGATAAATGAGAGGGTTCAGATTTGTGTGATGGACGGTGAAGGGAGATGATGTTCGAAAAAAAAAAGTCAAAAGTAGCGGAAAACCAAAAAAATTGGTCTGAGTGTTCCCTCTGAAATAAAATTTCACCTATAGTACTCATTTATGTGTTCCCATTTAATGAAAATTTTCCCTGGCACGAATATAACGCTATGAAAAAGTTAGGATCAGATTTAGCTACTTTTAATAGCAGTTCGTGAATTTGTGCTACCGCGAACTGCTACCAATACCTATATTTCTTGTAGTGTTTGGTACTTAAAATTGGGCTCTTTCCTGTACCAGGTGCCATTAGCATTGATGAAGCACAGATCCTCTTGACCTTCTAAACCTTCAACCTTATTAATCCCAGCAGGCTGCTCTTCTTTCTGGTTCCCAACGGAGTTAATCTGCTCTTGCTTAGCCTTCTCGGCAAGAAGCATGTTCAACTTCTCTTGGAGAGATTTCAGCTCCTTCCTTGTGTGCTGATCATCTCCATCAGTGCCTCTGTTCCTTCTATCATGCTCCTCACTGTATACTGAATCACTCTTGGCCATGTTCTCCACCAGCTCTTCTGCATCCTGCTCAGTTCTGCCCTAGAAGAAACTATTGCTGGCTGTGGCTAATCTGCTCATGAACTCTGGAAGAACACCTCTGTAGAAGGTACTAAGAAAACTCTCCTTGGTGAAGCCATGATGTGGGCATTGAGACTAATAGCCCTTGAACCTCTCCCATGCTTCACTAAAGCCCTCTAGGTTCTTCTGCTGGAAGCTAGAGATCTCATTTCTTATCTTGGCTGTCCTTGAGGTAGAGAAGAACATTTCTAGGAAGACCTTCTTGCACTCATTCCAAGTGGTGATAGAGTCACTTGGAAGAGCCTTCTCCCATTGGTGTGCCTTGTCTCCCAAAGAGAAGGGAAACATCCTCAGCTTGAAAGCATCTTCAGAGACTCCATTAGTCATGGACAAGCTACAGTAGCTATCAAATGTGTCCAAGTGATCAAGTGGATCCTCCACAGAAAGGCCATGAAACTTGTTGTTCTCAATCAAATGCAACAGCCCTGATTTGATCTCAAAGTTGTTGTTCTCCACAGCTGGTGGCCTGATTCCCAACCTATGACCATGAATGTGAGGTTGATCATAGGCTCCAATGGCTCTAGCTTGGCACTGTGGATGTTGTGGTTGGCGCTGTGGTCTTATGTTGTCATCTCTTAGATCATTGCCCCCTAGGGCATCACCATCTTGAGGCTGATTCTCCATATCAAACCCCAATCTCTGCAAGTGAGCCTATTGCTCTTCTTCTCTTCTCTTTGTTGCTATCTCCCTCTCAAGTGCAGCAATCTCTTCAACACTGGGAATCAAGTTTGATGCACATATGCTTCTTGTTATCATACACCTGAAATGCAAAGGGAGCAGAACAAGGAGAAGCAATAACACGATACAAGAAAAATGACTTAGGCTCCAAATCAAATGTTGTAGTATAAGAGATTGTAGAACCAATCCTAAGTGATTCAAATGCAAAGGGAGTGCAAATCCATGCTTAAGCTAAGTGCAATCAATAAGTGAGATGAGATGAACTAAGATAATACTAAAATTGCAATAAATGAGTGAACTTTCTTTCAATATGAGGCAAGAGGACTCATGGGGCAAGGGAATTGACCTTGGGTGATCAAGTTTCAATCTAAGATGGCAAACTTTCAATCAATCTAACACCTTAAGCCTAGACACAGTCCTAAGCAAGCTCTATCCCTAGATGAATGCTTATTCACTAACATATCTCAAGCATCTAATCCCTTAGGTTGAATAATATGAAAGCAATCAATAAGAACAAGTCTATTAGCTATCTTAACACCTTTAACAACTAATCCCTTAGGTAAAGGATGTTAAAAGCATTGGAGAGCTGGTTCAGGCATTTCATCAAAAACCTTCGGGCATGAATGCCTATGGCTCTATTTTGAAGATGCCAACTCCAAAATAGCAATAAGAACACTCTACAAGCAAGGATCAAGAAAGATCTACACTAAAACATCTTAGATCTACACCTAATCACCCTTAGTCTCCCAAGACCATGAATCCTAGATAGATCTACTCACTAATAGACATGGATAACCTTAAAACCATGGATGATTCAAGGCTAAACATGATAGTGAGCACGATAATCTTATAAACACAAGAGAATAAAATGAAAAAGAATTCAAGATTCAAACTTTCTTCAAGATCCAAATGTGTTCTTAAGAGAAAACAAGTTAGTCTCACAAAGGAGATTACAAGAGTATTTATATGAGGCTTGAAAGATCTAAAAACATCATAAAAAATTACTAAAAGGTCCCTGGAATCGCATAAGCTTCGACCAATAGGAAGAGAGGGTGAAAAAAACGCTCAGGGTAACACGGCCTCGTCCAGCCCGCGCGTCCTGTCCTGGTCCGTTCCTCGTCCCGCGCGGGTAAGGTGACCCGCGTGTATCATCCCGCGCATGTCCTGTCCTCGTACCGGCCTCGTCCCGCGCGGGTATGGCTTCCCGCGCATGTCTTCCTGCGCACCAGTCCATGTCCGAGCTTCGTATCAGTCCGGTCCCATGCGGGTGAAGCGTCCCGCGCATGTCCAGCCGCGCACCGGCCGTCCGTCCAAGTAGTCCAAGCCACGCGTGTGCTCCGTTTCGAGCGTCCTGACCCGCGGCTGTCTCGTCCAAGTCTCTCGTCTGGATCATGATTCGTCCAAAGGTAAGGTCTTCATGTCTTGAGGGTGGGAAGGTGATCCGGAGGCCATCAAGCTAAGGCACGTCCTGGTCCATGGTCTGGCTTGTCCAAGCTTGGCCAAACTCCATTCTTCGCTTTGTTTTGGATCACAATGCTCCCAAACACCTCTAATCACTCCTTGGCACACTCCAGTACCTAATAAGGACAATGAATGCAATATGGACCTAAAAGATGCATAATTCCTAATCTATATGATCAAAATGCACAAGATATGAAGGCTAAAAACATGCAAATATGCAAGATATCAGTATAGGCCTGGAGCCATAGAAATATCGGGGCCCCTAAAAAGTACAAAATGTGAATAGTATTTGTATTAAGACACTACGTGCTAAACAATACAAGGGGACACAAAGTACGAAAATTGCAAAAGTTCTGTGACATAAAATTTCTGGTCCGAGAGCAATAAGTGCAAAAGTCCGGGAGCACAATAAAATTTCTGCTTATCCAGACGTGGAAAGCAGCAAAGCCTGGTGACTGGGTTGCTATTCCAAGTAGATCCACACCAGCACCCCTAAGTCTGATAGTAGCTTCCTACAGAAACACCATGCAGAATTAGGAGCTCGATAGTGGGCAGCTTCCAAGCAGCATAATGCGAGCTCCAAACAGGTACCGGGAGCAGTCTCGCCTAGGGCGACGGAGTACGGTCCCTGCAAAACTAAAATCCGGGTTTACGAACTCCGGGCACTAAAATAATTCCAGAATTATTGAAACCTACGGGTCCTACAACGGTCTTAGGACCTGGAACATATGGGTTCTACCTAGACCCACGAGTCCTAAAACGGTCTCAGGACCTGGAACCTTCGGTTCTACCTAGACTCACGGGTCATAAAACGGTCTCAAGACCTGGAACCTACGGGTTCTACCTCGACCTACGGGTCCTAAAACGGTCTCAGGACCTGGAACCTACGGGTTCTACCTCGACCTACGGGTCCCAAAACGGTCTCAGGACCTGGAACATACGGGTTCTACCTCGACCTACGGGTCCTAAAACGGCCTCAGGACCTGGAACCTACGGGTTCTACCTCGACCTACGGGTCCTAAAACGGTCTTAGGACCTGGAACCTACGGGCTCCATCTCGACCTATGGTACTACAACGATCTCTGAATCTAGAACCTATGGGTTGCTTGTGACCCATGGGTCCCATACGGCTTCGAGGTCCCAGAGCCCAAGAATTTCCATTCGGCCTACGGGTCCTGACATGATCCAAGGACCTGCAAAATCACAGGTTCCCAAAAGATCCCAGGGTCCAGCAATGGGTTAAAGAGTTCAGAGCCTCAAGAATGATCTCAAAGTCTAGGAATAGTCTCCGGCATCAGAGAAAATTATATTCAGTCCCTGTAAGAACCAAGGGACTTACTACACAAGTTTAATCAGAAGAAAAAAAGAAAGACAGAGATGAATCCGGAAAGTATTTCTCTTATAAAGAGAAAGAAAAAAAAGGGGGGGCCACAGCAGGGCCATTGTTTAAACAACAAAGCAAAAGGCACTGAAGGATTGAAAAGAGTTTTAAAACCCTCTCGGAGGGTCCAGAACAACAAAAGAAACCCTAACAGGGGGTGTACAGTTTAGATTAAAGAGTTTGGGGTCAGTTGGCAGGAGGAACATCATCAGCAGAGGCAGGCTCTGGAGTTTTCTCCTCTTCTCCAATCTCAACAGGGATAACAGGCTCATCTTCAAACAAAGGAACAGTAAGCCCCAGCAGCCGGGCCTCGGAAGTCTTCACCTTCTTATACTGCTCCAGCAGGACCAAGGGCTCCCAGCTGTCAGTCTGCTGCTTGAGCCACTCCCTCATCATCTCCCAGCGAGCCATCACTCTGGCACCATTCACCGCCATAGATTTCTTGGCATCAAAGATCTCTGCAGCGCTCTTCAGATCGCACACCTCTTCCTCCCGCTCTTCTAGCCGCTCCCTCAGAGAACCGTTCTCCGCCGCCTCCATGACCCCTGCCTTTTCCTGGTTCCTGATCTTTAGCTTCAGAACCTCGATCTCCTTCTCCCTGGCCAAGGCGTTATCTTTTTCTTCACCCAGCTAAGAAGTCAAGGCGTCTATCTCCACCTTTGCCGAAGTCTGTTCATCCATTCTTTCCCCGAAATGAAAAATATGGGACATCGTCTGCATAAGAATAGTCTAGTCAGCAGTAGGAACCAGGCTCTCAACAAAAAAAAAAAGAAAGAGCAGTATGTTACCTGGAGAAGGTCACTTTGAAGAGATTGCACACTCTTGCGAGAGTCTCCTTCTTGCAGAGATGCCGAAGTCGACGGAACACATTGGTTTTAAGGTTAGCAAGCAGGGTGACCAGATCACACGACAATGGAGAGGCCTTGGAAACGGGTCCTGAGGCCTTAGATTTCTTCTTGGAGGAAGCAGGAGCTGGAGTAGTTGCACCCTTACGCTTGTTACTCCTGATGAACTGAACGTCATCATCATCCTCAGTAGGGGTAGCATGCTTGGGGGCCGCCCTCTTCGCCGATATTGCTGCAAAAGCCTTCTTAAAGTCTGCCAACGCTTCGTCGCCCTTAGGTCCTGACATAACACCTGCAGAAATAACATTGATATTAACCTGAGACAATACCAAGAAGTTAAAAAGAAGGCGAATGGAGACTTACCCCAGATGCTGCACGACTCAACGCTTCTTTACTCACCAGGAAAGGAATCCGGCGCCGTTCGATGGGAAGCTTCATAACCTGCTCAATCGTCATCTTTCCCGGAGAGGATCTTGGGCGAGAAGTGTCTAAAGAAAGGAACAAAGGTCATTATTATCATATTGTCAAAAATAAGCGTTGTAACTCCTATAACCCACCAGCTACGCGCCAAACTGAGGAAAACACCGGAAGATGCATGAATGCAAACTTCTCGGTCCAGCGACTCTCGAAGACTGGATGGCGTTTTCTTTCCCTCTTATGGATTTCCTGGACCGGAGGCTCTTTAAGACGAGGGTGCAGATGATACCTCCCCTCCCCTCCGTTCAAGGGAGAGATGAACTAGGAGTACAAAACCTCAGCGACACCAATAACAAGGCCCTCGAGATCACCTAGATTCTGCATGGCTATCAAAGTTTGCCAAGACGGAGGATTCAACTAACCGGGTGAGATGTCCAGCATCTCTGACACCTTGGCCACCAACGAGGGAACCCGATCCCTGAAACCCTACTCAAAGAAGCCTTCGTAAACCGGCACTTCGTCAACTTCGAAATCTGAAACCCTATCGATAGGACCCGGGATCTGAATGACGACATCGCCGGAAAGTTGGTACTTCTCTCTCCAACTCGCGACCTCTTCAACCCCTATTATCGACAAAGGACCAACCGGAGACAGCCTCTCCGTCTCAGCCGACGACGGCACACCTTTTCCGGCAACATAGCCCGGATTCTCGATCCCCGAGGTTAGATCTAAAGAAATCTCCGAGGAATTCATGGATTAGCGCCGATCGGTTCCGATTTTGCTTTTAGAACGAACCCTACCTCCTATAGAGGAAAAACCTTGGGTGGGATATAGCTTGTCTTTCATCCTAGGGGACGATATTGGATCTAAGAAAAGAGAATCGGAGAAGAAATGGAGGAAAGAAAGGAAGTTACCTGGGTAAGATGGAAATCCGAGCTTGAGTAAATCGCCGAAGAGCCTTAGAGAGAGAAGAGAAAGGAAAGTGGAGAGTCCCGTTAGGCGGAAAAAGGGTTGTAAACCCTAATCGAAACCTCCATGCGCCATGAAGAGGACGCCACGCGAGGGAATGAACTTTGAGGCTCCATTATCCCACATCTTTCATTCTGTCGGGTATCTGAAAAATCGAAAGCGCCACTGGGCTTTGTTTCAGGCCCAAGGAGGTATCCAAGAACTGGCAGTTGCACTATCGGTCTCGGTCCCGCACCATAGAAGCATGCTCCGCGCTCCAGTCTCACCTTCCGAGGAAATCATCCAGGTTATGAGCTTCATACAGACTCCAGAGTCAGAACAGAGAGCGCCAGACCCCGGTCTACTCTAAGGGGGCCAGACCTCCCCCGGGTTCAATATACGGTTCTAACCTAAGAAGAACCCGGCAAAGCTGAATTATTGGAGCGATGTCCTGCCCAAGGAATGCCTACTGAGAATGAGAAACTCCGGTTGACTTGAGTGCAAAGGTTATTCCCCGATTCTGATGTCGAAATAGAGAAATAAGGGAAAAACTGTTGGAGAAAAATACTCAGGTATTAGATTTCACCAGACACCGGGTAGGACACCGGCCTCCAGTTTCTTGCTAGAGATGCCGCCCGGGTCCGACCCCTGCATCGGCCCCTTCTCCAGAAGAAAAATGGAAAACTTCCGATTGGGAGAACCTTCCATATTTCCGGATATGGAAGATTTCCACCTACTCCAAACCAACTCCCAGCAGTCCACGAAGACTATATAAAGGGAACCTAAACCCTAAAACAGGGGATGGGCACTTCAAGACTTGGAGATTAGGGTTACGCGGCTAGAACTAGGGTTTATACACCAAATGTTGTAGTTCCTGCCCAATTCTCTAATAAAAACTTCTTGTTCCTTCTCAATGCTCATAAATCTCAAAGAAATCTCTTAAATACTCTAGCTTGTCCATCGTTCCGTGGTACTCACAAAGAACCTACACAAGAATCCCCTAACACACGCCTTCTTCGAAACACTGAAGAACCCGAAGGACTTCCAATGGACGGGGAAATGTGAGTCCGCCTTACGTGAGCTCAAAGTATACCTCACTACTCCTCCCCTCCTGTTAAAACCCTTGGAAGAGGAAGGAAGCAGGCAGCTCCCAATCTAATACGTGAGTAAATCCCTCTTGTACGCAGAGGCTCGCTACAGCCACCTCGAAAAGCAAGCTCTAGCCCTGATAGTCACCGCCGGGAAACTGAGACCATACTTTCAAGCTCATCCCATCGTAGATGTCACTTCTTTCCCCATCAATCTTGTTCTCTACAAACCCGAAGTCTCAGGACGCCTTGCTAAATGGGCCGTAGAGCTAGGGGAGTACGACGTAATATTTCGGCCAGCTACCGCTATCAAATCACATGTCCTAGCCGACTTTGTGGCTTAGTTCTCTCCTACCTTGCTCCTGGCTCTGGAGCATAAGAGGGAGAATGGACCCTGTACGTTGACGGGTCCAGCAACGCCCGAGGAGCCGGAGTCGGGATAGTGCTCACCTCACCCACCGGGAATACGGCCTCAAGAGCTGTAATGTGCAACTTTAAGGTGACCAAAAATGAAAGCGCCCTAATCGCGGGACTGAAACTCGCGCACCAGATGGGCACAGAGAACATCCAGGTCTTCAGGGATTCTCAGCTGATCATCAATCAGGTGCAGGGAGAGTACCAAGCCAAGGATGACAGCATGATCTGATATCTAGCGATCACTCAGCGCCTCCTCAAGCAGTTCAGAAGCTATAAGCTTACGCAAATCCCTAGGGAAAGGAACTCGCAGGCTGACGCTCTGTCAGCTCCTGGACCATTTCCCCGTTAGGCAACACCATCTTGAGGTTGATTTTGGTCTTGTTTCATTTCAAACCCCAATATTTGTAAGTGAGCTTGTTGCTCTTCTTCTCTTCTCTTCCTTGTGATCTCCCTTTCAAGTGCAGCAATCTCTTCAACAGTGGGAACCAGGTTTGAGGCACCTATGCTTCTCAAGTTAATGCACCTGAAATACAAAAGGAGGGAAGAAAGAGTATCAGTAACTAGACAAAAAGAAAATAAGACTTAGTCTCAAGCAATAACCTAATCTCAATGTCAAAATCAACTTAGAACTGGCAACGGCGCCAAATTTGACAATGGACTTTTCAAGGGTCCTTGTTCAAATTGATGATAGGAGTTTTCAAGGCTCCTAATCAAATGATGTAGTATAAAAGATGTCAAACCAGTTCTAAGTGATCACAAAGCAAAGGGAATGCAAGCCTATGCTCAATCTAAATGCAACCATTAAGAGAGATGATTATTAAAATAAGACAATACTTAAATGCAATAAAAGATGAAACTTTCTTTCAATATGAGGAGATGATACCCATGGGTATAGAGACTTGATCTTAAGTGATTAAGGTTCATTCCAAGATGCCAACTTTTCAATCAATATAATTCCTTATGCCTAGACACTATGCTTGAACAAACTCTATCCTTAGATGAATGCTCTTTTGCAATGATCACCCAAGTACATCAAATCCCTTTGACTGTAATGATCAAAGCAAACAATAAGAATGAGTCTAATAGCAATCCTAGCTTCTTTAACAACTAATCCCTTAGGTAAAGCAAGCTAAAAGCATAGATGTGTTGGTTCAGGCATTTCATAGAACACCTTCCGCGCATGAAATGCCTATAGCTCTTTTTGAGAGGCCAACTCAAATATAGCATTAAGAACACCAAATCATGCAAGGAAAGGATAGATCTAACACTAAGCACCTTGGATCTACACTTAATCACTCTCAATCACCCTAACCCATGAATCTTAAGTGGATCTACTCACTAATCCACATGCTTACTCTTAAACCCATGAGAGATTCAAGCTTAAACATATAGAGAAAGAAAGGAGATGAAATCAAACACTCAAGAACACAAAGATGAGATGAGATTATGATTCAAAGACAAAGTTTTTACTCAAAGGTTTGTGTTCTTAGAGAGAAAATAACATAAGTCCCAAATTAGGGATAACAAGGGTACTTATACATGGCTTAAAAGCCCTAAAAACATCATAGAAAATGGCTAAAAGGCCCTTGGAAGCAATTAGGTCTCGACCAATAGGGAAACAGGGTGAAAAAAGCTCAGGGTCGTGCGTTGGCAGTCAAGCCCGCGCATGACTGACCGCGCAGGACTGTCATGTACGCTCCTCATCCCGCGTGGGCGTGTTGCCCCGAGCGTCCGGCCCGCGCGTCCTTTCTGCTTCGTCTGGTACCGTTCCCACGCGGATGCTGCGTACCGCGCACATACAGCCACGCGTCTGGCTGTCCTATCTGGCTCGTTCCCGCGCGGAGTCCACGTACCGCGCATGTTCGGCCGCGCATCCGGCTGTCCCGTTCTCTTCTCGTCCTGCACGGAGATCATGTCCCGCGCTCGTCCCAGCCGTGCATGTCCGTTCCAGCTCATCTTGTCCCGTGCGGGAAAGTGAACCCGAGCGTCCCAGGCCGCGCATCCGCCTATCCGTTCAGCTCTTCATGCGCTGGTGAGGCAGACCGAGCCCATCTGACCGCGCGTCCGGTCCATCTTCTTTCCGGCCAGCCAAGGTAAGGTTATTCTCATGGCTTTGCTTGTCCTGACCTTGGCAAACTCCATTCTTCATCTTTTTTCAATCACAAGACTCCCAAACACCTCCAATAACTCCATAGCACACTCCAAAACCTGATAAGGACTTATGAATGCAAAATGAAACCTAAAGATGCCTAAACCTCAACCTAAAAGACAAAGAATGCATAATAAAGATGGTTAAAACAATGAAAATATTCAAGACATCAACTCTCCCACACTAGTCCTTTACTTGTCCACAAGTAAACTAGCAAGGGTTAAGGAGGAGAGGTTTGAAGGAGGAGACTCATAACCAAAAGAATGCTCTTCTTAGTTCTCAACTTGATAACCTTGTATAATCATACCAACTAGCTAGAGCAAACACTTTATTCAACTCTAACTTCTCAAGGCCTATCTTAACTCCTTTGATCTCTATTCTCATTCATCCTGAATCCACCACCTCAAATCCACTTACTCACTAACAATCATTAAGTAAACTCAACAGATCTCTTGCAAATGGTCAAATGGTCCAAGTCATTTGCTTTGGTGAAAAAGGCTTTGATGCAAAGTGAAACAAGAAGTTCAAAAGAATTTTTTTTTAAAGGGTGGTTCACTCTCAAAACAAGTAGCCTTGACATTGCACATAATTTATCTAAGAAAGGGATCAAATAATGCATACAATGCTCAATCTCCATTGTTCTACCCTTCTCCCAAACATAAACATGGAATACTCTTATCTACAATGCCAAACCCAACTCACATCACTCACCCAAATGCTTCCCAAGAACTCAAGGCACTTTTTCTCATATATAACTCTTTCTTTTTGATGTCTAACAAGGGATTTTTATACTTTTAAAACTCTCTCTAGCTCTCTTTTAACTTTGCTAGCCCCCTTTCTTATTCTTTTCTCTTTTCTCTTTTTGTTTCTTATTCTTATTCTTTTCTCTTTTTTTTTTTATTTTTCTCTCTTTTTTTTTTCTTTGGGGGCCAAGACTTTCATCTTAAATAGGAGCTAGAGAGTTTCTTTTCTTATCCCAAAAAGACTAAAAACATTGAGTTCTAAGAGTTCATTCTTTTCTTTCATAACCTTTTCACATTCCCAAATAAAACTTTTCAACACTCACCCCCCAATCCTATGAGCTAGACAATAGAGTGCCTAATCTAGCAAGAATGGAGACTAAGCATTGTCGTTCCCAATACTCTCAAGATTATGTGCATGTAAGATTTCAGAAAAAGGCCTCACTCATCAAAATAATATAGGCTTGAAAGGAAGGAAGGGTTTAATGGTGTGGAGTACCACTTGAGTTTGTCAAAAAGATTGGCAAAGAATGGGAGAGACAACTCAAGTGTTTTATCCATGACTTAGTACACAAAGGACCATGGGCAAGAGACCAAGAATCTAAGTAAGACATGAGTAAACTTGAAGGAGAGAGCATCAAACAATCAAATGAGCTTTAAGAAGAGTTTTCAAGGCTCGAAGTTTACAAGCTATCCTAAGGTTGCTCAAGCTACTTACCATGATTATAAAGCTTATCACTTTAAGAACTTAGCATGAGCATCTTTACAAGGTAACTATCATCCATGTTCCCTTATGCATGATGCAACCTATATGATGATTTTTTTTAATGCAAGTGAATGATCTAGACTCAATCCTAATGCAACTACATGATTCTTTTTGTGCTTTTCGAATTTTTCAAATTTTTATGGCTTTTCTATACAATAACTATCTACAAATGCATGCTTATGACATAAAACACAAAATGATCAGCAACTTGGCACCTCCCCCACACTTAATTCACACAGTCTCTGTGTTTGTTAAATGTAGAGAAGGGCCCAAAAGAAGAAAAAATCTAAATGCAAAGATAAATGGTATATACAATGGTAAGGTTTTTGAGTACCTCTATGGAGCGTGTGATGAGGCTGATGCCTCACCTTCAGAATCATCGTCCTCATCAGTTGTGTCTTGGGTTGGCCAGGTCAGAATGTGGGTCGAGACGCGGGTGAGTGGGTGATCCGCGTGCTTTCTCTCGGGCGTCCGTACGGTTCTTCCCGCACGGATGGTACATCCCGCGCGGATGGTACGTCCCGCGTGTCCCAGACCGCGCACTGGCCGATCCATCTGTCCGTCCATTCCCGCACGGTACAGCCGACCCGCGCATACGTCCCGCGCAGTTCATGTCCTAATCAGCACAGCCATCCGAGCGGGTTGCATAGGCCGCGCGTATCAGACCGCGCGTTCTCTGACCTTGGGCTGTCCAGAACTCCTTGTCTTGATTTCCATCTCATTTTAAAGCCTCATGCACACTATCTCAATTCCACTGATCTCCCATCAACCAAGAGCCTTTAAAAGTAAATCCTATAGCAATATTTACAAGGATAACCATGGGACTTCCTCCCAAGTGAGCTTGTTTAAAGTCACTAGCTTGACTTTGCCTCCCTTGAGGTTAGGCAAGGGAAGGATCAAAGAGTGGGGTTGATGTCCCAATCTCCTTTGGTATGGTGGCCATGTACTGCTTGACCCTCTGTCCATTCACTGTGAAATCTTCTCCTTCCTTGTTCCAAAGCACAATAGCTCCATAAGGCTTCACTTCCTTGATCACAAATGGACCAGACCATTTTGACTTGAGCTTCCCTGGAAATAACTTCAGTCTAGAGTTAAAGAGAAGAACTTGATCTCCAGCTTTGAACTTTCTGTTGAGGATGTGCTTGTCATGAAAGGCCTTTGTCTTTTCCTTGTAGATCCTTGAGTTCTCAAAGGCGTCCATCCTTATCTCATCCAGTTCAATGAGTTGAAGAAGCCTCTTTTCCTTGGCACTCTTGATGTCAAAGTTCAGTAACTTAACAGCCCACAAGGCCTTGTACTCAAGCTCTACTGGTAAGTGGCATGCCTTCCCATACACAAGGTTGAAAGGTGTGGTACCCAAGGGAGTCTTGTAAGCTGTCCTGTAGGCCCAAAGCGCATCATCAAGCTTATCTGACCAATCCTTCCTCTTAGTCCCAACTATCTTCTCTAGAATGCCCTTGATTTCCCTGTTGGAGATCTCCACTTGGCCACTGGTTTGTGGGTGGTAAGGTGTTGCCACCTTATGCTTCACTCCCTTCTTCTTTAGAAGCCTTAGAAACACCTTATTAATGAAGTGTGAGCCTCCATCACTTATGACCACTCTTGGAACTCCAAATCTTGGAAAAATTATGCTCTTGAACATCTTTATCACAACTTTTGAGTCATTTGTAGGACTAGCCCCTGCTTCAACCCATTTGGAGAGAGAGTCAACAGCCACCAAGATGTACTTGCTACCATAAGAAGAAGGAAAAGGTCCCATGAAGTCTATCCCCCATACATCAAACACTTCCACCTCAAGAATTGGATTTTGAGGCATCTCATTTCTCTTGGTGATGTTTCCTCTCCTTTGGCAAGAATCACACTTGGAAACAAAGTCTTGTGTGTCCTTGAACATTTGTGGCCACCAAAATCCAGCTTGTAACACCTTTGAGACAGTCTTGAAGGTAGCAAAATGGCCTCCATAGGAAGATCCATGGCAATGTGTAAGGGTCCCTTCAATTTCTTCATCAGCCACCACTCTTCTATAGATCTGACCCTTGCAAAGAGTGTAGAGGTATGGCTCATCCCAATAGTAGCTCTTCAAATCTCTGTAGAACTTCTTCTTTTCATACCCCGCAAGATCCAATGGCTCCTTCCCACTGGCTAAGTAGTTAACCAAATCAAAAAACAAATGCCGCTTCTCTTCCGCTGCCTTGACCTCTTCAATCTTCTTTCCAGTCTCAATAACTGCCACCACTGACATGATAGCCATGACCTGCTTCTGTCTAAGTCCTTCATCAATAAGGATTCCACCTTCAATTCTCAGTCTGAAATAGTGATCAGCTACTCCATTCTCAATTCCTGGCCTGTCCCTGATCTCAAGATCAAACTCTTGAAGTAGTAAGATCCATCTCAAAAGTCTTGGTTTTGCATCCTTTTTCGCTAGGAGATGTCTCAAAGCTGCATGGTCTGTGTACACAATGACTTTGGAACCCACCAGGTAACTTCTGAACTTTTCAAAGGCAAACACAATGGCCAGCATCTCTTTCTCAGTTGTGGCATACTTCATATGTGCATCATTCAAGGTTTGGCTCGCATAATAAATCACTTGAGTCTTGCCATCCTTCTTCTGCCCCAAAACAGCCCCAACAGCAAAATCACTTGCATCACACATTATTTCAAAGGGAAGATTCCAATCAGGTGGCTGGACAATGGGAGTACTAACAAGTTCACCCTTTATCTTCTTGAAGGCTTCAAGACATTCTACATCAAAGCTGAAAGTGGCCTCCCTGCACAGAAACTTGGTCATTGGCCTAGCAATCTTTGAGAAGTCCTTGATGAATCTTATATAGAACCCAGCATGGCCAAGAAAGCTCCTGATATCTTTCACTGTCTTTGGTGGAGGCAAACTAACCATCACTTCAATCTTAGCCTTGTCCACTTCAATACCCTTTTCTAAAATCTTATGCCCAAGCACAATCCCCTCTTTGACCATGACAGCACAAGGTTGGTGTCTTCACATCTCTGTAAGACCCTGCACAAGTTGGACAAACAAGCAGAAAACGAAGATCTATAGACAGAGAAATCATCCATGAATACCTCCACTATATCCTCAACGAGATCCGAAAAGATAGACATCATGCACCTTTGAAAGGTTTCTGGAGCAATACATAACCCAAATGGCATCCTTCGATAAGCAAAGGTGCCATAGGGGCATGTGAATGTTGTCTTCTCTTGATCATTGGGATATATGGGGATCTGGAAGAACCTTGAATACCCATCAAGAAAGCAATAGAATGGATGGTTTGCAAGTCTCTCAAGCATCTGATCACAATGGAAAATGATCCTTTCTAGATGCAGAGTTGAGTTTTCTATAATCAATACACATCCTATGGCCAGTTATGGTTCTAGTTGGTATCAATTTATCCTTGTCATTTTTAACCACAGTGGTACCACCTTTCTTTGGGACAACATGCACATGAGATACCCATTTAGAATCTGAAATAGGGTAGATAACACCAGCATCTAAGAGTGTAAGAATCTCCTTCTTTACAACATCCTTCAGGTTAGGATTTAACCTTCTTTGATGCTCTAGAGAAGTCATTGATTCATCCTCAAGATGTATCCTATGCATGCACAAAGAAGGTGATATCCCCTTAATATCATCTAGTGAGTATCCAATTGCTTTTCTAAACTTTTTAAGTGCATTTCGAAGTTGAGAAAGCTTAAGTTCAGTAAGTTCACTACTCATAATGACAGAATATGTCTCATTAGGGCCTAGAAATGCGTACCCTACACCATGGGGAAGAGGTTTGAGCTCCACTTTTGGTGCCTTGAGCTCACTCCAATCATCTTGTTGGGTGTCCTCTTGTTGAGCGGCTGAAGCAGCTTGGTGAACCTCTTGTGTAAGCTCCTCATACTGGGTTTCACCATCAATCTTCTTATGAGAATCCAGCATTCTCACATAAGCATCACTCTCCTTGTTCTCAACCACTTGGACTTCTTTATCCATTGTCAAAGAATGTTGCAAAGGGTCCTTAATGGCCAACTCTTCAAGTGCCAACTCTTCAAGAAGCTCATCAGCCAGAGCTTCCATCTCTTCAATGTAAAACACTTGGCCTTGCACAGTTGACTTCTTCATCACTTTTTGATGTCAAGGTGGAGAGTATGCTCCTTCCCAAAGTGAAGATCAATCTTTCCTTCCTTCACATTTATTATTGCTCCTGCTGTGGCTAAGAATGGTCTTCCAAGGATCAAGGGATCTCTAGCTTCTTCATCCATCTCTAGCACCACAAAATCAGTAGGAATTTCACAATTTCCCACCATCACAGGGAGGTCTTCAAGGATACCAATAGGAAACTTAACTGAGTGATCAGCAAGCACCAAAGATTGTCTACACTTCTTGTATTGGCTGAATCCAAGCTTCTTGGCAACATATAGAGGCATGAGACTGACACTGGCTTCCAAATCACATAAACACCTCTCAAACATCGAAGGACCAATGGCACAAGGTAGAGTAAAGCATCCTGGATCCTCTAGCTTCTTAGGGATTGTCAATCTCTGGATGATGGCACTGCACTCATGAGTAAAAACCATCATTCCCTCCATTTCCTTCTTCTTAGCAGCCACAACATCCTTCAAGAACTTGTTGTACTGAGGGACAAGCATGAAGGCATCAATGATAGGCATTGTGACTTGAACTTCACTCATTTGCTTCTCAAAGAGTGCTTTGTACTTCTCCAATAGTTGCTTCTTGAATCTTCCAGGAAATGGCAGCTTAGGTTCATAGGGAGGAGGAACAAAGGAAAACTCTTTTGTTGGAGTAGTGTTCTCTTCTCTTCTCCAACCTTTCCTTTACCCTTAGCTTCAACAATCTTTTCTAGAATCTCTTCATCAACCTTCTCATCTACAATCACAACTTCATCATCAATGTTGATGGCCACCCCCCCCCCCCCCCCCACCTAGTTTCTCACCATCCTTGGGGAGAACTCTTGGAGGTAACTCTCTACCACTTCTCAAGGTGATTGCTTTCATTGGCTCCTTGGGGTTTTTCTCGGCCTTCCCAGGTAGTGTTCCTTAATGGCGACTTGGCTGAGAGTTCATTGAAGCAAACTGGCTCTCTAAAGCTCTTATCTTGTTGTTTAGCTCAGTGTAGCTATTATCAATCTTGGAGTGAACAGTCTTGAACTCATGGCCAATGTCCTTTGCTGTTCTAGACTGAGCGTCCAATATTTGCTTGAACATAGCTTCAATACTTGAATCTGGAGGTTTAGCTTGGGAAGAGCTGCCTTGAGCTTGAGTAGACTGATTGCCTTGATTGCTAAAACCAGGAGGGGTGTTTTGTCTAGGCTGATATTTCCCTTGCTGAGTGTTTTGCTTGGGCTGATAGCCTCCTTGCTGGTTGTTAGGATAAGACCTCTGATGGTAGTTGTTGTACTGAAAGTTAAGTTCCTTCCTGTACCATGTACCATTGTTGTTGATGAAGCATAACTCTTCTTGGCCTTCCAAACCATCAACCTCATTAACCTTAGGAGGAGCCTCTTGACTAGGACCACCCACAAAGTTAATCTGCTCCTGTTTGGCTTGGTTAGCAAGAAGCAAATCCATCTTCTCCTGTAAGGATTTGATCTCCTTCTTTGTCTGGTTGTCATCAGCTCTGGTGGTTCTATCAGCTCTGTCGTGCTCTCCACTGTAAACTGAGTCACTCTTCACCATGTTATCAACCAGCTCCTCAGCATCTTCTTCAGATCTGCCTAGGAAGAAACCATTGCTGGCTGTATCCAATCTGGCTCTGTACTTAGGAAGAGCACCTCTGTAGAATGTACTCAGCAAGCTCTCCTTTGAGAAGCCATGATGGGGGCATTAAACCTGGTAGCTTTTGAACCTCTCCCATGCTTCACTAAAGCTTTCCAGATTCTTCTGCTGGAAGCTAGAGATCTCAATTCTCAACTTGGCTGTCCTTGATGTAGAGAAGAACTTCTCCAAGAAGGATTTCTTGCAATCATCCCAAGTGGTGATGGAGTCACTGGGAAGAGACTTCCCCCATTGGCGTGCGTTGTCCCCTAGAGAGAAAGGAAACAGCTTGAGCTTCAAAGCATCTTCGGACACACCATTGGTCTTGGACAAGCCACAATAGCTATCAAACTTGTCCAAGTGATCAAATGAGTCTTCTACAGCCAGGCCATGGTATTTGTTGTTCTCAATCACATTCAACAACCCTGGCTTGATATCAAAGTTGTTAGCTTCCACAGCTGGTGCTCGGATGCTCGTCCTATGACCATGAATGTGAGGACGGTCATAGGTGCCAATAGCTCGAGCTGGCCGCTGTGGGTGTTGTTGTTGGCGCTGTGGTCGAAGGTTGTCAGATCCTTGAACATTTCCATCTTGTGCAACTCTTTCTTGAGGTTGATGCTGGTGGTCATCCATCTCAAACCCCAACCTCTAAATATGAGCCTGTTGCTCTTCTTCTCTTCTCCTTCTTGTTATTTCCCTCTCAAGTGTAGCTATCTCTTCAACAGTGGGAACCAGGTTTGTTGCACCCCTGCTTCTTGTGTTCATACACCTGAAATGCAAAGGGAGAGTAAAAAGGAGAATCAATATCACAAGAAAAGAAAAATGATTTAGTCTTAAGCAAGTGACTAAATCCCAATGTCACAATCAACTTAAAATTTGGCAACGGCGCCAATTTGATGATAGGAGTTTTCAAAGCTCCTAATCAAATGATGTAGTATAAAAGATGTCAAACCAGTTCTAAGTGATCACAAAGCAAAGGGAATGCAAGCCTATGCTCAATCTAAATGCAACCATTAAGAGAGATGATTATTAAACTAAGACAATACTTAAATGCAATAAAAGATGAAACTTTCTTTCAATATGAGGAGATGAGACCCATGGGTATATGGACTTGATCTTAAGTGATTAAGGTTCAATCCAAGATGCCAACTTTTCAATCAATCAAATTCCTTATGCCTGGAGACTATGCTTGAACAAACTCTATCCCTAGATGAATGCTCTTTTGCAATGATCACCCAAGTACATCAAATCCCTTTGACTGTAATGATCAAAGCAAACAATAAGAATGAGTCTAATAGAAATCCTAGCTTCTTTAACAACTAATACCTTAGGTAAAGCAAGCTAAAAGCATAGATGAGTTGGTTCAGGCATTTCATAGAACACCTTCCGGGCATGAAATGCCTATAGCTCTATTTTTGAGAGGCCAACTCAAATATAGCATTAAGAACACCAAGTCATGCAAGGAAAGGATAGATCTAACACTAAGCACCTTGGATCTACACTTAATCACTCTCAATCACCCTAACCCATGAATCTTAAATGGATCTACTCACTAATCCACATGCTTACTCTTAAACCCATGAGAGATTCAAGCTTAAACAGGTAGAGAAAGAAAGGAGATGAAATCAAACACTCAAGAACACAAAAATGAGATGAGATTATGATTCAAAGATAAAGCTTTTACTCAAAGGTTTGTGTTCTTAGAGAGAAAATAACATAAGTCCCAAATTAGGGATAACAAGGGTACTTATACATGGCTTAAAAGCCCTAAAACATCATAGAAAATGACTAAAAGGCCCTTGGAAGCAATTAGGTCTCGACCAATAGGGAAACAGGGTGAAAAACGCTCAGGATCGTGCCTTGGCTGTCCGGCCCGTGCATGACTGACCGTGCAGGACTGTCCGGTACGCTCCTCATGCCGCGCGGGTGTGTTGCCCGGAGCATCCGGCCCGCGCCTTACGTTCTGCTTCGTCTGGTACCATTCCCGTGCGAATGCTGCGTACCGCACACGTACGGCTGCGCGTCTGGCTGTCCTGTCTGGCTCATTCCCGCACGGAGTCCAGGTACTCCGCATGTTCGGCCACGCGTCCGGCTTTCCCGTTCTCTTCTCGTCCTGCACGGAGATCATGTCCCGTGCTCGTCCTGGCCGCGCATGTCCGTTCCAGCTCGTCTTGTCCTGCGCGGGCAAGTGAACCCGAGCGTCCCAGGCCGCGCATCCACCTATCTGTTCAGCTCTTCGTGCGCGGGTGAGGCAGACCGAGCCCGTCTGACTGCGCGTCCAGTCCATCTTCTGTCCGTCCAGCCAAGGTAAGGTTATTGTCATGGCTTTGCTTGTCCTCACATTGGCCAAACTCCATTCTTCATCTTTTTTCAATCACAAGACTCCAAAACACCCCCAATAACTCCATAGCACACTCCAAAACCTGATAAGGACTTATGAATGCAAAATGAAACCTAAAGATGCCTAAACCTTAACCTAAAAGACAAAGAATGCATAATAAAATGGCTAAAACAATGAAAATATTCAAGACATCACAAATCAAAGTAGTAATGAGTGTCAATCCAATCGTAAGCCATTTTCAAACAAAGAGAATGCAGGTTCATGCTTAATCTAAGTGCAACCAGATTAAGATGATAATAAGAACTAAGAACAATGCTTGAATGCAATAAAGAAACAAACTTTCTTTGAATGAGAGGAGATAGGACTCATGGGGTTCGGGACCTGATCTTGGGTAATTAAGATTCAATCTAAGATGCCAAACTTTCAATCAATCTATTACCTTATGCCTAGACACAATACTAAACAAACTCTTTCCCAAGATGAATGCTGCTCATTTAAAAGAGTCACCCAATACATCAAATCTCTTTGACTGTAATGACAAAATCAATCATTAAAAATAAGTCTACTAGCAATCCTATCTTTTTTAGCAACAAATCCCTTTGTTAAAGCAAGCTAAAAGCATTGAAGAGTTGGTTCAGGCATTTCAACAAACACTTTCCGAGCAGGAATCGCCTAAAGATCTAGAATAGAGAGGTCAACTCTAAACTAGCTTTAAAATCACTCAACAAGCAAGGAAAAGAAAGATCTAACACTAAACACCTTAGATCTACACTTAATACCCCTTAATCACCCTATCCCATGAATCCAAAATAAATCTACTCAGTAGTCTTCTTGCTTACTCTTAAACCCATGAAAGATTCAAGCTTAATCATGAAGAGAAAGAAAGAAAGAAGAAATAAACACTCAATAACACAAGAACAAGATGAGATTTAGATTCAAAGATAAAACTTTCACCAAAGTGTTTTGTTTTCTTAGAGAGAATAAAACTTAGATCCAACAATTGGTCTTACAAGAGTATTTATAGTAGCTTAGAAAACCTAAAAACATCAAGACAAATGACCAAAATTGCGTTGGGATCACTTAATCTTCGACCAAAGACCAGAAAAACGCTCAGGGTAGATCAGGCCATCCAACCCGCGCATAACTCTTCCTCGACCAGCTGTCGCCCGGCCGCGCTGGTGGCCTGAGCCGCGACTTTCTCCCCAGTTAGTTCCCTCGTCTTGGCTTTGTCCCAGGCCGCGCGGGTAGGGTAACCCTCGACCTTCTCCCCGGTTGAGGCGGTCCCGACTAGATCACTAAGGCCGCACGGGTAAGGTTACCAGCGACCTTCTCCCTGGTTCGGGCTCGACCAACTTCAAGAGATGGTTTTTCTTGTCTTGGCCAAACTTCATTCTTCACTTCCTTTTGGATCACAAAACTCTTAAACATCTCATTTCACTCCATAGGACACTCCAACACCTAATATGGACATATGAATGCAATATGGATACTAAAGATGTTTAATACCTAATTTACAAGATTAAAATGCACAAAATGGAATGCTAAAACAATGAAGCAAGACATCATGAAGTCCCTGGAAGCCGAGCATCATATCTTGCACCTGCAGCAAGCCTTCTCTACCCTGCAGAAATATAGCATGAAGCTCAGCCCAGCTAAATGCATGTTTGGAGTGAGCTCCGGAAAGTTCCTGGGGTACATCGTCACCCACCGGGGCATCGAAGCTAATCCTGAACCGATACGCGCCATCCAGTCCATTCCTTCCCCAAGGAACATCAAAGAGATCCAAAGTCTAATGGGTAGGATGGCAGCCCTGAGTAGATTCATCTCCAGGCTGTCCAACAAGTCTCACGCCTTCTTCGAAACACTGAAAAACCCGAAGGTCTTCAAATGGACGGGGAAATGTGAGTCCCCCTTACGCGAGCTCAAAGTATACCTCACTACTCCTCCCTTGGCGGAGGAAGTACTACTGCTGTACCTCACGGTTTCGGAGCACGCCGTAAGTGCCGTCCTGGTACGCGAGGAAGGAAGCAGGCAGCTCCCAATCTACTACGTGAGTAAAGCCCTCTTGGACGCAGAGACTCGTTACAGCCACCTCAAGAAGCTAGCTCTAGCCCTGATGGTCTCCGCCCAGAAACAGAAACAAGCCCTCTTGGACGCAGAGACTCGCTACAGCCACCTCAAGAAGCTAGCTCTAGCCCTGATGGTCGCCGCCCAGAAACAGAAACCATACTTTCAAGCTCATCCCATAGTAGTTGTCACTTCTTTCCCCATAAAGCTGGTTCTCCACAAACCCGAAGTCTTAGGACGTTTGGCCAAATGGGCCGTAGAGCTAGGGGAGTACGACGTAATATTTCGGCCGGCTACCGCTATCAGATCACAGGTCCTAGCCGACTTTATGGCTGAGTTCTCACCTACCTTTCTCCCGGCTCTGGAGCAGGAGGTGCGCCTCCAAAGCAAGACATCAGAAGAAAGAGAATGGACCATGTACGTTGACGGGTCCAGCAATGCCCGAGGAGCCGGAGTCGGATAGTGCTCACCTCACCCACCGGGAATACGGCCTCAAGAGTTGTAAGGTGCAACTTTAAGGCGACCAACAATGAATGCGAGTACGAATCCCTAATCGAGGGACTGACACTCGCACACTAGATGGGCGCAGAGAACATCCAGGTCTTCAGCGATTCTCAGCTGATAAACAATCAGGTGCAGGGAGAGAACCGAGGCAAGGATGACAGCATGATCCGATATCTAGCAATCGCTCAGCGCCCCCTCAAGAAATTCAGAAACTATCAGCTTATGCAAATCCCTAGGGAAAGGAACTCGCAGGCTGATGCTTGTGGGAACCGAAATTCACACCGTCAATTTTAATGAATAAGATTGCGGAGGAAAGCCAAGTTAACCCGACTTTCCTTGAAGGTCCGGATTCTCTGCGACAGCCAACGACAAGTGACCGAATAAATGCGGAAAAAGATTTGTTGAGATTTGAGACTGGACCTTAAGAAAGGCTGCCTACGTACCCCTTTCGAGGATCAAGTCGGACGTAGTTCAGTTTAGAAAGAATTGAACAAGAGATCGAACCGTCTGGGCGGGTTCGTCTAGTATGAGCGTTTGTCATAGAAACAGGCATGTCGAAGATAACGCCTAGGGTTTCTATGTGCGGAGCTCTTAAGTAAAAGAATTGTCCGATCCTTCCGAGAGGAGCGGAGATTTGCGAGCAGGAGGCGGCCAGACGTTCTAGGGCCTGGTTCGTCTAATATGAGCGTTGGTCATAGAAGCGGGCATGTCGAAGATAATGCCTAGGGTTTCTATGTGCGGAGCTCTGAGTAAAAGTATAGTTAAATCCTTCCGAGAGGAACGTGGGTCTGCGGAGAAGATAAAACTAGAACAAGAGGCGGCCAAACGTTCTGAGTCCTGCCTCGCTGGCCTAACCGCCTAAGTTCTAAGTTCTCTAAGCTAGCAGGATGCTCTAAGTCTCCAATCTAGGATTTTCGGATCCCCTTCTCTTCTGCCCTTGCTCTCCTTATATATCCACTCCAAGGTCGGTTTGCCTTAGGATGATGGACCTCGCCTTTGGGCCCAAGCTTATCTCTTCAGGAAGTATTCCATTTTCGTCGATCTTTGTAATTATCCTCGAGTTTTCGGTGACTTGATGTTTATCCGATGTTCGGGATATCGGACAAACCGTCATAGCCTGATTGGGCCTGAATTCCTAAATTCGTAAGTTAGTCCGTGGACTTGTCTTAAGTCGTTAAACGTTTTATACGATTTCTCGGAAAGACTATCTTTCTCGTAAAATAAACCGTATAACCTAAAGGATCGATGTTCAAGTTAATCGACCTTGTTCTATACGATATCTTCTACGAGAAATCCAATCCTTCTAGTTTTTGTCGTAAAACATCGAGGACGATTCCAATCGAGTCGTAGGATGTTTATTCCGTAGCCGTGATCGTCCCAAACTCATGATGATTGATCCAAACAAGCCAAGATGGGATCAGACCGAACACGATGGGACCGAGACCAGGACGAGGGCCGTCGACCGGCGCCAGGCCGGGGTGCCGCCGGCGCCAAGCCAGAAGACGGGTGCCGCCGGCGCCATGGGCCGGGTGCCGCCGGCGCCAGGCCAGCCCGCGCGACGGGTGCCGCCGGCGCCAGGCCGGGTGCCGCCGGCGCCATGCCAGCCCGTGCGACGGGTTGCCGCCGGCGCCAGGCCAGCCCGTGCGATGGGTGCCGCCGGCGCCAGGCCGGCCCGCGTCACGGGTGCTGCCGGCGCCAGGCGGGTGCCGCCGGCGCCAGGCCAGCCGCGGAGGGTGCGCCGGCGCCAGGCCGGGTGCCGCCAGGCGCCAGGCCGGGGTGAGGGTGCCGCCGGCGCCAGGCCGGCCGCCGGCGCCAGGCCAGCCCGTGCGACGGTGCCGCCGGCGCCAGGCGGGGTGCCGCCGCGCCAGGCCAGCCCGTGCGACGGGTGCCGCCGGCGCCAGGACGGGTGCGCGGCGCAGGCCGGGGCGCAGGCGCCAGGAGGGTGCCGCCGGCGGCCAGGCCAGGTGACGGGTGCCGCCGGCGCCAGGCCGGGTGCCGCCGGCGCCAGGCCGGCCCGCGTCACGGGTGCCGCCGGCGCCAGGCCAGCCCGCGTGTCGGGTGCCGCCGGCGCCAGTCCGGCCTGCATGGCGCGTGCCGCCGGCGCCAGGCCGTGGTGCCGCCGGCGCCAGGCTTTAGATCTCGGCGAGGGCTTCGATTTGATATCTTGATCGTTTTCTGGTTCCTCACGGTTTGAGAGAACGACCTCTTCGAAATTTCGAGGCAGATTCTTTTATGTTTAGGGTTTTTGTGGTGATCGAATCTTGATGTCGTTGAGCGAGCGGACCGATCTTTCCGGGGATTCTCGTCCACGCACGCCCGTAGTCTTCCGATCTCACAGAGAGTGGATATTCTAACTTGAGGAAATTTCGTATAACTCCTTTTAGAAATTATCCGAGACTTTTTGTTTCAAGAAATACTTTCTAGAGACTTTCAGTCATTGATTCCGTCGCGACCGATTTTGACACCAACAGTTAGCCCCCCAGCTCGTTAGAACCTTCGTGATGTTCTTGCGAGCGATAAGACATGTCAGGTAAGATAGGCGGAATCAATGGTTGAAAGGCTCCGTTGAAAGTGGTAAGATTGGGGCTGCGCCTTTCGAAGGCTGCCTACGTACCCTTGGTGTAGGGATCAAGCCTTCCGTAGTTCGTTTTGGAGTTTAAGACCCTTGTGATCTGTTTTCCGGCGAGACTTATATGGTCTGGTTATGTGTCATGAGAGACTTTCGAGCATGATGCTGTTGATGTATTTGTTTTTCGATTATTTATGAACTTCAGTTTTTTCGAAGTATGAGAAAGAGGGTGTGAGTTGTCGTCTCATTCCTAGTTCCCTGATGATCACCGTACCTATTGTTTGCATAAAGCGAGATTTTCCGCGGTTTACCGATTTACGCGGAAAGTTCGTGAAACGAATAGGCTTAAGTGAAGAGACAAATTTTTGGATCTCGTATACCATACTATGTCTGTGAGATGTCAAGATCCAGCGTGGCTGGGTTTAGGGCAAGACCTAGGTTTACTCTCGGACTGAGGCTTTGCGATGACAAATCGGCTTTCGTTTTGCCTGTTTGCGATTTTAACCTGACTCGTACCGTTTAAAATCCGCGAATTGTTGTCGGCTTATATGATTTGTCTGGGCGTGAGTCGAGCTACTTCCTTTACGAAGAGCTAGACCAAAATTTTGGATTTCTTGTATAGCGCGCTATGTTTATCCTTGTCGGATGCAAGAGAGCCTACCCCTTGAAGGGCGGCTATTTGTCTGTTTAGGACGTTAGAGTTCGTTTGTTGTGATCAGCAACAACGAAATGATGCCAGTTTAGAGGCATGTTACCGTTTAGAGGTGTGTTTGTATGTTTTGAGTTTTAGAGACGAGGATTTCGTCTGGAACGTTTTGAGGAAAAGAATGTCCTTCGAGCGTTAGCGACGTCTCGCAGTGCTGAAGGTCGAGTTTCCCTTGTGCCGTATTTCGTGGTTGAAATGTTCGCGGGCTTTGGAAATGTTTTGCGAATGTTCGCAGCCAGAAACTGTTGTTTCGGTTTAGACGCAGGACCAAGAGGTCGCGTAAGTTCGACCCAGGGAGAAGCGTCTACATTCACAGTGCTTCGTGAAGTGTTGGCCTTCCGGGATTTGTTTGTATATATTAAGGATGACTCGTATAACTCTTGGAGCCTTGTCACGAGTGTTTCTTTTCATGCCGTGTTTACGGGGCGTATAGAACTTAATCGATTGACGATGAGTTTAAATCTTCCCTTAACCGTATGGTTGTTAGGACTGAGTTTTGGTATGAAGAGTTTATCGTATGATTTCCGATTCTGGGTTATGCGACAAATTGCTTGCGTTATAGTCACTTGGCGTTCTATGAACAAATCGTGGATTGTTGTTTTTAGCCGTTAAGTGATTGGAGCGGTGCTCGCTCAGTAGCTTTGGAATTGCATGGAGGCTAGATTCAGCCGTATCGCCAAGGAAATTGTTGGTAAACGATCAGACCATGACCCTTATTAAGGTCATGTTAGTTTACGATTATCCTTAATGGGGATGCCGAATTCAGGTTCGGGCTTTACGGAAGGGCGTAGTTGGCCGAGGGCCAAATAGCGTTTGCCGAGATAGACATGCCAAGCATAGCGGAGTTTTCTGAGTTATGGCTGATGGCTTTTAGAAACGATCTTCCACTTTAGGTCTTAGTTATACGATGAATGGCTCGTATAAATTCTTTTTTTGTTGCATGAAAATCGTTTCATTTTATCAGAGGGGGACAAAGTTTAAGGGATCGACGCAGGACACGTGCGGGTTCGTCTACGTGATTATTTCCTGCTCGGACGCAACCGCGGGGAGTGAAAGCAGGAGCCAGAAACCTTGTGGAGCGAAAACTGTCTATGTCAGTTACCCGTTGGACCCATTATGTTTATTTTACGAAATTTGCTTTGTATGAATTGACTCGACCATACAGAGGATTTCTCGTAAAAGTGATGTAAAGGGGTTTTCGCAAAGGTAACCGGAGAGCGTTTCTCACGAATTACTTGCGATATTCGGGACCACGGATTGTGTTTTCCTCATTCACTTTTGCGTACTGCGAAATCGTTTTGCATAAGACCGGTCATGTTTTTTCCATAGGCTATTTTATTTTAAAATGTTCTTGTTATACGAAAGTAATGGATGACCGGTTTCATAGAGATAGAAAATCGCAGTTTGTTAAAGTAGCGATGTTTCCGCGGATTACACGGGAGATGTTTCCGCTAAGATTTCGACCTTTGGACGAAAGCTGCTTCGAACTACTTATGGAGTTTTACCGAAGGTTATTTCGTTATTTTCGTAGTTCACCGTCATGCTATTAGTCTGACGTTGGTACACGTTTCTAGTCGCGAGTTTGCGACGAGAGACGACGTAGAGTTTTCAAGACTATGTTTGTAACGGTTGGGCTATGCCATTAGCGTTTTTTAGACGAATCTTATTGCTGCGAGAGTTTGCTTTTCAAAAGCGTTGTCTTAATGCTGAAGCAAAAAGTTTTCGAAGATGGGATTATACGGATATAGTATACGTACCTACTTCCCTTTTCATTTTACGAAAGAAAACGGGTTAGCCGTTCTTCCGAAGGCTTGTGTACGTTTTTTCTTTCTTTTAGGAAGCGGGATGAGTATGCTTTTAGAACGCGTGGCGATCGTTTCTCGGTTTTTCGAGAGATTAGATCGGTTTGCATGTTCTGCCTGGACAATAAAGGAACGATGGAACAAGAATGGAAATTTTGCCTAAGACTTAGCTTGCTAGACTATCCACCTAGGTCCTAAGTTCCCTAAATTCTACGGCAGTTTTTCAAGACGTTTTTGTTCCTGTCCTACAAAGAATTTAAACCTTTACAAAAATTTTCGAGAAAATAGTCTTTTGAAGGTTTCGGCATTTCCGAAGGAATCCCATTTTCTCGTATAGTCGAGACGATTGGTGTTTAGAATAACCGTGATCGTACCAAACTCACAAAGATTGATCTAAGCAAGCCAAGATGGGATCAGACCGAGCACGATGGGACCGAGACCAGGACGAGGGGACGTCGACCGACGCCAGGCCGGGTGGCGGCGCCGTGCGCGGCCGCCAGCCCGTCCCGGTGGCGCCAGGCCGGGGTGCCGCCGGCGCCAGGCCAGCCCGCGTCCCGCGTGCCGCCGGCGCCAGGCCGGGGTGCCGCCGGCGCCAGGCCAGCCCGCGTCCCGCGTGCGCGCGCGCCAGGCCAGCCCGGCGCCGGCCGTGCCGCCGGCGCCAGGCCAGGTCCCGCGTGCGCCAGGCCAGCCGCGTGCCGCCGGCGCCAGGCCGGTGCCGCCGGCGCCAGGCGTGCGCCGGCGCAGGCCGCGCGTCCGGTGCCGCCGGCGCCAGGCAGCCGCGTCCCGCGTGCCGCCGGCGCCAGGCGGGGTGCCGCCGGCGCCAGGCCAGCCCGCGTCCCGCGTGCCGCCGGCGCCAGGCCGGGGTGCCGCCGGCGCCAGGCCAGACGCGTCCCGCGTGCTGCCGGCGCCAGGCCAGCCCGCGTCCCGCGTGCCGCCGGCGCCAGGCCGGGGTGCGCCGGCGCCAGGCCAGCCCGCGTCCGCGGCCGCCGGCGCCAGGCCGGGGTGCCGCCGGCGCCAGGCAAGCCCGCGTCCGCGTGCCGCAGGCGCCAGGCGGGGTGCCGCCGGCGCCAGGCAGCCGCGTCCCGCGTGCCGCCGGCGCCAGGCCGGGGTGCCGCCGGCGCCAGGCCAGCCCGCGTCCCGCGTGCCGCCGGCGCCAGGCCGGGGTGCCGCTGGCGCCAGGCCAGCCCGTCGGTCCCGCGTGCCGCCGGCGCCAGGCCGGGGTGCCGCCGGCGCCAGGCCAGCCCGCGTCCCGCGTGCCGCCGGCGCCAGGTCGTCTTGCCGTCTGTGGGTTTTTTCGTTGTTCGATCTTTCCCTCGTCAGTCGTTTGCGGGAAATCTTTTGAGTTTTGGAAGGTCTTTAGCCGTAGATTTCGAGATAACTGTTTTTGACCCTAACAAGAGCAAAGTGAGGTTTCCATAGGCGAGGTGACCTTGGTGATAGTTGTTGTCGTCCACAGGCGAGGTGGCCGGAAGAGTAATTTTGTTCCCTTCGTAAAATCTCAACGGAAACTCCGATTGAGACGAAACGAAAGCCATTTTGACCTAGACACAAAGGAGAACAAAGTGGGCTCTTACTAAGGCGAACTGGGAAGACTGATCTTACCTTATGGCAAGTCGTCCTAGTAAGATCAAGCTCCGACCTCCTTTCGTTTTCCCGTTTGTTCCTCGAGAGTTGTTTGTAAGAAGTATGGCAGTGGGAATCGGTGAACCGATTTGCCGTGCTTCTGTTCCACGAGTAATATAGGGTTTCCCCAAGGTTTCGAGGAGAATAAGTTTTATTTTTCCGAGAGGTTCTCGAAAGAAACGTTTTTCGTAGAAACCTTGCTCGTTGCAATTTCTCTAACTTGGTAACAAGACGAATTTTTGGGGTTTGATAGATTTTATCGTTGCCCTTTCTGTTTAGATAGAGAAATTGCGAGCTCGTTTTTGTGCTCTTCCTGTGGCGGAAAGCTACGGCTAAGTTTTTGATTTGCTCGAGCACCGTGGCGTTTGCGTAAGCGTTGGCCATAGGAACATTCGCTGCTGGAGTTGTTTTACCATCGTTGACGCAAACTGCAACTTTTTCTTTCATATTTCTGGACATTGGTTCGATCAAGCGCTTTGCGGCCGTATGAGTAAGAGTAATCCGTCCCCCCCTCCTTCTAGCGCCAAACTGTGGGAACCGAAATACACACCGTCAATTTTAATGAATAAGATTGCGGAGGAAAGCCAAGTTAACCCGACTTTCCTTGAAGGTCCGGATTCTCTGCGACAGCCAACGACAAGTGACCGAATAAATGCGGAAAAAGATTTGTTGAGATTTGAGACTGGACCTTAAGAAAGGCTGCCTACGTACCCTTTTCGAGGATCAAGTCGGACGTAGTTCAGTTTAGAAAGAATTGAACAAGAGATCGAACCGTCTGGGCGGGTTCGTCTAGTATGAGCGTTTGTCATAGAAACAGGCATGTCGAAGATAACGCCTAGGGTTTCTATGTGCGGAGCTCTTAAGTAAAAGAATTGTCCGATCCTTCCGAGAGGAGCGGAGATTTGCGAGCAGGAGGCGGCCAGACGTTCTAGGGCCTGGTTCGTCTAATATGAGCGTTGGTCATAGAAGCGGGCATGTCGAAGATAATGCCTAGGGTTTCTATGTGCGGAGCTCTGAGTAAAAGTATAGTTAAATCCTTCCGAGAGGAACGTGGGTCTGCGGAGAAGATAAAACTAGAACAAGAGGCGGCCAAACGTTCTGAGTCCTGCCTCGCTGGACTAACCGCCTAAGTTCTAAGTTCTCTAAGCTAGCAGGATGCTCTAAGTCTCCAATCTAGGATTTTCGGATCCCCTTCTCTTCTGCCCTTGCTCTCCTTATATATCCACTCCAAGGTCGGTTTGCCTTAGGATGATGGACCTCGCCTTTGGGCCCAAGCTTATCTCTTCAGGAAGTATTCCATTTTCGTCGATCTTTGTAATTATCCTCGAGTTTTCGGTGACTTGATGTTTATCCGATGTTCGGGATATCGGACAAACCGTCATAGCCTGATTGGGCCTGAATTCCTAAATTCGTAAGTTAGTCCGTGGACTTGTCTTAAGTCGTTAAACGTTTTATACGATTTCTCGGAAAGACTATCTTTCTCGTAAAATAAACCGTATAACCTAAAGGATCGATGTTCAAGTTAATCGACCTTGTTCTATACGATATCTTCTACGAGAAATCCAATCCTTCTAGTTTTTGTCGTAAAACATCGAGGACGATTCCAATCGAGTCGTAGGATGTTTATTCCGTAGCCGTGATCGTCCCAAACTCATGATGATTGATCCAAACAAGCCAAGATGGGATCAGACCGAACACGATGGGACCGAGACCAGGACGAGGGCCGTCGACCGGCGCCAGGCCGGGGTGCCGCCGGCGCCAGGCCAGCCCGCACGACGGGTGCCGCCGGCGCCAGGCCGGGTGCCGCCGGCGCCAGGCCAGCCCGCGCGACGGGTGCCGCCGGCGCCAGGCCGGGTGCCGCCGGCGCCAGGCCAGCCCGTGCGACGGGTGCCGCCGGCGCCAGGCCAGCCCGTGCGATGGGTGCCGCCGGCGCCAGGCCGGCCCGCGTCACGGGTGCTGCCGGCGCCAGGTCGGGTGCCGCCGGCGCCAGGCCAGCCCCGCGTGACGGGTGCCGCCGGCGCCAGGCCGGGTGACGGGTGCCGCCGGCGCCAGGCCGGGTGCCGCCGGCGCCAGGCCAGCCCGTGCGACGGGTGCCGTCCGGCGCCAGGCCGGGTGCCGCCGGCGCCAGGCCAGCCCGTGCGACGGGTGCCGCCGGCGCCAGGACGGGTGCCGCCGGCGCCAGGCCGGGTGCCGCCGGCGCCAGGCCAGGTGCCGCCGGCGCCAGGCCGTGTGCCCGCCGGCGCCAGGCCGGCCCGCGTCACGGGTGCCGCCGGCGCCAGGCCAGCCCGCGTGTCGGGTGGCCGCCGGCGCCAGTCCGGCCCGCAATGGCGCGTGCCGCCGGCGCCAGGCCGTGGTGCCGCCGGCGCCAGGCTTTAGATCTCGGCGAGGGCTTCGATTTGATATCTTGATCGTTTTCTGGTTCCTCACGGTTTGAGAGAACGACCTCTTCGAAGTTTCGAGGCAGATTCTTTTATGTTTAGGGTTTTTGTGGTGATCGAATCTTGATGTCGTTGGGCGAGCGGACCGATCTTTCCGGGGATTCTCGTCCACGCACGCCCGTAGTCTTCCGATCTCACAGAGAGTGGATATTCTAACTTGAGGAAATTTCGTATAACTCCTTTTAGAAATTATCCGAGACTTTTTGTTTCAAGAAATACTTTCTAGAGACTTTCAGTCATTGATTCCGTCGCGACCGATTTTGACACCAACAATGCTCTGGCAAATCTAGTGTCCTCCCTCAAAACCAAGAGCCAGATGAGCGTCCCCCTGCTGGTTCTCCAATGGCCGGCCACCCTGGTGATGTGATCCTGATCGAGCCAGATGACAATGCTGCTACGGTCAAGTCCAGATGGTCAGACGAGGATAAAGAAGGAACCATGGAGCAGCGTAAACTTAAGGAAATAAGGAACAAGGATTTTATTGTACCACTTGGTCCAAAGACTAGAGCCAGACAACCAAAACTCCAGAAAGCTCTTCATCAACTTCTACACATTATCCATGGCAGACTAGAGTATGTTTATCCAACCACACTGGTTGTGATTCAAGCCACCTAGATCTTTCATCAAGAGAGGTGTTGTGACTTGCACTCTTTTCCTTGGTTTGGTTTGTCCCAATGGGTTTTCCAAACAAGGTTTTTAATGAGGCTTGGACACAGCACTTATACAAAAGCCTCTTGATGAAACTAAGCCAAACTAGGCCCATTTCTATCTTCAATTTCGTCCAGGAAGCAAGGAAGGAGCCTATTTCCAAATTCAAAACTTGGTCTTTGTTTATGTTTTCAAGGGAGCCTTAGTTTTAATTGTTTTGTGTGTTTCCAAGAAGCTGTGCATGTACAGTCTTCTTCTCTATATATTATGGACGAAAATCCCTCAATAAAATCATCAAACTCTTTTCTTTTCAAGGCATTCTCTGAATCTTGTTTGATCAAAGCTTGTCTAGTGTACTTTGGATTTTTGATCCTTACATTGCAGGCAAATCTGATAGTCTGAGAGTTAATTCCGCAAGCTCTTAGAAGTATCACTCAACCCACTGCTTATTTGCACCATCACAACCATTGGAGAGCATCAGGGACGTGATCATCTCAACCAGGATCACAACAAGTGGTATCAGAGCAGATCTCCATCACCAGGTTGTGTTTTTCCAGTTCTGCAAATTTTAAACTTTTTGTATTCTGTTATCAGATCTGTTCTAAAGTCTAGATCTTGTTAGATACGTGCTTATTAGGGTCAGATCTACCTAGAACAAGTGTTGAAATTGCTAAATAACCTGACTAGATTCACGAAATTGCAAAAAAAAAAAAAAAAAAGAATTAGGGTTCTTTTATCTTATTTCTGTGTTTAGTCTCTTCACATCCTTGATCAGAAATTTTTCGTTCTGCAGTGATCTGTTTCTGAGTATCAACCTACAATGAATCTGTGTTGTATTTATTTCTGATTGTCTGTTTCCATTAGAACTAGTTACTGGGTTTTGTTTTTCCTGTCTCAGGTACCATGGTGAAGGAGCACAAGGAAGAATTCAGCAAGAATGACAAGTTATTGATTGAAGAGTTCACGGCCAGAATGAGTCAAGTCTTCAACGATAAGTTTGGAAAACTCAGACAAGACATACAGCAGCTGAGGAAAAGCAGATCATCCAGAGATGAATACAAGGAAAGAGGGTATGATCAGTTTGAAAGAAACCAGAAGCATGATGTTGATATCAAAGAAACTTCACAACAAAGAAGATTTGAAAGAGACAAGTGGAGCACAGATCGAAACCAACCATTTGAGACAAAGCTCTATCCTTCAATCTCAATTCAGAAACCATATGACAGTAAGAAACCACGTCCATCCACTGGAGTTGCTTCAACCAGCAAGACACCGACTTGTTTCGGAATGGAGAAAACGGTACATAAGCCTTCTATGGATGATAAACATTCTTGGTTCAGTGAGGAGGATAAAAAGCAGTTGTTACAAGTGATGCAGAATGTGAGGAACCAGCTCAAAAGGACCAACACAGCACGTCCATCCATTGAAGCACAGCATCAAGAACCAGTTACTACTGTCTCAGATGTCAAAGTTGCAGAACCAGACTCAGCTGCACAATCAGACTTAGCTGCATCAATTCAAGAAGTCCAAACTGAAAACATCTAAGGAAAAGGAGAAGTTTTTTTGCAGGTCATAAGACAAGGTTTCAGGAATAGTTTCAGACTGCAAGTTGTTCTGCTGTTCCAAGTCTTCTATTTGTGTTAATTGCTCTGGTTCTTTTTCTGCTGAGTCTTCTTTTGCAACCTGTGACACTGAAACAAGGCTACTCGTTGCACCGGTTTAAGACAAATTAGTTAACAAAAGAATTACTGAAATTAAATTCAGACTGAGGTAAGAAAAGAGACACCTTTGTTCTGTGTTCAG